>CM019066.1:69951573-70551573 GCA_009667805.1 Leptobrachium leishanense
GGGAGGACGCGCTCAGCGCGTCCTCCGCATACCAGCGGGACTGCTGAGGACGCGCTGAGCGCGTCCTCAGCAGTGAAGTGGTTAAATCCAGTGGCTGTGAGCGCTGAGATCGGCTGCTTGTTACATTATCTCTCAGTACAATGTATCAGGCTCAGTTGTTACAGTAACTGACTGTAACAGCGCTCAGAGTTTCAGTAAAACAAGGAAATAATATTGTTCTAACCTCTTATATATAAAAATATTATTTACTAGTTTTACAGAAACTCTGAGCGCTGTGATGAGCAGCAGTCAGTTACTGTAACAGCTTTGCCTGACACGGGGCATTATTACAATGTTGGTGCTAACTTAACCAGAGCTGTTGTAAACTGAAAACCTCCATAGGCTATAATGGCTCTGGGAAGTTTACAACAGCTCTGGTTAAGTTAGCACCAACTATGTAATATGGCCCACATTGTGCTGAGAGTGAGAGATACTGTAACAAGCAGCGATCTCAGCCCTCTGAGGAGCCACCACTACAATAGTAATTGTATCCACTGGTTTTCGGATGAACGAAATTAGTTTTCATACTAAAGAACTGAAAACGAATTTTTTTAGCAACTAAATAAATTGCATTTTAGGACTAATCCATTAGTTCAAAACGAAATTTTGTGCTGTGCACATGTCTAGACCCTAATGCAATCCAGCCTTTAGAATAACAGCTCGAGAAGTCAATGTTTGCAGCCGCAATATTAACGTCTCGAGATGCTATTCCATTCAAGTTGTGTCATTGCGCCTCAGACATTAAAGCTGCTCGCTGTAAATTAAAGACTTCTGTACTTTGTATTGGATTAGTTAGTTTGCGGCTGGCCAGAGAAGAATGAGCTACTCAAGGTAGCTTGGTCTTCTTGGCTCAAGCCCATATTCTACAAAGAATACATCACTCAGAGCCTGGTGTTAAGTGATTTTGCATTTGCACTGTCTTACCGTGAGAAAGCTCATTTTATGGGCTCCTGCACTGATGGTACATGCTATACATGGGCGTAGGACCTGGGAGGGATGAAGGGGACAGATACACTCCAGGTAGGGTTGTCAGATCGGCCATGTTTTCCTGGACACATATTGCTATTTCATGAAGAGGGGAGCACAGGGAAAAGTGCAGCCCTGCAAAATTTGTAATTCATATGCTGCAGGAAGGAAATCAAGACTGATCAATCTCTCGGGATTCCTTTTTTGATTTCTTACCTGAAGCATACTGTATGTACTCCACATGCTGTGGAGTTGCATATCTCACGCACTGCCCATCAGCATGAATACATTTTATGCGTCCAAGAAAACAAGGCTGATCTGACAACCCTACCTCCAGGTGATAATAAGGTTATGATAATGGTTAAATCCACCCCCATCCCCTCTGTCATAGCTGTTAAGCTGAGGCAGAAAGATGCTCAGTGCATAGCGATATTTCCCCATGTCCTTCTTGGTGCACTTTGGCATGGTTATATTCTACCAAATTAATCAAAAAGTTACACCCCCCAATTATTTTTTGTTCCTACACCCATGACGCTATGAAATCGGTCTAAACCTGCCATCCCAGCTCTTAGTAACTGGTTGATATCACTGTGCATGACAGCAGCTAAACAAATAGACCATGTTTAAATCCCTTTTCGTATAGTTTTGTTTTTGCTTGTTTCTGCCTTTTGGATAATAGCAAATCCATGTCTCTTAATGCACACATCTACTTGCGATTATCTACAATTCCTGTCATTTTCACTAAAGCCAGAGACATGTCTCAATTTCTTTAGTTATTCTGACAGCAAAATAAAGAGAGCCAAAATGGATTACTACAGTGCGACAGAATGGAAATAATTATAACCAAGGGATTGCATCAAAGCCTCAGGCACCGAGAGCTGCTTTTTACACAGTCACAAAGTCATGATGGGATAAACATCTGTACTAATATAAAGTCTAATGGTAAAGTTAGAGATGCCGATGACGGGTGTCACATATTGAACAACTTAAAATCCTTCTGATAACACCAAATTCTGTTCAGATTATGCTGCTGGGCTTTAACAAGATGTTTTTTCTCTGAGACATTGCATATTTTATGACAACATAATTTTTATAATAATGTCCTTTTTATGCCATTATTATATCTCATATGATGCCTTTGTGGAAATAGTATAAGAAGGAACTGCATTAACTCCTTCCCGCCAGAGATCGAGATAACACGGTTCTTCAGAGGCACTATTAGCTGCCCGATATCGACCCGCAGCTATACAGGCAAAAAACAAATGAAATTCATTTGCATCTGGTCTCCAGAATCTCCAAGTCTCCACCTTGGGCACGACATCCGGGGTGATAAAGCATTTTGAACAAATGTGAATATGTGTTTAAAACACAGATCTCCAGCTAGTCCAGCACAGAGCAGGTGTTGCAGTAGCTCCTTCTGGCCAGCAGATGGCGACATTTACCTGTCAAATAGGTTAATAAAGTTAGGAATACATCGGGACTGTTCCCAAGTACTGAGGTGGCAGCGAAGGGTTAGTCCTTTTAGTTAGAGCTACTGCGTGAAAAAAAAGAGCAGGAAAAAAGCAGAATAAGGAATGTATTGTGATTAATAACTCCCTGCGAATTCTCCTTGAACATGTAAGAAGCTGTTGCCTGTCTTCTGCATCCATGCCTCCTTCCTCCCACCCAAGGCCAGGAATTGCTACCCCAGCCAAGAAGTGTTAGAATTTTTTTTTGTGCATTAAGCAATCCTTTGTTCCTCTAGCTGTCCAGTGTAGATAACCAAGTCACATAGAGAGGGGCAAAGCAGCGAGGGGCAACGCAGCAAGGGGCTGGCTTATGTATGTAATTTAACCTGAGATTTCTGAAAGGCTCGGCACTTGGGGTTGCGGACAGAGATACCTCCTAAGTCCCGGCCAGCCAGTAATAAAATGCTGTTTTCCTGCATCTGGCTTGAGTCCATCCATCATTAAGCATCTCCCTCACTCGATCGCTAACATTTCTGACGCCAACAGTATTTCTTACTGTATAATCAATTAAAAATGATTTAAAAAAAAAAAAACCTTCGGATTCCTGACAGTCTTTATTTGGAATATCACTTGGTAGAGAAGGTGTTAATTGACGAGTGCCAGATTTTATAAGGGGTTATTCATAAAGCACCTGTATGCAACACCAGCAGTCTGTGAATCAGCCCTATTAGGGCCATATTACATTCTCTGCGCAAATGCGCTCACGCACGCAATTTTTTTTGCATGCAGTCTCCAGCGTTATTGCGCGAAAATTAACGTGATATTCGGATCCGAAAGCATTTTCTCATCCGTCAAAAAATAACGTTAGTAAAAAAAACGCGCAAAATGAAGTGTAATACACGCGCAGTAACGTTGTGCATGTAAATCAGTGCGTGGACTGTTTTTTTCACGGGATTCAATCAGAATTAAGAACCTTAATCGACATCAATTCACCTTAATTGACTCACTAATGTTTTTGCGCCTGTCAAAATAAATCAGAGTATATATGCTGCAGCAATAAAAAAATATGCACGAATTCACAATTTTTTGTTTGGGTATGTGTAGAATGTGTAACTATACTGTGCTGTATTTTTTTTTCGTGCTGGTGTATTTTGTTTCGGCCAAAACGTTCAGATTTGCAGTTAACAACAGGTTTTCAAAGACGTTAAAATTATGCGCGTAAACGTCGTTCGTAGGAAGTTGCGCATCTATTGAAATACCATCCACGTAACGAATTTGCGCTCACAATGTTAAGTATAGGATGCGCACAGTTCATCACGCTCGCGCAAGTCCATCCGCGTTAAACGATAATGCGCATCGTTTGTGCGAACGTTGAAATACGACGTTCTGCGCAAATGGTTTTGTCCTCGCGCAAATGCGCATTTGCGTGCGCGCAAAACCGATGCGCGAGGAATGCAATATGGACCTTAGTGTTTATCATTGTCCACCCTCCTTTTTTTATGTTTCTGCGATAACTGTAGAAAACTAATTTTAGTGCATTACTTATGGGGCATGTACAATATATTGTGTACTGTAGATAATGAGCATTTTGTATTATTTTGCAAGCCAGGCAGTCAAAGAACTTCTAGCAAAAGGAGCAGATCCAAACTTACCTCTCGGCCGGTGGGTGGGCAGCGTTCTTTGTGCCGCAGCCAGCACCACCTATGAGAGACGGAGACCCTTATCTGCGCGCATAGCTCTGGTAAGTGGTTCCTGGATCCTCTGTACAGGACAAAATTGTTTTATGTCGTCATTATAACCGTCAGCGTATGGACAAGGGGGCTAGTAACTGTTAATATGGCAAATTTATAGGAAAAAGAGGCAGCATTCATAAAAAAAAGTGAGTTCATCCAATCAGGGCCCTCTACACCACTTGTCTCTTTCTCCTAAATTGTTAAGAGCTCTATAAATCATAATAATATAGAGTTAGGATGGGTGTTTCAGTTCGGGTGGATTATGTATGACAGTTTACAAGTATTCAAAGTTAAGTGAATGTTCTCTAAATTGCTGCTGTGAAATGATAATGCCGATAAACCCCAAAATACGCCTAATATCTGCTTTTAATGTAACCAGCTTATGACAAACACATGTCCCCACTGAGCAAATTGGCCATGAGGTTTAGGAATTTTTAAACCAAGCAAAATAGAATTTTTCTGGAAGGAACACAAGCCTCAATATAAATCTACTGGCCGTTTATTCAGCTTTTGGTGCATATTTTTTTCGAAATATCGGCTGATTTAATTGAAAATATTCGTTCAAAGCCAAAATTTGAATAATGATGTTGGTCAAAAAATATGGGCCAATAAAATGCCTGAAAAATCTTACTTTTAGCCAGAATTGTACACATTTGCTAATACACATGACTATTAGAAAAATCTGGGGCTACATTACATACTTGTTGCTAACGTTAGCACTCACCTGCGTGAGCGTTAATGTTAGCTCTGGTGGCCCTAACGCAGGCGCACCATATTACAATCCAAACGCTAATGGATTAAGAAACTCGTTACTATTTGGTACATTGCACTTTTCAGCATTAGGTTACTGTACTTTGCGCTCCCTATACTTAACATGGGGAGCGCAAAGTGTTAATCAGCGTTAGGATTACAAAGTCCTAACGCTGATTAACATCCGGCTGTGGTTAGCAAAAAGTTAACCACAGCCAGGACTTGGTGCTAACAGATTCCGCTGGTGCAGAATCCGTTAGCACCAGCAGAAACCCCCCCCAAAAAAAAATTAAGATACTCAACCCCTTTCCCGCGACGAGGACTGCGACTCCGTCCGCCTCCTCCGTCCGGTGGGAGCAGGGAGAGACTGGGGGGCAAAGTCCCCCAGTCTCCCCCTGCAGATCACTACGCCGACCTGCCGGCTCTCGCGAAGCGAGTTCCGGCTGGTCATGTGAATGCCAGGGGCTGCCTTAATGGAGTCCTATGGACTGCATTCTGGGGCTTAACGCCCATTAACAATGCAGGCAGCTTTTCTAGCGCCTGCATTGTAATTCCGCGCTAAAACGGGGGCGCAAAGGAGAAACCTGCAGGTGCAGGCTTTTCTCCTTAGCCCTTAGCGTCCCGGTTTTAGCGCGATAAATGTAATCTAGACTATCAGAATTGGATTCATCAGTACAGAGATTCAAACATGTATAATCTGATTCACAGCAGTTGATTCTGATTCAGAGCAGCTCACTAGTATAAGGATTCAAAGATTTGATCAAACAGCAGTTCCTTAATATAAAAGTACAATTGCAGCAGTGATGAGGGTTTTATTTTTTTTTATAATAAAAGAATAAGTTTTACATATATAATAAATAAAATATATTATTAATGCTACACCTATGATAACAGATAGATTAATGGGTTATTCGCAGTGAGAGGTGGGGCAGATCCCCTCAGGCAATTTTAGGGGGAACATGGATAACGTGAAAGCCTTCCCATTAGTTAATTTATTATTATTATTATTTATTTTATTTAAGTTACGGAAAACAGTAAACAGAAAAGCTGTTAAACATGTTATTTTAATGAGAGTGATGGTGAAATTGTGTATTTTATTACAATAACAGTAGAGGTAGCTGCTGTCCTCTGATTCAATGCAGGAGGATAGAGTGACTGCTGAGTGAATATAGAGAGTGAATTGTGAATCATGATTCATCTCCAGTACCTGATTCTTGGCTCTTCAATAAGTGTACCGATGAATCGATTCATGAACCGGTTCTTTGTATCGAACCGCACAAATGAATCGATTTATCTGAAAGAACCAAACTTCTAGTCTCTGCAGTAGCTGAGAGTGAAAGAGTTACAGATTGAAATTGCACTCAGCCCCGCCCTCCCTCAGCTCACAGTGCAGGAGGGAGGAGGAGCAACTCAGTCGCACATGCTCAGTGCTTTTTTTATGCATTCTACATACTACACACTGATTGGTTGGCTCAGTGTGCATTCTGAGGTGGGCATGGAAAACACCAAGAAAGAAAACCAGGTAAATATGAAAAAATATAATATAAAAATAGCTTTTTATGTCTGCTGAATGACACTATGGACTCATTCAAATGGCATTGCACATTTTTAAAAGCACACTAGCAAAGCATGCATGTCCCTTTAAGCAACCCAGGGACAATTTAACGTATGCCCACACTCATTTCTACTGTGGAGGAGCCTTTTTTGTAAGATACTTCCATGCTGTATTCTATTGTCCTTTGAATATGTCAGTTATGTTGCATGTCGTCAGTCATACTGTATGTGCTCTCTTCACAGATAGACAAGTTCATAAAAGCCGGTGCAGACATTTTGATGCCAGTTCTCATAGGGGCTGGAAAGAAGACTGCTCTGGGGACAGCTACAGACTTTGCATATTACAAATACCTCCAAGTATGAAATGTAGACAGATATAGGTTAATTTCACATGTTTATTTATCAGTTGACATGCAAAGTCCTAAACAATTAAAAATGGCCTTTCTGGGGGGGCGCCAGTGGCGCAGATTTTACTGTTTTTTTTATTTATTGCCTGTTAAAAATGGCCTTCCAACAGCTGCAGAAAATGTTTGTGTTGTATAATAATGATAATAAGTAAAAATGGATTACTGTTACGTATGTTTCATCAGTTAACTTAGTTATGTGGCACATGCAAAATAAAACATTCAGCAAAGGTTTCAAAAACTAAAATGTAATGATAGTCTTCACTTCTGACACCTTACAGTCGAAAGGTGTTAATAAAGGGCATCAGTACATATATGCTTACTAGTACTGGCCACCCTAAGCCCTTGCGGGTCTCAAGGAGTCATACAGCCTACTCTTATTCACCTTGGAAAAGGAAAGTGCATTCACCCGAATTGATTAAATGCATTGTTGATTTCAAAAGGGCTAAGGAACCAGTTTCTGCACCCTTATACCCTCTCCAAAAGGTCCATAACGCATCCAAGATACTATTCCATAGTCCAGAGCTCACTAGAAACAACCAGCAAGTGCCTCTTCCTTTTTTGTGAGTATACAGCTAACTCTCGTTTCCAAGACTTCTTAAGGGCTGCTCCGGTCCTTTGAAATGACCTACCTGGCCCGATCAGACTCTCCCCCTATTCTTCAAGCTTTCAGTAAATCCCTCAGAACCCATCTCTTCAGATTAGCACACCACATTACTGATGCCGACCTATCCCTCTCCTCACCTACCCCCACATCATGATAGCTGTCACGTTCATATCCTCTTCATTTCTGAAACATTAGTGCTAGTGATCTGGGTAACCAATAAAACTCGTCTTCCTCTACCCCAACTCCACTAGATTGTAATCTTATCAGAGCAGGGCCCTCTTCTTTCTGATTCCTATATTTTGTTTGTAATTTTGTCTCACTCCCCATTGGTTATTATAAGTACTGCAGAAACTGTTGGCGATATATAAATGATGATAATAATTTGGGATAAATTACACTAATTTTAACACTCAGATGTGGAGGCTCATTCTATAGGGGCAAATCAGACAGCTCCACTCAAGTATTTTCTGTGCTCGAAGAACATATAAAAATGGTATTAGACTGAGTCAGTCAGGGCACTATCTATGATACTTTTTGTCTGTGGGGATTTTAGGCTTTAAGGAAATAAAAAATAGACAATTATTAGTAAATTAATTTTTTCCTCATCTGATAGTAGTGTATAGAAGCAACAGTAGCCACTGAGCAGTTCAAGATTTATGGAGGACAGTCTTCTTCTCCACTTATCATCTATTCACTCATCATCTTTAGGCTATTAGGCACAGATGTCCTTGAACCAGAGGGCTTTCACCCTTTCAGTTGCTCTAAGGCAGAGGTTCCCAACTCTGGTCCTCAAGTCCCACTAACAGGCCAGGTTTTAAGGATTACCTTGGGGAAATGCAGACTGAATCCTGCAATCACTGAGCAGCAAATCATATCACCTGTGCTTCAGATATCTGCAAACCTGACCTAGTTAGGGTTACTTCAGGACCAGGGTTGGGAACGACTGCTTGAAGGGACCTGATAGTGTTTGGTATGGCTGGTGATATGTAATAACATGGTAACAGGACTATATGAAATACATTCAGTGAGCTACCTAACCTCAACATGCGATGCCGGTACCAAATATCTAAGCTGAGAAAGTTAAATTGTTCCATGGTAAGAGGAGTCAGTACTGAACGAACTTGGTCTGGTTCACCACCACCACCTTCAGCAGCCGCCAATGGTTAAAAAATTTTCAAGATATCTGTTACCCTCATAGATACAGACATAACATATTCATCAACACTTTGTGAATATGTGAATGTGCCTTTTCTGTTGATATGTGTTCTCCAGCACCATAAATAATGAATGGGGTTAGCATTCATTGCACAATCTGTCATAGATTTGTTACCTGAAGACCGTCTTGTGAAAAAAGATATGGATGATGGTTTATCTAATTACTTGAGCAGTGTCCCCTTTTACTATCGATCCCCGTGTGTCAAACTCATTTGTTAGTTTTATGTTTGATTTGTCCTACCCATAGTACAACACTGCAGAATATATTGGTGCTTTATAGATTGTTGTCATTTAGGTGGTTGTTGACTATTAACTAGACCCCTACATTTACTCACAAAGCTATGTGGTCGTTCATCTTTTGCAGGATAAAAGAATAGCAAATTCCCCGTATCATGCTTTGACAGCAGAGGAGCGCGACATTTATAACGAACGCAGACAGCTGTTAGAGTACTTGGGAAACCTCACCCAGGAAGCTGTGATGCTGAGAGAACAAGAGTGGGCAAAGGATGCCATAGTTCGTAAGTGAGGCGATGTGTGGGTGTGTATGAAATTAATATGGATACACTATATTCCAAAGCGTGTGTTTGAACTGGAGAGAAATAAAATCAACAATGGAGAAGTTGTGACTTTGACGGGTGGTCAGTTTGAAGAATGGCTCCCACAGTGTAGATCAGGGTTCAGCAACCTTGGTTCCAGATGTTTTAGAACTGCATCTCCAACGATGCTCAGCCAACCTAATAAAGGGTTGAGCATCATAGGAGATGTACTTCCAAAACATCTGGAGGACCAAGGTTGCTGCCCCTTGCTGTAAGTATCACAAATCTCTGCAGTAAAGACATTTAAAGGGACACTTCTTTAAATCTTCAGCCCTCCTCTTCCAAGCTGTCCAGCTACTTCCTAGAACTGGGTGACCATTGTGCACTGGCAGTGCCAGGTTTCCGCTGTCTTTCTTTATAAGAAGCATTTCATTGGTTCTTGTCCAACCAGCGACAGGATATAGCTGGATGGTTTTAGAATGGAAGACTGAAGAATTGTAGAGGAAAAAAATTGGCTCTGAAACCAGGTAAGGAGAATACAACTTTTTAATTTAAAACAGATTTTAATATCCCAATAAAAAGGGGGTGTGGCAGACTAGATCTGTATTTCTATCTATATAAGGGTCTGCCTGTATATATGTGTATATCTGCCTGTTTATACATATCTCCTCCATATAGAATTATATTCATATTTGTGTCGGACCATTTGGTATCCCTGTGCCCACAGCTGAAATGTAATCAAAATGGTTAGCTTTCTCCCTTGGGGAGAGGATATAACACGTAACTGTAAAAAGGGAATGTCTTTTGTACTTTGACCTATTGTGTATCCTGTCCCTCACACCTTGGCAGCCAGCCCGGCACCAAGATGCAAACCAAGATTTAGAAGCTATCTTCAAAGACAGGAAGCACATCCTTGATCCCTGATGGACACCTTTGGGCAATTAAAGATTAATTGACATGCGCTGTAGCAAAGGGAACTCTGGGAAATGTAGTCCAGGACACTGGGCCATTTGGGGGTGGACTGGAAAGATCAGGAAGTGTATAAATTCTGAAAACAGGCCATGTGCTGGGGCTGATCACTTGGGGTACCTTCGAAAGAGGACTGATCGGTCCATGGTTTATCTCCAGGCTCCAGGAGGCCATTGATGCTAGCTTAAGGAATAGCTCTTTGTAAGTAATGCTCTATGGTTCACCTTTTTTTCTTTTTATTTGCTGTGTAGTGTGTAATTAATTGATTTATTCTAGTTATAATTTTTTATGTGACAAAGCACTGTGATTTTTCTATCATAAATAAACCAAAAAAGTATTTAAGTTTTGACTCTGGCTGATGAAATCCACGCTAACTAAGAGATTGGGAGAATTGCTATTTGCTTTAAGCTCGGTTATATATATAAGAAATTGCGAGTTGCGGTCGTCAGGAGACAGTGCGGTTATTTAAGCCCTGCGTCTCCAGTCGCGACGCGCGTGGGGTCCATGAGGACCGGTGGCAGCGTTACTAATAGAATAGGAGAAAGTGAGCTCCGGGATTGTGGGAGACGTAGTTAGTACGCGCTTCAGGAGAAGACTTGTACTGCGTTGCAATCCAGGGATCAGTATATCGCGTTCTATGTGCCTGTTGTGAGAGGTAGTGTGGCCGGGACGGGTAGATAAGCGCGCGTGATTATCTGGGTCTAGGATAGATAGTGCGCGGCTTAACCCGGCATCTTTGCGCAGCAGCGCGCGTAGTGGTCGTGACAGGGGGCGATAAAAGATATCTGACCACATCAATGGATAATTGGAGTGAATCGACACACTTATTTTTGCAGGATCGCTTCATTAAATAACTTTTCGTTGTAATAGTCGAATATAGACTATTGGACCAATACTATCAGCTCTATTCAAAGAAAGGTGAAACTCTGGAGGATGACCGGAGAAGTGAAAATTCTAGGTAAAAATAGCCAAACCAGAAAAATTCTCCCATTTATCTCACTTTCCAAATTGGCTATTTGGTCTGGATTCTTCTCTTCTCCTGACAGTTCTCCTGGTTTTCACCTTTTTCTGAATTACCCTGCTAGTTTATCTATTTTTTATTTTTTTTAATACTGATGCAGTGCATTGTGCCGTGACTGGTATTGGGAGATGCCATACAGATGGAAAGAGAGTGCACGTCTATATGACTTGTTCGTGCATTTCAGATTACTCAATGTGTGTAACATTTACAGGGTTATTCAAAGAGATTCGAAAAGTCACCGCACGTTCGGTGTCTTTTCGTTCTCTTCAATTCGGTTCCTTTTGCCGATCCCATTTCGGTGACCCTGCGGTGTATTCAGCAAGTACCACAGGGTCCCCGAATTGCAGGGAAAGGAAAACTAACCGCAAAACCCACTGAATGCACACAGAAAAGCCACAAAAATATCTGGATTAACCTGCCGAAAACCAACTCCGAGCAGGACCGAACACAGCCGAAGCAGCTGAGACCGCAGACTAGGGAGGTGAATAAATTAGCAAAATAGTTTGTGTGAATCTGTGAAAATGAAACGCTGTTTGCAAAGAAACTACTGAGCGAAAATGTCTGAAATTTGCATATGAGGTCCAGGGAATGATAGTAAAGAGGGCTGTTACAGAAAAAATAAGTAAACTTAAAAAAATATAAAAAATAGGACTTTTAAAAAAATAATAATAAATAAATAAGAAAAATACTTAAAGTATCCTAAAAAATCTATAAATAAAGAGACTTTTTGCTGCAGAATTTTATAATGAACGGTTTATTAGATATTGAATTAAAACGGGAATATTTTTAACATTGGAGCCTATGGGATTCTCCTGAATTAACTTGCCGAATTAAACCACCAAATGGCAGGGCATTTCGGGAACCTTTCACTGCTGGTTTGTGTTCTCTGAATAGCCGAAGCAGTGCTTTTTCATGGGGATTTCACTGCCCTCGAACAGGCACCGAACAGGCACCGTATGTGCAGGCAATTCGCCAGGATTTGGCGAATTGCCTGCTCTCTGGAGAGCCGAATGGCCAGGAAAGGTAACCGAACGCTGATTTTCAGCGTTCGGTTACCTTTCTCTAGCAATTCGGAGCTCTTTGAATAACCCTGTTATTAATCCTTTTTGCAAGATGCTTTAGCGCAATAATAATAATATACATTATTGCAGGTGACACTGGGCTTCCAAGAGAAAGTGAGAGTAAAAAGAAGAAAGACTGGCATGTCGGTGAGGAAGGTGCATCACACCCCCAGTAAGAGAGGTTCAGTATACTTTCAGGCCTACCAGCTTGATTGAATAATTAAAATTCATAGAATACTGCTGTGAAGCGAATACATTCTGTCCCAAATGACTGTGTATATTGTCCGGGAATACACAAAATAAGGGAAAATATTCATGGGTACTGACATAATATAGGGATACTCAAACTTGGCCCTCTAGCTGTTTTGGAACTTCATCTCCCATGATTCTCAGCCACTCATTAGGTTGACAGAACCACGTGGGAAATAGCGTTCCATATCCGAAACATCTGGGGCACTATCATGTGCCTTGAGCTAAAATGAAGACAGTAAGTGGAAAAGCTTGCGCTCGCAAATTTCCCTTTAATGTCCCTGTTTTACAAGCAGATTACGAGGCAGGCGCTGAATTCAGCAGTCTGCCCTGCAATGGCTGCCATCCCTCCTAATGCGCTGCCGCGAGTATCATTTCCTGGAGTCCATAGGACTCCATGGATGCTTGTGCTGCCGGGTTATGTGATCTGCAAGTTCTCACTCTCGCCAGATCATGCAGGTCAGTGGACTGATTAATGGAGGGAGACTGGGGACTATTTGTCTACAGACTATTTGTCCCCAGTCTCACTCTGCTCCCGGCAGCCAGAAGCGGCGGATCAGGACGGTGTTCTCGCCGCAGGATGAGAAGTGAGTATCTGCTTCTTGGTTTGGGGTTTCAGCTGCTGCTGACTGATTCCGTAGAAGCCTGGAGCTGTGGCTAACTTTTCAGTTAGCAGCAGAGGTGCGTAATTAGGTCTTTGTGATCCTAATTACTCATTCCTTATTCTTTGTGCTCCCCATGTTAAGTATAGGGAGCGCAAAGTACACTAAGCTTGCGCTGAAAAGTACTATTACCAATGTGCTGACGAATTCTTTAACCCGTTAACAATCGGGATCTGATCTAGGCGTCCTGCTATTACCTCTTTTAACCTAGCGCTAGTTTTAAGGAGGTGATAGAGCACCTGGAGGGCCATGGTGGAGCAATCCTGGCTCCTCGCAATCCAATGAGTGGCTAAGCATCATGGGAGATGTAGTTCCAGAACACCTGGAGGGCCATGGTTGCTGACCCCTGGTTTAGACTGTACATAAAGGACGGCTGAATAAGCAGCTTCCATAATACTCATGACTAAACGCAGGACATTTGTTTCACTGTGATCAGCAAGTCCGCATTATGTTGAAAGAATTCCCGTTCTGCTCTGCAGGAAAGCTTTCTTTAAGTACTGCTGTCATTGTGGCCGCTCCCTTGGCGTCAAGCTGACTGCTTGCTCAAGATGCTATTCCGTATACACCTGCAGCAAGCAGTGCAAGAAGAGATCATGGGATGAATTTCACAAAGATCAATGCCAGCCAAGTACAGGTAAATTCCAGCTCCAAGTAGCCCGGGTATTGACAAAAATACGCTTTCTACGACCAAAACCTAACAGGATTATTTTCTAACCAAAGGGTTTCAAACTCCAGCCCCCCCCCCAGATGTTTCTAAGCTACAACTCCTATGATTCTCTAGCCATCTATTGCATTCAATGAATTCTGGGAACTGTAGGTATTCAACATCCAGGGGCCAGAGTTTGAGCTCTATCCTTTGTAACATAGCATAAGCCTGCCAGCAGTCACAACAAGATACTCGATTTATCGATATATCGATTTAGCTTTCACTGAGCTACTTGCAGCCTAACAACTGAGGCAGTAACCTTGAAAGGTATACCTGTTAAAAAAAGAGGTTCCCCTAAATTTAGGACCTTCCCTCACCTAGGATATGGTACTAAACACCTAATAACGTGACATTGAACAAACCATCAGGATATCTCCTCACATCATGGATAGGATCCCAGCCTAGGTAGTGAATTAATAAAACATAAGCTTTATTAAACTAGTATTTAAAATAATTAAAGAAACACACACATACATAAAAATATTCATATATGTCTAGACTGGTCCAATATAAAATTATGTCTCCTAGGAAGTAAGACTACCTTAGTAATTGCTCATACTAAGTTCCAATATAATGCTAGATGTTGCTGTCCAAGCAAGGCAGCAACATCTAACTTTATATTGGAATTTAGGTTTTTTCTCTCGCCAAATCCCCCCTCTTTTTTCCCTCTTTGAGCCGGCTGCATTCAGAGTTGCTGTCCCTGGTGCTGAAACTATTTCAGCACCAGGGACAGGGGGTTAATCTCCCCCTGCAGCCTTCGGTGAGGATTTCCCCCCCCCCTTCTTGGCTGTGCTGGATGGGGGCTGTCCTTGGTGCTGAAACTACGTTTTTTTTTTCCCACAGCATTTTTTTTTCGTTCGGCGGCCTCTCCAACTGCCAAAAAGGGTCGTCCACAGACGCTTCTAGTTGATGCCCCTGATCGGCCAATGGCTGGTGCCTAGCAGACCTAACCTAATAACAGTCAAAAACACATATTCCTATGCACTGCTGCCTACATGGTATTAATGCATGGCTTGCAATAAATCTTTCCAAGGACGACACAAGATATTCAGAAATACAAACAATTATTATTGATGATTAGTCAAATCTCCTCTGTTTAATCCTTTGCAGGGAAGCTGAGCAGTAAACTGTCTGCAGGCAGATCTAGAAAGGCAAAGGAGAAATCAGATGGCAACAGGAGCCCTTCAGGAGGGAGGATGAAATCGGCTATATCTGCTAGTGGAGAAGAACAAGCAGTCCTGGAAAACTACAGCTTCAACTAACACAGACAGAATGTGCAAAACTGCTGTGAGCTGTCCTCTAATAGTGACACATAAACACATTATGCAACGGGTTTAAGCAATCATCAAATATTTACTGTGTCTACTCAGGATAGCACTTTACAAAATGCTTGTAACTTGTGCTCATCACTTATGTTTCTGTGAAATTATTTTCAAAAATTAAAATTCACAAAAAAATTCAAACCTTTATTAGTGTCCTTTTCATGAGGCACCATGAGGAAACTGCATAAAAGCATGTTTGTCTTTCTCTCTCCGGTACACTGATACACAATGCACATTACTGTTTTATCGCTGAGGAGGTCTTTGATACACTCATACACACTGCACATTACTGTGAGTTTTATTACTGTGGAGCTCTGATACACTCATACACAGCGAACATTACTGTGAGTTTTATTCAGTGCTTTTTAAAAAAAAATAGGTGGGGTACTCTCATGCCCAGGGAAAATATGATTATTATGACTATTTTTCGTGTACTAATTAATACTCCTTTATTAAGCTCTGCTCAGTCTACTAAACTGTTTTGGTGGGTTTCATTTAAATGAACAGGGCGTTTCAAGTCAACTTTTTAATATTTGTCTAATGAGATGGTGTCAGCTACTGTGCTGCCTGGAGCAACCAGACCTCTAGATAACAGACCTCCAGATATCAGACCTCCAGATATCAGACCCCCAGATATCAGACCCCCAGTAATCAGACCTCCAGGTATCTGACCCCCAGTAATCAGACCTCCAGGTATCTGACCCCCAGTAATCAGACCTCCAGATATCAGATCCCCAGTAATCAGACCTCCAGATATCAGACCCCCAGTAATCAGACCTCCAGATATCAGACCCCAGTAAATCAGACCCCAGTAATCAGACCTCCAGATATCAGACCCCCAGTAAATCAGACCCACAGTAATCAGATCCCCAGTAATCAGACCACAGATATCAGACCCCCAGTAATCAGACTCCAGATACCAGACCACCAGTAATCAGACCCCAGATATCAGACCCCCAGTAATCAGACCCCCAGTAATCAAACCCCAGATATCAGACCCAGTAAATCAGACCTCCAGATATCAGACCCCCAGTAAATCAGACCCCCAGTAATCAGACCTCCAGATATCAGACCCCCAGTAAATCAGACCCACAGTAATCAGACCCCCAGATATCAGACCCCCAGTAATCAGATCCCCAGTAATCAGACCACCAGATATCAGACCCCCAGTAATCAGACTCCAGATACCAGACCGCCAGTAATCAGACCCCAGTAATCAGACCTCCAGATATCAGACCTCCAGATATCAGACCTCCTGATATCAGACCCCCAGTAATCAGACCTCCTGATATCAGACCCCAGTAATCAGACCCCCAGTAAATCAGACCCCCAGTAATCAGACCTCCAGATATCAGACCCCCAGTAAATCAGACCCCCAGTAAATCAGACCCCCAGATCAGACCCCAGTAAATCAGACCCACAGTAATCAGACCCACAGTAATCAGACCCCCAGATATAAGACCCCCAGTAATCAAACCACAGATATCAGACCCCCAGTAATCAGACCCCAGATAGACCGCCAGTAATCAGACCCCAGATATCAGACCTCCTGATATCAGACCCCAGTAATCAGACCTCCTGATATCAGACCCCCAGTAATCAGTCCCCCAGTAAATCAGACCCCAGTAATCAGACCTCCAGATATCAGACCCCCAGTAAATCAGACCCACAGTAATCAGACCCCCAGATATCAGACCCCCAGTAATCAGATCCCCAGTAATCAGACCACCAGATATCAGACCCCAGTAATCAGACTCCAGATACCAGACCGCCAGTAATCAGACCCCAGATATCAGACCCCCAGTAATCAGACCTCAGATATCAGACCTCCTGATATCAGACCCCAGTAATCAGACCTCCTGATATCAGACCCCCAGTAATCAGACCCCCAGTAAATCAGACCCCCAGTAATCAGACCTCCAGATATCAGACCCCAGTAAATCAGACCCCCAGTAAATCAGACCCCAGTAATCAGACCCCAGTAAATCAGACCCACAGTAATCAGACCCACAGTAATCAGACCCCAGATATAAGACCCCCAGTAATCAAACCCCAGATATCAGACCCCCAGTAATCAGACCCCAGATAGACCGCCAGTAATCAGACCCCAGATATCAGACCTCCTGATATCAGACCCCCAGTAATCAGACCTCCTGATATCAGACCCCCAGTAATCAGTCCCCCAGTAAATCAGACCCCCAGTAATCAGACCTCCAGATATCAGACCCCCAGTAAATCAGACCCACAGTAATCAGACCCCCAGATATCAGACCCCCAGTAATCAGATCCCCAGTAATCAGACCACCAGATATCAGACCCCCAGTAATCAGACTCCAGATACCAGACCGCCAGTAATCAGACCCCAGATATCAGACCCCCAGTAATCAGACCTCCAGATATCAGACCTCCTGATATCAGACCCCCAGTAATCAGACCTCCTGATATCAGACCCCCAGTAATCAGACCCCCAGTAAATCAGACCCCCAGTAATCAGACCTCCAGATATCAGACCCCCAGTAAATCAGACCCCCAGTAAATCAGACCCCCAGTAATCAGACCCCAGTAAATCAGACCCACAGTAATCAGACCCACAGTAATCAGACCCCCAGATATAAGACCCCCAGTAATCAAACCCCAGATATCAGACCCCCAGTAATCAGACCCCAGATAGACCGCCAGTAATCAGACCCCAGATATCAGACCTCCTGATATCAGACCCCCAGTAATCAGACCTCCTGATATCAGACCCCCAGTAATCAGTCCCCCAGTAAATCAGACCCCCAGTAATCAGACCTCCAGATATCAGACCCCCAGTAAATCAGACCCCCAGTAATCAGACCCCAGTAAATCAGACCCACAGTAATCAGACCCACAGTAATCAGACCCCCAGTAATCAAACCCCAGATATCAGACCCCCAGTAATCAGACCCCAGATAGACCGCCAGTAATCAGACCTCCAGATATCAGACCCCCAGTAATCAGATCTCCAGATATCAGACCTCCTGATATCAGACCCCCAGTAATCAGACCCACAGTAAATTAGACCCAGTAATCAGACCTCCAGATATCAGACCCTCCGTAAATCAGACCCCCAGATATCAGACCCCCAGTAATCAGACCCCCAGTAATCAGACCCCAAGTAATCAGACCCCAGTAATCAGACCCATATATCAGACCCCCGTAAATCAGACCCCAGTAATCAGACCCCCAGGTATCAGACCCTCAGATATCAGACCCTCAGTAATCAGACCCCAGATATCAGACCCCCAGATATCAGACCCCCAGTAAATCCGACCCACAGTAATCAGACCCCCAGTAAATCTGACCCACAGTAATCAGACCCCCAGAGACATGCTGCCACAGTCGAAGCATCCACACCCACACACGAGACGCGCCCTTCTCCTGACCCGGCTGGCGATGTGTGTGTGGGCACGGTCAGCCAGTGGCGCTACTGCCAGTCTGATCTCGGCACTGACACGAAATAGTGCTGAAATTTGCAGCCAGGCCCCATGAAATCTGACCCGTTGGCGTCTTTGTTCCAACCGGTGATTGGCCCCGCCCTGGATGCCTGTCTCGTGTACATCCCGCGTGCAGGAGGGCCAGATCTCATTCTGCAGCAGACCTGCTCTGCTGCAGAATGAGATCCGGCCCACCCACACGCACCTTAATCTCGCTCTCCCACTCCTGGCATATGTGTGTGGGCAGGGTCGGCGGCCGCTGTGCTGGCCTCCAAGAGTTTGCGACGCCGCGGCGCTGATAAAAATATAGTGCCGCAGCCGCTTGTTGGGCCAGTCCTGCTGGGAGGTGCCAGTACTTAGTACCGACACGTACCGTCTGGAAAAAAACCCTGGTTGTATTGCTGTGGTGCTCTGGTACGCTCATACACAGCGCACATTACTGTGAGTTTTATTACTGTGGAGTTCTGTTATACACTCATACACAGCGCATATTACTGTGAGTTTTATTGCTTTGGAGCTCTGTGATACATTCATATAGGCCGCACAAAATATGGGCCACATTACACTCTTAACGCAAACGTTAACGCTCAATGCTGTTTACCGCATATTACAATCCAAACGCAAACCGCTTAAGTAACCCGTTTGCATTTGGTACCTTGCGCTTTTCAGGTTACTGTACTTTGTGCTCCCTATACTTAACATGTGGAGTGCAAAGTGTTAATCAGCGTTAGGATTACAATCTACTAGTGCTGATTAACGTCTGGCTGTGGTTAGCAAAAAGTTAACCACAGACAGGACTTGGTGTTAACGGATTCTGCTTCTGCAGAATCCGTTAACACCATCCAGAAAGAATAAAAAAATGAATTACTCCCCTCCTGTCCCGCGCCGAGGACTGCGACCCCAACCACCTCCTCTGTCTGGCGGGAGCAGGGAAAGACTGGGGGAAAAATTCCCCCCAGTTTCACCCTGTGTATCACTACGCCTACCGGCTGGCTGGTCATGTGACTGGCAGGGGGAAACTCAATGGAGTCCAATGGACTCCATCGAGTGGATGCTCGCAGCTGCGCTCAGCGCTGCCGCGAGCATCCCGGGGGTTACCGCGCGGTAACAATGCAAGCAGCATTTTTTTGCTCCTGCATTGTAATCCAGCATTAAAACGCGGGCGCAAGGGGGAAAACTGAGGGCGCACTTTTTCCTCCCTTGCGCCCGTGTTCTAACGCTAGGATTGTAATAGAGCCCTATAAGTTTTATTGCTGTGGAGCTCTGTGATACACTAACAAGTACGGAATATAGATTGATGTAGTTTTTGACGTTTTGAATTTTACCCCATGGAGAACAAAATTGTCCCCAGGTACTTTGCATTCAAGACCCCTGATGCAGAGCTTTGTGGTGAGTCTCTGGGTATTTACGTCCTCTGCAAGCTGCCTATGAAAATAAGGCATTACATTTTTTCAATTAAATTTATTGCCAAGCACAGCTCTAGTTTATATTTTCATTGTGGTTTTCATAGAAATGTAGGCCTAATGCCTTATTAGTGTTAACCCATGTGCTCAATGTGCAGCACAACACAATGAACGCATGTATTAGTAGCTTCTCTCCCATGCCCCACACCATCTATTATTCAAATATTAGTACTTGTGATCTAACAACTAAAAAGTTGGTTATGCCTCTTGTTCTCCTCTGCCCCAACTCCTGTGGATTGTAAGCTCCTCTTAGCAGGGCCCTCATGTTTGTGGTTCCTAAATTTGTTTGTCATTTTGTTAGTTAAGTATCCTTGTTGTAAAGCACAGTGGAACCTGTTAGTATAATGTCTAGAAAGTATTTCCATGTTATTGCAATAGTTGTCTCTGACCTGGATTTACATGTGCACCTCTTTACTAGGAGTTTAATGTACCTGGTGGTTTGATGCCTCTTGGATACAGAAGTCAGTCTACCACTGTTTTCAGAGCCATTTGGGTTCCATGGAGGTGATATTCTACAAATGGCACTTCATAGTTCAGAAAATACATGTCCCAAAGTATAAAAATAAAAGAGATACTTGAGACACAAATACAGTAAATGAAGACTTTATTATATATTTTTTCCCAACTGCTGAAAATGCAGACATAAGGACAACAGAGATACCCTTGTGAAAGGTATGGTGCAAAAGTGGTAATACACGGCCCACCTCAGCCCATACAAGTATAAAGAAAATGAATAGTACACACATTGTAACATTACACCCTCGGTCCTAAATGCTTAAGACATCCTGATAACAGATCTGGGTGCAGACGTGACAAAAATGACTAACGGGTACCTGTCACTTACACAGTTGTTAGCCGTGTATGCATTGAGAGTAGAAAATATTGTTTTTAGTTAGTGGAAGTACAAGAACAGGTTGAGGAAGAGTAAAACGGTCGCTGTATGTGTCACCTTCGATCCCTCTGACATATTGCAACGCAACCCTATATGCAAATAAAATACTGCAGCGGTGAATAATGAATTTACACAGGAGATCATATGGTAATTTCACAAATGGGATGGGGTCAATGCGTGCATTTCTTTATCTGTACACAGAGCCAGGATTGTCTTGGTCTACCTTGTAGGCTCGGGTTTTGGTTGGGGCTTGATAGACTTCAGGAATTTCATACACTGGCTCAAGTGTCCAGTTCAATCCATTTCCAGCTTAGCTGACATTACCTTTACCTTCAGCTTGTTCTACTCTCTCTCGTGGTCGGGTTGTACCCATTTTCACAGTAGAAACATCATTATTCTACCTGGGACCAGACGCTACCTCAGATATCTCCAAGCAAGACCTTCATAGCTTTTTAATATATCTGCACATCTTCTAGGGAACCTTTTGGAAGAGTCTTATATTCTTCACAACTGACGTTTTCTGATATTTATATAGCGCCAACATATTCCACAGAGCTTTAGTATTGGGAAACACAAACCTGAGATATTTCGACACATAAGGAACAGAGGGTCCTGCCCATGGGATAATTGTCCAGCAATACAGCGCGTTGTCCATGTGCACTGCCAGATATCCAGTGAGCTTACAATCTAAAAGGGACCTGGGAAAAAAGGGAGCCAAGGGAATGGTGGCCAGATAAAGTAGAGCAGGCAAATGCATGAGGAAAAAGCCAAGAGCTTGGGTTTGATACAGTTCATCATAGGGAGAAGTGAATTATATAAAATTAGGATGAGGAAGGCGTGTGTCGGCAGAGCAGCGGGAAGATGGGGGGAAGGAATCATGGAGTTAGAATTCCAATGCATACAGGGATTTAAATACATTGGAGGAGACAGGCTGAGGAACAGAATGGAGGTGGGAGATATGTAGGGAGAAAAGAGTAAAAGGCAACCTAAAAACGAATAAATGCATACATAAAATATGAACAGAAATAACACAGCAGAGCGAGACAATGCGGATTATGCTAGGAGGAAATCATCTTGTTTGCAGAATACCTTTGTCGCGAGTTGCAGAGGAAAGGTGGCGATTATGGCTGGGGGTAGTGTGCTCTGTTGCTTCTTGCCGAGGAAAGATTGTCGGGGATAGTGTGTAGTCTGGAATCATCATTTAAGACTCATACATAACCTTACTGTAAAGAGTTGTTGAAATGCCTTAAAAAAAATTCCTGTTTATGGATAACTAGGATATGTGAATTAGCGTGTGACTTTAAAAAAAAATCCCTCTGAGTGTTTTATTTTCTTCACCCCTATTTACATCACCCACGTCATGCCGCTAATAGATTGTTACTGAATAATAGAAAAAAAAGACTCAAAAATGCTAAAACAAAATATCTTTGAACATATATTAGCCCATTTCTTGACAAACACGTCCAAAACATTCATCGCTCCCTGTTAGACCGCAGTCTCAATTTGTTTTTTGTCCGAATTGTTAAACACAATCCTAAAATGTCACATAATCAGCATCCCCATCAACTCATGAAAATCCATGCTCCCAACACGCCACGATCCGTCACTCTATTATACAAATAATATTAGCTTTATGGATCCGTTTGATGCAGCGTTTAGATTACAGGGAGTCACTCAGCCGCAGGTCATCATGTACACGAAACGCAGACTATAATTCAACGAGATGGCAGAAAAGTGTGTCCGATGTGATTTAAATCTTTTTTAAATCACCAATTGCAAGTAAACTCCAAGTGCTGGAATTAACACATAAAAAAATTACATAGAAACTGAAAATTGCATAAATTCTTTTTAGTCTGCTTTTCCATATAGGTATAGAACTTTATGTCTTTTAAACTAATAAATATTTCTCAATTCAGGTATTTATTTATAAAAAAAATAATAAAAAGAAATGACTCTTTGTTAGTGAAATTTTCATCACTTATAACAATTGTGTTTTATCAACCAAGGGGGAAAAAAAACACAACCCAGACTTGTTTTTATCTGTTTTGCAAACTAAAATACATAGTTTAAAAAAATAAAAATAATAATAAACCCAAAACCCTAGAGGCAATTTGAGCCTATAGAAGAGCACAGTGTTAAAGTGACCATCGCCAGCACTCATTCGTTGTCGTTTTGTATGAAGAAGGCCAAAGTTATTTTTTGAGCAAAGAAGACAGCATTCCCTTTAGTATGACAATTCTCTAGTTACCACCGGACTACAAGCAGAGCTACGAGAAAAAGGAAGAGGTCCCATGAGTAGAGAGTTGCGCCCTTCCCGGGGATAGACTTTCCGGGCTGGCCTGGTTCTGCATGCGTGGCCGGCTGTTGAAGGACAGTATCCCCACTAGACCTTCTACCACAGATGTCTTCTGTGCAACCATCGCCACTCCCTGAGCCACTGATATCATCACCTGTAGGGATACAATAAATCAAGGTTGAGATGCTGTAATGGGTCAGTATTTATATAATTAGCTACTGTCACGTTTTCACACGTTTCCAGCCCTGAGCCATATGGTGACCCGATCTGGGTCAGCTTTTACCCCTGTCTGGAACATTCACTCCTCTCCCTCCACTCCAGGATTTCCCTTTAGCCTGCCAGGTCTTTTACCTCATGACCTGTGAGCTATGGCCTACTCCCGTTAAAAGGCAGCCGCTCTTATTTCCCAATGTTCTTTCATAAAGGTCACTACTTAGCCTGATATTTTCATGTTGCTTGTTATTTGCCTCTGTTATATTTTCCCTTTGTAAATTCTGTTCAGTTTATTTTTGGTTCGTTGTTTCCCTTGTCTGTTTGTACTTCAGTTTTCCTGGTCATTGTTTTTGTTTATTTTTGGTTTATCCTGATCTGTGTGTTTCTGTGTTATCCGATTTACGGTGTATGACCCCTGGCTTTGTTTCCTGACTATTCTACTGTAATTTCCCTTGTGCTCCTTGATTTCCTATTTACCGACTCCTAGTTTGTTCTCATGTCCCATTCTGGTTCTTATCTCCTGGCTTTTGTATGACTACCGGCTCTAGTTTCTAACTTCGGCTCTTGTTTATTAGCTACTAGAGATGGGAATTCGTTTCCGAAAAATCCGGAATTCGGAACGAAATTTGATAATTCGTATTGGGAAGTACTTCCGAATAACGAATCGATACGAATAAGAAACGAAAACGAAACAATAAGATATGAAACTAAATGAAAAGGTATATAACAAATTTATTTAGTTTTACACGGTCATCATCATAAAAGAAAAATTTGAATAATTGATATCAACTATCGAATTTGAAATGAACTATCAAATGGATATCAACTATTGGATATCACCTATCAAATTTGAAATGAACTATCAAATGGATATCAACTATTGGATATCAACTATCGACATTGAAATGAACTATCAAATGGATATCAACTATCGAATTCGATTCGATACGAATCCGATACGATAGAAATTGAAATGAACTGTCAAATGGATATCACCTATCAAATTTGAAATTAACTATCAAATGGATATCAACTATTGGATATCAACTATCGAAATTGAAATGACCTATCAAATGGATATCAACTATCGAATTCCATTTGATTCGATACGATTCGATAAGAATCCGATACGATAGAAACTGAAATGAACTGTCAAATGGATATCAACTATTGGATATCAACTATCGAAATTGAAATGAACTATCGAATTCCTGATTCGATACGATAGAAATTGAAATTAACTATCAAATGGATATCAACTATTGGATATCACCTATCAAATTTGAAATGAACTATTAAATGGATATCAACTATTGGATATCAACTATCGAAATTGAAATGAACTATCGAATTCCTGATTCGATACGATAGAAATTGAAATTAACTATCAAATGGAGATCAACTATTGGATATCACCTATCAAATTTGAAATGAACTATTAAATGGATATCAACTATTGGATATCAACTATCGAAATTGAAATGAACTATCAAATGGATATCAACTATCGAATTCGATTCAATACGAATCCAATACGATAGAAATTGAAATGAACTATCAAATAGATATCAACTATTGGATATCAACTATCGAGATTGAAATGAACTATCAAATGGATATCAACTATCGAATTTGATTCAATACGAATCCAATACGATAGAAATTGAAATTAACTATCAAATGGATGTCAATGATTTGAATATCACCTATCGAAATTGAAATGAACGATCAAATGGATATCAACTATCGAATTCGATATGATTCAATACGAATCTGATAGAAATTGAAATGCACTATCAAATGGATATCAACTATCGAATTTGATTCGATACGAATCCGATACGATACGATACAAATCAATCCAAAATGAAACAAAATACGAAACGAAACACAAAACTAAATTAGTTACGAAATTCCGAAAACAGAATTATTTAAAAACGAAACGAAACTAAACTAAACAAATTTTTCAGCCATGCACATCCCTATTAGCTACATCCTGGATTTGACCCTCTTCTTCTGTGTTTCACCCAGCAGTATTGTAACCACCCTTAGAATAGACGGCCATTTAAGGACCGTATTCTAGATTAGGGTTCCCTTTTGTGTACTGCTGGGTGCCTGTGCTTCTGGGTATTGCTTTACTGTAATCCTTGCCCTTCCTGTTCTGTGTATCTTGTTTCCCTGCCCAGCTGTGTGGTGTATACACCTCCTGCTTTGCGTGTTATGCAGTCAGCAACATTCCTGCCTAAAGGGCTATCAACCCCAAATAGGGGCTCCGCCTCAGCTCCCGCCAGGTGCCCCGTGACAGCTACGTTTAGCACCGATATGGAGAAGGCAATCAGCTGGAGAGAATGCTCTTTGACCTCCCAGCTTCTGTAGTTACACCACTGGGTGGTAGAGATTTGCCAGCATGTGATTCAGAGGAATGTTTGTATAATTTGTAAGCAAGTGAGAACACATTCTATTTGGGTTCTGTTTAAGTCTTGCCTTTGTTTGTGTTTATTGTTACATTATTTATTTATACAGTATTTTACCAGGAAGGATACAGATACAGATTTCTCTCATTTTCAAGTATGTCCTGGAGGAGCCAGAGAAAGATACTGACACATCACACTTGAGTGATCACATGTGAGCGACCAGACACTGCAATGAGACACCAGGAAGTGTCAGACTAATGACGGATAGCTAGACGAAAAATAACAAGGCTTCTGCTGCCTAATTAACCTTCTAAGGACCAATGACAGAACTGTTTAGTCATAAATGCATTGACTTTAAAGACCCTTTGTCCTTAAATGGTTAAAGAGTCACCAATGCCTGGCCCCCCCCTCCAGTGATGCAATGTCAGGGCCGGTCACGACCGCCGCGACCCTGGTAGTTACGCCATTGCATGAGAGTGTAGTACATTGAGTGCATAACAACATTATACTGTAAATTGGCATCTGTGATGTCTGTAGGGCATATCTGGGGCTAGTATTTATGAATAAATTGTTATCTGGCATAGCTCCATACACATTTACTAACGACTTAGTTGCTATTATTCCTGCCCATTAATTTGCACTGCACAGACATACTAAGCAGTGACTCCATGTTGTCTTGTCTGACAGTTTACTGTACATTTAAACATCCTATACTCTTAAAGTAAATGCAAATGTACTGAATGTCATGACCTCTGGTGTTAAAAGAAGCTCACTTTGTTCTGTCCAGTCTCCCATCCCTACAGTGACCAAGGCTGCTCCTATTCTGCTGATGGAGCATCATCACTAACACACTATATGACCTGGACATTACACCCCTCTGGTTTTTGGGCCAATCCTGCTATAGTCCACCTTTTCTTTGGTTTGACCAATAGGAAAGTACCTCAGGGTTTATAAATCCTTCCACGTCCTTTATTCCCTGCCCTGTCACGGTTTACAGCCCTTCAGCAAGTTCCTATGTACTTGTGTTTCTTGATTCTAACTCTGCCTTGTGTCTCCGGTATTATGTTCCCATGTTTTTCTGCTTCTTTCCTCAATCTTGTTGCTTTCTGTGTCCCTGGATCTTGGCGTGTTTACTCATATTTGTGTATCTCTCTATTTCCTAACCTCGGTTCAAATGAGACTACTCTTTCTTACTAATCCGGCCATCTCAAGCACCGTTTTTACCTCTCTGCTGGTTTGCAAGTACGGTAAACAGCCTGTGACATTAAAAACAGTGAATGACGAGCAGTTCCCAGCAGCTCTTATTCAAGCATCATTTATAGTAGCACACAGGGTTACAATGACAAAGATACAAATGCAGAAACTGATACAAACTCACATACACTAATATATACACACACGAACATATAGATATATAAATAGTATACGTATTGTGACAACGTGATTAGAGGCAGGGTAATAGACCATAGTAGCCCTTTACCCCCTACAGGATTGTCAGCTGATGCCTGATTAGGTCTGCCCTGCCCTTATGGGAACTGTTATTCCCTCTGAGACAGTCACAGGGTTATCCAAAGAGATTTGAAAAGTCACCGCACGTTCGGTGACTTTTCGTTCTCTTCAATTCGGTTCCTTTTGCCGATTGCATTTCGGTGACCCTGCGGTGTATTCAGCAAACAGGACAGGGTCCCCGAATTGCAGGGAAAAGCTGCCGCAAACCTGACGAAAACTAACCGAATGCACGCTGAAAACAAGCAAAAACATCTGGATTAACCTTCGAATAAGCCGATCAGGAGCCGAACAGGAGCCGAATCACACAGAGCCGAAGCAGCTGTGACGTAGAGGAGGCAGTGAATAAATTAGGAAAACCATTTGTATGAATCTGGGAAAATGAAACGCTGTTTGCAAAGAAACTACTGAGCGAAAATGTCTGAAATTTTCACAGGAGGTCCAGGGAATGATAATAAAGAGGGCTGTTACAAAAAAAATAAGTAAACTGAAAAAAAAATAAAATAAAAAAAAAGGAAAAGTATCCTAAAAAATCTATAAATAAAGAGACTTTTTGCTGCAGAATTTTATAATGAACGGTTTATTAGATATTGAATTAAAACGGGAATATTTTTAACATTGAAGCCTATGGGATTCTCCTGAATAAATTTGCCTAATTAAACCACCGAATGGCAGGGCATTAGGGGAACCTTTCACTGCTGGTTTGTGTTCTCTGAATAGCCGAAGCAGTGCTTTTTCATGGGGATTTCACTGCCCTCGAACAGGCACCGAACAGGCACCGTATGTGCAGGCAATTCGCCAGGATTTGGCGAATTGCCTGCTCTCTGGATAGCCGAATGGTCAGGAAAGGTAACCGAACACTGATTTTCAGCGTTCGGTTACCTTTCTCAAGCAATTCGGATCTCTTGGATAACCCTGTCAGTCTTTGTGCTGGGTGCTGTAGAGCAGGAGGAAATACCTGATGTTAAGCATAGTCTGGTTTGTTCTGCATTATTGGTAAGCAGCTTAGCCGCCCAATACTCTAGTTAGGTATACCGAATGTTTAGTTAGACACCACATGAGTAGGCTTTACTTTATATTTGCTATATTTTTTTGAAACAAGTACTCAGCATGTGCCCAAATAAAGGATAATACTGAAGCACTGACTCCTGTACGCGGAGTGACTTTACTAAAATATACATAAACACATATTTACATATAAACCACATACACTAATAAACACAAACACGTATATATACATATACGCCCATACACTAACACACACATATATAAACACATACACAGGTGCTAGAACATCTTACTGACTCACTTCGTTGGGATAACAGCAAGAAGGAAGCTAAGAGCACCACTGTGGTGCTACAAAAGAGGAACAAAGTACCTTCTGCTGTAGCGCCTACGGTAGTAGTAGCTTGACGCCTAGTCCCCCAAGTTTAATGGTGCCCTACGCCACTGCTCAATTTGCCGTAATGGGAGCACTAGTCCTGTGTATAAGCAAACCTCCACTGATATGTATGAACAAATAAATATATATAGCAAAAAACTAGTTCAAGTGCTGTTCTTGCTGTTATTGTGTTGTTATCTTGTACGATGTCAAGGAATACCTGAAAATCTTTTGATTAGTGGTCTATTTCAGTTCCACAAGCAAACTTAATCCTTTGTTTATCATTTAACATTTCCTACTTACTTGTGTCTTGAAAATCCACATCGTTTCCATTGTACGCATTGCGAAGGCGGTTTGTCATTATTTTCAGCTGCATAATTTGCTGACGGATGCTCATGTCAGGTTTAGTAATGTCAACATCAACCTCAGGATTGTTAATTTGACTGGCAAGGCCCCTGCCCATACGCTCTGGCATATACCTGAAAAATGCACAATAGTCAGCATCTTACAGCAAAACAATTAAAAAATGATAAACCTTTCACAGTTGGCGGAAATTGCGGCAATGAAACGTTTACGCCATAATGTCAGAGTTATAAATATTGCTTACTGCTTGATTCAGCTGTGTTCCATATGATTTTTACCAAACTTAGTGCCATTATTTGGCCATTTTTCGGGTCGGTACTTTTAATTAAGGGTGTATGAAAATACTGATTCTTGTTAAAATATCTGCTCAGTCATCGGCACTTCCGCCTATACTCAAAGATGGAAATATCATCTTTAGCCATTCAATTACATTTTTTTCCCACCCGGTATCAGTTTGCTGCTAGTAGGCTGAAAGGGGCTGATAAATGGCTGTTTGGGCAGGGAAACTGAGAAACTCACACTGAAACCCTCATTTAAACAAAATAATTTCAAATACACATGCTCAGTAGCTATAATCAATATGATGCTTGCTATGGCAGGTGCAATACTTGTCAAATTTAACATCAAAAGAAAAAGGTGTCATCTGCGCTCATCCATATAACACTGTGTAAGTTTAAGCTCACCTGCTAACGTCAAGGCACCTCTGGTAAAGGTGAGTTCTAACCAATGAAACTACAGGCTGCTTTGTAGCAAACCACATATGCTCATGCTGCTTTTCGGTCATGAGGAAGGCTGGTGGACTTTCATTTATACCCTCCCAGAAACAGAGGTGCCTTGACGTTGGCAGGTGAGCAAACTAAAACCTCTAATTGTGTTTTGTTTCACACAGTGTTATATGGATAAACGCAGATGACACTTTTTCTTGTTACGTTTTATACATGTTGCTGGGCTGGATACATTTGGAAGTTGCAGCCACCCTAGTGAACATTAGGCGTGACACAGCTTTTTTTCTGTATTATGTAATTTTGACATCATATAATTGCCAATATTACAGTAATAATTAATGTGTCATTATCATAAATTACATAAACATAATATACCAAAATATTAGAAAAATATACACACGATGTATAACATTTTCTTATTGTGTTGTGGTATTGGCTTCAAATAAGCTTTTTATGGCTTTTTACAAGCCCTCTTCTTATCAAAACATGATCATTATTTAGTTTTTTGATTATGACTGATTGAATCATCCGATATTTTGAAAAAACACATCTGCCGCTACTCTAAAAAACTGCCGACAGAATTAAATCGTGTCCTACTCTTTATTTATTACTAGGCATGACTTGTCCCAATGACGTGTTTACATCAAAGCTTACTGTACAAACATCAATAACGCATTTATTTCTGAATGTCAACTTACTCGTCAACATATAAAAAAAACAAAATACAAAACCACCCCCCCTCCCCTTACCCACAAACCCCCCCAAACCTTTCAGCTGTGTACTAAGATTTAATCCCAGGACATTCTTTTCTCAAGAAAGATCTCAATGTCTCCTTCCTGGTAAGTCCCTGCTATGGTTATGGAATGATACAGGATATGGAAAATGGCCTCAGGGCAGATGTCCCGTCTAATGAGCGCAAACAACTCATGGAAACAATAAAGCCGCTTACCTTCCCTTAGTGTTTCCATTCCAACATCTGTCCTCGTTGGCGGGGCCTGCGGTGACCTTATCATTGCAGAATTGAGTTGGGAGAGAAACCCAATAATCCTGGTAATCGCTCAGCATCAATTTAACGTCTGTCACCTGCTGCCAGAAGAAAAATTAATAATAATGTAATAAATACATTAATAAATGTGTCTTAGACGATTGGGTTTGAAGGTAAAAGCAATACTTGTTTAATGAGTTATGATGGCCAATAGCTGTTGTGGGCCAGTTGTAGAGGTTCTAACTGTCTTGTAACGTGTAGTAGACCCCTGAAATCTGCATGAATACTTCTTGATTAATTCAGCATGGACAACTGTGCCCAACTGAATATCGGTCATACTAATGGTCCAGTTGGAAGCAAACAAACGGGTATTCCTCCAGCACTTACTGAGGTAAGGGAGCAAGGAGACGCAGGAGTCAGCCCAGTCCACCCCTCCAAACACAAAGGAACCAAGAGGCAAAGTGAAGTCCAGAGCTATAATCGGTGAGTGACAACCTTCCTTAACGTCCTGGGAAAACAGCAGCAATGTTTTGACTGAAAGTTAGTCTTTGAAATCCAATCAAAACATGGTTGCTGTTTTTATTTCACCACATAATAAAGAAAGGCTGTCATTCACTGACTGGAGTAAAAGTCTCATTGGTTTGAACATTGATTTGATTTGATTTGCTCACTTATAGTAAAGCTATAGAGACTACATTAATATAATTTGTATCAGGTATATTTAATACTACTATAGTATATTAAATACAATTATAAAAGTGATGGGGTGGGTTCAGTTACACAAGACCTATATGTTTGTACTCCCCCCAAAAAAATGCCAAATGCCCTGTTTGCAGGTTCCCAATTCCTTGCATAAAACATCTCACACGATGGAAAACTAAATTTTGTCAATGATCACGATTGATTTTTTGTTACATACGATGTAGAGTTTTCCATCCTCCAGGGATTTCAAGTCTACTGTAAATGGAATTGAAGGATTGGTTGACTATACGGTTAATTTTGCTGAATTGACAGCTGCGTTGCAAAAGTGCAAACACAATTATAAAAAGTGAATAAAGCTGAGCTAGATAAATTTCAATCTACATTCTGCAATATGCTTGTCAATTCACCAACATTTACTGTCATCATCACATACGTCTCTGCACAAAATATTTGAGATTAGGTTCCAACTGGCTCTCAGTCGATTGCTCGGCAGTGAATACCACTCCACATAATTCTCAGCCAGTCCAAAACCTGAATGGCCCTATTATCAGGACCTTCTTTAAGGTTCACTGGGCCCTAGGCAAATCATTTGCTCGGGGCCCCCCATCCCCCATGCGATTTTGCTCTGTACCATCCCAACCCCCCCCCCCCATAAAAAAAGCTCTTTTGGGAGTTTCTTTTCAATTTTACATGGTTATGTTTGGTATAATTGGAAAGGCCAGATTCTGACCTGTCCGATGACACCCAACTTGAACTTGTGTGAAGTAAAGATTAGAGATTCAGGGTACCAAACGACCTCCTGAACCCCTCGCTGCAGTGCTGCGGTTTAGGTATTTGATGGAACAATGCGTACTATTGCATTATGCCATCGCCTCCACACTTGCTGGTGACATGGGAATTGAGAAAGTGAGTTAGTGCAGCAGCATTGGTCACTTTATAATTCACAAGCGAATAGTAGTGCTGCATTAGAACAAAAAAAAAAGGATTTTATTTTTACAAAAATACTTTTACATAAACCATAGTCATGTTTGGTATCATTAGAAAAGCTATGCTCAGGACGTTCCAACACTGCCTCAACTGACCCTCCAGAATCTATGGGTCTGGAGTTACAGAGGTCCAAAGGTCACCAGTATCCTCCATAGTGATTTCCCTGCCTGACTGGGGTCCCATTTCTGATGTCATTGCACCCATGCACGATAATGTCATTGGGTGAGGTTAAGTCCCGCAGGCAGGCCTGACATCCACGATGTCAGCCCACTGCGAGAGATGCCCACGGTCGGCGCCATACAGGTGCTGGACCGCGGAGAAAGCCATTGCTTTTGTGGGCTCAAGAGGCAGCGGCCTTGGGCCCCACAACCACGAATGATCCCTTTTGCCCCGTGTTAAAGACATCCCTGCCTATTCTACTTGAGCCTTTAACATTAATGATTGAGAAGCGGAATATAAGGGCCCCTCTTTTTAAATAAAGAAATTTCCTGCTATTTGAGTCTAGCAGAGCCACAATTTTCTGTTGCGGGTCACCTTTTACAGCTGCCTACTGTACATGAACGATTCCTATAATTATTTGTATACTTTGTATACGAAGAGCTAATGAAGAGGAAGAATGAGGGTAACTAGGGCTTCCAGGTTTGCTCATTATTGGAAAAAAAAACCTCTGGCCTATATTCCAAAGTTGGTGCTAACTTAACTAGAGCCATTATAGTCTATGGAGTTAAGTTTATAACAGCTCTGGTTAAGTTAGCACCAACTTTGGAATATGGCCCACTGTCTGCTAGCTGCTGGTGCCAAGTGGTTCCGTATCTACAATATCCCTTAACACTGGGGGAAAATAGCCCAAAATTTCAAACTCACCTGTCATCCTGTGACAAAGAGGATGACATGTTCTGTTGCTTCTTGTGTCTACAGTGTTTGCGAGTTTCCTGTGGCCAGACGTGTGTGATCACGCACATGCAATATCACGCAATTCTCAATGTCTTTTGGACTCTAGCAGGGTTATTCAGAGAGAGGTGAAAACCCGGAGAATGATTGGAGAAGTGAAAATTCTTGGTCAAAATAACCAAACCAGAAAAATTCTCTCATTTATCTCACTTTCCAAATCGGCTATTTGGTCTAGATTGTTCTCTTCTCCTGCCACTCTCCTAGTTTTCACCTTTCTCTGAATAACCCTGTAGGTGAGGATACCATACTATCTTTAGGCAACTCCCTAAAATCACCTTTTGGATCAACAGCACTAGGTGATGTGGGAGAGGCTGAACCGATGGACGCATGTCTTTTTTCAGCCTATGTAACTATGTAACCAGACACTGACATCGCTATACATTTTGCATTAGTGACTCCTTGATATTACTAAGCTCTTACATAACATGTGGTTTGTTTTTTGAGCCGGTAATAACCGCTTGTGCTGTCTTTTTATATTAGCAGCTCCCTAGTATTGTCCTAGAATAGGGACCTTGGTATTTTTAGATGGTTTATGCACAGTAGATTTGTACACCGTTGTGTCAAAGTTGCATCCTTTAGAAATCCGAAGAAATTAGAACAACACTGACCAGGGAATCTGCAGATCCTACAGCGGATTTATCTTCCTGAGAACCCTTTGCTTTCCTTCTTCTTTCCTCGGGTTTGGAACCTTTGTTGTTTCTTTCTGAGTTGATTTTCTCTGGATTCCCACAACTTTTAAATATCTAGAGAGAAAGAATATTAAAGAAATCAAAACCAGTCAATGTTTCCCCCCAAGATGTCGATATATATATATTGTATGGGATCATCTTTAGAGATATAAAGAGAGGAGTAAAAAACAGGAAAATAGAACAATGACGTTGTGAATTCCTCTGCCTAGAGAGGAGGTTTTATCAGCTCTGTATGTCAGTCTATCTATAAGGAGAGCGTATAAGCCATTGTGTAAAACATTTACGTTTGTGCAAATCACAGGATTGTTTTACCCTCAGAGCTTCCCGGTGTGCATAACTTCCAACATTTATAGGCCTAAACGTTTCAGAATGGGAAGGGTGGTGCCTGTGATGCGACTTACACTCCTGAAAAGGTGTGGCTATTTTAGTATAGGTTGCTGTGTGTGTGTGTTCGACTGTCTTGAAAAGAAAAAGTGGCATATTGTGGTTTTGGTGGGACAGTCCCTGTAATGCAGTGATGGCAGTGGCGGACCTAAGGAACAAAGGGCCCTGGTGCAACAAAAGCTACTTCACACCCCCTGAAGCAATCACAAAAAATAAAGTTGAAAAATAGAAAAAAATAGATTTGAAAAAATATATATTTGAACATATTTATTACAGAGAACCCCCAGTTCACACATGGATATATTGCCCCCAGCTCACACATGGATAAATTGCCCCAGCTCACACATGGATAAATTGTCCCAACTCACACATGGATAAATTGCCCCAGCTCACACATGGATATGTCCCCAGTGATGAGCAGTCCTGACCACCGGTGGGCCCCCTCTGATGACTGGTGGGCCCTCTCTGACATCATCAGAGGGGGCCCGCCGGCAGCCATCTTTAAATCATGCTTGCCGGCGGCTGGGCCCATGTAGGCCGCACTGCGACATGGACTGTGCTGGGCCCCCCCAGGCTGAGGTAGGGCCGCCAGTGAGTGATGGCGAACCTTGGCACCCCAGATGTTTCTGAACTACATATCCCGTGAGGCTCAGTCAGCCTTAAAGCTGGTGGAGCATCATGGGACATGCAGTTCAGAAACATCTGTGTTGCCAAGGCTCACCATCAGTGCTATAGGGCATTAATGCTGAACCTTGGGACCCCAGATGTTTCTGAATTATATGTCCCATGATGCTCAGTCAAATTAACATGTGACTAAGGATCATAGGATATGTAGTTTCAAAATATCTGGGGTGCCAAGGTTCACCATCACTGCTGTAATGTGTGACTGTGTGACTATCTTGTTAAAGGATTGAAGGTAATGTTGTGTTCTTATTAGAATGTCGTAGGGAATTCTGGGTAGGACATGCAAATAAGGGCCACACTCTAATTTTTTGCATCAAAATTCTACTGTAGCGCAGACACCCCACATACCAGTGCATTGCTATACTATATGACTTCGGGCAAAGGTTACGGGGAATGCAGAAAAAAAACACCACTCATGGGCAGTTTTTCCGACTCGTTAGCCCTCATCAGCAGGAGACAGGCTCATGATTGCTGCAGAGTGATGGTAATTTGTTAGCAGAATTATCACAAAAAAAATTGAGATTTCACTCTTCCATGAGACTGTAAATCATTGTGAATAATTGTAGATTTTTTATTTAAATGCTGAATATTCGGTGATATGTGCATGCTTGATGATTACTTGGAGAAATTGGATTTCTGCTATACTGTCAATAAGTGTTTTTTCAACCCGCTTGTGCCACAAATGAAAACGGTTCTTTTTTCTTCTGCGTTACCGAGATATAGAGAAACAGGAAAATGTAATCCGGCGGATCTGAATCTTTTTTCAAACTGCATTACTATATAATTGTGTACTATAACCAAGACAAAAGCACAAACAGTACTTCTCTCCCCCCACAGCTCAATAAACACAAATCCCACACACGCCAATGCGCATTACAACTGATAAATCCAATGCGTGTGTTTGATTCAGAGCTTCGGTAAGCTTGTGTTTATCAGTCAGATCATGCAAAGCTCAGCAATTCACATTTGTTTGCTTTACGTCCTGGATAAGTATTAAACTGAGAACAAAATAGAAAAATGCTTATATTATTGTGTAAATATTGCTAACAACATTCAAGATCAGTGATGCGCAAACGTTAAAGGATAATAAAGCCGAATCAGCTGCTACGGCATCTTCCAAATGATGAAGCCTGGAGAGAGCTCAGCCCCCAATACTATTCTGTCACGTGTAATTCATTGTACAGTGAAAGCAATGGCTTAAAATGCTGCTGTTGTATGTCCTTTCTCCATCTTTCTTCTCCCAGTGTCACTGTCAGAGGGGTGTTCGCTATCAGAAATTAACATAATCCCTAGTTCAATAACTTCAGTTTTAACAATGGCCACTTCCAGTTGCGTAGTGGTTGAGGAAAAAGTGGAGCTTGCTGGTGATGAATGTTTTGGGGGTTTGGGTTGTCTGGGTTCCAAGTCATGGACCAGTCCCCCACGGTTTTGCTACACTATATAAACTACAACTCACTGTCAATGAGCGTCATCACCTTCAAGCCTGAAGAGATCCATGTGCTTTAAAACGGATACGTCCTTCACCCCAATGGTTCCCAAACCTGATCCTCCAGTATCCGTAACAGGTCAGGTTTGCAGATATCTGAAGCACAGCACAGGTGATAGGATTTGCTGCTCAGTGATTGCAGGATTCAGTCGGCATTTCTCCAAAGTAATCCTTAAACCCTGGCCTGTTAGGGGGTACTTGAGGACTAGGGTTGGGATCCACTGCTTTACACCCATAAATGTATCATACAACTCACGTGATGCTGGTATCACTGCTCTCCTTGCAATGTGGGTCCTACAGAATTCAGGTTTAAATGTCCTCATACAATGCATATCTAATTGTATTTTCTTTCATTATTTTTGCCTGCTAATCACAGAATATGTAACATGTCAGACCACCTTTATTGTTGGAGTGGTACTTATTTGAGATGCACTTAACTCTCAATACACTGTTCTTGCTTATTGGTTTATGTTAAAGTTGTCCCGTTTCTTGTATCTCTATTCCTATTTTTCATGTTTGTACATGTATTAAAATGTGTTAAATGCTTGTTACAAAAATGTGAAACTCAAATGACACTCGAAACATCTTTTTTTTTGTGTTGTGCAAGGCTGCATTGAAAGGGCACCAGACCAACCCAGGGTCTAGGCTGGGTTCACACCTGAGCGTATCTGATATGCACGTTTTACGCGCGTTTTTGTCGGGCATTTTATGAGCGTATTACCTGGCGTTTTTGTGATTGACTACAGAGGCGTCCAATGAAAAAGACTTTAGTGCCTTTTGTACCTGTTGCCATGTGCGGAACGTGCGTTCATACGCGCGTTTTTGATGACGAAAACGTGCAAACGCCCATTTCAGCGCGTTTACGTTGAAGTCTATGGCCACAAAACCGCTGTAATACGCCCCAAAGAAGCTCCTGTACTTCTTTGGGCGTAGGGCGTTTTACAGCGCCTTCCTACGCTATGTAAAACGCCCAGGTGTGAGCCATGCCCATAGGAAATAATGGTATTTCAGTGTTTGAGCGTTTTTCAGCACGTAGGAGCGCGCTGTAAAACGCCCAGGTGTGAACCAGGCATTAGAGTTACCCAAAGCCAAGTCATGTACGCATCCTGATGAATTCTACTGTTTGAAAGACAATGTATCTACAGAGGCTACATTCTCACCTTGTTAGCTATAACTTCTTTGTTCTCTTGCATGTACGTTATTGCTTCAGAGATCTTTGATGGGATGGATGCCACAATGTTCACCACGTTGGAAGCACCGCTAAACTTGTCTGCCACTAGCAGCAGGGACTCTGTTGGGAGAATTAAAGATGAAACCTAGTCAAAAAGCTCACACAATAACTGGAATGCCTAATTCTACAGTATCCTTTATATATGTTTATAAACAGATACAGAGGGGAATTACACCATGTATAGTTTGATAATAAACAAGGGCGAAGACGTGGAGAGGAGATGGTTAGGGGAAGTTTTTCCAGTGGGCTGAAGAGTTGGCACGAAAGAAGTGAGGGTCAATCAATAATTTGAAGACAGCTTTTTTTTGCAGACCAACACAGATGAAGAAAGAGATGGCAAACAGGGTCACCGACATTTTGGTACTCTCCCGTTCCCTGCACTTCGGCGAGTCCGATTCGCCGACCCTGTTGTGAATTTAGCATTCACCGCAGGGTCCCTGAAGTGCAGGTAACAAGTCGCCGAACGCATCCGCAAAACTGATGAATTGATCAGAAAAACCGCCGTAAAACTGCCAAACACATCCGAAAAAGCGCCAAAAAAAACCGAATCGATTCGAAAAACCACTGAAAACACCAAATAGATTTGAAAAAAGCACCAAAATGCCTGGAAATAATTTTTTTAAAAAAATCAGAAACAAATTTGGTGAAACCCCCCAAAAAAGCCTAAAAAATCCAAATAAATACATAAAGGAAACCTTTTGCTGCAAGTGAAAAGAAAAACCGGTTGAATAAATATTTAATAAAAATAGGTAATTATTTTTTACATTGAAACCTATGGGATTCGCTTGTTTAAACCTGTTGAATGAAACAACCAAAAATCAGGGCATTTCAAGGTAGACATGTGCACAGCACAAAATTTCGTTTTGAACTAATGGATTAGTAGTAAAATGCAATTTATTTAGTTGCTAAAGAAATTCGTTTTCAGTTATTTAGTATGAAAACTAATTTCATTCATCCAAAAACCAGTGGATACAATTACTATTGTAGTGGTCCCTCTCTGTATAGAACATCCTCCTCAATTTATACCTTTCTCTGTATAATGTATACAACATTCTCCTGCATTAATACCCCTCTCTGTATAATGTATAGAACATCATCCTGCATTGATTAATGCCCCTCTCTGTATAGAACATCCTACTGCATTGTCATGTGGAGGGTGCAGAACTTCGGAATGCAATGCTTATCCAGCAGAGAAGAGGGAACTTTTACTTAAACTTTGTATCTCTGTGGGGGAGACACAGGAATATAAAAGCAGGGGAGAGGGAAAATATTAACGTAAATCGGTCTGAAAGCTCAGAGAAGAGATGACTGGTGCAAATTTATTTTTATAATAAAATAAAGCACTTTAAATCCAGGGAAAACATTCAAATAAATCACACTGAAGGCTCATAATGACAGAGTAACTGTGAGAGCTGGATGCTAAATGTATCAGACATAAAAAAACTTTATAACAAGCAGCACTGGGAGAGGAGAGGGACTTTATATAAAACGTGTATTATAGATGAGGAAAGGGGGATAGTGCTCCTGGATAATATAAAATGTATCAGACCTAAGCCCCTATTATGCAGAGCGGGAGGGGAGATAACACGTTTTATAAAGTCCCTCTCTTCTCCCATCGCTGCTTGTTATAAAGGGGTTTTTACTATCCAGCCCATCTCTGTCATTAGCTTTCAGTGTGATTTATTTGAATGTTTTTCCTTCTCCAGCTGCTTTTATCATCTTGTCTGCCTCATAGACATGCAAGGGTTAAGTAAAGGTTTCCTCTCCTGTGCTGGCTGTCTGTGCTGCGAGTGAGTATTCTGGAGCTCTATCACTGTCAGATTTACGGGTAGGGGGTCAGGAAGGATTACGCATACAAACCTTTTCTGTAGCTTTGCGATGTTGCGCTCTTCATTACTGGTCTCCTTCACTCATCAATGTAATATCACAAAAAGGACTGAAACTAAAATGTAGTGCATTTTATTTTAGTTTCTTTCGTTTTTTGTACTGAGCAGTTTCGTATCTCTTGAGTCATACTAAAACGAAATTATCCCAAAATTCGGACTAAATCGTTTTAGTACTAAAACGAATGCACATGTCTATTTCAAGGACATTTCTCTGCTGTTCTGTATTCTCTGGATAGATTAACCATTGTTTCTCTATGGGGGATTTCACTGCTGCTGAAAATCATCGTCTTTTGCTGGCAATATTTGGTGAATCGTCAGCTTTTTGAATAGCCGAATGGCCACGAAATTGCAACGTATGGGAAAATTCACCGTTCAGTGCCACTTCGGGGCCAGTTCTGCTCACTTTGAATAACCCCTAAAGTATCTAGAGCAGTGTTTCCCAGGTCCTCAGGTCACCCTAACAGGTCAGGTTTCCCAGGTAGCTGAAGCACAGCACAGGTGATAAGATTTGCTGCTCAGTGATTGCAGAATTCAGTCTGTATATTCCCAAGGTGATCCTTAAATCCTGACCTGTTAATAAGTACTGAGGACAGGTTTTGTAAACACTGATCTAGAAGGGATGTAGCCGGGGAGGTTCTCCAAACATATTGAGATGATCGTACTGAAAGGTGAAGTACATTACACTAAATAATAATGATTACATTATGGACATGACGGTGGTAGCCAGACATCCGTAGACTCGTTGCATGATAAAGAATTTGTAAGGGATACAAAGCAAGAAGTCTTGAATGAGGAGCTCGAGGTATGACTGGTACAAGCAGAGTGACTGAGCTTTATCCTCTTACCGATGAGGTTCTTCCACTCAGAGTCCAGATCAGCCTGGTTGGCCAGACATCCGCACATAACGTTCCAGCAGAAGTTCACGCATGGCTTTGTGTTGGAGAGGCCTTGGCAGTGTGGACAATAAACAAGCTTCATGAGCGCCCCTGTACACTCAGCACTCATCGGGACCTGCATGGAGAGAATTCATTATATGCAATGCTTGTACAAAACAGTATACTTATGCCTGTCAACCTTACATCTGCTATTCTGCAGGCCAATAATATCCACTTATTTATATGGCATAGATCCCACATTACTATGATAACACATATGACGCATGATGGGACATTTAATACACATGGGAATACCAATTGTGACATTGAAGTCTCAGCTGCTCTAGGTACGGCCATGAGATGTGCTCACTATACATTGCCATCATTAGTATAAATCACTGTAGTAATTAATTCAGCATTTGGGGAATCTGATCAGTAATCACCAGCCTGAAAACCACTATACATCCAATCATATATGAATTAATCTTGCACAGAATTTAACCCAATAAATAAAACAAAATGTAATATGTAACATAGGTAACTGCTGCTACTCTTGCATGCTGGCACGAGGATGGAGCTTTCTCACTGGCTGAGCCCCAATTGTGTTTCACAAATGCTATTGGCAGCATTCAAAAATGAATCCTATTGGCTCCTGAGAGACAAATAGGATTCTAGAGGTCCTAAAGGCCTATTTTTTGCCAGAGCATCAGATCCTACGGACTTATTTAAATTAATTCACCTCTAAGGATTTTTTAGAGAACCCAGATTTTTCTTTCTTTTTGTGTCTTTTTTATATTTTAATTGCAGGAACATTTTGCAAAGTGCTGAAAATTTGTACAAAGGACTTCTTGGACACCTTGACCTGATGAAGGGGAGTATATTCACACCTTGGAAAATAGCTACAGAGGTTTAGGTAGTAGGCTATACACTTAATGGAAGGAGATTTCGTCCCATAGGTATGATAGGATAATGAAGGAAGGTTATATGTTACTGTATGTAAAAACAGACCCAGGATGCAAAAAAGTGAGACAGATGTAATTTGCATGTCCTACCCAGAATTCCTTGCTGCACATGGGGAATGTAGCACAGGAGCTCTGGGATGCAGTTCTTTTAATTGCTGTGATGTGCAAATGGCTTCTGCAATAATAAATATATATATATATATGTTACGGGTAAAGCCCGAAGTGCGGTTAATCCTAGGATTACCCGGGTAATCCTGACATTACCCAAAACCGCTGGGTAAAGCTGCAAAAAAAAGAAAATTTTGGACTTTACCCGGGTTATTTTAGGACTAACCAACCACCCTTGGGTAACAGTCTGGAAGAGCTGAAAAATGTGCACTTTACCCGGATAATGTGCAAGTCTGAAGCTTCACCCGGGTAATCTGAGGACTATCCACAGCTTCACCTGGGTAATCTGCAGAGCATCCAACCCCGCTTGGGTAAAAGTGAATTTTGCTATTATCTATGGATATTATCAATGAAGATGGCAAAAGACAAACATTAAAACGTATTGCAGATATAATGAATATACAGAGTAACAGGATATGTTTCTTATATCAATGTGAAAGAGTTACATGATCTTTATTATGTGTCATATTTTATTTATTTATTTATAAAGGATTTTACCAGGAAGGATACATTGAGATTTCTCTTGTTTTCAAGTATGTCCTGGGTTCAAGAACATTGAAGTGTTACAGTTACAGAAATACAAAGTAATACAATGCAAGATATTAAAAAACAACACAAATATATACAGATTAACAGAAAATAAATATGTAGAAAAATAGTCATTATGTTACATGTTTACAGGTGCATTCTGTATTGAGGTATGTTAGTAAGGAGCTCTTGAGTGACATAAGACTGGAAGATTTGATGGCGTCTGGGAGGTTATTCCATAATTGTGGTGCTCTGTAGGAAAATGAGGATCGAGCCACTGTCTTTTTGTATTGTGGTATTGCAAGTAAGGTGCTGGTCCTGGATCGGAGGTTATAGGATGAGGGAGCTGCTGGGGGAAGCAGCCTATTCAGGTAAGGTGGCAGCTTCCCAGAAAAGCTCTTAAACACCAGGCTGGAAAGGTGAAGGGTGCGTCTAGAATCCAGGGATGGCCAGTTTAGCTCTTTTAACATGTCACAATGGTGGCTCATGTAGTTACATTGTAATGCAAAGCGGCAGAATGAGTTATATAACGTAGTAAGTTTCTGAAGATGTGTTTGCGGGGCGGCTGCGTACACTACATCTCCGTATTCAATAGCCGGCATAAGCATATGTTGTACAATCTTCTTTCTTACTGCGGGACTCAGTCAGGATTTGTTTCTGTACAGGGTGCCTAGTTTGGAGTAAAGTTTAGATGAGAGTTTTTCGATGTGGGGGCCAAAGGATAGATTAGGGTCCAACCACATACCTAGATATTTGAGAGAAGTGACTGTGGTCAGCGTGCCATTTGATTTTGTCCCAACACATAAGTGGGGATTTTGCAATTTGTGTAGTTTAGGTTTTGTTCCAAAGAGCATCGTTACAGTTTTGTCATTATTTAAAAAAAGTTTGTTGTGTTTGATCCACTTTTCTACCTCTGTGAATTGTTCTTGCAGCACGGCTTCCAGCTGCCGGAGATTTGGTTTGCTGGTATAGATTACGGTGTCGTCTGCGTACATATGTACAGTTGAAACTTTGCAGACGTTGGGCAGATCATTTATGAATATTGTGAATAGCAGGGGTAGCGTATCGAGCCTTGGGGTACACCGCAAGTGACAGTGAGGGGGAGGGAGGAGCTGCCAGAAATTGACACATATTGTGATCGGTCGGATACATATGATTGAAACCAGGTTAGCGTGCGTTCACCAATGCCAGAGTTTTTAAGTTTTTCTAACAAGATGCCATGGTCTACTGTGTCAAAGGCCTTGGCAAAATCAAGGAAGATACTCCAGTTAGGTTTCCTTGTTCCATCCCAGCTTGGATATCATTGCAGACTTTTAAAAGGGCGGTTGTAGTTGAGTGATTTGGACGAAAGCCTGATTGATCTGGGGTTAAGTAGTTCCAATATTGATAATAATCACGTAATTGTGTGTAGACGCATTTTTTCAAAATTTTTGACATTACAGGGAGCAACGATATCGGACGGTAGTTGGATACCAAAGTACTGTCCCCACTTTTATGGATAGGTACCACTCTTGCAGTCTTCCAGAGTTTGGGTATGTATCCAGTCGCCAGTGATTCATTGATTTGGGTTGCGACAGGATTTGCAATTGCCGGTGCACTGATTTTCAGCAGCATTGCTGGTATTTGATTAGGTCCAGACTGGTATTTCATTTTTTGCTTACGGAGAAGTTTAGTAACAACACTGACAGGCACTGGTCTAAAACTGAATTCCTGTCTGATACAGGGACTTTGCACAGTTGGAGGGGCCTGACCTGCATGAGGCCTTTCTGATTGCATGTCATTTCCTAGCTTGGCAATCAAAGTGGTGGCGCATCCAACAAAATAACCATTAAAGGCATTTGCTACATCTAGGGGGTGTTGCAGAGTTTGGTTGTTTACTTTGACAGCAGTCGTGTTTATATATCATTTATAAAACATAATAATAACCATCAGGTTACTCTTTATATAATATTTTTATCTTCATAAAATTAATTATCAGACAATTAACGCACAGAGTTACATGACAGTTATTTAGTGGGGTTTGTGACTGTGGATACAATTTCATTAAAAATAAAAAATAAACACATTCTGTTATTGGTCAGATAATGGTTTGCATCTATATCCGGGTAATCCTCAGAATTCAGTCATCTGTAACCTGCTGAAAACCCAAGAAAAGCAGAGAACCCAGAGGCGTTTGGATACTTTGCAGATTACCCGGATAAAGTCAGATGTTTCTTTGCACATCACACTTTATCCAGCAACACTAGGGTAATGTGCGAATTACCCGGTTAAGACCGTGCAGAAAACCAGAGTACCCAGAGATCTCTAGATACTTTGCAGATCACCCGGGTAAAGTCCGAAATTTCATTTCAATTCAGACTTTTGCTAGTGACGCCTGGGTAATGTCAGGATTACCCGGGTAATGTCAGGATTACCTGGGTAATGTCGGGATTACCCAGGTAATCCTAGGATTAACCGCACTTCGGGCTTTAACCATAACATATATATATATATATATATATTCAGTTAGGAGGTGGGTAAAATAGGGTTAAGAGATAATGTAAGGTGGTATATAGAAGGGGTGTAGAGGAGCATATGGCTTGTTAGAAGGGGGTATAGAGGGCACTATGTGGGGAATGTGTGTGGAGGTTAATTTATTGGAGCGGGTTAACAGTTATTGTTTAGATATATAGTAGTTCCCCACTCTTGTAATGGATTCCACAGAGACATTTTTACATTACCTAAATTGATTCAGTATGTTAAAAAAGCATTTAGTAAATTACAGTCATTATCTATTCTTTATTTACTCCTCGATCCAATGTATCAGGTCTGGACAGTTTGAATCTTGCAGGCTCATTGACCAGACCTTCTACAGGATAAGAGCCGCTGCGGAAGCGGAGTGGGAGGTAAACAGGGAGTTACGTGGTTAATTTCCCTTGGGCTTTCTTCAAAATTCAATACTAAACACTAATGACAGAAGTCATGGGGTGCTCGTATGTAATGTAATGCTGTGCCGCTATGAATACAATGTTGATCCAGCTTCTCTGTAATGTTGGTGGGAAAAAATTGAGGACTGAGCTGCAAGACCGAAGGGACAGATTACCTTATTAGATCCCCTGTGGTTTTGGTAGTTCATGCTGCTTTTTATTTGTGTACAAATGCACATTCATACACATCTGACACAGACTGGTATACTTTAAGCTGTCATTTCATTAGGCTGACAATCCCTTGTTACACTTTATATTGTCCACCAGGAGGGGGAGGTAGAATAAAATCTTTGAATAAACATAATAGAATAAATCCTTGGAAAAAAAAAATCCAGTCAGTCTCCCCAGCTCTACCCGTGACAAGCGATTAAGGACATTTCACATAAATTGAGTTTCGCACTGCTAGGATGGTAACAATGAGGCCGCAGTGTGATAATTGCTTCATTTTTTTTCAAGCTAATGCCATACTTTAGATTTCTGAAATTCATTCTTCCAATCAGATGACGTGGGAACATGGGGGGATAACTAACACTGACATTAATTTTTAGCTGCGACACAAAACACTGTATTTGCCTTTCATCCTGGGAAATTAACCTGCAGGTACAGGGCTTTTACTGAAGCACACCTCACGATGGAGTCACTGGCCGGCTCCCACAATGCTTGCTATAATTGTTCAACTGCTAAAGTAATGAAACCAGATGAATATAATTCATAAAAAGTAAAAAAAACTATAATAAAAAGATATGTTTTTGCAGTAATGGATTGAGATTGCCGAAAGCTTCCAGCAGAATTCGTGTTCTGCGAACTCCAATGGGGTTTCTATGAGCTCGATATACTATAAGTGGCTACACACAAGGACAACCCCCCCAAACATACATGGTTCCCCGCGATCCCCTATAACCTAGGAGTGAGTGGTTTGGCCCCTATGGCCCCATGGCTGATATACCTCATGTTTTTTTAAACCCCAAAATCTCTACAGCATAGTTGGTATTATTGTAGGGTCTCGATATGTAATCGCTAGGGTTATAAGAAGTAAGTTTAAAGGGACACTCTAGGCAACATGACCACCTAAGCTATTTTAGGTGGTCATGATGCCCTGAGTATGCCGCCCTCTGTCTCCCCTCCCTCCGCTCAGCGGTTCAGCTGTAAATGCTGAAAACAGCTGAGAGAGGCGGAGAACTTTACTCCGCCCTCCCAGCTGTCAGTCAGCAGAGCGGGAATCATATTTCCCGCTTCTGCCGACTTTTGCCGAGTAGGAGACGTCATCGCGCTTTCAGCGCGATGACGTCTCTAACTCACCGCAGAAGCTGGCGGCTCCCTCTGAGGGTTAGTGTTGCGCGCATCCTCTTGCGCGCAACACTAATCCTCAGAGGGAGCCGGGAGGAAGCCTGCCGATTGGCTGGCTTATGTGAGAGGCGCGCATGCGCGCTTCTCACGTAAACCAGAAGCCAAGACGCAGCAAGAAGGACGGGAGCGGAAGAGGAGGGAGGTGAGTATAAAAAAAAAAAAAACAGCGCTGGAAACAAGAGGATTTTAGGGTAAGTATTACAGTTACAAGTAAAAAAATAAAAAATAAAGATTTATTAAGGGAATAGGGATAGGTTAGGATAAAAAAACGGGGGGGGGGGGGGTGATTAAAGAGTGTTCCTTTAATGCCTGGCATCGTTATTCCAATCCTGACGCTACAACCATTTAAAAAAGTTTACTGTACTTTGCACTCCCCATGTTAAGTATAGGAGACACAATCTATTTTTAGCGTCTCGTTAAGTTAGGTATTAGAAAGTGCTGGCGCAAATTACCATCGGGACGCACAAGCCAAAATTTTAACATCGTCTAAAAGCTGGTGCTAATTGATTCTGTAAATGCAAAACCATTTAACATGCTCTAAATCCCCCTAAAAATCCCATACTCATAAGCTGCAACTAGCACCTCACTGTAATTAAAGGTTCAACACACTTTACTGCTGCATTATGACAGCCAAGGAAAGTGCAGAATACAGAGAGAACTCGGGGGTCACTCACTGGGGTCCCATGCATCATAAAAATGTTGTGATTTTTTCAACAAAAAAGGGCTTCGCTGTGAAAAGGTTAAACTAAAAAAACGCTAACCTTACACTTAATCAAACCTCAGCATAATAAACTGAGGTGGATACTGCATTGATGTTATGAGGACTGAGTGAGAGGGGAGAGTAGGGAATTCTCCAGGCAATTCCCGAGTTCTCTCCAGCTGATGTGCAACTTTATGGCTTTATTGTAACAAGAGCAGGGCTTGAGTCCTGCAGGAACGGCATTCCTGCACTTCTCCCACAGCGGGATCGTAGCGGGAACGCATGTTCCCATTGTGGTGGGCCAACAAATTTTATCCCACTACTGGCCGCGCTGTGTTCCACTTCCTCCGAGCGCCTGCGTGCTCCCTCCCACGGCCGCCGTACTCAGCCCTGAGAGTGTAATGGCTGTGACGCGGCCTACAGCGGGTCTCACGAGATATCGTGAGAGCGCATCACAGCTTTGAACAGAAGCCGCTGGCAGCCGCGTGGAAGAGTACACCGGAGCCCAGAGGAACACACGGGTCTGTGCTGGGTGAGTATTTGGGGTCTGACTGTCTGGCTATATATAATTCTGGGGTCTGACTGCCTGGGTATATAATTCTGGGGTCTGACTGCCTGGGTATATTAAATTCTGGGGGTCTGACTGGGTATGTTAAATTCTGGAGGCATGTGCTGTGTATTTTACATTTTGGGAGCATGTGCTGTGTTATGTATATTACATTTTGGGGGCATGTGCTGGGTATATTAAATCCTGGGGGCATGTGCCTGGGTATATATAATTCTGGGGTCTGTGGTAATTGTCAGTGTGACGTTGCCACGGCGTGGCGCACATGCACATTGTCATCCTTGATAAAGGCTCCAACGGGGCCGAAACGTTGGGCAAGTACACAGGAATTTTTTTAATGTTGATCCATTAAAGTTGTTGTATTTTATTTTTAAGACCGCATGTGCATCCCTTTTTTTCATATATGCTGTATATTGTCCATGGGATTTTGCACTGAGGCATTATTACTATTTTTGGCAGGCTGTCTGAGGCAATTTATTGGGATATATATATATATAAAATGTTTTTACAGGTAATGGGGGTAATGGAATTCTTGGGTGAGTTCTCTCACTTTTTTCACCAGAACTTGACCCCCTGAACAAGAGGGCTCTGACATATACCCATGTTATGGAATCATTTTATTAAGACGCCGCACTGAACAAAACTGCCATTTCTGTCTGAGTGCCAATGTTTCAGAGCGTTTTTTAAAACCTGCTCGGTAAAGGACACTGTGTGGTACCAGCCAGCATATAAATGAAGGAATTGGAAATATGTCAATTTACACTATCATTTTTATGGCCAGGAATTTATACACAAAATTGTTATTTTAGCCTATACTTTTAAATGCTAAGTGTAGAATACCTTTGCAAATTAAACAGACTTACATTTTTGTTAAACAGAAAGTGCTTGGTAGTGAAGGGATTAAATTGTGTGCATGAGAGGATGCTCGTATTAATGGATACTATGTTTACCAATAGGTTAATATAAGTCTCACAGAGTAAGCACCTATTTCTGAATCCATTATCTCCGAGTGCTTAATCCTAGAGAGCGTTTTGTAAATTTAAAAAAAAAATGCATTTTTAAAAAATAACTGTTATGTCTATAATAAATATTACTTAATCCGGTTACCTGGGCCCCTGTGCGCTTGGTAGATCACTGGTGTGCAGGCTTTGCTCGTTTTTACTTTACTTTTACAAGAGTTATTCAATTAACCAGTAATGGTTTAGACCAGGGATTTTTTAGGGTGAAACAATTGTTTTGGACTATGCAAATACATAGTACATACATACAATATTGTTTTAGACTATACAAAAATACACAATACATTTAACATAGGTACTCAATCTAGCAGAAAAGCTGATGTCACCTGGGTGATGTCATCAGTTACTCATTGTCAAATCTCAGTGTTAACCCTTTCACTTCTTAAAATGTATAAGCTCAATATTGCACAGTAATGCTATAAATACTAAAGATTTACAGGTCTTTTTAATTCAAGATTAGTGTGTCCGTGGTGATAAAAAAAATTCACAGTGAGATCTCGCTCCTGTCATCCTGTACTACTACTGCAAAGAACAGCCCCCAACCTCAATTTCCATAAAATGGTCAACAAACTTTACTGCTGCAGTTTGACAACCAGGGAGGAGGGCGGGCAGAATACAAGGACAGGTCTGGGGTCACTCACTGCTGTACAGGGATAAGATTCAGACACTTCTAATTGTAGAGAATACCTGTACAGTACAGATACAAGTTTTAGTGTAATTTCTATTTGCAGCCATAATGGCACACCAATATTATTTTTAAATTCTAATAATAGTATTTTCTCAAAGCTGCATTGCTTATAATCTTATTGTGGTCACTACAAATACCCTTCAGCACTAACTTTATCACATTTACTGTATTTGACACAAAGGCAATTTCTGCCTGTATGCTGGTAATGCAGACCCCTTGTGAAGTTGTCCTAGGGACATCTAGAGCAGTGGTTCCCAAGCTTTTTGGGGCTGACGTCCCCCTTGGCTCCCAGACCGCATCTCTAGTGACCCCATACACACATACACCTTATTTTGGTAATAGTACACTGTAAATTAAAAACAAGAACCTAATCTAAAATGCTTGCACCCTCCCCCTTTGTTCTTAATGCCCCTGTGGATCTTTCTAATGCCCCCAGAGGGGCTGTACTGCCAACTTTGGCCAGTTACTAGGTCATTTATGGAGACACAGGTTCGATCCCAGCGAGCAACCTCTCCAGTAAGTGTCCTTGGGCAAGACATCTAACGGTACATACTCGCCACCCAGGACGTACTTGAAAACGAGAGAAATCTCAATGTATCCTTCCTGGTAAAATCCTTTCTCAAAAAAAAAAAATAATTACAAAAAAAGCCCACCGGAATATTCCGCTCCAGGCCCATAGAGATCTTAATCCTGCCCTATTAATCACTTGTGTGCGCACACTCAATCATTTAGGAAAGGCGGGTTGAAAGAACACATATCCGGCCTGACAACACCTCCTCAAAGTATGACAGTGCATGTTTACTCCAGACATGTTTGTTGCCCATTCGATTTCCTTCATTCGGCATCCTCTATGAAGGATAAAAATGGTGGAGTCCAACACTGGAACCAGGAAAGTAGCACTTTGCAATAAAAAAAGGATGAGATACCCGTCACTTGATGAGACATCACATGAAAAGTGAACCTGTCAAATTAATTTTCTTCGTGGTTCACCTCCCTTACTCCCTGCTTCCCAGGTTGTGGTTTGATAGTCCACCCTTTCTCTTCTTTTTTTATAACTATTTGTCATCATCTTATTACCTTATGTTTTGACTTATTTTAGGATTGAAGTTTACAATTTACATATTGTTTTCTTCCTCACCTATCCCCATATCATGATAGAGCCCACTTCCTTGTCCCTACCATTTTTGTACCACTAGTGCTAGAGATGACCTATAAAACTCCTCTTGTCTTCCTCTACCCCACCTCCTCGAGATAGTAAGCTCATCCAAGAAGGGCCCAATACACCTCGTTTCTGTTCCTATGTTTGTCTTAATTTTGTCTGATTCCCATTGGCTATTGTAAAGCGCTGCCGAAACTGTTTGCACTATAAAAATGATGATGATGATGATGATAATAATAATTGTGTAATATATTATTGTTGAGTTTGCCCCAATTTTTGTATTTGCAAAGTCTTGTAAAAAGAATCTGCAAGCCAGACACATCGCTCAGTTTTCTATATGTTTGGTCACATACCTGTGTAACTCTCCTGACAATGTCAGCAGCAGCGCTCAGGCCTTGAACGAAGGATCGAGCTGCAATAAACGCACGGGTCGCTTTCAGTTTCACTTCCCGAGGAATGTCCCCAAATTGCTTCAGTTGGTCATTTTGTTTCATGCAGTCCACGTACTCATCTGTGATGGACAGCTGGGGGTTCTGTGCTTTGAACAGGAGCTCGAGTAACCTGCTCCAGAAGTCATTCAACGACTCCTCCAGGCTCACTCCGGAGCCACGGTAATATCGGCGCAGTTCCGAGTACAAGTCCCTGAATCTCCTCTCGTTCTGAGTGTATAGATCTCCGTACATGTTTGGAAAGGATTCCTGAAGACTCTGCTCTGACCTATTCAACAGGGTCTGGAAGTAAGCTGCGGAAAAACAAACACTTTACAGCTGCAGGCACATATGTCAACATCTGGCGGCCATTTTTAATACGAGTGTACAACGGAGGCCTGGCGACTTTTGTATTAACTAAAAAGCCTTTTTTGAACCAACCCTTTAAACCCCATTCCATCACGTTTACATTTGTAGAAGTATAGACGGGGCTCAGTAATACCAGGATTTCCAGTCAATATACTTCAATGATATTAATACAGAACCTATAACCTTTCAACGTGCTATAGATAGAAATGGAGAGGGACCCCCAGCTATCAACTATGGTTTCCTCTATTATTCAGCTCAGGGTGTTGGGAGTAATGATCTCCTGTTAAATATCAACATAGGAGACAAATTCAAGTTGCCCTAATAACAGAAACAGCACCATGCTACCTCCATACGTCTTTGATGCGCAGTGCGCATGTCCAAAATAAAAGACAGGTGTGAATGCTTGTGCCTACTAGATTATTTTACTAAAATATGCGACCCCAATTAAAATACAACACCAGGGAAAACACACAACGCTCACAGGTGAGAGCTCAAATCGCAATTTTGCTGAGCTACGCTAATGGGATCTCTTAACCCGAAACTCATAGTAAAATGAAGAAAATGGACTACTAGGGTAGGAGCTGCACGAATAAGGCCACTCGACTGAAAAATTGCATCACTGTATCTTGAAAATTCACCCTAAATAAATTATTGCTTGCCTGCTACTGCTCTGAGGCACGTTCAGTTCCTCAGCCGCTGCAAGGGCTAAGTTAGCAAGTGCTAAGTTAGCAACTTGGTACTGAACGCTGTGCTGCAGTTCAGCGCTCAGCACTGCTAACTTAGCACTTGCAGCCAAGTTGAGAGGTGCTGCGGGGTTAGCTGAGTGTGGCATAGGAAAGATGGCCGCCTCCACGGAGCAAATAATCCAATAAGAAAATGTTCCGTTTGACATTTTGGTGGAGCAAAACACCAAATATTTATTGGAACATGGTAAACATTAACACTAAAGTGGTACTAAAATGGACAACAGTGGATATTGCAGAAACAGCACCTTTCATTAAGCAATCCTCCGCCCTTTGCTTCAATATTCACAGCAAAAGCGTTCAGTGAGACGGCTGCAGCAAACTGCTGCAATGGAACAATTCAGCAGCTGCTGAGGAACTGAACAGGCCTCTGGTAGCCAGCTTTTCTTCATTTTACCCCAATTAATGATAGAGATCTACTTCAAAGAATTAAAAAAATATATAATAAATGCTTGTAGTAGCTGGCTTTATGAAAGCCCAACGTGAATAGCCGAGCCCTGAACTGGCATGTTATGTTTTCATGAATACAATAATAAAATCTGAAGCTTACCCCCATTACCGTATGGCCGTAAACAGGAGAGTGATGATATTTTTTTTTTGTATATTTACATTACTAATTTTTTCTACGTTTATTATATATATATTTTTTTCGTTTTTTACAGACCAATTAGAACTTATCATACATATATTACAATAAATATACACATTACGTATATTGTTTTACCATGAAGAGTGTAACTGAACTGTCCATCCATAAATCTACGAATATACTGAGAATAATCACGATTTACTTTGGACCTGAGATACGACGAGATGATGAATTCAAACTGATGGTGTGCCATGTGCCACACAACATGAGATAGATTTATACAAAGATTTCCAATAAAAGACGGTCTTACCGTTAAATTTCCTGTGCTGGGCGATGAGTGATCCCTGAAGAGACAGACTGGATTCTTTCAGCAAGGTCTCCAACTCGAATCTGCTTGTATTGGCAAAGTTCTCCTCCATCTCGGAGGTGCAGCACGTGTAACCCTGGGGACATGTCCTAAGGTGCTCTCCTAAAACAAACATGTACACGTCACACACCCTTATTTACTGAAAAATAGGCAAAGTCATCAATAGCCTGAGCTGTACGAGCAATAAGTTGTCTGTCAAGGAAGGCAGCGAATCAAATAACTCTGTATTTTCAATAAAACTAAATTAAATAGAGAAAATGTTACTCTTTATTAATAATAATTGTAACTAGACAAGGTGGTCGAGGAAGAAAAACATGCAGAAAGTCTCATGAGATGCATGCTCAGCAAACGTGCTTATTGACTCCTATATGCAGCTAAACAATGGTGGGTTGTAGGATATCTGTCCCTTTTCTTCATGGGATATATATAACGCTATTCAATTCGTGATCATTCTTTATTTAATGAATAACTCTGCAACTCTGGCTTATAACTTGGCTCCTGTTGAATATGTAGGACTTATTCAGCAGGCTATGACCTGGAACCCAGACCTACAACATGTGTCAAGTCAGCTAGAAACATCCCGGAAATAAGCAATTTAGCACATGCCGCATACACCCTGGTCAATGTTATGTTACAGCTTGTTTTCTTTCTCTACTGATCTCAATTCGTCTTGCCTTCCTCCTCCTCCGGATCAGCATTGCACACAATACATACAGTAAAGCCTCAGCAGAATCTCGCTCAATTCTTTGCCCTTCTCGTTGGCTCAGGAAGTGCACACTCAGGGCTGCCATCAGAATTCCTGGGGCACCTTACTAAACCAATGGACGGGTCCCCCCATTCCATCAGCTGCCCATTTCAGTAAACTAATTAAGAATTAAATAATTTGGCTCCTCCTTCCCTCCAATAAGGGGATAAAATGTGTTTTCTGGTGGGTAAGCATTCGCTCTGCCCTTCTACCTGGTGCAGACCATATTAAATCACTCCCTCAATGATGAGAGAGTGCTCTTATGGTCCATTGATGCTGCGGCCCACTGGGAAATATGTTGATATCTTGGTGGGCCAGTCCTGGGTGGCATGGGTACCCTTACATCTGGGGCACTTAGACAAACTGCGCAGGATTTGTCCAGGGTCCCCTGGAGCCACTGGGCCCCTAAACATATCATGGGCTGTCATCCCCTGATGGCTGCCCTGTGCACACTACACAGAGCAGAAATCCACTATATGCTAAAAGCTGCCAATGACATTCTTCCTGCTACTCTGTGCAAGAAGAAAAGAAGTCAACATTTGCAACTGCTAAAAAACTCCTTTTATCAAAACTGGACTTTTTAGGCATTACTAAAAAAAAAAATACATTAGAACGATCCCATTCAGTCGAGCAAGATCATCATACATCGGTTCCCAATTTACCTGGCATATCCCATTGCCACATCTGTGCCTTCTTTGTTGTGTATATTGCAACATCTGTATGCTGATTTAAGGGGTTAGACACGAAGCTGGCATTGCAGCACCGACAAATGGTGGAAAGTAAAATCCAGACAACGCCAGGGAAAACTTCACATTGCATCTTCACCTGTCACTCTTTGGATTTTAGTTTTGTGAAAAGATTACATTTGTTGTCGCTGCATTACGGCTGATTATTGCCGGTATCTGCAAAACCAGAAAAAGCGGTCGCTTAGTGATTAACCCCTCTAGAGTTAGACAAGTGAGATTCCATACCTCCCCCTTACAACCTGCCACGTGTGTCTCCACTCTTTCTTGATGACGATGGAGCGATCTCAGTAATGAGAGATCCAGGAGACGCCGCCAGTCTTAATGAAGCCGGCAGTAACTGTAAGACGGATTCTCTTTTAACAATACACCTGTTTTTCTAAGTACTCGGTAATATGGATTAAATCGCATACACTTTATTTTACATTACCAAGGAATACAATGGAACCCAGGAGGCTTCTCTGAAAATTAACCACATTAAGGATGCCACTTAAAGCAGCATCTTAATTAAAGGGAAACCCAGCTGCTGTTTATATTTAGATTATATACAATATATGCTCATATCTTGTAACCAAATTTCCATCATTTAAGGTTTTCTAAGTGCTGTGTATTTCATATGTTGCATATATATATCTATCAGTAGTAATATTAAAAATGTAACATTTCCTAACGTACACTTTGATACAGTTCACTACCAATGCCCCTGACCTCACTCCTGACCATCCCTCCCTGTCATCTAGTTCAGGGCTTCTCAACTCCAGTCTTCAGCCAGGCCAGATTTTGCAGATCACCTTGGGGAAATGCAGATTAAATCCTGCAATCACTGAGCAGCAAATCATATCACCTGTGCTGTGCTTCACATATCTGGCAAACCTGACCTGTTAGTGGGTCCTGAGGACTGGAGTTCAGAAACACTGATTTCTAGTTGACATCGGTTGATGACAGTTTGATGACAGCTGGAAATATTCATTAACACAGGTTCAATCCCAGGAAGAGCACCTCTCCAGTAAGTGTCCTTGGGCAAGACACCTAACGGTACATACTCGCCACCCAGGACATACTTGAAAATGAGAGAAAGTTCAATGTATCCTTCCTGGTAAAATCCTTTCTCAAAAAAATAAATCAACGACAGAAAAATAATCTAATAATGTCAAACATCTATAATATAATTGAGTAAGACTTGGCGTGTCCGTCGCCAAGCCTTACTCTGCGCATGCGCGCGCAACCAACGGCGGTTGGTTGCGCGCGCATGCAACCGCCGCGGCACGAGCCGGCTGTGCGCTCGCCACGGCGGTTACAAGATGCACACAGCAGCCGGGTAGAGGCTGCGCTCGCAGCCTCTACCCGGCTGCCGCGCGCATCCATCCCCGGGCGGCGAAGGGAAAGTTCCCTCGCTTCCGCTCTTTGATGGACCCAAGCCGCCGTCATGTGACCGCGGCTTGGGTCCTTCAATGACTGGAAGCGGGGAAACTTTCACTTCGCCGCTCTGGAAGGTAAGTATGAGGAGCTCATGGGGCGGCTGTCCGAATGCCGATAGAGCATTCGAACAGCCGCTCCATGTCTGGTCTGGGGTCTGAGCTGGGGGGCATATAGCCATGAGAGGTGGGGGGCAAATATCCGAGAGGTGGGGGGCAAATATCCATGAGCTGGGGCATATATCCATGAGAGGTGGGGGCCAAATATCCATGAGCTGGGGCAGTATCCACGTGCTGGGGCAGTATCCACGAGCTGGGGCAGTATCCACGTGCTGGGGCGGTATCCACGAGCTGGGGCAGTATCCACGTGCTGGGGCAGTATCCACGAGCTGGGGCAGTATCCACGTGCTGGGGCAGTATCCACGAGCTGGGGCAGTATCCACGTGCTGGGGCAGTATCCACGTGCTGGGGCAATATCCACGAGCTGGGGCAGTATCCATGTGCTGGGGCAGTATCCACGAGCTGGGGCAGTATATCCACGTGCTGGGGCAGTATCCACGAGTTGGGGCAGTATATCCACGAGCTGGGGCAGTATATCCACGTGCTGGGGCATATATCCACGTGCTGGGGCAGTATATCCACGAGCTGGGGCAGTATATCCACGAGCTGGGGCATATATCCACGAGCTGGGGCATATATCCACGAGCTGGGGCAGTATATCCATGAGCTGGGGCAGTATATCCACAATAGACTGCCCTCTGGGCAGGCTTTCCACCTTGTAAAGGCATAATAAAATAACCTTCTCCTCTATAGCAGTGGTTAACAGCCCTGGTGCTCAAGTCCCCCGTAACAGGCCAGGTTTGCAGGATATGTGAAGCACAGCACAGGTGATATGATTTGCTGCTGAGTGATTGCAGGATTCAGTCTGCATTTCTCCAAGGAAATCCTTAAAACCTGCCCTGTTAGGGGTACTTGAGGACAGGGTTGGGAATCACAGATCTATAGCAACCACAATTTCCTATTTTAAAACAACAATCCAAAAGAGGCATTGACGGTAATAGATGCAAACCTGTAACTTGTTCTAGAGGTTCTCTTCTAGATATTTTGGAAACCCGTATAGTTCTATAAGGCTTTTATTTTGGTCAGTGATATAAATGAAGGGGAGGGGGGAGGTTATAAAAAGAACTTATTTTTACATCATAGCGAATAACGTTTCTGCCTCCACCTATGTATAAATAATTACCAGCTAAAAATACAAATGTGACAGCTGCTTCAGTCTCTAAAAGTCTCAGCGACTGAGTTAATAGTTTTATCAACAGATGATATATAAAAATAATGGCTCAACTGAAACACATTTCAGATGGCTGTAGAACACAGCGATTTTACCACAATCTGTCCGTGAAACAGTTCCTACACAAAATCCTAAATGGAATCCAAAGAGAGGCAGGAGAAGCTTCCCATTGAAGCTTCTCCTGGTGCTGTTTTGATTAGTCTCCTGTGAAAGGCCAGCATTTTCGCCTTTGCAACACCAACGATTTTCACCAGTGTACTCAACTTTGGCAAACATCTCTCTTGCTCTTTGAATTAATTTGTATTTATTTTTTTATTCTTATCTTATTCTTAGTGTCAAACATCTTCACTTAAAAACGAGAAAAATCTCAATGTATCCTTCCTGGTAAAATACTTTGCAAATAAATATATACATTTTATCCTATTTTTTTGAATCTCCTATAATTCACATTAGAGGGATTTTCCTTAGTTGTTAAAAACAGTAAACACAATAAAAAAAAAACACAACAATTTCTATCTTTTGTCGTTTCTTTTTTATGGTAACTTGCTTTCATGTTTTGAGGTTGTCGTTGGTTGAATAGAATTTCTAGATGCACTTCCTGCACAAACTGTGCCTAAACATAAACCTGTACAAATATGAAGCAGGACCAGCATGTCTTGAGACATGGAAGGCAGGTGAACCAAGCCCCAAAGAGGACAACTCCCACCACACATAGGAAGAAAACATAAATGGATTGGCATCAGTCTTCAAACAACTGCAGGTGTATTGGAAAAAGAATTGGAAGAATTGGCAACGTTTCGGCCCTACGTGAGACTTTCTCGAGCCTCAAGAAAGGCTCACATAGGGCTGAATGTTGCCAATAAAGCTGCTTTTGTTGGAAGATTGAGTGCCTGGTTCTTTTGGGTCAACAAAGATAAACTGTCAACAAATTTTATAAGCATTAAAAAGTTCCATAAAGCCCTGTATGTTCTATTGTGTAACACATATAAGTTTCAGTGCTTTTGTATCATGATCCATGCTCTGAACCCTGGCAGCACCATTCCTGTACTGGTCATCACGAGCACTAGGATTCCAGCATATGCACACATAGTTAAACACAAACCACCTGACCTCACCTGAATAAAGGGCTACGCCCAAGTCTAAGCATTGGCTTCTGCATTTTGGCCTTGCAGCTGATCTAGGAAAGACGTACCAGTATGTTCTACTGCTCTAAGAAACCTTGCTTTACCAATCAGCGCAAGAAGTCTGTTTCCTGCTTCCCCCCAGAATACTCTACGGCTTCTCAAAGCAACCTCCTGTTCTCAAGTAACAGGACCCCATGTGTGTACCAAGACCCCGCCATACCTACCAAGACCCCCTGTGTCTCCCACGTTCCATATGCTTCCAAGTCCTCGTGTCTCCTGGTCCCTACGAACCACCACCCTTAACCCACCTGTATGTTACTGCATAAAGGATTTATATTCCTGCAATTCCAGTGCCAGACGTGACATTTTGCTTACATCATGGTAGCCTCCATCTTTGTAAGGAAGTACTACTTATCTGTACGATCACAGATCTGACAAGGTACCAGCCCCGATGCTCCAATATAATACTGAATTAAAGGTGCAATGTTCCTATAATTCTGCTGGGGGAAAGAACTGGACTTTCCACCCCTCTGGTATCCTGGCCAATGCTACAACGTTCCACCCTTCCTCTAGTCTGTCCAGTGGGAAGGTACCTCAAGGTTTATAAATCCTTCCACTTCCTTTGTTCCCTGCCCTGTTGTACTTCTCATTTCCCATCAGTGTGCCTGTTTATTTCTCAGATATTTTGATCTTGGTATGGGGGTTCTGGTTTCACTGCTTTCGCCACTCCTCGACTATTGGTTAGTTATCCAATTGTGTGATCGCTTCTCCTGACCCTGGTTTTATATGTCTATTTCGAGCTTAGCGGTCTACCCAGCCATAGTAAGGACCCATAGTGAAGCCCATTTCCCAAACTGGGTTTCTGTCTGTGTGTGTGGTTTATACACTCAGCAGCTTGATAACTGAAGTTATACTAAGGGAGAGGAAGAAACCTGTAGAGACCTGTGAGACTACCAACCCAATTCCAGTTTATCGAGGAATCAAGACAAATGCAGTTTTATGGAATTCAGCCAATCATACTTGAGTATACATAGGGCTCTATTACACTCTTCGTGCAAAAATGTGCGCGTGCGCAAAAACGCATTAACGCGAGGGGCAAAACCCTTCGCTCTGAACGTCGTATTACAACATTCGCGCAAATGATGCGCGTTAACGTCTAACGCGAGTGACCCTGCGCGAGCGCAGGTTCCTGCGCGCATCCCATACTTAGCATTGTGATCGCAAATTTGCTTGTGCGCTGGTACGCGGATGGTATTACAATCGATGCGCAAATTTGTACGAACGACGTTTGAGCGCATAATTTTAATGTCTTTGAAAAGCTGGTGGTAACTGCAAATCTGAACGTTCTGGCCGATACGAAATACACCAGCCCAAAAAAAAAATACAGCAAAGTATAGTCACACATTTTACATATAACCAAACAATAAAATTGAGAAGTTGTGCATAGTTTTATTATTGCTGCAGCAAATATACTCAGATTGATTTTGACAGGTGCAAAAACTGAACGGGAGACAATTGTGGTTCTTAATTCTGATTGGCTGAATCGCGTGAAAAAAACTGTCTCCCCACCGATTTCTGCGTGCAGAGTTAATGCGTGCTCGTTTTTGCACGTCTTTTTTAAGCGCATTATTTTTTGACGGATGAAAAAATGCGCTCGGATCGTAATACCAGCGTTAATTTACGCGCGTTAATGTTTAATGCTGCGTGCAAAAAAAATTGCGCTGCGCGTACGAATTCACGCGGAGAATGTAATAGAGCCCATAGTATTTCTTTTGGTTCAGACCTACTACTTTCCACATCTCTCAGAGAAAGAGTCAGGCGACTTACTAAAACGATCTCTTTAAACAAGACCAGATCACAGACCGTCCATAGAACTGAGAGCTAGAGCCCGCCCATCAACCATAATTTATTTAATATAAACATGTCAGTGTCAGCACAGAGCAAAGGCATGTCTCTAGATTTACTGATAAGAGACATTTACAAGCAAGTATACGTAATAACACTTTCACATAACAAAACTCATTATCATACATACTCTTTTATTACCTATTGATTTCTACAATTAATATTTCTTCAGTTTTATTTTATGTTTACCCCTTCAGCTGCCATTAAGGCTAAGCAAACAAAAACCCTTTTAAACCTTTCGCTGCAGAGGCATTTCCCGCCTCTGTGCTGAGGTCATTTTTACCGGTTTCGCTCATCATGTTTAACCGCGTTTTGAAGGCTTATTTTAGTATATGACCCAGACATATTATATATCGTTCTTTCCGGCAGACTGTGCAGATTCATAATTTGTCATTATTATATGTATACGTCATGTCATGTCTGTATATTAAAACAAAATATGCAATAAAATTTGAATTTTCAATAATTTACAACGTGTAAAGTGTTTTTTTTCACATTTTAAAATGCGATCGTTTGCGGTTATATTTTCTATGGGGTGCGCTTGTTAAAAAAATTAGAAATGAGGAATCGTTACTTTTTTTTGGGGGAAATTACGTGTTTTTTAGCAAACGCCCCCCATAGAAAAAATCGTTAGTGCAGCATCATTGTTCACATTATAATTGAAATGGGAACAATATTGTTGCACTAATAAATCTAAAAAAACCCCCAAAAAAACTTTTTTTTTTTTACATTTTACATGGTCATGTTTGGTATCATTGGAACGGCCACGCTCTGGCCGTTCCAATGATAGTAAACATTAACCCCTAGCTGTCACGGATCGGGAGATAGGGGGTTCATTGGAACCCCCTATCTCCACTATAGGTGGCAGCAAGGGGTTAATTTGAAAACTGGCGCCATCGCGCTCTGCGCGATGATGCCAGTCATTAGGGGGATATCCCGGAAGCTTGGCCGACATCCAAGATGTCGGCCAGCTCCGGGAGGGGACCGCGATACGGCGCATGTTGGCGCCATATCGCGATCCAGCCCCCTAGGGGTTAAAGACAGCCGCCGCTTGGAAGGGCAGGCTGTGCCCTTCCAGGCGGTGCCTGCCTTTAACCGCTGGCATGCACAGATGGGGAGGGGGAGAGGTCTGAAGGACCTCCCCCCCTCCCATTCAGGCACCTTCCCTGCAATGGCGGGGGGGGGGGGTGCCTGAAATAGACGTCATCGCGCATGCGCGATGACGCCTATCGTGCCCGCCGGGGTCCCGGAGGTTGGGCTGACATCGATGATGTCAGCCCACACCGGGGGGCCGAGCGATCAGCCGAAATACCGGCTGATCGCGGGCTGCAAAGGGAGGACGCGCTCAGCCAAGTAGCAATGCGGATGGACGCGCTGAGCGCGTCCACCGCATTGAAGGGGTTAAAACCCAACAATGGATTTCTTGTCTGTACAACAGTATTCTTTCTCCTAAACCTTGTTTTTGCTCAGTTTAAGGCCTGTGTCAGACGAATGCACTAGGTACGCCCGTACTGACGTGCCTACCGACATTCATTGCAGTGTTGTGATGCTGCAAAGGGACCGGGCACACGCTGTAGCGTGCGCACGAAATACGCATGCTACAAGCGTCCGTGCACAAAGCCTCCCCATCAAAACGCTTGTTGAGCGTTGATGTGGCTGCAAAGCGAGATTCTCCATAGGAGGATCGAGCCTTGTAGCACTGAGTGCACTAACTGCGCTCAGCGAGGTGGCCAGACGGGCCTCAGAGTGGAAGGAATGTCCACTCTCACACAGACGTTCCTTCTGCTCTCCAAAAACGCTCGTCTGACCACGGACTAAGTATACAGGTTAATCCAGAGGTGAAGTCCTTGCTCGAAGTGGCTAGAGGGGTGTCAACTATACAAACTTGCCAAGGCCGAATCAATCGTTGAGGGTTGCTGTATTTCTCACGCGGAGAGGGCTTCCTTGGCATTTCATTACTGGCCGACCTGTTTGGGTAATTGCAGTCTGATTTGCACATGGTATAATTTTGTCTGTAATGGCACCGTCAAGCTAAAATCTTATGAGACCTGAGCTGGGACGCACCGTAGTGCAGGCCACTAGCGCTGTTGCTCGTCCTCAGTAGTCTCATAAACCTTGTTTTTGCTCACCGTTGCCAGAGGTGCCTGGAAGTCACTTTCTGGGAACATTCATAAACGTTTTTAATATGATATGTGATTAGTGTCTTCAAGCCATATCGTTTATTTAGCATTAGAGACGTCTGAGACGCCCTGTAAATAGTTTCATAATGATGAGTTCTATTGCTACCTTGCTTCTTGTCTTCCAAGACCTCTTTCAGTGAACACGTTTGGTGTAGTCATAACTAAATATTATATTTATTATATGGTTTACTGCTTGTAGGAAGCATCGCTTGCTGACTTCTCCATATAATTAAAATATAAAGACTCTCAAGAGCCGTCTTGCAGAGGAGCATGATGTTTTTCTTTCCTTTCGAATACCTCATGCTGCTATTTCAACTACTGTCTTAGCGGTAATCCTCGAGTATTAAATAAAGCTACAGGCAAAATCACCACAAATATTTGGGATTCCGACCATGTTTCAGAAAATAACCATTCAAGCTCAATCTAGAGTTCATGAGCGGCGGACAAAAATCCCATCATAATCAATTCAACCCTTGGCCGACTTGAAGTTTCTCTTGAGAGATCAGTGCTTGTTAATATCTACATGCGGGGAATTATTCACTAAACCAGTTGAGCTGACAACTTTTACTAAGCTATTAATTCCAGAATATGACAATTCCAGGGCTTAATTTGTGGGGATACTGGGGAATGGGATGGAGGACTTCTCTGTGCTTGACGCTCTGTGTTCCGGGACCTATTTGGGTGCATCTGGTATCTCATGTGGTATTATACCAAAAATAACCATAGAATTGCCATAAAATGTGTACCATATAAATTACTAGTAAGTGGTCATGTGAGTACATAGCATGTTGTTTTCAGCACCGTGTTCTATACACATTCGGGATCTGAGCCCCACCTCTCACCCCTACGTACTCATATGCATTTGCGTACCGACACCTTCGGATTTACAAATCAAGCACTGGCCATTTCTCTATCAATCCTTCAGAATTCCATGTTTTGCTCAACAACCCGGCACGGCTACAGTTGGTTTTGATTGGTAGGATCATGCCGATGAAGCTTTACTCAGTTATTTACAAGAGTATTTCTACAGTAAACATTAAGATATCCATATTAGACACAGACAAGTTTAAAAGAAACCAGTTCTGGAGATTTTTTTTCAAGAAACTTAGGGCCCTTTTCAAACTGAGCCCGAATCAAATCGGGCCGTCACACTTAATAGCTCGCTCGCTAATACTTATGGCTCGAAACACTGTTCCAGCTGAATTGCAAACTTGTTTGCAGCTCATCTATAAGGGAAGCTTACTGTAAATTTACTCTTCCTATACTTCACACAGGAAGCGCTAGTTTGCCGTCAGCCGGAGAATAATAAGCAATTCCAAGGTCGCTAGCTATTCTTGTCCCAAGCTTATACTCTTGGCCAATGCAAGAATATACCACTGACAATCAGGTTTCCTCTAGGGCAGCGCTGCCAAACTACAACCCCCCAGATGTTTCTGAACCGCAATTCCCATGATTCTCTGGCCATGTATTGCATTCAAAGAATTCTGCGAATTTCAGGCAATCAATATCTGGGGGCATGAGTTTGATACCCCCTGCTCCAAGGATTGTTTAGAACAGACTATGGTGGGGAAAAACAATATATTCCTTCATCACTTACTATAATGTTTGGAGTGAATCAAAAGTGAGCAAACTGACCCTGTACAGCAGAGACCATATAAGTAGTATGTACTCCCATATACTTAAGCTATGATAGTTACTATATACAACATTACGTTATTTTACACTCTATGATATGTTAATGCTGAAAGTGGCCCTAACTGCTTAATCCCTTTACTTTTACTGTAATCTATCACTTGGGGAGGGTATTCCAATGTTTTACTAAATAAAGCTAGGTCTCTAGAGCACAGCCAAGCACACAGAGGTTTAGGATAGGGTGTGATGAGACTTAATTATCATTCGCATAGGAGAGTCTTTAGCCCCACTAAAAATTGTTTCCCTGACAATTAGTTTAAAGGGACACAACCACTTACATAATCTATAACTAGATTAATTGTGAATTACAAATAAAAAACACATTATAAAACACATGCTGCTGTTAAAAAGGAAATATAAAGTTAGTTTTTTTATCTCCTGTTCCCATTTTGTGGATTTTTCCCATAATGCAACATTTACCAAAATCTGTGCAAAAGATTTACTTTAGTGTTGTGGTTTATCTTGGACAATGAGGTGGAGGAGGGAATGTTAGATAAGGTGGCAGGAGGTCTCCAGGCTACCCAAGAAAAGAGAGGACAGCTGAATGAGATAAAACAGGGAGCTTAAAAGACATCTAATCTACCCCTGTGATGTTCTTTGAATACATACCACACAATACAATGATATGAGTTGGTGATTGACTCATAGACTCCATTCTATGGCCAAAGCCACCCAGTGATGGGCAAGTGATGTAAAGATACCGTGGAGGGTGGGCAGTTTAAGTGACACATATAAAGTAAAATATTTTCTTAACTTAGCTTACAAGAGAAAAACAAAGCACATGGAAGATATCAGCAATATAAAATAAACACAATAAGAACATTTCATTTTTTGGTGGTATTGGCCCTTTAAAGACAAAGTAATCTCCCGGTGTGTGTATCACAAAATATTTAAAAAGTCCTGACCAGACTGTGATATCAGCACTCTGTACTGTGATCCAGATAGGTTTCTAAATATGTCACAATATGCATTTGTAATTTTGCATTACTGCTTGTAGCAGCATGTTCATTTACCTCTAGCCAACAAAGAATTCCTCAGCTTTCAGGGTAGGGTTGTCATGTAGTTACACGACAGGCTCCACATCAACACCATGCACTACTTTTGCATCACAGATTTTGGAAATAGTTCGTGAAGCCTATGTATCTATCTAGTGTGTTGTAGATACTATAAGCACAAATATACGTTTCAGGTCTCAAACCTACTTAGTTTAGTCCTTCCAAGGTATCCTAACAAAGCTTTCTTAAAAACATCCATTGACTTGACCATTTTTCCCACCAGGAACCATTGAAAATCATTGTCACAAGGCATCCTAATATATGGATATCCTAACTCCACAAATGCATAATGTAGGCCTTCAAATACTATCATCTCTTATTGCTTTACCAAGACAAGATGAGTCCAATTATACAAAAGACTACAAACCAATGTGAATAAGTTCTCAGGGTCAGATCCAAGCTCTGACATTGAGCGGATTGGGAATTTGCTATTTAATGCTGTTTTAAAGTGGACCATGATAGATACTACCTTTATATCTAGCACAGGGATGACATCATTACCTTACTTTAAAGTTCATTCCTGATCCAAGAACTCAATACATGTCAAATTGCCTTTTTTGACCTGTGGCTACTATTGTGAACCTACGTTATCAGCTCACCAGATATGCCTTATGAGTCGTCAGACCTGCATGCCGTCTCTGGCGTCTTTCTACACAGACACAACACAGATGTAGGTTTTCAAATCCTATCATCCATTGTACCAAGACAAGAAAGTAAAATTACAGGAGCAACCCCAAACCTTTGTGAATTGGCGCTGAGGGGTAGGTAAGATGTTCTTGGGCAATCCTGGAGATTAAATACAGCGTAAATCAAGTCCCTGAGTGTTTAGGAATTAATATTCCTTTGCAGTCTTGAGGGTGCCAAGATGGTCCTACTTTGTGTATGATAAAGGATGACCTGTCAGTGAAGACGTCTAAATGCCTACCTTCAGTAACAGGTCAGCGCTGTTCTTAGAGATCAACAGAGATCAATTTATCTCCTTCAAGTTGTCACTTTGTCTGTGAATCATCCCACGTTATCAATCAAGCATGTCCAATAGACATGTCTCGTGATTCATCAAAGCTCCAGGCCATCTCTTGGTGTTTCTCCAGAGACACCTACCATGTACATCTTCAAACTGGCTCAAGCCTTCATGCTGTATTAAGGCAAGATGAGCAGAATTTTGTGAGAAACCCCAAAACCCTGTGTGTGGGTAACCAGGGGCAGACAAACATCGAATTTCGATTGCAGACATTTGCCCAGCAGTTGACAAGAAGAATATTGTTCCATACCCAGTACGACACACCTTGGCAGCTTAGAGTTAACATGATGGTTATTAGAAAGACGTGCATTATCTCTATGTTTAATTAAATTCACCCACGGAGATGTGTTGATTTTAATTTCCCCTCAGACAGTTTGTCATTACTCGACATTCGTTTTCTGAGATGTAACAATATTTCTTTGTCAATTAATGGAATCAAATCTACAGCAGCCTCTGTCCCTAACAAATTATCTGAGACAATTATCTATGCGACGGAGCATTCTGCCCTTTGATCTAATATAAGATCGTTCTTTCCGTCACTATCTGAAAAAGAACTCAGCACAGTATCATTACGCCAACAGTTTATTAAATCTTAATGAAAAGTTAGCTCACCGTTTCAAGGAAAAATGTATTCCAGAAACAACGAATCTGACATCAAATAGAAACCACTTGTCCTACCACGTCTAACCTTTTAGCACCTGCTGTACTCCGCTGGAATTTTCTTGGATCTTTGGCTTGTTGTTGTGTTTAGGGTGAACTTTAGACTGATGCAGTGGTGTATATAGATTTTGTGCTGCCCTAGGCCTGACTAAACTCGTGGATGCCCTAATTTAAATGTGACACACCTCTTCCTGTCAATGTCACACCTCTTCCTGGTTAAACATCGCCCTTCCTCTTTGGGCTCCACCTTTTCCTCTTTGAGCTCCGCCTCCTCCTCTGGCACCAAGTGCCTACTTGTATATTTTGTATACCATTTCAAATGTATTTATTGAAATAAATAAAATTATGAAAAGTTTAAATTCAAGCATTTTTACAAAGATCAGCCAGGCATGTCACGTATACTGGATCACAGCCACTCTAATTGGTGGAGCAATAAAACCCACAGAAATGTGCACTGTGTATGAGCGTATCACAGAGCTCCACAGCAATTAAACCCACAGAAATGTGCACCGTGTATGAGCGTATCACAGAGCTCCACAGCGATAAAACTCACAGCAATGTGTGGTGTGTTTGAGCGTATCACAGAGCTCCACAGCAATAAAACCCACAGAAATGTGCAGTGTGTATAAGCGTATCACAGAGCTCCACAGCAATGAAACCCACAGAAATGTGCACTGTGTATGAGCGTACCACAGAGCTCCACAGCAATAAAACTCACAGTAATGGGCGGTGTGTATGAGCGTATCACAGAGCTGCACAGCAATGAAACTCTCATTTAATTCCAAACGTCCCCCATTCTTTTCATTCCAAACAGACCCCTCTTTTCATTTCACCCCCACTCTCTTCATTTAATTCCTAACCCCCCACCCTCTCCTTATTACATTCCAAGTCCCCACCTCCATTACATTGCAACCCCCACACTCTCTCCATTACATTGCTACCCCCACACTCTTTCCATTTCATTACAACCCCCACCCTCTCCTTATTAAATTCCAAGCCCCCCACCTCTCCTTATTAAATTACAACCCCCCACTCTCTCCTCATTTCATTCAAAACCCCCCCACTCTCTCCTCATTTCATTCAAAACCCCCACCCCTCATTTCATTAAACCCCCACTCTTTTTGTTTCAACCCCGTCCCCCCGTCCATTTTTTAGAGACTGGGGGGGGGCTCAAGTAAAGCAAGTGGTCTGCGGGAGACGTGGAGCGTCCAGGGACTCCCAGCTTACTCGATGCGATGATCACACTGGCTGGTGGGCAGAGAGGGACCGGGCCTGGCAGGCAACGAGGACAGGAGGCAGAGAATGGCCGGGTGTGTGTGACATTCCCCGGAGCTCCCGGGGGAAGAGGTGCCGCAGGGTGGTGGCTCTGCCTACCATCTGGGATGTTTGCTACTCCACGGTCATAGCCCAGCTTCTCCTCCTGCAGCTCCGACCCTGAGCTCAGCGTGTTGAGGCAACGCGTCCGGCGGCTGTCAGGGTAGCGAGGAAGGATCAGCCACATCGCGGTGAACCTTTGGGTAGTGTCCAGCGCCACCTCTCTCCTCCACGGCATCTGCATGGTGGAGGCGGAGCGCTGGGAGGAAGTGACGTTATATCACTTCCTCCCAGTGCAGAGACACAGTACTAGCTGCATGTGATAGTGGAGGCCCTGCAACACTCGGTGGCAGGGGTTTTCAGAAACCAGCGGGCGGCGGGTTCCACTGAGCGGCGGGTCCCACTGAGCGGCAGGGCCGCCACCCCTGGAAAATGCTGTTCTAGGCCTAGGCCTTGTCGGCCTAGGCCAAGATACACCACTGGACTGATGGTAGCTAATTAACCCAACACAAATGCTAATAATTCTTTACATACTGAACCTTGTAAGCCATGTCCTTTTTGTGTGAACATTGGACAGCAACGTAAAGGGGTATGTTCACACTAAGCATCAGAAGGTCACTGATTTTTTGGGGGCTTGGTAACTAGAATTCACCTTTTTCTTACATATAGATAACTTTTCTGTCTGCCATAGCAATACCAAAACCAAATGGCTCTCCACCGAGTTGTTACTGAATTGCTAGAAATTAGCAATGATTTTAGTCTGATGCCAAACAGAGACTGAGCAAATGAAACTCCGCTACTAGTCGTGGTTGCGAATAAACCCCAAAAAAATAAATAATGTAATAGTACAAACACATAGATTTTTCCTTATAAAAGGTGCCCAAAATGATTTCAAATATTGATATTTCTCCAGTATAATTAGCTGTCTGAGCCACCCCACCCATTAGGTTCAAGAGCATTTCAAGTTCGAGAAGGTCATGGATGCTCACCTCTCTTGATCACCCTTAGGACCACTCCAACGAGCATCCAGGTGATCCAATGGATGAAAGTGAGGAAGGGGAGGCCAAAACTGGTTCCCCTTGCCCTTGGCTGGTCCCAATCAGCTCTTGCTGATCTGAGCTTCTGGGAGGAGTTATGCCTTGGCACTCTGAGGCCTGAATCAGCCCTCTGAGAGCAGCCCAGGAGGGGGGGCCAGAGGGCTGAGGATACAATGCCTAGAGTGTCCCTTTAAGGAGTTTGTACAGGAAAAAGTAATGTTCAAACAGACGACAAATACTTACTAAGACAGTGAACCATAAATTTCAAATTTGGATTCATTATTCCATTGGTTGTCACGCCATGGCTTATGGTTTTTTAATTTACTGTAAGCTACTCAAAAAAGCATCCAAAAATAGGCTAAGAAATACTGTTATACATGGTAACATTTAGGAAATTCCAAACCAATGTCTACTCCCTATAAAAAATGGTAAAGCTTTTCTTAGGTATGGCAGAATGCAGCCATCACCTCTTTCATACCCTATTGTTTTTTACACCCGGTAGTATTTTACCCGATTACACCCTTATAAATAGTTTGTCTTTATTTATTGACGTAATAGTGTATAATGCCATTTAATTTCTTTGTCATTGTTTTATTCTTCTTTTTTTTTAATCTTCACCTATTAACAACTCAGTACTTTAGAAAACAAAACTAAATCATGTGGAGGAAAAAAGTGGGAAAAACCAAAAACTATTGCATTATGCGATCTTAGAACATGATGGGGTGGAGGGTCATAGAAAAATAGTTTGGATGTGTTGCCAGATAAGACTGGCTGTATGATGAAGACATAAGGTGTGCAGGTAAATTGATTCAGTATACATACACAATGGACAGTACAAGCCCCACTTTTCCTCCTAGTTCGTTAACAGGGATTTGGAGAAGAAGCTCAGTTTCTTGGGATCACAAATCTTTCTCCAGCTGGTATAGCGTCTCAATCCTCAGTTCTAACTATACAAAAGGGAAAAGATGCATGGCAAAGACATCTACACATATGGGAATGTGGATTTTCATTACACAATATTGAGTGTACAGCATTAAGGCTCCCGATAACAATAGGGTCAATACTGTAATTAACTAAACAAATACTATATATTATTCACTGACATTCTCGATACAGAATGCACCTGTAAACATGTAACAGAGTGACATACAGGGTTATTCAGAGAGGTGAAAACCAGGAGAATGACTGGGGAAGTGAAAATTCTAGGTCAAAATAGCCAAACCAGAAAAATTCTCCCATTTATCTCACTTTCCAAATCGGCTATTTGGTCTAGATTGTTCATTCTCCTGCCAGTTCTCCTGGTTTTCACCGCTCTCTGAATAACCCTGTGTATTTCCTACATATTTATTTGTAGCACAGGCTACTTGAACTGTGTGTGTACTATTGTGTTTCTCAGACATGCAGCTTGTCACAGCTGAGGAGTACTTTCCCCCCTCCCTTTTGTCCTTTCTCTTCACTGGCAAAGGAAGCTGTTAAGACAGGAAAATGCAAAGGATTCTGGAACATGTAGTCTCAATTACAGAGGGCCTATGCAATTTGTCAGGAAGAGAACTACACCTCCCAGCAGTGCCTAAGGGAAGGGGTGTTTTCCAAGGGTGGAAGTGCACGTGCAGAGCACGGAGAAGGGAGAGAAGGGGAGACTGAACGGTCCTATGTGGTGATCGTGCGTCCAGAGGCTGCCTCGTGCGTTCAGCGAAGGAAAGATCCAGTTGCCCTCACGTGTTGCCAGTACCAGCGGATCGTGCATCCGGCTGTCCTTGTGCATCCAGTGAAGAAGGGGTCCGTCTGCCTTCGTGTGTGTTCCAGTGACAGAGGGAGCGACCGAGTACATTCAGCGGAGAGAGGTATTCGGCCATCCTGCGTGAGTTGATATTGCTAACTTTATTGTCTGGCCTAGTTCTACTGCCCGCGCAGTTGCAGCTAAAAGGAGGATCGCTGCAGTTACAAATCTTGCTGTTCTGTGACACTTTGCGAAGATTTCTTTCTCACTTTGTAGAATACAAATATGGTTTCATGTTAAAAGGTACCCAACGACAGAATCAAGGGCCCCACCGCTAGCAATCTTGAACGCTTGTATAATTTCCACTGGCCAGTGGTTAGGCAGAATGTATAAGATTTAGACAGGTTACTGATATTGGTTACGTTGATTATAGTTGATAATCGAAACTGCACTGAAGTATGGTAAGGATTGCTGTCTTGTTCATTCATTATTGAGTTGAATAGTGCTAAATTAACTCTTTCAATACCGTTATACTGTTGATTACTTTGTCCTACAAAGGGTTTGCTCGCTAGTCCTAATAAACCCCTTTTATTTAAAGTCCTCTTGTCTTGGTATTACTTGGCGCCGAAGGTGGAGGTGGGTAATCACTGGAGTGAGACAGAAGGCCTGTCAAATTAAGCGGCTCTCGCGGGAGTAGCGCTACATATTTATTTATGTTAATCTGTATATTTGTGTTTTAATATCTTGGATTTTATTACTTTGAATTGTGACAGTCATTACAGAAATACAATGTTCTTGAACCCAGGACATACTTGAAAAGGAGAGAAATCTCAATGTATCCTTCCTGGTAAAATACTTTATAAATAAATAAATAAAATTCTCCCGAGCTCGTGGCATGCATTATGGATGGTAACCCACTTCGACTTTCAGTGGGTTATAACAGATGGGTTATATTTCAGGATCAGCAACCTTGCACCTCCCAGATGTTTTGGAACTACATCTCCCATTACGCTCAGCTACTCATTAGATTAGCTGATCATCCAGGTTAATGTAGTTTCAAAATATCTAAAGGGCCAGGCTGCCGACCCCTGGGATATAGCAATCCTTTCTTGCAGCTGCATGTACTCATGCTACATACTGGAGCAGTAACTCTGCCACTTCAGTTGTTTTATGTACTACATTTTTTTGGGAAAGTATTTTACCAGGATGGATACATTGAGATTTATCTTGTTTTCAAGTATGTCCTGGGTGGCGAGTATGTACTGTTAGGTGTCTTGCCCAAAGACACTTACTGGAGAGATCCTCTGGCCGGGATTCGAACCTTGGTCTCCACGGTTATAGAGCAGTGATGTTACCTCTTCTCCACCCAGCCGGTACCCGAGTCTCAGTCATTTGCATCATGAAAAATTTAGTGTGGTGGTTGTTATGGATCACAAATGACAGGACAGAGCAAAATTAACCACTTCCCGACTGCTGACGTACAGGAAGTACAGGACTTCCGATCAGGAAGTCTCCTTTAGACCAGCGGAAGTACGTGGTACGTCAGGGTCTCCTAACCACCCTCCCAATACTCACCTTCCTCGCTGGGCTACCGTGGTGGTCTGGCAGGCTGGAAGCCTGCCTTGCCTTTTCAGGGGGCCCAGCAGATGCAATGACGTCATCGCCAGGCGCCCCCCGGCTGCAGTAAAAATCTGGAAGGGGAGGGCGGAATCCTTCAGAGCCCTCTATCTCCCCAACCGTTTAAGTTAAAGAAAAATTTAAAAAAATTGTACTGCTGGAAAGGGGAGAGTCTGCACTTTTCAGCGGTGGCTAAAATGAACAGTTTTGTTGCCGGATCGCGATTCTCCCAATCCGTGGCAGTTAGATGGTCATGTTTTATATAATTGGAGAGGCCTGATCATGGCCTTTCCAATTATACCAAACATGACCAGATTTGTTGTAAAAAAAAAAAAGTAATAAAAAGGTTTGTTTTTTGTAAAAAAAAATAAAAAAATTGGTCTGCGGGTTTAATTAAATAGGACTTAAGCAGGCGCATCTAAAAATGATGAGCATAAAAGGGTCAAAATGAGCTCAGCGGACAGAGGTGAAATGGCTCAGCAGTGAAGGGGTTAAAAAGCAAAAACGTGTAAGAATTGTGTATTTCTAATCTCAGGACAAAATTTTTAAACTATTTAGCCGGGGTCTTTTTCGGCGGTTGCAGATTTTGAGGATTCAATTTTGAAAAAAAGTGTTTTTTCAATTGTTTCATCATATTTTTTTTATAGTAAATTATATGATATGATGAAAATAATGGTATCTTTAGAAAGTCCATTTAATGGCAGGAAAAACTGTATATAATATGTGTGGGTTGCATAAACAAGGAAAATTTGACCTAAACACAAACAATGCAGAGACGTAAAAAGCAGCGGGCACTTTCGGATGGATTTTCGTAAAACCGCCCGGTCACTATAGAGTTAAATGAAATCAGTGTATCCACTCACACAGTGGCCAGGGTTAAAGCATGAGAGCCTCATGGAGGCAGAAAACTACAGACATAAGGACAGTATGTTTAGTATAACCCATGTGGGTTAGATACAGACCAAAATACAAATTAGCCAAGCACAGGGGATATTGACGCACACCAAATTGATAGAGTGGGTCGACAGTTAGACACCATAGAGATGCACCTTAGTGGAAAAAAAATCAAACAAAAAGGGCAGGGGAGAAACAGGTGTGTTGGTTTTAACTAGCACAGTCATGATGTCATCACTCAGCGTCAGTGGGAGAGGCTGAGTGACACAAACAGGAATATAGGCGTCAATGTCAGCCTATTTCTATGAAATACAGAGAATGCATTGTCTAGCTGCAGTGTACTACAGTTCGGGCTGCAGATCGGCCATATTTTCCTGGACACGTATTACTATTTCACGCACAGAGGAGCACAGAGAAAAATGCTGTCTTGCAACAAGTAGAATTCATGCAGGAAGGAACTCAAAGCAGGTCAACGGCGACTCGTTTCTGATTTCTAACCTGCACCATATGGATTGTACACACTGCAGGGTTGCACTTTTCATGCAATGACCATCAGTATGAATAAAGTATATGTTTCCAGGTAAACATGGCTGATCTGGCAACCATAATTGTAAAACATACATGAGTGTCGTGCAGATAGGATAGTTGGTGTTGCACACTCTGATGTGGTGATAGCCTGAATGCCATGGCTCCTGCAAACCTGCTGCAGTTGTTGGGTACATTTACAGAAACCTGTGATGCCACAGTCAGCTATTACTACACTATACCCATCCTCTGCAACACTCTCCTTCATACTGTCAGACTTTCCCCTAGTTTCCCTTCCATCAACTGCTCCCTTTAGACATTTCTATTGAGGGAAGCCTACCACCCCACTCACTGCCCCAACCAGTCCATCACTCTCACCTTGCAGTCCATCGCTCTCACCTTGCAGTCCATCACTCTCACCTTGCAGTCCATCACTCTCACCTTGCAGTCCATCACTCTCACCTTGCAGTCCATCACTCTCACCTTGCAGTCCATCACTCTCACCTTGCAGTCCATCACTCTCACCTTGCAGTCCATCACTCTCACCTTGCAGTCCATCACTCTCACCTTGCAGTCCTCTCCTCCTGTTTCCACCCCGATCCTTCTAGATTGTAAATTCCCACGGGAACAGGGCCCTCATCTCCTCCTGTACTGGTTTATAAAATGTTGTTCAATGTATTGTAACCCTGTCTACATTGTGCCCATTGTTCATCGCTGTGGAATATGCCGGCGCTTTATAAATAAAGAATAATAATAATAATAATAATAATAATAATAATAATAATAATAATAATAATAGGCAGGGAACAATTCTTATTGAAAGAAAAACCCTCCCAGATTTGCACCAGTGCTTAGCACTTAATACAGTAAAGGTTGTCACAGCTGGGTCGCTGTTAAGAGACACATTCGAAAGCGTTAAAAAAATCCTCTAAAATAAATAATTCATTGTTGTTTCTTTGACTAATACATAATGTCTGCTGTACACTTCTTCACATTGTTATTTGAATGCATGACAACAGGGCTGCATAATAGAAAGGTCTGGGATGAGTAGACGGTGCTACAAGATAACAAGCAATGATCATAACGAAAAACATTTGTATCATATTTATCTAAAATAATGACTACAAAAAAACCAACAAATATAGACAAAACTAATGTAAACATCAAAATTTGGTAATATACTCCAATAGATGTCATTTTCAGCATCTATCAGGGTTATTCGAAGAGAATCGAAAAGTCACCGCATGTTCGGTGACTTTTCGTTCTCTTCAATTCTGCACGATTTGGCGATCCCATTTCGGGAACCCTGCGGTGTATTCAGCAAGCACCACAGGGCCGTCGTAATGCAGGGAAAAGTCGCCGCAAACCCGCCGAAAACTCACCACAAAACCCGGTGAAGGCACACCAAAAAGACACAAAAACATCTGCATTAACCCCGCCGAAAATGCCGGAAAAACCCGAGCAGGAGCCGATCACATGCAGCGCAGCCACTGGAAAAACCCGACACCGCAGACGAATGGAGTGAAAACAAATAAAAAAAGGCTTGAATGTTTGAAAAGTGAAACGCTGCTTGCAAAGAAACTACTGAGCGAAAATGTCTGAAATTTACATAAGACATAAAAAGGACTGTTACAGAAAAAAGAAAAAAACGTTTTAAAAAAAAAAAAAAAATCGGAAATTTTTTTGCCAAAAGGATCCCGAAAAATGCTTACAATATCCCAAAAAAATCTATATATAAAGAGACTTTTTACTGCAGAATATTATAATCAACAGTTTATTAGAAATTTAATTAAAACGGGAATATTTTTAACATTGAAGCCTATGGAATTCGCATGAATAAATCTGCCGCATGAAGCCACCGAATGGCAGGGCAATTCGGCAACTTTTCCCTGCTGGTTTTTGTTCTCTGAATAGACGAAGCATTGCTTCTCTATGGGGGATTTCACTGCCCTCGAACAGGCACTGAACAGGCAACGTATGTGCAGGCAATTCGCCAACATTTGGTGAATAGCCTGCTCTCTGGATAGCCGAATGGCCAAGAAAGGTAACCGAACACTGATTTTCAGCGTTCGATTACCTTTCGGCAGCCATTCGGATCTCTTTGAATTACCATGTATTTTTTAGAAATAAATGACAAAAAAAATCATCAACTTAAAACCGTATATGCAATACATTGTTTAGCTCCAGATGTGATGGGGATAGATCAAGAATACAGGTATGTTTGAAATGTGCAACCTACTCTTTGTGAGAGAAGGGGTAAACGGGAGGAGGGGGTGATTATTTTACGGGAAATACCCAAAGACAGAAACAGGTTTATAAAAGGTAATTAAGTCTGTCTAGGTATATCTGTGTGTGTTATTCATCCATATTACCCGGTTGTGCATCGGGCACATATCCAGGAGTGCACACAAAATGTTAATAAGGCAGAGTCCCCTAGGGACAGCGAGATGTGCAGAGACAATTGTTTTGATTCTTTCAACATAAACAGAAAACAGCGCTGCTTTTAATTGCTCATCAATCAATTACGAACACTCTAGTATCTGTAATTAAGCAAGTGAGTGAAATAATAGAAAGGGATCACTTCACGGCAGATATTTTATGGGATCGTAGTGTTGATGAGGTTTCTTGTCTCCTGGACTCAACGCATCATGTCCAATTCACCCAAGGTAACTCTGTGGCAACGTTCTCTAAAGGTGGCTCAGAAGTGCTCCACTGGTTCCAATATTGATTGTCCACTTTGTGAAGCCCTGGTCTACAGCAAAGTTACAAAAACACAGGTAGTCATGGTCTCTTGGAATACAACCTCTAGAATCCAACTCTAAAATTTGAAGCTTATTTTACAAAACTCTATGGTGTCTAGAAACGTATAACTGGCTCCACAGTGTTCATATTGGATCCCACAACTCCTCTAGAGCAATGTTTTTCAAACCTGTCCTCGGGACCCCTAACAGGTCAGGTTTGCCAGATATGCGAAGCGCAGGTGATATGATTTGCTGCTCAGTGATTGCAGGATTCAGTCTGCATTTCCCCAAGGTGATCTGCAAAATCTGACCTGGCTGAGGGTCCCGAGGATAGGTTTGAGAAACACTGCTCTAGACTGTGAGCTTGTTGAATGTAAAAATCCAGTGCAGGCGCTCTTCCACATGGTTAGACACAGCAAGGACAATCAGCTGTCCTTCCTGTCTTCCGTTAGCGCTGTCTTAGGCGTGGCAAATTACAAAAATTGGAGGTTATTGTGCATGCCGCGTCTTGAGTCCACTTGCCTCCCTGCAGTATGCCAATGTCACATTCACGCAGGTGAGCAAGCACCCAAGGCATATTTCTTTTGTTGTTTTTCTGAGTCAGTAGAATGTTCCCTGGCAGACGTCAACTCATAAAAAAAGAAATGTGGGAACTCCAAGATTTCTGCCACCAATTAATGTTTGTCATCTTACGCTTAACCCTCCACACACTCGAATTTTAAATAAATCTATGTTGGTATGTGTAGGCTGCGTTTTAGGGTAAATTATTTAATAAAGTATGTATTTATTTTGACTCAACAAGGACACAAGGACAAGGACTCCCACGTGATCGCAGCTGGGGTCCTTCAACGAGCGCACGCGTAAAGACTTTGCCGGCATCGCTCGGGGAAGGTAAGTATGCCGCGGAGAGCTCCAGGGGCGGCTGTTCGAATGCCGATAGAGCATGCGAACAGCTGCCCCATGTCTGGTCTGGGGTCTGAGCTACGTGGGCAATATCCATGAGCTGGGGGGCAAATATCCATGAGAGCTTGGGGGCAAATATCCATGAGAGCTGGGGGCATATCCATGAGAGCTTGGGGGCAAATATCCATGAGCTGGGGGCATATCCATGAGCTGGGGGCATATCCATGAGCTGGGGCAATATCCATGAGCTGGGGCAATATCCATGAGCTGGGGGCAATATCCATGAGAGCTTGGGGACATATCCATGAGCTGGGGGCAAATATCCATGAGCAGGGAGGCAATATCCATGAGAGCTTGGGGGCAATATCCATGAGCTGGGGCAATATCCATGAGCTGGGAGCAATATCCATGAGCTGGGGCAGTATCCATGAGCTAGGGGCAATATCTATGAGCTGGGGGCATAATCCATGAGAGCTGGGGGCATTATATATATGTGTATATATATATATATATATATATATCTCGGGGGGATATATACATGTGAGCTGGGGGCATTTTTATATGAGGTCTGTTCTTATTGGAAAGTGGTCACATGACATAAAAGTATCGGTACTCCGTATCGGTGAGTACTTGAAAAAAGTATCGGTACTCGGTCTTAAAAAAGTGGTATCGGTGCATCCCTACCCCCCTTATTACCTTCCTGATGCTAAACTTGCAAGAAATCACTTAGCACCTCGTTGATTGTGCTAGCATGCGTGAGTACACTGTACTTGGCGCATCCTATACTTAACATGGGGAGGGCTAAATTTTAGCAACACCTAAAAGCTGGTGCTAAATGATTCCTGATTTGCAAAATCATTTAGCACGGCCTAACCCCCCGCCCCCAATAAATCCAATAATCACCTTTCACTCTGTGGTGAGAACAGTAGCCCAATCAACCAATTCTTGTCGCCAGGAGCAGAGTGAGAATGGGGACAAATAGTTCTCAGTTGTCCCTCCACGATCACTCTGGGAGCGAGATCACGCAGGGCTCACGGCCGTAAGCGCAAGTGTCACGTTTCCACATCGCAGCCAGGCCCCTGGTGGTGAGAGCTAGCCTTGTCAGCCCTTGTGGGTTTTGGGGTTAATCTGTTCAGGCTCTCCTCCCCTGGAGTCTCTGTGACTGATCAGACCTGTGGTCACATGACCTGCACTGCCCTATATATATATATATATGGCCAGCAGTGCATTAGATCTTTGGTCCAGGATAGGTCTTCCTTTCTGTGTGCCTGCATCTGAGTTTTGGTTCTGTTATTCTGTGTATGACTTCTGCCGTATCTCTTGAATATTCTCTTGTCTGCTCCCAGTATGCTATATATCCTGTTGCTGACCTGGTCTGTCTGAGAACCGCTCCTGTATATGATTTTGGATTGTATGACTACTCTTCTGGCTCCTAATCCCTGGTTTTGGCTACCAATCTTCCCTGGCGTCTAGACCTGGCTATTCCCTGACGATTCTTGCATATTGCTGTTCATGTTATGTAAGTCGTGTTTCCTTGTCTTTGCCCAGCAGCATAGTGTAGTCTGTGTGATAGAGGCCAACCATAAGGACCTCATACATAGTTCAGGGTTCTGTGTTGCTGCTGGGCATATTGGTTGTTGTTGTTGTGGTGTTTACTCTCACTCTGTAATCTGTATAGTTAGAAGGCTACTCAAAGACCTTACCAGTGCAGGGCCTCCTCTTGTGTCTGTATCCTGTCCTGTCATCTCTGGTTCTGTTCCTGTATACTGTGTGCTGGGTTCTGCATCATGCAGCAAAGCACATACTGGCCTAAAGGGCTTAATAACAAAGGGCCCTCCTTGGCATCTGCCTGGGGTGCTCGTGACAGCAAGCCTCAATGGAGTCCTATGGACTCCAAAAGGTGATACAGCAGCGCAGAAGCGCTACCGCATGTATCATGTTGCAGACCCCGTTCAGAGGGCCAGCAGACAGATGTAAATACCTGTAAAAACAGGAAAGAATGAGGAGACAGACAGATTGGCTGCTTGTTCCATAGTATCCTCGTGGTTATCTCTTTATTAAATGCATATTTTCCAAATGCTTTTAAAACAATAACATTTTCATTCTAAATGACCTATTAACATGTCATCTTCATTTTCGCAAAACATCTAACTTTCCCTGTGGAAAGTTGTGAATCCGTCTCACAGACTATACATCCTATTATATACAGTGTGCAGCGTGCTACAGCTATTCCTTTTCCTTCTGCACATAAGGGGATGTCATATCTGCCAAGACATAGAACAATTCCTTTCTAATAACAAATAATAATGCATCTAAGATTTCTGCATATTGAGTACATTTAAATGTACATAACTGACTCTGCATCAGGAAATACTGCTTTTACCATTATTATTGCAGAGTACCTGGAGCCTCCACCCTCCTAGTGTTTACATTAAGGATATCTCTTATTGTCTCCCATCTGACTCTCTGCACAGTTAATACAGCTGTATATAACATGGATTCTTTATTTTAAGTGTTTGGGAGTTACTTCCTGCTTTAGGCTTACCTGTATAAACAGGAAAGAATGAGGAGACAGACAGGTTGGCTGCTTGTTCCATAGTATCCTCATGGTTATGAGGGTAAGCAGGAACACATCACCAGTGCCACACCTATAATCTTCCCCCAATCCTTCCTAAACATAAGACCCTGTGCGTCATAATAACAGTCCCCTGCTGCTGCTGCAGAGAGCTGCATTCTCATAGTGACTTGTTATAGGCACCATATACCACATAGAAAACATAAACACATACCTTTCAAAGTCACCACTATACATGACAATTACTTACTTTATACAACTGTGCACATACCTCGTATGTGTCACAATCACAATGGTTAATGCTGCGTTCCAAGGCAAGGTGCCGAGGTAGCGCCTGCCCCAGGGCCGGATTATCGTAGGGGCGGATGGAGCGGCCGCTCCAGGCCCCGTTTGAAAATAGGCCCACAGCTGGCCTGCCCCACACTGAAGCCGAGGCCGCCGGACCAAGACAAAGCGGCCGTCAGCCGCCGGATCCGGACAAAGCGGCCCGACCTTTGCGTGCTGTTTGGTGTCAGATGATTAGAAACAGGCCTTTCATGGTTTGCGGAGGTCGGGAGGAGACACAGCTGCCGGCGGAGGACGGAAGGAGAACACGTGATGTGACGTGCCCCGCCTAGTCTCTCACATGTGCCGGCCCAGGTGATATGGTGAAGGCAACCACGAGCAGGCAGTGCGCAGGAACATGGATAAATCCGCTCAGCCTGTACTGTCCTGCGGCTGCCTCACCATCGCGCCCAAAAAATAAAATTGTGCCCAGGGCCCCAGTCCAACAGCGGCATCGAAACGAGCCCAGGCCAGGTCCAGGATTCATTAAAAAAAAGGAAAAAGGCTGTGTGCCAGGCCAGCACAGTCCAGATACCTCTCACCCCCACCTGCTGTCCTGTCACTGTGTGCCAGTGCCGCCCACTGCCAGTCCAGACCTGTCTGTCTCGACTACCAGACCTCACCTGCTGCTGTCAGTGTCACCAACCAGCGACAGCCCACCAGCCACCACAGTCCACAGCAGTGTGCCACACTGCCACTGCAGTGCCAGCCCAGCACAAGCCGCAGTGCCAGCCCAGCACAAGCAGCAGCGCTGGACAGTGGACAAGAATTTATTTGGAGGGGGTAAGCGACAGCGTCCAGCTTGCAAGCAGTGTCTGCTACGCCAAGCCTGCCTGTCATCAGTGTGCCCCCAGCGATCAAGATCGGTGCCACACACAGCTGCTAAGACTACCACAATTAAGGTTAGTTTGGAGCCAACTATTTATATCCAAATGCAATGCAAAGCTTTATTGTAAACTAGGTGGTTAAGTCTGCCCGGTGGTGGTGGTGTTGTAGCGGATCTGGCTGCTCGGTGCTCCCCAGGATCTGGCTGCTCGGTGCTCCATCGTTTCCTCATGTACTGGTTTGTCAAATGTTGTTCAATATATTGTAACCCAGTCTATATTGTGCCCATTGTACAGCGCTGCGGAATATGCTGGTGCTTTCTAAATAAAGATTATTAATAAATAATAATTTGGCTGCCCAGTACACCCCGGGATCTGGCTGCCCTGTGGACCCCGGGATCTGGTTGTTCAATGCCCTCCTGATTGAGACCTCAATCATTGGGAACAATATTGCTGCATTTAAAAAAACAAAAAAAAACCCACATTTTTAATTTTATATTGTTTTTACTTTTAACATGTTCGTGTTTGTTGTCATTGGAAAGGCCATGCATCCAGCGACGGACATAAACCATTTTATTATATAGAATGAGTATTTTCAATATGTTTCTGTTATGGCACTTTGTTAGTAATTACAATATTTAATGAATGTTAACAAAAAATGCTTTGCGCTTTTCATTTTATTTCTAGGAAAAGGCCCACGAAAATCCTCAGCACCAGGCCCATGATACTCTTAATCTGGCCCTGGCCTGCCCCGGAATCTCACGCTAAAATGGGGACTCTACGGGGATTCGCGTGAATTATGGTTCATTGAACAAGCATGGAAACCATTGTTTAAACCCTTTCCAATATAGATCTACAGAGTTCATTTGAACTTTTACAAATTTATAATTAAATACAGTATTCTGTAAACCGGACATTTCTTTTTGTGCTGATTATTTATATATATATACTATATACTGTATATATATATATATATATATATATATCTCAATATCAATTCATCTGAATATGAATTTGGCAGATATGTATGTATAATACACATTCGTAATAGTAAAAGTGCCTAACGACTATGATCGTTATGTAGGTTGAGAGCTTTGTTGAACGGTTTATATATTCTTCCAGTGTTGGTTTTCTATATTTGTAGCATTTTTGACGTGTATAGTGAGTGATTATCAGAGAACTGAATGGAAATCTCTTTTACTCATGGAGGCATAAAATGTAGAAAAGAATGAGCTCATCAGTCAAGATCAAAACTCCTCGAATGATAATCTATTCTAATATAGCGCAGATACTGACAGCAATAAGCTACGAAAATTACGTGAGCAAAAAATGTGACTTTTCATCATACATTTACCTAGGGAGCCTGCTCTCTGCGGGATCTATATCTGAAGCTTGGGGTTATTTAGAGGCGTCTCTATTTTAATATCGAGCAGAAGAGGTGCTCGTCTCCACAGGGAATAATCTGGCGCACAGTTAGACTTTCAATGTTATGTTGCAAGTCGATTTCATTTCTTGCAGTTATTGTAGCGAGCAGTATATTCACTATATCCACCAAGCTATTATTAGAAATGAACATCGTGTATTTTTTTAAACGAAGGTTAATAGCCCAAGCACTGTTACTTTGATGGTAATGGCACGTTCTGATACTTGACTTTTAGTGGGCTGTAGCTTGTGCCTTTTAGTTTTTTCTTACATAATTTAAATATATGAAATTTAAATAAATATTTATAAGGAGAAAATAAAAATGAACGGGTACAGAAAGTAAAATGGGAAGGATGAGAATAACAATAACAAACGTTACGATACATTATAATAAGTACATCATTACACTGTATGGATACAGTAAAATTTAGCCAACATTTGTAGTAGTATAAAGTAAATCATTCATCAATCCATGTCAACCTGCATATATCGAAGCCTCTCTATCATCCATGGTGAGGATTAGGTATTATTATTATTATTTTAAGCGCCAACACATTCTGCAGCGCTGTACAATGATGCAATGTGTAAAGACAGGTCAATTCTACAATACATAAAGGAGACAGGTCAGTATTCCGCCAACAGATACAGGAGGACATGAGGACCCTATTCCCGAGGGAATTTACAATCTAGATGGGTACCCAAATTGTTGATCTACAGTGATCACATGTGGGCCTACAGGACTAAAAATATGTCCCAAAATAACCAAAGGTCTTTAGTCATTGGGTGAGTACCTGCTGTACTGGTAGCTAAAGCATCTAGAGCACGGCTGTCAAACTCCAGCCCCCCCAGATATTTCTGAACTACAACTCCCATGAATGCCTGTCCATCTATTGTATTGAAAGGATTCTAGGAATTGTAGGCATCATCATCGGGAGGCCGTGAGTGTGACAGCCCTTTTCTAGAGAGCGAATCTCATGTAGTTTATCTCTAATATCATGGATAGATGAAGCTTAGTAGATTACCACCTAGCTGAAAAAACAAGGGGCACTATTACAATCCAAGCGTTAAAACGCGGGCGCAAGGGAGGAAAAAATGCGCCCACAGTTTTGCCCCTTGCGCCCGCGTTTTAACGCTGGATTACAATGCAGGCGCAAAAAATGCTGCCTGCATTGTTACCGCGCGTTAACACCCGGGATGCTCGCGGCAGCGCTGAGCGCAGCTTCGAGCATCCACTCGATGGAGTCCATAGGACTCCATTGAGTTTCCCCCTGCCGGACACATGACCAGCCAGATCTCGCTTCGCGAGATCCGCCCGGTCAGCATAGTGATACGCAGAGAGACTGGGGGGACTTTTTCCCCCAGTCTTTCCCTGCCACCGCCAGACGGAGAAGGCGGACAGAGCCGCGGTCCTCGCCGCGGGACAGGAGGTGAGTATACACTTGTTTTTTTATTTTTAGGCTGGTGTTAACGAATTCTGCAGAAGCGGAATCCGTTTATTTATATTTTACACATTAATATTTAATTAGAGGGTGGGGTGAATGGTGAAGTGCAGCATGTCAATGGTCAAATCTTGGACAGTACCCACACTTATCTTTTTAGGACTCAACGTAAGATATATATAAAGATCAAAATATATAAAAGAGATGATGGAAAATTAAACACATGTTGTTAGGCACTCTTACTATTATGAAGGTGCATTTTACTACATAAATATCTACCAATTTCATATGCAGATAGATGAATATATATATATATATCTTTTTAGGACTCCACAAATCTCAGAGTTCCCACACTTATCATTTTAGGACTAGACCCCGTCTTAGGTGTGCCACAGATCTGGTCAGCTATGAGAGACAAATTGAAAGAGTTCCTAGAAACTGTCCTTCACAATAGCTGAGTGACGTGATAATAAGGATCCTGGTCTATCTCAACATGTGGTCAGACCCAGAGGTCTTTCGCATGTCTATGGGTCAACATATTGATACCTAACTTTTTTATCTCTACATTGGGTGTTGGGAATATTTGGTCCGAATAATAGAATTTTGTAACGGAGATCCTCCCAAACTGACCACGTTTCTGCATGACCACATCCTCTACGGTGAAGGTCAAAGAGAAAAATCGTGATAAAAACACAGAGCAAATGAGGGACTGATTCAGAAGGAGAGGTAGAGGAGAAAGAGTCATAGGGATTCCGTCCTACTAGTATGCTGGTATTGGAAATTACTCAACAACGTCCTTATAGACTGTACTAATTAATTGTTGTTATCTCTATGCATCACCAGGTCCTTGGCCGTTTCAGGTCTTTATGTGGAGTAACTGGAATTGTCGACCGGCCCTTGCTTTCTATGCTTCGTATACGTTTTGAGATTTTTTTTGTGTGTTAGGGCGTTTGTTGCAGTTGTTTTTTTGGTGGTTTGTGTACATACTGTATTTTTCTTTATATTTTATGTAACACTTATTTTTTATATATGGATTGTGTGCATACATCAATATAGAAATACCAAGATTGTGGAGTGGCCCATATAATTCAAAATTTCTCTTATAATAAACAGACACCCAATGGTATGGGTATGTGCATATATATATATATTCTCACGACACGTGACACTTTTCCAGCTGAGGCAGGTCAATAATAGGATATACAGATTGTCTATATAAAATATACAAAAAGATACACCGTGTAAAACCATTTAATGCAAAAATAAGATCAAGGATAAAACTGACCACTCACAAACACATTGTGCAATCTCACAAATTTACAAAGAACCTCCGGATAGCAGCTTACTCAACTGCGTCCCAGTCTCTGGTCGCTCACTCTACAGGCATCAAGAGGGTCCAGTGTCCCACGCATGGTTCAGTGGAGGCCTTAAAATCAAGTAACGCGCTTTAAAACACCCTTAAAAATCTCATACTCGCCTCTCATCCCGTGGTGAAAAGGTTATCCTGATCCACTGCTTCTTCTCCCTGGGAACAGAGTGAGATTGGGAACAAATAGTTCTTAGTCTTCCTCGGCGATCACTCCATGGCTCTGTGCGATCTCACGTGAGTAAAGCCCTGCAAAGCTCGTAACCTGGACACACAAGGCTCCGTGGAGTCCTATGGATTCCAGGAGGTGATACTCGCATTGGAGTGAAAGTGCTACTACAGGTATCAGCGAGCTTAGAGCTTCGTTCCGTAGCAAGGTGCGGAGATACCACCTTCCCCGGAAAACAACATTAACATGGAGACAGAAAGGGAAAATCTGCAAGTGCAAATTATCCTGCTTACCGTCTCCATGTTATTGTCAACTAGGGATTAAGGCTTTTTGTGTCCTTCTAGTCACACTTATAGAATTCACCCTGTAAGAGGATCTTAATTTCTTGTAGTATGAAACGTGTATCAATGAGGAGACACCTCAACAAATGATCTGAAGAACAATCGCAGGGAACAATTTTCATTTTTGTGATTCGTTTCAGTTATGTCGGTCCCAGGGGCATACCTAGGGGGCGGGTCGCACCGGGTGACACCACCCCCTAGGGTGACACCATAAAAAAAAAATCTTTTTTCTTTTTTTTTAATTTTTGCAAAGTATTTTGCCAGGAGGGATACATTGAGATCTCACTAATTTTCAAGTATGTCCTGGGTAGGCAAGGCCTAGGCTGGCACTTTCCAGGGGGCGGCACAAAACCCACCACTAAAGGGGTTACTCACAGAGCACCGAAATGAGGCCAACATTTTGGTGTTCTGTTGAATTCACCATTCACCGCAGGGTCCCCGAAGTGCAGGGAGTCGGCCTACTTAACGAAAATGTCTGGAATTTACATATATGGTCCTATGATTGATAATAAAAAGGTCTCTTACAGAAAAAAGAAAAAACACTATAGGATGGATATGTTGTGAGTTTGCAAAATCACTTAAAAATAACAATTATTCAAAAATAATCTACACTCGCCCCTTATTGCACAGCACAGGACGCATTAATGATCCACCATCGGCAGATTCATAATATATCATTATTATATGTATACGTCATGTCCTGCCAGAATGCTATAACTAAAAATATTTTTGAAAACATTAAAAAAAGTGCGTGTGATTTTTTTTTTTTTAAATTTTAAAGTTGGGGGGGGGCAAAAATAGGATCCGCCCCGGGTGCCAAATGTTCTAGGTACACCCCTGGTCGGTCCACTCATGAATACAATTTGCGAAGCTAAGATTATGAACCGAGTTTGTCCGTTCACATGCCCATTGGTTTATTCTGTAACAAAAATGTTAAGACATTAGGAGATTATTATTCTTTATTATTATTCTTTATTTATAAAGCGCCAGCATATTCCGCAGCGCTAGGAGATGTATAGAAAACTAAAAGCAAAAGACAAAGCAAGGAGAGATCGCATTATGCTTAGTGATATGTCAATAAGAAGACTGGTTCCCATATCTGCAGTGCATCTTGGGAAGATGGCTCCAGCGTATAGGATAAACATCACTGCATGCCAAGCTGCACTAAAGGATGAATTTCTGAAAGGCAGAAATCTCACCAAAACTGTTGTGTAGTCCAAGATGCTTTATATCGACATAGAGTCCTATTCCATTATGGGCTGCAATCTGTGAGCGCTAACTCGCTCAATTACCACTCCCGGTAACCTGCTAGTGAAAACAGTATACCACAGGTATTCCAGAAGGAGCGCAAGGTATTTTATTCCACTTGCTACTACAATGAGCAGTGACAATCGTCAATCACATTATACACTCCAGAGTCCATAGGACTCCACTGAATGTGGGGACTTGCAACTAACACTGTATCAATCTCCTGTAGAAGAACACAAGAAATGATTTTACCTCGGTCTCCTTCTGTTTATGTCATAACAGCGGCGAAGCGCAAGGATTTCGGAGAAACCTGATCGATATGGCAAGATTGATCAACGATTATCCAAGTGCTAGAGCAATCTCTGCACACCCTATAGAAAGTATAGGACAAGGAAACTTGCACGTTACCACTCAGCTTGGAATAGCAAGCAGTGCAGTAATGATTTGGTAACGAGGACACTCAATAATTACCAAGCCTCATGCAATTACTACCTCTCCTTATGGAATAGGACTCACTGGGAGATCTGAATTTACAAGTGGCAGCAACCAGTTCCACGAGTCACAGGACAGTCCTCGTATCCCAAGCAGTACCTATGACGGTCCATTTCTGGACAGAAGAAGACTATCCACACAAGAAAAGGCTCCAGTGCACACCTGCTTCAAATGGTGTGAAGATTAGGGGTTTTTTTTGTTTTTTTGCACTGTTCTATCCACAAAATATTAAAATTGACCTTTATACTGTCTAGATAGAGTTAGCATTACTCCAAGGGGTGTTCAAGTGTTTTTTAAATACGCTTTACTAAATCCACTCCAATAAAATCATTTAGCATTTAAAAGGGCTTACTTTTTCTGCCTACGAGGAATTATTCCGGTTTATTTAGCAGCTCCACTAGGCCAAGGCCTCTTGTAGCATGCTATCTTGGGTATGTGCTGCACACCTTGTTCACACCGTGTCTTCCTCGTTCACAGCAGGGGGTGGGAATTTCTGTTTTCAGTGATGAGAGGACAGGATGGTGATTGACATCGGTTACAGAGGGAGCAGGTCGTAGGAAACAAACGGCAGGGCATTTAATTCAATTCGATTAAGGCTAGGGTCAAACGAAAGCATTTTTACACGCGAACGTAAAAAAGTGCGTCCGAACGAATTGACGTATTTTTTCACGGAATTCGCGAAAACGTTCATACGATGCGCATTTTTCGTGCGTGATTTCTTTTGGATCGTCAATAAAACTCTTTTTGCGTCTGGACGTTATGTAGGCTGGACATTAGCAGTGTCTGACATCTCCTAGTCACGCAAACACGCCGCTATGCCGCAGCTGCGCACTCTGTACGTCCGTACTAGCGGTTCAGCGTTCTCAAAAAAATGCGTTCGTTTTCCATTTGCGTTGCGCGGCCGGACTTTCGTGCGACCGTACTTCGTATATTGGGCGTCATTGCCCGTCATTTGCTGCTAGTGCGGCCGTGATTAAGTGCGCCAGAACGCACGTTAAAAGTGCGCTGGTCTGACCCCAGCCTAAAAGATACTATAAACTAAAGCATTATTTCTCCAGTCTAATAGTAGATTAACAGGGTTATTCAGAGAGCACCCTAATGTCATCGGCATTTCGGTGCTCTCCCGTTCCCCGCACCTCGGCTAGTCCGATTTGCTGACCCTGGGCCTGGGGTGAATTCGGCAGTGCAGGGAAAGAGCCGCTGAACGCATCCAAAAAACGCTGCAAAACAGCCGAATCGATTGCAAACACCGCCAAGAGACTGCCAAATCGTTCCGAAAAACCTGGCAAAAATCGATCCGAAAACTTGCCGAATGCAACCGACTATCCGCCGCAAAACTGCCAAATCGATCTGAAAAAAGTTGACAAACTGACGAACGGGTAAAAAAACCAAAAAACGCACACAACTTTAAAAAGGTGTTTGCAAAAAAACTACTGCACGAGAATGCCTGGAAATAATATATATGGTCCTAATGAATAATAATAACATTTATTTATTTGGACTTTTTAGGCATTTTTTTGACAATTTTTTTTTAAAAACGCCGGGCCACATTACAATCTAGGTGCTAATGTTAACGCTCACCTGCGTGAGCATTAACGTTAGCCGCGGTGGATACTGCATATTACAATCCAAACGCTAACGGGTTAAGTAACCCGTTTGTGTTTGGTACCTTGTGCTTTTCAGCGCGAGGTTACTGTACTTTGTGCTCCCTATACTTAACATAGGGAGCACAAAGTGATAATCAGCGTTAGTATTACAATCTACTAACGCTGATTAACATCCGGCTGTGGTTAGCAAAAAGTTAACCACAGCCAGGACTTGGTGTTAACGGATTCCGCTTCTGCAAAATCCGTTAACACCATCCAAAGAAATTAAAAAAGTGAGCAGATACTCACCTCCTGTCCCGCGGCGAGGACCGTGGCTCCGTCCGACGGGAGTAGGGAGAGACTGGGGGAAAAAGTTCCTCAGTCTCCCCCTTCGTATCATTATGCCGACCGGACGGATCTCGCGAGGTGAGATCCGGCAGGTCATGTGACTGGTGAAAATCAGGGCATTTCACTGACATTTCTCTGCTGTTCGGTATTTTCTCTGAATAGATTAACTATTACTTCTCTATGGTGATTTCACTGCCGCTGAAGATCACCGTATTTCGCTGGCAATTCGCCAATATTTGGCGAACTGCCTGCATTCTGAATAGCCGAATGGACAAGAAATTGCACCATACAGGGAAATTCACTGTTCGGTGCAATTTTGGGGCCAGTTTGGCTGTCATTGAATAACCCAGATAATGTATTTAGGGTACAAATGAACACTACCAGGGTTAATCAAAGAGATCCTAATTGCTGGAGAAAGGTAACCGAACGCTAAAATTCAGCGTTCAGTTACCTTTCCTGGCCATTCGGCTATTCAGAGAACAGGCAATTCGCCAAATCCTGGCAAATTGCCTGCACATACAGTGCCTGTTTGAGGGCAGTGAAATCCCCATAGAGAAGCAATGCTTCGGCTATTCAGAGAACAAAAACCAGCAGTGAAAGGTTCCCGAAATGCCCTGCCATTCGGTGGTTTAATTCGGCAGGTTTATTCAGGCGAATCCCATAGGCTTCAATGTTAAAAATATTCCCATTTTAATTCAATATCTAATAAACCGTTCATTATAAAATTCTACAGTAAAGAGTCTCTTCACTGAGAGATTTTTTAGGATATTTTAAGCATTTTTCGTGATTTTTGTTTTTGCAAAAAATTTTCGATTTATTTTCTCTTTTTTTTTAACGTATTTTTTCTGTAACAGCCTTTTTATTATCATTCATTGGACCTTATGTGTAAATTTCAGACATTTTCGCTCAGTAGTTTCTTTGCAAACAACGTTTCACTTTTCAATCATTCAAGCAAACTATTTTTTTAATTTATTCACTGCCTTCGTCTGCGCTGTCGGGTTTCTCCGGTGGCTGCGCTGCGTGTGATCGGCTCCTGCTTGGGTTTTTCTGGGGTTTTCGGCGGGTTAATCCAGATGTTTTTGCGGGTTTTGGTGTGTGTTTGCCCTCGTTTTGTGGTGAGATTTCGGTGACTTTTCCCTGCATTTCCACGGCCCTGTGGTGCTTGCTGAATACACCGCAAGGTCGCCAAAATGGGATCGCCAAATCACACCGAATTGAAGAGAACGAAAAGTCACCGAACATGCGGTGACTTTTCGATTCTCTTTGAATAACCCTGTACAACAATATCCCTTTAAGTACAAAACACAAAGCCATTCGATTGTATGCTTTTTTTTGTCTCCTCACATTACGCTCTCTTTAACTGCTATTAATGACAACTGTGTGTGTCTAATTCCAGCTTAAACATGAAACAGGGACCATGTTTAGCATAGCATTAAAATAAAGAAATCCAGAGCTCCAGTTTGGGCGATGTTCCTTTTTTTTTTGCAGACATTATTTGTGCTGAACGAGCAGCAACATGTTGTGCACAGAAGGAATGCTCTCCCCTCTCCGCATCAAGACACGGAGACAGCTTCACATGCAAGGCTCCTGACAATGAGAATGACACACAAAGAGGACCCAAGCGGGGAGCTAGTTTTACTTGTAGAGGAGCTTTATTTTCCCTGGAGAGGAGAAACAAGTGTTTGAGATTATAATATATAAATATAACCCCCAAAATTGAGCCCCCATGCTTCACTACCACAAAATACACATATGCTATATATACTCACAGTGCATATCTCATGCCGAACACAAACAAACTTAAAATAAAGCACATATGGGTCTTCTTGAAAACAAACAGTTTTTCTCAGTTTATTTAATCTTGGAAACAGATACAATGTATCACAGAAAGATCTAGGTTTCAATAAACATTCACTCTTATCAAAACCTTGATCTTCATATTCAGTTCATTTATTTATTTATTTGCAAAGTATTTTACCTGGAAGGATACATTGAGATTTCTCTCATTTTCAAGTATGTCCTGGGTTCAAGAACATTGAAATTTCACAGTCGTTACAGAAATACAAAGTAATAAATGCAAGATAATAAAAACAAAATACAAATATAGAGATTAACACAGAAAATACTGTAAATATGTAAGTAATATAGTCATTATGTTACAGGTGCATTCCATATTGAGGTAGGTTAATACTGGGGGAAGATTTGATGGCGTCTGGGAGGTTATTCCATAATTGTGGTGCTCTGTAGGAAAATGAGGATTGAGCCACTTTCTTTTTGTATTGTGGTACTGCAAGTAAGGTGCTGGTCCTGGATCGGAGGTTATAGGATGAGGGAACTGCTGGGGGAAGCAGCCTATTCAGGTAGGGTGGCAGCTTCTCAGAAAAGCTCTTAAACACCAGGTTGGAAAGGTGAAGGGTGCGTCTGGATTCCAGTGACGGCCAGTTTAGCTCTTTTAACATGTCACAATGGTGGGTCATGTAGTTACATTGTAGCACAAAGCAGCAGAATGAGTTATACAATGTAGTAAATTTCTGAAGTTGCGTTTGCGGGGCGGCTGCATACACTAAATCTCCATATTCAATAGCCGTCATAACTATTTGTTGTACAATCATGATAAAGAGCATGAAAAATTGATGGTGCCCATTTACAGTTTGTAAGTTCTACATATCCCGTGTGAAAATACTCCAAAATGTGGGCTACATTAAATATATATATATATATATGTTACGGGTAAAGCCCGAAGTGCGGTTAATCCTAGGATTACCCGGGTAATCCTAGCATTACCCACGCCTCATTAGCAAAAGTCTGAAGTGAAATGAAATTTCAGACTTTACCCAGGAAATCTGCAAAGTATCCAGAGGCCTCTGGGTACCCTGCTTTTCTGCTCTGTTTTAAACGGGTAATTCGCAGATTACCCTAGTGTTGCTGGATAAAGTGTCATGTGCAACGAAACATCGCACTTTATCCGGGTAATCTGCAAAGTATCCAAACGCCTCTGGGTTCTCCGCTTTTCTTGGTTTTCAGCAGGTTACAGATGACTGAATTCCGAGGATTACCCGGATAAAGCTGCAAACTGTTATCTGACAAATAACAAAATAGTGTTTTTTTTTGTTAATTTTTAATGAATTTGTATCCACAATCACAAACCCCACTATATAATCATAAGGTTACTCTGTGCATTAATTGTCTGAAAATTTATTTATGAAGATAAAGATCTTACATAAAGAGTAACCTGATGGTTATTATGTTTTATAAATGATATATAAGCACACATGACACATAATAAAAATCACGTAAAGCTTTCACATTCATATAAGAAACATATCCTGTTACTCTGTATATTCATTATATCCGCAATACATTTTAATGTTTGTCTTTTGCCATTTTCATTGATAATATCCATAGATAATAGTAAAATTCACTTTTACCCAAGCCGGGTTGGATGCTCTGCAGATTACCCAGGTGAAGCCGTAGATAATCCTCAGATTACCCGGGTGAAGCTTCAGATTTGCACATTATCCGGGTAAAGTGGGCATTTTTCAGCTCTTCCAGACTGTTACCCAAGGGCAGTTGGTTACTCCTAAAATTACCCGGGTAAAATCCGAAATTTTCATCTTTTTGCAGCTTTACCCAGCGGTTTTGGGTAATGTCAGGATTACCCGGGTAATCCTAGGATTAACCGCACTTCGGGCTTTACCCGTAAACATATACACTAACAGGGAAGGCAGCACTCCGTCCCAGTGAGCAAAAGATAGTTCGCTGCCTGGGACTACTCATGGAATAGGTACAAAAATACAAATAGTGAGAGCACACGGGACTTATTAAAAAACAAGGTTTAATAAAATTTTATTAAATGTCCCAACGTTTTGGCTCCTAAGAGCCTTTGTCAAGGGATATTGAATGAATCACATAAACATACTTATATGATAAATATACAGACTCACCACCCAATCGTTTGATGCTGCATCGAAGGCCACACGGCCTGATTCTTTCCCGGTGTGGCCTTCGACGCAGCATCAAACGATTAGGTGGTGAGTCTGTATATTTATTATATAAGTATGTTTATGTGATTCATGCAATATCTCTTGACAAAGGCTCTTAAGAACCAAAACGTTGGGACTTTTAATGCATACCTATTAAACTTTGTTTTTTAATAAGTCCCGGTGTGCTCTCACTATTTGTATTTTTGGAAATATATACAGGGTTATTCAGAGAGCGGTGAAAAGCAGGAGAATGACTGGAGAATGGAAAATTCTAGGTTAAATTAGCCAAACCAGAAAAATTCTCCCATTCATCTCACTTTCCAAATCGTCTATTTTGACCTAGAATTTTCCATTCTCCAGTCATTCTCCTGCTTTTCACCGCTCTCTGAATAACCCTGATAGTGTAGATTTGGTAAACCGTGTTAGTCCAGATGCCAAAATTATGAGTATAGCGGTGTGTAGTGATAAATTTAACGTTAGTCCAATAAAAAGTTAACAGACAAGCTTTCGGGAGTGCAGCTCTCTTCCTCGAGTTTAGCATCAAGACCTGAGGAAGAAAGGTTATACTCTCGAAAGCATGTCTTTTAATTTTAACGTTAGTCCAATATAAAAGGTATCACTATGCACTGCTATACTCTGATTTTTGTGTAAATATATATAAATATATATTGAACCAGGGGGAGAGCAAACCAATTCAAACATGTAAAGACTTTAACAGCTCATACAATAAAGATGTTAACAAATGTTAACCCTTTACAGGTTATAACAACTCTTAACCCTTGTTAGAACCTGTAAAGGGTTAACACATTTGTTAAAATCTTTATTGTGTGAGCTTCTGTTAAAGTCTTTACATGTATGAATTGGAGTGCTCTCCTCCTGGTTTGTTGTATTTTTTGTCTTGAGGAGCACCTGCCCGCTTAGCTTGGTAACGGTTGAGTGCTGCCCTTTTGGTGTATATATATGGGTGTGTGTATATATATCTATATTTTTTTTTTTCAGAGCGCTCCACTATAACATAGTTAAAATGATTTAAAAAAAAAACGATTTTAGGAATAGATGTTGGGGATTTGGTTACAAACCATGATCATGCATCGTATAAGCCTGCCACATTGTCAGTGTATCCCACCATGGTCATCTGGTCTTTTCTAATGTAATGCCTGCTTTTATGCATTAACCCTCTTGCTTGAGACATACATGCTCTGGTAGCTCTCTGCAGTTCAAAGTTTAGATCCTGCAATGAAACACCTGTGACCCCACAACCAGGGAAGGTTGTCAGCCCTCAAAATGTAAAATACAAGACCGGGTGGATGCATTCAACCTGAACATGGCCAGCCATTAGGTTTAGAAGGATAGGGTATGCTGTGATGGGCTACTTTGACATTGTAGCAGGCTAATGCATTGTATGATCAGACTGTGCAACCAAATCCCTACTGTTTATTTGTAAGTTAGTTTCAAGCATTTCTGAAAAAAAACTATCAAGTCTATTAATAATAAATAAATAAATAATATAATAAATAAATAATATAATAAATAAATACAATATTCACTAAAGGTGACACTCCAGAGAATGACTGGAGAAGTGAAAATTCTAGGTCAAAATAGCCAAACCAGAAAAATTCTCCCATTTATCTCACTTTCCAAATCTGCGATTTGGCCTAGATTGTTTTCTTCTGCAAATTCTCCTGAGTTTCACCTTTAATGAATAGACCTGTAAATATAAGTGAAGTGCTCAGAATATGGTATGTTGTATTCATTGGTCTCAGAAGCACTCTTATAATAAATCCATGTTGAAGCTTAGTGCAGCCATTCTGGTTTTGTGTGTGTGTCTATACATACTGTATGTGCGTTTGTGTGTTTTTGTTTGGAGACCTGAAGAAGAAAGAGACTTTCGAAAGGTTATCTTTGAAATGTAACATTAGTCCCAATCAAAAAGGTTCCACTTCATCCTGCAACACTCTTGTGATTTTGGCATCTGGACTAACACTGATAATCCAATCTAAACTGATATATATATATATATATATCTTTGTCCTGCAATGTAACTACATGACCCACCATTGTGACATGTTAAAAGAGCTAAACTGGCCGTCGCTGGAGTCTAAACGCACCCTTCAACTTTCCAACCTGGTGTTTAAGGCTAGGGTCAGATGAACGCATTTTTCACGTGCGTTTAGCCGCACGAAATCACGGCCGTGCTAGCAGCAAATGACGTCCAATGCCGGGGAACATACGACGAACGGCCGCAAGAAAGTTCGTCCGTGCAACGCAAGTGGCCAACGAACGCATTTTTTCGAGAACGTCAAACCGCTACTACTGACGTACAAAGTGCGCTGCGGCCGCATAGCGGCGTGTGTGTGTGATTAGGAGACGTCAGACGCTGCTAATGTCCGGCCAACATAACGTCCAGACACAAAAAGTGTTTTATTGACGATCCGTACAAAATCACGGACGAAAAGACCGCTATCGCGTATTCCGAGAAAAAATACGTACGTTCGTTCGAACGCACTTTTTCACGGACGTGAAAAATGCGTTCGTCTGACCCTAGCCTAAGAGCTTTTCTGGGAAGCTGCCACTCGACCTGAATAGACTGCTTCCCCCAGCAGTTCCCTCATCCTATAGACTCTGATCCAAGAGGACCGGCACCTTACTTGCAATACCACAATCTATTGTCTATTTCTGGCTGCTCCTCCCTCCCCCTCCCAGTCACTTGTGGTGTACCCTAAGGCTCGATACTCGGCCCCCTGCTATTTACAATATTCATAAATGATCTGCCTAACGTCTGCAAAGCCTCAACTGTACACATGTATGCAGATGACACTGTAATCTATACCAGCAAACCAAATCTCCCGTAGCTGGAGGCCGTGCTGCAAGAACAATTCACAGGGGTAGAAAAGTGGATCAGAGATAACAAACCTTTTCTAAATACTGACAAAACTGTAACGATGCTATTTGGAACAGCACCTAAACTATACATAAATTGCAAACTCCCCGTCTATGTGTTGGGACAAAATCAAATGACACGCTGACCACAGGTACTTCTCTCAAATATCTAGGTATGTGGTTAGACCCAAATCTATCCTTTGGCCCCCACATCGAAAAACGCTCATCTAAACTCTACCCCAAACTAGGTGCCCTGTACAGAAACAAATCCTGCCTGAACCCCCGCGGTAAGAAAACAGATTGTACAACAAATGCTTATGCCGGCTATTGAATACTGAGATCTAGTGTATGCAGCAGCCACGCAAACACACCTTCAGAAACTTACAGAAACATTGTATAACTCATTCTGCTGCTTTGTGATACTGTCATGCCCGTCGCCGCAGACACCGCAAAAGGCCTTGATATGGGTCTGAACTACCATCTTCCCTGTTCTGTCCCATTCCAGATTTCCCATCTAGCCCTTGCTTTGATCCAGTTCCCCATCCTCCAGCCCAGTATTTCCCATATGTTTGTCCCTGAGTTTAATTACCCCTCACCTGCCCAGGTCTCCATATAGGGAGACTACGCCCAATGCTCGGGACTTCAGCATTAACATCTGACCACTGAGTCACACGCTGTGTGAACCTGCCTGTACCTGGATTCCAGACCCCCTTGTCTTCCCTACTGGACTTTTCGTTGCTATTTGGATTATCCCCTCATTTTGCCAAAAGGACTTCTGTTTATTTCAAGGACTTCCACCATTCATATGGACTCCTGCTGACCCCTGTACCAAGACCTCTTTGTTGCCACCTCCACCATAGACCCTCTGCTATTTGTGTATCTGTCCCTGTGTCCTACAATCTGCCTCTGTTATTATCCTGCTTCTGTGTAAGTACCCCTCTGTATCCAGCCTGTGTCTAGTTCATGTCATACCCCTCTGTATCCAGCCTGTGTCTAGTTCATGTCATACCCCTCTGTATCCAGCCTGTGTCTAGTTCATGTCATGCCCCTCTGTATCCAGCCTGTGTCTAGTTCATGACATGCCCCTCTGTATCCAGCCTGTGTCTAGTTCATGACATGCCCCTCTGTATCCAGCCTGTGTCTAGTTCATGTCATGCCCCTCTGTATCCAGCCTGTGTCTAGTTCATGACATGCCCCTCTGTATCCAGCCTGTGTCTAGTTCATGACATGCCCCTCTGTATCCAGCCTGTGTCTAGTTCATGACATGCCCCTCTGTATCCAGCCTGTGTCTAGTTCATGACATGCCCCTCTGTATCCAGCCTGTGTCTAGTTTATTCATTTTTCTCTTAGTCCTCTGTCAGCTCCTTTCTTGTGTCTAGTCATCTTTTAGTTCTAGTCCTGTATATTCCTTTTGTCCTGCCGGTGCATAAAATAAACTAAACCGTGCCCTTCAACCTGTATGGTCTCCTGCATTTGCTGCAAACCGGACTCCCCTGCTCCTCACACACAGCGACGCATGACAGATACAATGTAACTACATGACCCACCATTGTGACATGTTAGAAGAGCTAAACTGGCCGTCGCTGGAGTCTAAACATACCCTTCACCTTTCCAACCTGGTGTTTAAGAGATTTTCTGGGAAGCTGCCACCCTACCTGAATAGACTGCTTCCCTCAGCAGCTCCCTCATCCTATAACCTCCGATCCAGGACCAGCACCTTACTTGCAATACCACAATATAAAAAGAAAGTGGCTCGATCCTCATTTTCCTACAGAGCACCACAATTATGGAATAACCTCCCAGATGCCGTCAAATCTTCCCCCAGTCTAAAGCCACTTAAGAGATCTCTATTAACATACCTCGCTACAGAATGCACCTGTAAACATGTAACATAGTGAATACATTTCCTACATATTTATTCTGTTAATCTATATATTTGTGTTGTTTTTGTTTTAATATCTTGCATTTTGTTACAGTAGGTACAGAAATACAAAGTAATAATTCAATGTTCTTGAACCCAGGATATACTTGAAAACTAGAGAAATCTCAATGTATCCTTCCTGGTAAAATACTTTATAAATAAATAAATATATACATATATATACTGTAGATATATATGTGCGTGCAGAGGGTGTGCTTGGTTTGCTCAGACACACCCTAATGCTAACAGATACAAGGGGATATTGAGAAAGCACTAAAATTTCAGTACTTTCTTGTTCGGCACACTCGAGTGCAGTTTGGCGATTCTAGTTCTGACCGTGAGGTCAATTCACTGCAGGGTCCCCGAAGTATGCCAAATGTTGAGCCGCCAAAGACCACCGCGAACAGATCATCGCTGAACAGTCTGCCGACAACTGCAAAAGACCAACGATCAAACCACTAAAGACAGCCGAACTGTAAAAAAACCAAAAACGGAATTCTGCTATTCTTTTAAAAGTTCCTTTAAGCCAATAAAAATGCATGAAAATGTGTTTAAATAATGAAAAAGGTCCTATAATAAAATGGTCTGTTACGGAATAAAAAAAATCCTTTTTTAAAAAAAAAATTGGGAATCAAAAATTTTGCCTAAAAAAAATAAAGACGGTTTACTGAAAATGAAAAAAGAAACAGTTCAATAATAAATTATATATTTTTTTTTACAGTGAATCCTATGGGATTCGCCTGTTTAAACCTGTTAAAATGAATCACCGAAAATTAGGGCATTTCACTGACACTTTGGTGCAGTTCAGCGCCCGGGGAACCATTATTTCTCTATGGGACAATTTCTTTGCTACCGAAGATCACCAAACTGTGATGATCTATGGCGTACTGCATCGTATTTTGCCGTCAATTTGCCAGTATTTTGAATTGACAGCTTTCTTAATAGACGAACTGCCACAAAGTTGCACTGTATGGTGGAATTCACCATTCGGTGCAATTCGGTGGCAAGTTCAACGCTCTGAATAACCCTTTTAGTCTTGCTGTCCAAGTGTCCTTTAGAAACATAGAAAAATGTCGGCAGATAAGAACCTTTCGGCCCATCTAGTCTGCCCAATTACATGGATACTTTACCTGGATTTATCTTTTGTTTAGGACAGCCTTATGCCTATCCCATGCCTGCTTAAATTCAATCACTGTTTTGGCCTCTACCACTTCTACTGGAAGACTGTTCCATGTATCCACCACCCTCTCAGTAAAATAATGCTTCCTGATGTTACTTTTAAACATTTGCCCCTCTAATCTAAGACTATGTCCTCTTGTTTTGCTACTTTGTTTCCTTTTAAATATACTCCCTTCCTCTACCTTGTGGATTCCCTTTACGTATTTTTTTTTTTTTTTTTTTTTTTTGCATTCAAAATTTTTATTTTTGAGATAGTCAGCAATACATCATACGTATAACAGGTAACAAAAGCAAAATGTCATCAGATCACAACAGCAATAGGACAGCGAGCGTAAAGAAGACAATTAGTAGGATATATAGTCTCAAAAGTAACGAGCGAACCGCTATATACTCTGCATGAGAACAGGACATCAACATAAGAGGGAGTCAGCTATAGGCAGCCAGCATAGGTAGGTGGGTGAGAGAAAGGAAGAGGGAAAAGGAGAAAAAAAAAAAAGGGGGGGAAAAAAGAAGGGGGGTTGGAAAGATGGCAATGGCCAGAATTGTGCCTGCCCTGGCAAAAACCCCTACGGCCATGAACACCGCGTGGGGGCCACAGGGGGAGAATGGCACTTAGGCCCGGGCATTCGGGGGCAAAGACGGGCACCAGGTCACGTCTGTGCCTCCCAAAATATCCCGGAAAAAAAAAACAGAAAGAGGGGAAGGGGGAAGCAACACAACAAAAGAGTAATATCAGCTGTGAGGAGAAATTAAAACAAGAAAAAGCAATAGCTACGAGGCGTCTCAGCATGTCATCCAAAACATGGATGTAAAAACCACAAAAATAAAGTCCACAGCAAGTAATAGACAGACATCGGGGGGGGTGTCATCGTGTTGGGGGGTATCATCAAAAGTTGGGAGAGGGGGAACAGTGTGCAGCCAGGGGTCAGCATCTAGAAGGGCAGGGTGGAGAAGCCACAGTCATGGAGAGTCAGCCAGTGTCCAGCAAAGGAACGAGGCATGTAGCCCCCACAGGAACAACAGCCAGCGGTGACACTCCACATACCGGTACAGAGATACGTGCTGCTGTGCAACTCCATCCACCAGCAACTTGAGACAAGGCCGCAGATGGTGCCACAGCGGGGGACAGCAGGAGAGTCTCAAACAAAGTCTCCGTCGTCACGGAGACAAGGGGGAACTCCATTGCCAATAGACTCTGGTCGGCACCAGGAGGTTTCACCAGGACATCCACCGGCTCCACTCGGACAGGTGATTCCCAGCATTCGGGTACTCCCGAGACATGCGGCGGGAAAAACTCCTCCATCTCGCCATCTGGTGCACCAGCCTCTTCCCACAGAACTCCGGTCACCGGTACCTCACAGCTGCGCAGGACAACAGCAGGCCGTCTTCCCCTAGGAACGTCGCCAGTCGAAGCCTCCTCTTCCTCTGCAGTCTCCCGTCCAGCTCCCATCACTGCCATAAGCCGCTGCCATGTGCCTCGGGTAAGTGGCGTCTCCTCGTCCCCTGGCAGCTGTGACAAGCAGGCCTCGAGTGCCGCAAACATAGCCTCCATTCTACCAGCAGGTGGGGGGTGCTTCAAATCGCGCTGCTCCAAGTGACCCTCCGCTTTACCCACCCAAGGGACATCAAGCGCAGCTGGAGGATGGGGGCCCTCCATCCTCGCAGCCTGCGAATAGTAAGCTCCCGGTGAGGGCTCTCTCTGCAGGGGGAAGCAGGAGGGACAATGAGGGAGGCGTCCAAGCTTAGGCCTCAAAATGGCTGACGGCCGATCAGGTCTGCCAGGGGTTTACATCAAAATACTCAGCTGTGCTCCGGAGGGGGGGACAAGAACGGGCCTGGAGCAATCCCCGTAATGACCAGCCGTGCAGGGACTCCACTGGTGGGCATTCACATAAAAATTCAGGCTAAAAACCGCTTTTTATCAGGAGAATCATGCAGAGCTCCACAAAAGCACGTCTTCTCCCATGCAGAGCCGGCAAAGCCCCCCCCCCCTTTACGTATTTAAATGTTTCTATCATATCTCCTCTGTCTCGTCTTTTTTCCAAGCTGTACATGTTAAGATCATTAAGCCTTTCCTGGTAACTTTTCTCCTTCAAGCCGTACACCATTTTAGTAGCCCTTCTCTGAACTCTCTCTCTCTCTCTCTCTTTAATGTCCTTACCTACAGTTTATTGATGTCCCTCATCATTAGAACACTTGATTATCGAAAATAAAAAATAGAAAATGTGTATTTTCTGCTGAATTGCATTAGTTTGTCATTAATACATCTCCTCCGGGTGCACACCAAGGAAATACACTGTGCATGCAGGTGATAAATCCCAAAGCCCTACAATTTTACCTCAGGCTACTAGACTTAAGGATTATTTAACATAAATGAAGTCTATATGGGGATTTTTGAGGCATGTCTGTCTCACATATATCTATATATATAACAAATGGTTGACTGACAGACATGTTTCACAGACATGCCACCTTGTCAGGTGCACCTGGACCACATGTCGCCATCAGCAACCCACCGCTCCTCGCTGACCTGCCTGCCCCACTGATGTCATAGCTCCATTGCTGTGAGGTATGATAATAATAGGATAAATAAAAAAATATATAAACATACATATATCATTTGAGAGTTTCTGCAACAGCTAATGGATGCTGCTTGCATGTTCTAGAAGGAGTTGATATGAAAGGCTTCTCTCTCGCTTTGTCTTGTAATTTCCACTGCTGCGCGTCACTGAGTGTAAGCTCTCTGCACACACATCTCGCACATTTATAGGTTGAACACTTAGCCCTCGATTTCATTACTTAAAGCGCAGTAGAATTAGAGAGCCGCAAATAATTAGCTGCTCCTGAGATCCATAAATATGACCCATAACTCAGCCCTTCGGCTTTCCTATTATATCACAAATTGCATTTCAAATTGATTTCCATGACCTCACCCAGCAGTCTGCAGCTCCCTGCCATGCAGACACCATTAGCTCACACTACAAGACTTCAAAAGCCATCCTGCAAGTCTTTCATCGGCTTCATTCTTAAAGAAAAAAACTCCCAGACGGTTCTCAAAATACAGAATAATTGTCATAAAATGGCTTGAAATAGGAGTGAAAGGAAGCCGGCTCTGTAGCCCGCAGGCAGGTTTCGGATGTTCAGCTTGCGACACACAAAAAGCTAGAAGGAACTGGAAAGAAAAGGAGGTACACGGGGTTATAGAATAAGCTATATAGTTTTGATATTTTGCACGAAAATAGCTTAAATTAAATTTGACCTATGCTACATCCATCATCAAAGCTACCACAAGATATTGCGCTGCCTGAATCCACGGAAAATATAGTGACATTCTTCCCACCAGACCCTCACACAAAGAAAATGCACCTGTAGCTTTACCAATGAATGGAAACCCACCACTTCTACTGCGATTAATATTCTATCTTGATGCTAACAACATTTACATCACTGTTTTTGCTCATTTTACCCACTTGAGTGACCCCAAATTGACCCTAGATGTTAGAAGGCATTGGACAAGGCTATAATGTTTATGTGGGTGCAGAAAGTGCCCCAATTTCCCAATTAAAGAAGGTTCCCCCATGTTCTTGGTGGATGTGAGCATAGGATTGTATTTACAAGGAGTTTCAGTATGCACACGAATGGCGAATGAATTGGAAATTCCAAATATCCATCATGTGAGGCCCCTGTTTGAGTAAGGCCATAGGCGACTGCCTATTTTGTCTTAATATCCACCCAGTTGTGCCTTGACCCATATTAAATAGGCAACCTTTTCATTTCCCTCTCCATTCAAACCAAATACAGTTTTACCCTTCCAGAAACCGCATCCTAACTCGCCATTCTTGGGCAGCCATATTAGAATAAGGTTAATTAATACTCTGGGGCACCATTTATGTAGCCATTAAAGACATGCACAAGGTCATTTGTCAGTAGCAGACCCCAAAAAGAAAAAAAAATCAAGAATATATATCTATATATAATATATACACACACAGACACAACACTTTCACACAGTAGTTTCATCTCAGATAATTGCTGTTTCGGTTGCAGACATTCCCCCCGCCACTAGAGAAATCAAAACGGACACATTTCACCTTGGGTGGGATAAGGGCAGCACAGTTCACGCTTAGACGGGCACAGCAGCCATCTTTGAATAACCAATAAGTGTCTTAGCAACTCAGATGGTGAGTTACCCGAGGAATAAGTCAGTCCCTGAGGCGAGACGACGCACAGATCAGCTCGACACAATCCCAAGCTTGAAGTCTGCGACAAAAATCAATACTGGGAAAAAATCAAGGACAGAGATTCACTTTCTGGCTTTCAGAAGACAAATTAGGTGGGAAACAGCTTTACAATGGGTTCTTACAATGAAAACAATCATTTTGCGGCTCGGTTTGTAACCAAACATATCAAGTTGTTCATGAGACGCATAACGAAGCATTGTTATTGTTATTGTGTGAAAATTTTAACTTATGGCACAATGAAGCTTTTACTACAACCGTTTTTTAATTTTTTATACATTTTTCTTTATTATTACTACAATACTTTTATTGGAATTAAATATATTACAATTATCAATTTTTTAAAAACGTCCAGTAATATTTTCCAATTTTTAAATAACACACCATCTTCATCACGGATGGGAAGCCTGGGTAATCATTTACTGTTTTTTTTTCCAGAGATTCCCAGGTGACTGACCTTATTTCTGGACAGGTTATCACTTCTTCATACTGATGTGCAATATATGAGAAGTTCTAACATATGGTTTTTGGAGAATTAATTTGGTACTGGGCAAAAATAAATCAAATTTTCAAGGCAGCACTTCCTTAATGTGCACCTGTACTGCCCATTTGATCTTTGTCTTAGATATCCCATCAGGGTTGGATATTATATTGGCCTCAAAGGTCAATGTGATAGCTCATAGGTCAATGTGATATCACAGATTGTGCTCATCCAATCTCTGGTGCGGAATTAGCTTTGGGCTACTGCGCAACAATGCCCGATTGGCCCTCAGCGTGACAATGGTGCAATGTCTCAAACAGCAGGTTGACAGTCAATCAAGCACAGAGGAAGACTGTCCTGAAGGAAGGATCTCTGCTTAGTACTGTCACTCACCCTGCGGCATGCCACAGTCAAGTGAGGGATAGCCATACTTTGACAGGGAATGACTTCCTTCTTTCAATTATATATGTCAGCAGAAAATATTAGCATACAGTGTATAACACATGTATAAAGGGAGGCATTCCCTGTCAAATAAGGCCAACTTGCTTTGGGCATGACGGGTGCACTTTTAAGGAAAAGAGTGTACTGATTAAATTCTTGAACAACTTAGGGTACATGGACCTAAAGAGGCTTGGGTTTGGGAGGTGTAGGCCTGATGTGTTATATTGTTTTTCAGCCCTCTCCTATGTTAAAGTTATCCTGTACCTACAATTCTAGGTGCAAGGTGTTTGTGTTTTCTGCCCTATCCCTTGATGTCTGTGTTATATTATTATTTCCTTATGTATTTAAGTGTTGTGTGGTATATACTGTGTTGTTTTCCCTATGTGTAATCTGTATGTAAATGATTCCTTTGTTTCTCTATGCTTCCATCCATCCCCCGGATCTAGCTTGATCCAGATCTCTCTGCCCCTTCATCAGGCTGTTACACCAGGGCGCGTGTTGGAGGGGGAAGATACTGGGAGGCTGTGTTCAGTATGAAAATGCTGGGGTGTGTTTTACCATTTTATTCTGTACATTTCCCCAGTGTGTTTTTTTCCAATTGTAGACCCTGAATAAAGTCATTTCCACTTTGCTTTTTTTCACCCTACAAGGAGCTCTGGCTAGTAACTGGGTGGGTTTGGTCCAGAATCAGTACTCATTTGGGATACTGACAGCATGGGGGAACCTTTATGCACATGGATACAAATTATGGGTACTGATCCCCATGTGACATATAGAATTGCCCAAAACATTTGAGGTCATTTGACAGGGAATCCCTACATGTGCAGTAAAATCTTGAGTTATTCCCGGTCAAACCTTTACTATCATTTTCTTTTGGTGGCATGCCACCAGAGGGAGTGACGGCTGTGAGCGAAGAGCCGTTCTGAAAGAAAGCCCCCCACTAACTCCGGGCACCCAACTGCAAGCGGATACGCTGTCTGACAAGTCAACAAGCTCATGTCACTGCTGAGGGACAGTCGCACAACACAATGATCCTCAGTAAGTGACTCCCATGATGCAGAATGATGGTGGTGCCCAGTGCTGAAGCTTGGTAAGTAGTGTCAGCGATATCTCATCAAGAGATGAGCTATCACATTGATATTTATGACCAATGCAACAGCCATCCCCTGATGGGACATCCTCGGACATGACCCTGGGCGACCCAAATTGCTGAATTTGAAAAATTTATTAAATTCCATCATTCCTTCAATTTTGCTATATTGTCCTAAAATTAGCAGTTTTTTCCAAGTTCTCCACCAATTCACTGATAAGTCAATAACCTCTTTTGATCTGTAAATTCTACATTCAAGAAATTAAACTGAATCCAGCAACAGCAAATTACACTTTCAGAAAATGGTTGCTCTTGAACAAATAAACAAAATAAATAAAATAAATATATATATAGGCAATCCGATATAACCAGTTTTTTTTTTTTTAACACTACATTTAGCAGCAGGAATGAATTGGAAAATGCATCCGAAGGGCATAGACAATTGTCGTCATGTCAGCTGCCGAGGATGGGAAAAAGGTGTAGAAGGTCAGGTAGCCGGCTGCCCTTATCAATTTGATCTTGGCAGCATATTGTCTATAGGCAAACTCTAATCCTAGACACGTACAGAGAGATTGAAGTGGCTCTGCTGGTATTTAGAGATCTGACATTGACATTCGTAGAATCGCTCTGTTACTGATTTATTGTCCGGCCAGTAATCTGACTGATTCCTGACACATCTGCAAAGCAAGATTTGACTTGCTGTGCTCCAAGAACCAAGCTGCAATTAGAGTGACTGCCAAGAGATAAGACTGCTCTGCAGGAAGGAAAGGATAAGCCATTGAATCAGCTTAAAAACATAGGACACTCTCCCCTAACCTTGGCTCCCCCAGATGTTTCCAAAACAACATATTGTAGAAGGCCCAGCCATCCCTACGGCCCGGACATTGCCACATGCCAACACTAGCCTAGAACATTCATTCAGAATGGCCTATAATGTGACAGATGTACAGTATTTGATCTTAAATTGGAGGAAGCTATGGAACATATGAAAAATTCTGCGAACAAATACCTCTAAGGTTACTGCATTCAATTAAAAGGGCGGGTCCGTAACGGAAAGCTGCAGTGCTTAAGGGTTTTGGTGGCCAGACACTAAGGATTTGGCATGACCTCAAAACCCGAGGAGCTGCCAGCGTACAGAAATATCTTATTTTTTGCATTGTATAGACCATATGTGCTCTTTGTTCTTTGTCATGGATTTGAAACTGAAACATTTGAAACTGGAATACTCTGGCTTTTCTTTTTGTTGTATTTCTTTTTTTTCTTTAGAAACAATAAAACTGTTACTGTTTTGCCCCGAAGCGAAATAAGAAGATCTGCACACCCCACATACCAGAGCAAGCAACAAAAAAACCTGAAAGCCATTGAGTTATTATTTCCGTTGACAGGTATGCAGTGTACTAGAAAGCCAACACATGAATAACCACACATGACAACTGCAGTACGACCCAGCATCGAGTATTCTGTCAGATCTGCAGACGGAGGGATGTATTCGTGAAGCCTCGTTGACACGTATCACTTCCTTTCAGGCCATTACGTGCATTCTAATGCATGAAACCGACCAATTTATGGTTACTCAAGAATTACGGCCTTATTAGTCAACAACATACAAAAGAGGATTAGCCAACAATTTAAGAACAATTACAATAGAATATTATCCTAATAGAAAATGATGCAGGCACACCCTAGATACGCTTCAAGACGCAGGGCTGTTTGCTTCTAATTTGGGTCCTGCAGATAGTATTTTGATCCATTATGTGTTAGAAACGCAGACCGCAATGAGACCAGAAAAATAGCTTTGCTTATTTACATCACATTTAGCATCCCTTAGAGCAGGGATCTCAGACTCTGCCCACCAGCTGTTTTTGAACTATATTTCCCATGATTATTTGCCCTTCTATCGCATTCAAAGAATTCTGGGAATTGTTGGCCATAAACAGATGGGGGCCCAGAGTATGAGATCCCTGCTCTAGAGTAAAAATTACATTATTCCCTATCTAGAGTGGTTGATATGTAGATACTATTAAAATGGATTATGAAGCATTAACATAGAAAATACAATAGCAGTAAATAATATAAACAAACTATATGGCTACAACTAGCTCATCCTGCGATAAAGCGGACTGCCATTTTTGACTCTTGAAGAGATTGTTTTGCCTCTTTTTGAGAGGTTTGTGGTCGTTTGAGCATAGGTTTGTACAAAAGGTTGGGAACTCGTTGGATTTAAAGGCCACTGTGACGGACCACCTGGCACCCCGACTGTGTGGCTCCATCAGACTATAGCTTTCTCCACGCCTGAACCTGAAATCCAGGAACCTCAGCCCAAACTTCTCAGGCAGAACCAGTAACATTTAGGGCAGGAACACAAACTCCCAAAACAATAAAGATTTACCCCAAATCAGTAAGCAAGACCAGTGTTCAGAGTAGCAGCAGAGGAGTTGGCTCTTTACTTAAAAAGGCATACAGATATCAGCAGTAGAGGGACAACCCCCCCTTCACATATAAAACACAGATAAATAGATCCAATAACAGGACAAGGGAAGGGACATTTATATTGGATAAAAAAATAGACAGTTTATAGAACAGTCAATAGACAACACTTATCTTAATCTGGTTGTTTAGAGAAATCCCCCCCCCCTCAGTCTACATGCTTTAAACATGTCCACAATAATTTAGGTGTGCCCACCAGGATACGAAGACACAGTTTAACATAAATCCTAGCTTCCCTGGGCAATCCATTTGGCAAACCCCAGGTAGCATCTTGTCCCATAGTCAGTAGGAAGGAGGCTAGCCCCCAGGCTCCTCCAACTGCCCCAGTGATGACTGATTCTGTCACAGCCATTTTGGCTAGAGCGCCTCTTCATATAACATGTTCAGGCTCGACTATTTATACATTCCTGGTGAGATGTCACAAAAGCTGGTCAAGAGATCCGCCAACCTTACACAACCCCCTCTAAAAGAGAAACAAAAAAGGAATAACATAAATGAGAACTTGTGATGGACACCACAAGAGGATAATGTGTCAGTTTCAAGAGTTTATGTACAGGAATACCTTTCATCCTCCTCATAGGTGGTGATGGAGGTGGGGTAAATCATAGTTCATTCTGCTAAAGACGATTTTCTCTACAGGCTAGGATGAACACGTACATCTAACAAATCCCCTCGAAAGTCAAGAAAAGTTCAATACAGTCATTGCTGATAGTTTAGTGACACGTGAATTTCAAAACTCCACTCAAACAAGATCGACTCTATCTGTCTTCAGATCTCAGCATTAACCTCCGAAGCATGCATTCTTCAACCTTGGGAGTCACCACCCCTCATTGCCTTTGGGTGAAATCTCATATTCCTGATGACTTCCAACATGACATATTCCTCTTCTCCTTTCATCCCTGCACTATGCCCAGAGCTAGATCTTCACTAATCATCACTCGAAACTCAAATCGTTAATACGAGTGTCTTCAAAGTCCATCAGTGAACAGCGTTTATAACTAACCCTGCTCGATAGACATCCTCATTGACTTATAAATGGATCTATCTCATTTATTACTTAGAGATTCAGAATTATGTATATGCTGAAGTACCATGAAATGAATGACCACAACATAAAATGTTGAGGATCATTGCTTCTAAACAATTGCAGTATGTCCCTCCTCAAGAATGACATAATCCATAATAGGCGAATTGAGATGGTTTAACTCATTGGACCGAATCACCTACCATACATTGTAAGTATTATACCATCACAACCTGTTATTACTACTTCACATTTAATTATCTTGTTTTATAAAGTCTTCAGAGTTACAGAATGCCTATTTATACATATTTTTTAAAGATCCACTGTCATCCGAAATGGTTTCTCTATGAACCATTTTATCATAATGAGGCAAATAATAAAGTTTTTCTATCTATAAAACAGAGGTAGTGTAGCGATAACAATGTCCTTCTTGAGTATGATGGATTTCAAAACTTTTCGTAATCCTCTTCAGAGTATCCCTCAAATGAAGAGAGAAAAAGACATCATAGTGCGACCCATATATCACTTAGTGAAAAGGATAGATGAATAGATCTCACTCACATGAAGTGGAACCCTCCTGGTTCTGGGTCAATCGTTTTTAGGGTCGTTCACTGGCCACCCAAGTGCCCCTCTTAGAAAGGATCGGTTCTCCTGGCGAGGATAGATATCCCGATTATCCGGAGGTTACTGAATCCAAAGAGTCCACTCGAAGGGGCCCATAAAAAACTCCAAAGAGTATAGGGTAAATGAAAACATTAAAAATGTTTTTAAATTAATAAAATATTTAATAACAAATAAAAACAAAAACAATAAGCCAGGACGCGTTTCGCCAAGATAGATAATGTATCAAAAGGCTTCCTCAGCTGGCTGCTGTTTGACATGAATCATACACTGGTTTAAATAGCCATATTCATTTACCCTTAGCCAATCCCCCTCCACTTTTTGGCGGGAAAATTAGCATATCCAATAGGAAAGAGACTTTCTTTTTCTTCTACCCAATTCAAATTCAGTATTTGAAGAGAGGAAGTGACACACATAAACACAAATATCTCCACTGAGAGTGTTGTTCACATAATCAATACGAATATGTTTCTCAATAGACAATGTATTAAAATATTTATACAGAACGAACGTATTTTATTAGAAGACAAAACGAAACGAAAGTCTTTTGAAAAACTAAACGAAACAATTCCGTTTTTGAATCGAAAACGTGCGCATGCACGATGAACCCACGGCTCAGAAGGGATCCGGAAATCCGAAAAAAATCCGAAAAAAACACTATCACCTCGTTGGGGGCCGCACACGAGCCCCAAAATGAGACACCCACAAGCGTATACTCCCAACCAAAAATGGCACGGGTATAGAGACATAAAATAGCCCTCTCCCCACACCTCCTCCCCGTAACAAATCGAAAGTGCGCACATGCGCAGTGGATTCAACGGGGGGGGGGGAGGACAACATCCTAAAAAATAGGCAATCGGTCACCAGGTGGGGATCACCCACAGGACAAAATACCCACATGTACATACCCAACACTCCAGTGCCAACAGAGCGTAGTGTAGGGGATAGTTAAATCCCTACACTACGCTCTGTTGGCACTGGAGTGTTGGGTATGGGTTTTTTTTGGGGGTTTTTTCGGATTTTTTTCGGATTTCTGGATCCCTTCTGAGCCGTGGGTTCATTGCGCATGCGCGCGCTTTCGATTCACGGCGGAAGGGAAGCATGAAGAAAAAAGGGGAATTTTTTCGTTTCGTTTGTCAAAAGATTTTCGTTTCGTTTTGTTTTCTAATAAAATACGTTCGTTCTGTATAAACATTCTAATACATTGTCTTATGTGAACAACACTCTCAGTGGAGATATTTGTGTTTTTTTTCGGATTTCCGGATCCCTTCTGAGCCGTGGGTTCATCGCGCATGCGCGCATTTTCGATTCAAAAACGGAATCATTTCGTTTCGTTTTTCAAAAGACTTTCGTTTCGTTTTGTCTTCTAATAAAATACGTTCGTTCTGTATAAATATTTTAATACATTGTCTATTGAGAAACATATTCGTATTGATTATGTGAACAACACTCTCAGTGGAGATATTTGTGTTTATGTGTGTCACTTCCTCTCTTCAAATACTGAATTTGGATTGGGTAGAAGAAAAAGAAAGTCTCTTTCCTATTGGATATGCTAATTTTCCCGCCAAAAAGTGGAGGGGGATTGGCTAAGGGTAAATGAATATGGCTATTTAAACCAGTGTATGATTCATGTCAAACAGCAGCCAGCTGAGGAAGCCTTTTGATACATTATCTATCTTGGCGAAACGCGTCCTGGCTTATTGTTTTTGTTTTTATTTGTTAAAAATGTTTTTAAATGAATAAAATATTTAATAACGTTTTCATTTACCCTATACTCTGGAGTTTTTTATGGGCCCCTTCGAGTGGACTCTTTGGATTCAGTAACCTCTGGATAATTGGGATATCTATCCTCGCCAGGAGAACCGATCCTTTCTAAGAGGGGCACTTGGGTGGCCAGTGAACGACCCTAAAAATGATTGATCCAGAACCAGGAGGGTTCCACTTCATGTGAGTGAGATCTATTCATCTATCTAATTATGGAATAACCTCCCAGACACCATTAAATCTTCCCCCAGTCTTAAGTCACTCAAAAGCTCCTTACTAACATACCTCAATACAGAATGCACCTGTAAACATGTAACCTAGTGACTATATTTCCTACATATTTTTTCTGTTAATCTGTATATTTGTGTTTTTTTTTTTTTTTTTAATATCTTGCATTGTATTACTTTGTATTTCTGTAACTGTAACACTTCAATGTTCTTGAACCCAGGACATGCTTGAAAACGAGAGAAATCTCAATGTATCCTTCCTGGTAAAATCCTTTATAAATAAATAAATAAATAAATAAAATAATCTATCCTTTTCACTAAGTGATATATGGGTCGCACTATGATGTCTTTTTCTCTCTTCATTTGAGGGATACTCTGAAGAGGATTACGAAAAGTTTTGAAATCCATCATACTCAAGAAGGACATTGTTATCGCTACACTACCTCTGTTTTGTATTCCTATGTTGATGGTTGAGTAACAAGGACCATTTAAGTGTTTCAGCGATTTTCCATATATATCCGATCAGCGCTACATTGTGATTGTTTTTATTTTCTATCTATAAGCTGCAATCATTTTTCCTAGAACAGCCAACTGAATATTTGTCAGGTTTTAATGTGGCGATGTCCTGTGTACATTTAAATTGGAAACTACAACTATAAAAATATCAACAACGACAATAACAAAGTTATTGAACAAGATGTTTTTAGTTGTTTTTTAGTTATCTACCACCAAAAGACCAGGTTGAATGGAAGGGTAGTCAAAAATCGAAGTCAAGGTCAGGGATATATTAGACATTAGAACCAGAATAGTCAACGGAAAGCTGGGGTCAACACCAGAAAATAAAAACCATGTGAATATAACGAATTATTGGGTCAGAATCACCAACCAAAACGAGGCAAGGTAAATTGCCAAGGAGGGGTTTATAAATTTGATCAATAACTGGTAATGGTTGGTGTAACACTATAATGCCAGAACGTGCGCGCATGGATTGACACATGGACATTAGTGCTATAAAACTGATGGAAGTGAGAGCGTTCCTCATCAGAATTCAAAGGGCATCTGAAGGAGGTCAAGTAATCGTGATAATACCAAAATGAGATGCAGTCCACTTCCTCTTCCAAGAGCTGGAGACAACCTCCACAGTGGAAGACTGTGAGGAGAGGTAAGTGTGGGCAACGTGGGTGCCATAACAATATTCTTATTCACACACACATTCACAGACTAATACACACTCAGTGATATGCACCCACTCAAATGAAGAGTTGCAGGTTCACTTTAAGACAACCTGTAGAGATAACTGGGTTTCTTCTTTTAAACATCAGGTGTCTGTTAGGAGCCTGACACCAAAAGTGACTCCTGTGGCACTAAACCAGAACAGGTACCCCCTATTGACCAGGTCCCTATAGGCACGTACCTACTCTGTCTAATGGGATATCAGACTCTGGCCTTGGATACCAGGGCACACGGAAACAACATTAGTCCACTGGTTGCTCTTCCCACAGCTGCAGAGTGTGGTTTAGCTCGGGCCACACGAGCGCACGAAGTGCATCCATTGTAGCATTAGGATGGCTTGGCTGGGAGGACCACACAATGTAAAATGTGTAGTAGTAATGTACATTACAATAAACATGCTGGTTATCTCCCTGGACGACAGCAGGTCTACAATGCGTGACCCACCATAGGAGGCTTGTGCTTCGTAGAGCTGTGTGCACAAATGTACACACAGCGAGGTTGCCACACGGGCTTCTGTCCGGAAAGAAGTCTGTTCTCATAGGCATTCTTTCCATGCTTGTGTGGCCCCATCCTTAGGTAGACTGATGCAATTATTTAGCCTCAGGGTCTTAACTGTAGGCCATCTATAATGGAATAAATTTCTCATGCAGTGGGAAGGTAGTGAAGGTCATTTCCCTGGAACGGCATATAAAGAATACACAGTGAGCAAGTAATATAACATTTGGGAATTTTTCAATGTTAATACCAACTTACTGCTATCCTTGGACATATTGTGCACAAAGCATTAACGGAGAGCTCTAAGAGCCATTCCTTCAGGAAATAAATAAGCATTATGAGCATAAAGAATAGGCATCTTTTAAAATGCCATAGAACAGTGCAGAGACTATTTTCGGTTGCAGAGACGCTTTAATGGTCTGTAAGCAATGTTGGAAGCATTTTGTAGAAAGGTAAAAAAAGAGCCATTACAGTTAAATGAATGCCATGTGAAATATAATGTTATAGCTGACTTTTACCAAATATATGGAGCGTGGAATGCAAGTGACGGATAGGATAGTTACACATCGAAATAGAAGGCACTGACAATAGATACATGACCCGTCGCTCTGTTTTCGAGATAAAAGGTTTATGCCATCAAAGATTTAGAAAAGTTGAAAGATGTTTCCTCAAGAAAAGGTTTTCTTTTTCTGGAGAGTTCAGAATCACAGGTATGAGACCGACAAGTCAAAAGTGGCAGATATCTATGGGCTACGGAAAGGCATCTACGCAAGGGTATCCAAGACAACCATGAATATAGCAATAGATATACTCCTATGATGTGTAAATCAGCAGGGGATTGTAAAAAAAAAAAGGAATAGTACTATAAACCTCCTGTGAATAATGTCAGTGTTATTAACTAACCTCCAACTTTGCAAGTTCAGCACATTTGCAGAAATCATTTGGGACACACTGGGTCAACGTAGGACGAGCTAAATGCGTTTACTGCAGATATTTAATAAACTGCCTCGGAATCAGTCTGGACCAGTACCAAACCAGAGCATAAGTCACTTATCACATGTGGATCCAAAGAACCCTCTATAAATATCCTTGTATACAGTGTTTCTGTGTTTTAACCCCTGAACCAATGTTTGCTGCCATCTAGGTAGTGGTAGTAGTCTCCCCTTGCTCCTCAATGAAACTCCACTTTCAAAAGGAATCTTGGGCTATTTAAATGTTGGAGAAATACAACACCGACTTTGAAGAACCACACACCACCCCTCAAATTGACACTAGTAGCTGAATACAGTGGAGAGAAACTATGACCCAAAAGGGCTCCTATGTCACTCTGGTGAATCTACAATAAAGAAGAAGGGCCAGAAACCCCACACAGGATTTAGACAGCATAGCTTTATTGAGAGATGAATGATGTTTCAGCCACAGATTGGCCTTTCTCACGCCCATGATAGTGACATTTTCCCAATAAAGCTATGCTGTCTGAAACCTATGGCGAGTGCCTCAATCTACCCTGTTTCCCTGAAAATAAAACCTACCCCGAAAATAAGACCTAGTTGTGATCATTCCCAGGGCCGGTGGTGGCATTAAGGGCAATTTGAAGAGCCACAGGAGAGGCGGGAGAGAATCAGCGATGCCGGCACCAGAGGAGGCGAGGCAGCAGCGGAGGGAGCAGAGCCGCATAAGCTGATGCTTCCTCTAGCGCCAGCTCCTGTCATAGGTGGAGTGATACCAGATTTACACCGCCTGTGAGGAATCGATAGTGAAAGCGCGTTTCACTCATTCTGGCCAGCGATTGGTTACCAAATTGCTTTTGAAAAGGTTTGATTGCTCTGCCCTCGAACATTCACCGAACAGGCACCGTATGTTCAGGCAATTCGCTAGGATTTGGCGAATTGCCTGCTCTCTGGATAGCCAAAAGGCCAGGAAAGGTAGCCGAACGCTGATTTTCAGCGTTCGGTTACCTTTCTCAAGCAATTCAGAGCTCTTTGAATAACCCTGTTAGTGTGTTTTTTGGGGGCCAAAAAAATATAAATGACAGTGTCTTATTTTCGGGGAAACACCGTATTTCTTTATAGTATGTATGCTGAGATGTAGACTCTGAGACTGGATATGCTTTGGGTCTCACGAGCACCCACTAGAGTGGATATTATATCCCTACCAGGAGTGCATTTCTCCTCTTTGCCATTATTTATATGCTAGTGAGCCTAGGCCCAAGCTGCTGGATAAAGGAAGCCAATCTACCCAGCTGGATGGAGTAGAGGTAACATCACTGCTCTATAACCGTGGAGACCCAGGTTCGAATCCTAGCCAGAGCACCCCTCCAGTGACCTTGGGCAAGACACCTAACAGTACATACTTGCCTACCACACAATATCGGCTGTGGAGTCCAGTGGTAACATCCCTGCCTTTTGACCGTGGAAAAGCATGTCAAATCCATCCTATGCAGCACATCCCTCCAATACAACTGTGGAGAAACAAGTCTCAAATTTACGAGAAGCGGGTTCAACCTAACCACCAGGTCACTGATCTACAATCATGGAACAGCTGACTCCGATCCCACTCCGAAGATGCCACCAGTAAGTGTCCTTGGGCAAGACTCTTTGTCATGCCCACCTCCTCACCATTCCTCTGACGTTCCTGGCAGCACACTGTATGTTCTGTTCCACCCCTGAACCTGCATGCAGTAATACATCCAGCAGTGAAACAGTCAAACACAAACACCTGACACACACACAGAATAAAGGCACCATGCCCCAGCCAGACCTTTGCTGGTTCTTTACAGCTCGTGTGTGCTAAGAGAGAAGTTCTGTTCACCTGCTGCTCTGCAAAAACCTATATGTTCCTGTTCCTTTTGTTTTCCTGGTTCCTGCATTTATTTCCAAGCTTCCCATCATCATCTTACAGAATCCAACCTGGTCAGTTTATTCATACGTTCATCCTGCTCCACCCCCCCCCCATCAACCTGTTTATTTGTGCTAATCTGCATCCTGGGTTCATATCCCCCATATCCCGGTGCCACCCTGGTACCTGGGAATGACACTCTTAATGAAATGGATGTGCCGACCTCACAAAAATACTTGTACATCTCATAGATTGTAAATTCCCTTGGGAACAGGGTCCCCCTGAATCAGGCCGTATCATCCATGTGTGGTATTTTTAATGTATCAACACCTTGTACACTAAACCTGTAAAGCGCTGCGTTATATTAATAAAGGATAATAATACCCTCCTCGTGCGAGTAAGAAGCCATATACCCTAAGCCCAGGTGACAATTATACAGGTATGAGGGCCTTGCTGAGCCCTGAAATGGTATGATACCTGTCAACCTCTTAGAGTAGCGAGGGATCTCAGGCAAAACAAATACTTGTTCATGAGAAAGGGCTGAGATTAGCCAAATTTGTTCAAATTGACAAGAAGTTCCAAAAAATGCTGATGACCACTCTTTACAACCGTATTGTGCTAAAAAGTATTTAGGGGCACATCAAGCCTGGAAGACGCTGACCAACCTTTAGGAAGCCAAGTGCTGGAGACCAGCAAGACCAAAAAATACATGGTTTTTATTTTCACTGTATTGCACACTGGGAGTCCAGAGAGGTAATTCTTACACAATAATGCTCTATAGAACAAACCCCGCAGAATCTGAACGTGGTCCCATAAAATGACCGTACCTTTGTTTTTGTTCATTTAAATCCTCCCGATCTCAAACTAATAATTTACATCAAGAAGATACAGCTGGAAAATCTGTAGGAACCTTGTGATGCTTTTAAGTCAATTCGGGTAACAGTCCAGCATTTTGTTGGATTCATGCCATAAACTGTTAAAGAGCAGTCTGTGTGCCTGGACAATGCCCGAGCGCAATCAATTTTATGGTATGAGAACTTCTTTAATATGCATGCTTGGAATTGTTCCATTTTTGGAAGTAAAAAAAATTGGCCTGATTTGCTCCTCCACCAGTTTTCTCTTATACCTGGAAAGGCTCTGGTGCTGGTATTGGGACATTATGTCTGTGACAGTGCGGGTGTATGGTGTGATGGCTGGGTGGAGTAGAGGTAACATCACCGCTCTATAACCGTGGAGAGAGACTATGGAGACACAGGTTCGATCCCAGCAAGAGCACCTCTAGTAAGTGTCCTTGGGCAAGACACCTAACGGTACATACTCGCCACCCAGGACATACTTGAAAATGAGAGAAATCTCAATGTATCCTTTCTGGTAAAATCCTTTCCCAAAAAAAATGTGAGGAGAACAAGGAGCACCGGTCATGCCAGGCCAGGTTTGCAAAAACTGTATCGAAACTGTGCAGTGTTTTGGTCCTCTCTCAGGTCCTTTCTCAAACCTGAAAAAAGGTTGCACAATTTTCAATAAAGTTACTCCTCCTTTTTCTTTGTGGATATTGCTGTGCGTCTGTTGGGAACCCTTGCCCACCTGGATTGGGTGGTGTAGAGGCGTTTGCCCCTCCTAGATGTTTTTTGGATCACATTTATGGGACACCTTACATGTGTGTTTAGTACACATTTGTATGGGGCCACACTGATAACGTGAAATAACTTTGGGTGACTCGTGTATTCTTGCATAGGCTAACTAGACTGGGCTAGGGCAGCAGATTGGAAAGGGACAGCATATTTTCCTGTACGCTGGGGGGAGCGGGACAGAATTCCCGAGTGTGGCTCGTGGTTGAATTCCTATGTTGGAAGCGGTAACCCCAAGCAACATTTGGGATGCCGCTGGATGCATCACCTCTCCCTGCGCTCCCTCGATGTCCCCAGCTGCCTCCTCCCGGCGACCGTGACCTTATACTTGCTGGTTCCCTCCTCGCGAGAATGGAACCAGGAAGCAAAACGCCACGATCGCCGGAGGAGACTGCGGTGATCAGCGAGGGAGTGCATGGAGAGGTGATGTATACAGCCCGAGTGTGTCTCGGGGTTACCGCTCTCAGAGGTGAAATTTAACCCCGAGACACACTCGGGAACACCGCCAGGGAGGATAAGAAGCCCCTCTATGGCTCCAGAAAGAAAATGGTCCATCTCAGTCTAAAAGTAGGGTAATGCAGGCATATGACATCATATCCCAGCAAGGTTTCTCATTCACACAATGAGGGAGCTCAGGGAGTGATAACTCATAAAACAAATACTGGGGTCCCACCTTGCGTCAAGAGAAATAAGGTTCCTGTGCTGTCCCTGGCAGTATGTACATACAAAAGTTACATACACTGCGCAAATCGCTTATGAAAAAAAGGGGGAGGGGTTGTGTTTTTTTTTTTACATAAAATTCCTTTTAAGTAAACAATTTTTTTCTATTTATTTTTTTTATCTGATGAATCGATTGATCGAAATAATAATCGGCCAACTAATCGATTATGAGAATAATCGTTAGTTGCAGCCCTAGTGTGTATATATATATATATATATACATAAACAGTGCAATACTGTAACAAACCTAATATCTATAAATATTACATAAGCTGCGGATGCAGGGATCTCCACACCTGTGCAATGGAAATACACCGCATACATAGCTATCTCTGCATGAACAGACACTGCAATATGTAATAATGCCTACGTACAGCACAGAGCATATGTCACATCACTATAGACACCCATATAATTAAATATATTCATATCATGTGGCACCAAACTTATGCCCAGCTTTACTTCACACTCTGAATGGCAAATTGATCTCCAGCTTGCAAATCCCAATAATTACAGGTAGATTGTGATCATGCTTCAGCCCTCCCAGTGCAGGGGCTTTTCTCCTCCTAGAACAGTGATGACACTTCCTAGAACCAACCTTGGCACCCTAGTTGTTAATGAACTACATATCCCATGATGCTCTGTCAGCCTTAATGTTGATGGAGTTCATGTGGCATGTAGTTCAGAAACATCTCAGGTGCCAAGTTTCACTATCACTGTCCTAGAGCAGTGGTCCCCAACCCTGGTTCTCAGGGCCCCCTAACAGGCCAGGTTTTAAGGATCACCTTGGGGAAATGCAGACTGAATCCTGCAATCACTGAGCAGCAAATCATATCACCTGTGCTGTGCTTCACATATCTGCAAACCTGGCCTGTTAGTGGGGCTTGAGGACCAGGGTTGGGGACCCCACTGTCCTAGAGGATCAGATCAGTGAGGACTGACCTGAGATTCAGGTATCAGGACCAGGAATAATGAGCCAATTTGGGTCTCACCTCCTTCCCAGCCTTTGGATTGGCTGGATGCTCGCTGGAACCACCCATCCTCTGCGGTCACTTGACATGCTGTGGCTTGCAGGAAGCTGGCAGCATGTCACATCCAGATTAGAGCATCAGCCCTCCGCTGGATAGAATTTAAGTTTTAATGTGATCTAAAGAGTCCAAAAGGGATGGGTGGTGTGGAGAGGATCAGGAGGGTTTAATGCTTATCACCTCCATGTACTCTAGAGTTGCCAGATTGACCATGTTTTCCTGGACACATATTACTATTTCATGCAGAGGAGAGTGCAGGGAAAAGTGCTGCCCTGCAACATGTATACTTTATACTCTGCAGGAAGTAACTCAAGACGGGTCACCTGAGATTCCTTCATGATTTCTTACCTGCAGCGTATGGATTATACATGCTGCGAGATGGCATATTTCATGCAATGCCCATCAGCATGAATAGAGTTTCCCTTTAAGGTGGTACATAAAACCCAGTTTATGGAGGATGCCCATGTGAAGTGACATATACAGCATTCATTTCTTATACTATGACAGTATTTCACAAACCTGGTCCTCAGAAACCACAAACAGGCCAGGTTTTAAGGATCCCTCACTTTTTTATTTTACCAGGAAGGATACATTGAGATTTCTCTCATTTTCAAGTACGTCCTGGGTTCGAGAACATTGAATTGTTACAGTTACAGAAATACAAAGTAATAAAATGCAAGATATTAAAAACAAAACACAAATATACAGATTAACACAGAAAATAAATATGTAGGAAATATAGTCACTATGTTACATGTTTTCAGGTGCACTCTGTATTGAGGTATATCAACCCTTTCACTGCTGAGGCATTTCACGTCTGTGTGCTGAGCTCATTTTTACCGCTTTCGCTCATCATGTTTAAACGCGATTTGAAGCCACATTGTATTATACAACCCAGACAAATTTTATATTGTTCTTTCCGGCAGACTCGGCAGATTCATAATATGAACGTCATGTCCTGCCTGTATATTATAACAAAAAATGCAATAAAATTAGAATTTTTAAACATCTACAGCATATAAAGTGTTTTTTTTTTTTCACATTTTATCACATGAGCGTTTGCGGTTATATTTTCTATGGGGTGCGCTTGTACAAAAATTAGTAATAGGGACTTGTTACATTTTTTGGGGGGAATTACGTGATTTTTAGCAAACGCCCCCATAGAAAAAAATCATTAGTGCAGCATCATTGTTCACATTATAATTGAAATGGGAACAATATTGCTGCATTAATAAAAGACACACACAAAAAAACATGTTTATGTATTTTTTTAAGGTTTTTTTAAAATTTTCTTTCTTACTTTGAACATGGTCATGTTTGGTATCATACAAAAGGCCATGCTCAGGACTTTCGAATGACACCCTCCATGACCCCCTAGCTGGTTCTGGAGATATCGGGGTTCAAAGGAACCCCTTATCTCCACCAAGGGATTTCATTGGGATCCCCGGGCAGCTAGTGGTTCCCCGGCTATCTGACGTCATTGCGCTATGCGTGATTCTTCAGGAGGCGAGGGGGAACCCGGAGGTGGAGCCGCTATCCAAGATGGTGGCCCCTACCAGAGCTAGATAGCGATCTGGCGCCGAACGGCGCTGGATCGCGATCTGGCACATAAGGGGTTAAAAAAAGGCACCGCTTTAAAGGGCAGACACTGCCCTTGAAAGCGGTGCCTTTTTTTTTTTTTTACTGTAAACCCTCCCGATCGGGAGGGAGACCCAAATGGATCCCCCCTCCCTTTCAGGCGATCTCCTGGCATTGCCGGGGGGTCGCCTGGAAATGACATCATCGCATATGGCGCGATGACGTCGGGGGCCGGCCTATCTTCAGCGCTTGGCTTCCCTGAAGCCAGAACGCCACGGGACCCCGGACAATGAGGTGAGTATCTCCACCGGGGCTCCCGCTTGCGGGTGACGTGTGGGGAACGTCCTCCGCATATAGCGGGAATCAATGAGGACGTTCCCCACATGTCATCCACAATGAAGGGGTTAATAGAGATCTCTTGAGTGACTTAAGACTGGGGGAATTTTTGATGGCGTCTGGGAGGTTATTCCATAACTGCGGTGCTCTGTAGGAAAATGAGGATTGAGACACTTTCTTTTTGTATTGTGGTATTGCAAGTAAGGTTCTGGTCCTGGATCGGAGGTTATAGGATGAGGGAACTGCTGGGGGAAGCAGCCTATTCAGGTAGGGTGGCAGCTTACCAGAAAAGCTCTTAAACACCAGGTTGGAAAGGTGAAGGGTGCGTTTGGATTCCAGCGACGGACAGTTTAGCTCTTTTAACATGTCACAATGGTGGGTCATGTAGTAACATTGTAGCACAAAGCGGCAGAATGAGTTATACAATGTAGTAAGTTTCTGAAGGTGTGTTTGCGGGGCCGCTGCAAACACTACATCTCCGTATTCAATAGTCAGCATAAGCATTTGTTGTACAATCTGCTTTCTTACCGCGGGGCTCAGGCAGGATTTGTTTCTGTACAGGGCACCTAGTTTGGGGTAAGGTTTAGATGAGAGTTTTTCGATGTGGGGCCAAAGGATAGATTAGGGTCTAACCACATACCTAGATATTGGAGAGCAGTGACTGGTGTCAGGCGGACACACGTACCCGTAGGTAGTTACGGTCAGCCCTAGGCGAAAACAGGAGGCTGGAACCCTGGCTGCGATACCAGTCCTTATAGTCGGCTGGGTTACGCAGTAGCTAGAGGTGAACCTATAAGGCAGGGACGTAGGCAAGGACGAAGAAACCAGTCCTTAGGGTGGCTGGTATAGAAACAGGACAGTATCGAGTACTGGAGAGTGTACGTCTGTAGTACACGTAAGTCGAAGGATAAGCTAGAGTAGGTATACAGGTAACTGGAAAACCCCAAAATCTAATCACAATACCAGTCCTTGCGGTGGCTGGGTTAAGTGATAGCGAGTAATAAAACAGCTCAGTACACCGGGAAAAACCAAAAGCAGCGTCAGACACATAAGCCGGGTCAGAGGGATACAGAGATACTCAGAGTCGGTAGCCAAAAGCCAGGTCATACACAGTAAGTCAAATAAGAGTCTCAGAATATAGCACCAAAGGGTATAGCAAGCTAAAACCACGAAAGGGCACTGCAGAATGGAATAAGCAGGTTTAAATCTGGCGCCCTGTCAGCCGATTGGTCCATAGAGGTCACATGGGGTGTAGTGACGTCGAGCCGCCGGGGAGGCTAATTCCGGCACTGTCGGCGGCGCGTGCGCATACAGCGCAGAAGCCGGAGATGGAGGAGACGCCGACCCCGGAACCGCGAGGAGGAGCGCCGGGCCGGAGAGCACCGCTGAGGCATGACAACTGGTCAGCGTGCCATTTGATTTTGTCTTGAATCATAGACGGGGAGTTTGCAATTTATGTGTAGTTTAAGTGCTGTTCCAAATAGCGTTGTAATGGTTTTGTCAGTATTTAGAAAAGGTTTGTTATCTCTGATCCACTTTTCTACCTCTGTGAATTGTTCTTGCAGCACAGCCTCCAGCTGCGGGAGATTTGGTTTGCTGGTATAGATTACAGTGTCGTCTGCGTACATGTGTACAGTTGAGGCTTTGCAGACGTTAGGCAGATCGTTTATGAATATTGTAAATAGCAGGGGGCCTAGTATCGAGCCTTAGGGTACACCGCAAGTGACTGAGAGGGGGAGGGAGGAGCAGCCAGAAATAGACACATGTTGCGATCTGTTGGATACATACGATTGAAACCAGGTTAGCGTGCGATCTCCAATGGACTTGACCCCTGATTATAGTGACATATTACTGTAGTTTATTAGATCATTGTCATATATAAACCTAATTACAAATGTATTTATTAGGTTATTGTAAGTATGTATCATAAACATACAGAGCTTTATAAGCTGCCTGAGCCTCGTGCTGTCCACTTTCAAATCTTTTCTGTTGCTATCTTCTATTAATTAAATGAGGCTACCAGACCTTGGGCACGGCGGGTATTGAACATCAGAGAGTTCAAAGAATCATATCTCAGTTCGCACACAGCAGAAACTAGACAGGAAACAAGGAAATCGTAGCATTTTATGGGCCCTTGTCATCGCATTCTCTCTGTAGGCAATTTTTTTTATCATTAAACGTCTTTGAAAATTGTAAGACTCTTTCAAGATAGCCAATCCCACTGTGACACACTGACAGCTCATAATGTAAAATCATTGTTCTCCCTCTCTCTCCCCTCCCTTTTTTCCTTTTTTTTCCCTGGACCCCTCCTCAAAATTGCAATTTGATAAACATTAAATAAAATAAACATTGACAAATGCTGAACTTCTCATTTTAATTAAACTGTACACTACACCTTTTGTGGGATGAAACTGAGCTAAGCTAAGCCTACCGTCCTCTCGAACAACATCAAACAGTTGTGTAAGAGGCCATGTCTAAGGCTAGTGTCAGACGAGCGTCTTTGGAGAGCGGAAGGAACGTCCGTGAGAGTGGACGTTCATTCCACTCGACGCCCATCTGGCCACCTCGCTGAGCGCACTCAGTGCTGCAAGGCTCGATCCTCCTATGGAGAATCGCGCTTTGCAGCTCTGTCAACGGGCGTCCTAGCGTTTTGACAGAGAGGCTTGGATAACAGACGCTTGTTGCGCGCGCATTTCGTGCGCGCACAAGCATGTGACCGGCCCCGTTGCAGCTTCAAAACACTGTGACAGACTCTGGTAAGCACATCAGTATGGGCGCACATAGCGCGCTCGTCTGACGCTGGCCTAAAAGCTGGAGGACCAGAGTTAACAGCTAATTAGTACCGGCTGGGTGGAGTAGAGGTAACATCACTGCTCTATAACCGTGGAGACTCTGGATACACAGGCTCGAATCCCGGCCAGAGCTCTTCTCCAGTAAGTGTCCTTGGGCAAGACACCTAACGGTACATACTCGCCACCCAGGACATACTTGAAAACAAGAGAAATCTCAATGTATCCTTCCTGGTAAAATCCTTTATAAATAAATAAAATATCTAATAGTTAAGTTTAACTGACCTGTCCTCTGGTCTGTAGAATAAATGGACACACGCTTCCATATCTGAGTCTCATGGACCTTCCCACTGGTCCATAGAGCAACTAAACATGCCATAATGGACCTGTCCTCATCTATAAAGCAACTGTACCTCTTTGTCTTTAATTCCAAAAAATATGTAGCAGAACATGTGTCTTGTAAAAAATGTGCAGGACATTTCTGAGTCTAATGGACTGGCTCTATAGAACGAAGTGAAAGCACTCTACTATATCTTGCCCTTTAGTCTGTAGAACAACTGAACACCCTCTTGTCTATCTTTGTTTTATGGACCTGCCATCTGATCTGATCTGATCACCAATGCCTGCGTCCCATGGGGGTGTCCACCAAAAGAGAAAAACTGAGCCATCCTTTCCATATCTGAGTTTCATGGACCTGCCGTCAGATACACAGAGTAAATAAACTCTTTTCCATTCCTGAGATATTGACGTGCAGACAGAGAAAGAAGGTGACTCTGCCCCTTCGTCCACTTCAAAATGGAGGAACCTGCCCTCAGCTGCAAGACTACTAAACTATCTTGTCGATCTGTGAGCCAAGGTCAAGACTAAAGTGTACAGAGCCTACTAAAGCATCTCGTTCATTGCTGTGCCATAGCGCCGCCCTCTGCTTTAGAACAACTGAAGCCTTTCATTCATATCTGTGTCATGGACAGTGGCAACTCCAGGGTTGGAGAGGCCTTAGGCCAGGCTCAAATACTAAGCCCAGATCGCTTTGCACAAACAGTAGAAAATAACTCAATAGATTTGACTTAAGAAATATAATTCAGTTCTCTTTGAAAAAAAATATGTGATCATAGGAGTATATCTGTGTGGAATGTCAGTATAATGGCATTCTACATCATTTTCATCATTTGAGGCCCCAGTGAGAGGGAGGCCTCAGGCAGCCGCCAATTCTGCCTAATTATGGATCAGCCTCTGGTCACGGAACTTCCCTCGCTACAGAACAACTGACACATCTTGGGTTGTCCATGTTTGTCTCCTGAACCTGCCCTCAGCTATAAAGCAACCGAGTAATCTCTTCAAAGCTTTTAAACACATAGCATTCCAAAAAGAGGTTGGCCCTGAGACATCTTTTCACCTATCTTCTACATCTTTAATTCTGTTTTGTTGTATTTTTTTATCGTTAAGGTAAAATTCATATTGTCATGTCCACAGTATCCTTCTGTGAGGTTTCCGGACCATAAAAACCACAGGCACAATTAGAAAGGCGCCCATTCTCCTGTGAAACCTCCGCCATCTCTGGAATTAAAGTTTTGTAGAAGCGTTTTTTTATTTATAGTTTTTTTTAATTCTGCTGTAAAATCTGGGGCTCATTCCTTTGAGGTTCCGGATCCTCATTCTGCACATTTACTGTACCAGACTCTGAAATATGAATAAATCATTTATCGTTACTACGGTTAATGTGCCTGACTTCTCTCAACCCCTTTCTCTGCTCGCAGTCATGATATCAAGGAATTTATTGTCCTGCAGGGGTTAAATCAAGATTTTACAGCAGCAGCATTTTTTTTACACTTGGATTTATTTTATCGTTCTACAAATTATTTCTCATATAATGTTGCTTTTATCTTTTGCTTATGAAGACAGCTATGAACCATTTCCACCAGTGGATCCTGCTTTCTCCACCCATGGGGACCAAGCTGCTAAACATTTGTTTCTCGGGAGCTGAGCGCCTTCAAATTATAGTTAAAATAATAAACATTTAGTTGATTTAGAAGTGTAGAATATTTTTTGCAACTCGGCCTATATTTTGCAAGTCTGTTGGCCACAAGTCACAACTTTGTATAGTGAATGGGCCACTCAAGAAGCGCTGCAGTAGCCACAGCCTGAACATTAGCAACGAAGATATTCTCTTAATTTTGGATCACCCAAAGCATTAATGCCAAAAAAATAACAATCACAAAACCGCAGTCACCTTGACAGAGTGATCTAACACCATCATATATTTTGTAAACATACTATAAACCGCAGCCACTCAATCTATTACTCATATGCATTAACGCTAATATTTGATGCTGTCTCGTCTTAGTTTAATCCCGCATCTCTCATCCTTTATCATTCTTCTTAAATGCAAGAAAATAATGTCTTACATCTACAAGGCACATGTATAAAATATTCATTATTTCATTCAATTGTAAAGTTTAAAGTCACAGTATTGACAAAATGGGACATATTCTCTAAACAGTAACCAGTGTCTGCTGACCTGGAAAAAAATAGGTTATTATTATGCCTGTGTGAATGTATTAAAAAGTGTTACTAAACGATAAAAAATGACGTTCAGTGACTCATGGTGCTACAAGAGCTTTTTAGAAAATCTCTATATATATTCTAAACCTAATTCTAGATGCATTTATCCTTTTATTATAATTGTCAAAGTCGTGTCATTAATGTACGATAAGGGTTTGTTCGCTAAACAGCGATTTCAAGGTATGTCACAACCTGATTTGCTACATCTAGTCCTGAAACGCAAACACGTGTCATATAATCCATTCTGGTTGTTAAAACCGTACTGCAAGGGGTTTATTCACTTAATAGGGATTTGACAAGGGACCTGCCAGACTCGATTTTAGGCAATGACTGTTTACATAGAGATTTTCAATCATGTGACTAATGTGATATGGCAACTGATGTAAAGTGTTTCGTAAAATAGCCGTTAACAAAAAAAAAGACCGAGCAGTGTATAAGGATATTTATATTTTGTTTTACAGCTGTTAGAATTTGTTTATTAACACATGACGCAGTGTTTACAAACATTTAGTTGGGATTTTCCGTAGTTTCATTTATCATATCTGAATAAACACCCACATGCAGAGCTTCTTCGTGAGAGCCCCACAGGCTCTGTATCTAATTGACCTACTGAGGTCTATCTGAAATGGCTTCAAACTTCTAATGAGGGCCACATAATGACCCTGTCACCACTGGACGCAATTCTGGTGCAAAGTTCTAAAAGGATGAGCAGTCACCATGACAACCAACATATCATCACTTTGGATTGCCACACTTTTAGAACTTTGCGCCAGGATTTCCTTGTCCATTACTTCTCAATGCTGGATGGAGACCATGTCCACTGGGGCCTTTAACAGGTCTTCTAGAGCATGTCTGCTCTTCCCAATCAAGGGAATCCCCAGAGTGGAGAGCTTGTCTAACACTGGTGTAGGGGGAGACTGTTACAACAAGGTTGGTTCTCAAGTGCACACCTGGAATATGGCTGAAGTTCCCACAAGATCCTAAATTACAGAAACACCTGTGATTTTTTTTTCTGGTATGGGGGAATCTTGTCTCTGTAACCTGAGCATCATCCAACTATGGTCAGGGTCTGGAGGGCTCACCTGATATTTCTGACTGTGGCACACCACTCAAGCTGTAGCCCTTGGAGCTGTAGACCTGCTTCACCTCTGCACAGCTCTTGGCTTTGTTTCCTGTGTCTCCAGAAGCTCTGTGCAGCAAGAAGACAATTCCAAGAGGCCACCACCAGGTCCAGCCTTGGGTCTTCATGTTCTCAGGAAGTATTAGTTGCTTGGAGGGAACAAGACCTGATATGTAAAAAATAGACTGCAAATTCAGAAATGAGGTCGATTGAAGAAATGGAAGCAGCAGGCAATGACTGGAAGCCTTTTCAGAGCTTGTCCTGTATCCCTGGTGGCAACTCAGAGTGGAGAGCAGCGGGTCCAGCTAGCAGCTCTGCTGGGGGAAGCATGGGATGGTGCATCCATTGGCTGTAGGGGCAAACAACAGCCCCAGTAAACAGTTACAGAAGACAGGGTGAGGTTGGACATGTAGATTGAGACCTAGGCTGCAGAGAGAACAATTCACAGGGAAGGGGGCCCAGACACTGCTCCAAGGCTGCTGTCATCTATGATGGAAGGGTGTCCTTCTCTCTTGTCATTTGCAGTGCCACTGCACTTTGTATAGAGACAGAAGCTGCAGCACTTACTCTATCCCTATGGCTGCCAAGGATGCAGTAGGGTCTCTGGCAAAAAAAATATAAACTCTGCAAGTGAGTGATGTCCTTTATTGAGGGTCTCCTGGTGGCATCTGCAGAGGGTCTGTCATTCCACCCGAGGCAGGTTCCCAATGATGATGGCAGTTCCAGTGACCTCTTGCTAGCTACAATATAAAATGTGGCATGCCTGTGAAGAGATCTGCTCCTGGCTAGTAGTAACAATGTCACAGTGTCTCTCTGTGCAATCCTCAGCTCAGTGAATGACAGCCAAGTCCTCCCCCATCACGTTGTAGGATAATGCCCCCCTCCTTGTTGCAGAAGATGCTGAGTGAGGGGTACCCTGTGCAATCAGATGCACCTCTGGGCTCCCTGGATGAGGAAAGCCAAGCAGTAGATGTATGAAGACCTGGCTCTGCTCTTCTGCAGGAGTCTCCTTCAAGCTTGTCTCGTGCAAGGAGATGCTGGTCACATGGAGGAGGATGCTGCTCCTCTTGCACAGGGTGGTGCTTCTCCTGGAGCAGATTTTTTGCTGTTCCCCCAGCTCCTTCTGTGCACTGAAGCTTCTAACAAGGGCTGCCCAGAGCACACTGAGTCTGCAGCTCAACCCACCACAGCCTGTGACTCAACTCCCACTCCATTGTAAGAGGCTGAACATGCTGATTGGGTGCTCAGGGCAGGCAGCAGAGGAGGGGGAGGCTGGAGGGTGTGGATGTGTCTTTCTCTATGTAGATCTAAAAATATAGATTCCTATAGCTCACAAATGCATATTTATACCTATATCTGCTCACAGATTGGAAGAAGTGTATTGAGCAGTGTGTGTGATTAGGAGATATGTTAGAAAGGTTTAGATCAAACTATTAAATACATTCTCTGCTTTAAAATACATGGAAACATTACATATAAAATATGTGTACAGTAAAAATAATATATATATATGTGTGTGTGTGTTGAAATTGTCTGTTACAGCATCTTGTTGTTGAAGCAACCTGGAAGTGTGACGCCCATATATGCAGACTGAGAGTCCTTCTCTGAATGAGATTTCACTGGGTGACCATATGCATTACAGAGTTTGTATTACATGAATCTATCTATCCATTTATCTATATATCACTGTCTGTCACTATCTATCTGTCTAGAAACATAGAAACATAGAAAAATGTCGGCAGATAAGAACCTTTCGGCCCATCTAACATGGGTACATGGGTACTTTACCTGGATTTATCTTTTGTTTAGGATAGCCTTATGCCTATCCCATGCCTGCTTAAATTCAATTACTGTTTTGGCCTCTACCACTTCACCTGGAAGGCTGTTCCATGTATCCACCACCCTCTCAGTAAAATAATGCTTTCTGATGGTACTTTTAAACCTTTGCCCCTCTAATCTAAGACTATGTCCTCTTGTTTTGCTACTTTGTTTCCATTTAAATATACTCCCTTCCTCTACCTTGTGGATTCCCTTTACGTATTTAAATGTTTCTATCATATCTCCTCTGTCTCGTCTTTTTTCCAAGCTGTACATGTTAAGATCATTAATCTATCTATCTATACATCCATCTATCCATTTATCGATCGATCTATCCATTTATCTATCTATCCATTTACCTATCTATATATCTATCCATATCTATAGATTGATCTATCCATTTATCTATCTATCTATCTATCCAAAACAAAACACAAGAAAGATCACTCCATATTATTGACCACCTTCTTCCATCATTTTCTTTGAAAAAAAAACAGTTTTAAAAATGCCAAAAAAACCTGACTGAGGTAATAAATGATGGGGATTCAGTTCACAAAGTTCTGATCATAATTTGCTTAAGCCTGTCACAGTCGCCAATGTACCCCATCTTTGACAGGTCCTATCTAACTTGACCGAGTTTTGTATTTTATATATAGAGAGCTGACATCCTCCATTTGGTATGCACCCCTTCCTGTTCACAGGTGTCCCACCATGACAGCCTATAAAGGCCTCGACCTGCTGAGGAGCTCCAGGGTGAGTTGATCCTGTAAATGCAGATTCAGTCAAGTTAGATAGGACCTGTCATGATGGGGTATATTGGCGACTATGACAGACTTAAGCAAATTATGATCATAACTTTGTGAACTGAATCCTCATCATTTTACCTCAGGTTTTTTGGGCATTTTTAAAACTGTTTTTTTTCACAGAAAATGGAAGAAGGTGGTCAATAATATGGAGTGCTCGCTCTTGGTGTTTTGTATTTGTTGTCTTAGGCTAGGGTCAGACTGAGGCAGTGCGAACGCGCGTTCTGGCGCACTTAATCACGGCCGTGCTAGCAGCAGATGCCGGGCAATGACGGCCAATATACGAAGTACGGTCGCACAAAAGTCCGGCTGCGCAACGCAAGTGGAAAATGAACGCATTTTTTCGAGAACGTTAAACCACTAGTACTGACGTACAGAGTGCGCGGCGTCCGCTAGCGGCATGTGTGAGTGAATTGGAGACATCAGACGCTGCTAATGTCCGGCCAACATAACGTCCAGATGCAAGAAGTGTTTTATTGATGATCCGTACAAAATCACGGATGAAACTGCGCATAGTATGACCGCTATTGCGTATTCCGTGAAAAAATACGTCCATTCTTCGAACACACATTTTCACGGACAACGTGAAAAATGCGTTAGTCTGACCCTAGCCTTAGATGCACCCGCTTAGTTTTGAGGTTAAGTGCATCCTTTTGCTGTTTTGTATATATCTATCCATTTATCTATCTATCCAGGGGTCAAGTCCTGGAAAAAAAGTGAGGGAACACACCCAAGAATTCAACAACCCCCCCCCCCATTCAGTCATCTTGCTTACAATTAAATCAAAGAGGCACATGTAGGTCAGACAAATATAACATAACATTTATAATGAAATAACCACAAATGTCTTTTCTGTGCTCACATCATTATCAGTTTTATTCAACCCCCAAGTGACATTCAATCTTAGTACTTAGTACAACATCCTTTTACAGTTATAACAGCTTTTAAACGTGAAGCATAGCTTGACACAAGTGTCTTGCAGCGATCTACGGGTATCTTCGCCCATTTGTCATGGGCAAAAGCCTCCAGTTCAGTCACATTCTTAGGCTTGCGCACTGCAAATGCTTTCTTTAAGTCCCACCAGAGGTTCTCAATCGGATTTAAGTCAGGTGACTGCGATGGCCACTCCAAAATGTTCCAGCCTTTAACCCTTTCACTGCTGAAGACGTGTGGGACACGTCCTCATTGATGCACGTTACATGCTGAGGACGTGCCCCACACGTCATCAGCTGTGCGGGACCCCCGTCGGAGATACTCACCTCTCTGTCCGGGGTCCCGCGGTGTTCTGACTTCAGCGTCCTCAGACGCTGAAGTCAAGCTCCTCCGGCGTAAATGACGTCATCCCGCGCCAAGCGCGATGACGTCATTTCCAGGCGACACCGCGGCAATGCCGGGAGATAGCCTGGAAGGGAGGAGGGGATCCGTTCGGATCCCTCTCCCTCCCGATCGGAAAAGGAGCAGCGCCAAAAGCCAGGCACCGCTTAAAAGGGGAGAGTCTCCCCTTTTAAGCGGTGCCTGGCTTTAACCCTCAAGCGCCGGGTTGCACTTCAGCGCCTTGCGGCGCTGAAGTGCAGCCTAGCTCCGTGGGGGCCGCCATCTTGGATGGCGGCTCCACCCCCGGGTCTCCCCTCGCTGCCTGATGTCATCATGCATAGCGTGATGACGTCAGATAGCCGGGGAACCCCTAGCTGCCAGGGGATTTCCCAAGGAAATAAAGTAAAGGGTTTTAGGGAATTTAGTGTACATTTGTAATTGTATTCAGAATGAAATCCTACAAGGACTTTTTAAAGAACCATATGCAACTAAAATGACATCAATTGGTTTTGTAATACAGTAGTAAATGTTTCTTTTGTGAATTCTTCATTGACACAATTATTCAACCCCTTAAAGACTACCACTCTGAAGAACAGAGGTTCATTCAAGTGTTTTCAATCAGGTATTGAAAACACCTGTGGATGTCACGGAGCAGCAATAAAGCATAATAAGCACCAATTAGGCAGCTTTAAAATGACTGTGATACTCAGCTCCTTCTAGACATTTACTGGTGTGGTTACAAACATGGTGAAGTCAAGAGAATGGTCCAGGAAGACAAGAGAAGAGGTGATTACTCTTCACAGGAAGGGCAATGGCTATAAGAAGATTGCAAAGATGTTAAACATACCAAGAGAGACCATAGGAAGCATCATTCGCAAATTCAAGGCAAAGGGCACTGTTGAAACGCTACCTGGTCGTGGCAGAAAGAAGATGCTGACTTCGACTGCTGTGCGCTACCTGAAGCGTAGAGTGGAGAAAAGTCCCCGTGTGACTGCTGAGGAACTGAGAAAAGATTTGTCAGATGTGGGTACTGAAGTTTCAGCTCAGACAATACGGCGCACACTGCGTAATGAAGGCCTCCATGCCAGAACTCCCAGGCGCACCCCCTGCTGTCTCCAAAGAATAAGAAGAGTCGACTGCAGTATGCCAAAAGTCATGTGGACAAACCACAGAAGTTTTGGGATAGTGTTCTGTGGACTGATGAAACAAAATTAGAACTGTTTGGGCCCATGGATCAACGCTATGTTTGGAGGAGGAAGAACAAGACCTATGAAGAAAAAGAACACCTTGCCTACTGTGAAGCATGGCGGGGGGTCAATCATGCTTTGGGGCTGTTTTGCTTCTGCAGGTACAGGGAAGCTTCAGCGTGTGCAAGGTACCATGAATTCTCTTCAGTACCAGGAGATATTGGATGACAATGTGATGCAGTCCGTCACAAACCTGAGGCTTGGGAGACGTTGGACCTTTCAACAGTACAATGATCCCAAGCATACCTCCAAGTCCACTAGAGCATGGTTGCAGATTAAAGGCTGGAACATTTTGGAGTGGCCATTGCAGTCACCTGACTTAAATCCGATTGAGAACCTCTGGTGGGACTTAAAGAAAGCAGTTGCAGTGCACAAGCCTAAGAATGTGACTGAACTGGAGGCTTTTGCCCATGACGAATGGGCGAAGATACCCGTAGATCGCTGCAAGACACTTGTGTCAAGCTATGCTTCACGTTTAAAAAGCTGTTATAACTGTAAAAGGATGTTGTACTAAGAGTGAATGTCACTTGGGGGTTGAATAAAACTGATAATGATGTGAGCACAGAAAAGACATTTGTGGTTATTTCATTATAATGTTATGTTATATTTGTCTGACCTACACGTGCCTCTTTGATTTAATTGTAAGCAAGATGACTGAATGATCAAAATCTATGTCAAACTGGCCAAAACACTCAATTTCAGTGGGGGTTGAATAATTTTGAACACAACTGTATCTATTGATCGATCTATCCATTTATCTATCCATTTCGATCAATTATCCATTTATCTATCCATATCTATATAGATATCGATCAATCTATCCATTTATCTGTCCATAGATCGATCTATCCATTTATCTGTTTATTCAATATATCACATTTGTACAGGGTTTATCATTACTGTCTAGGCATGTTCATATTTGTTTATACATGAATGTTTAATAATAAAATCAAATCTGAATAAACAGAAACCAAGTATAAAATAAGTCAGGGTTTTTAGCACACAAACCGTTCCCCAAAAAAAAGTAAAAAACCCAACTTGTTTGGACATATTGGAAAGGATATGAGGGTAGGGTGTCCCTGTGTAAAAGCGTAGGTGTATACAAACGTGTTTAATTACAGGAGAGGTTACATTGCCATAGTTTGTATTATTTTATTAGGATGCCTAGTTTAAGCTTCAGAATGACGAGCTATTCTAGGAATGAAAGCAGAAAAAAATAAAAACCAAGAAAAGTTGTCTGTATGCAATAGATGTAACAAACAGATTAATGCGGTTTCTCACATTTATAGGGATGCAACATCTTAAAATAATTTCAGGATGTAAACGTAATATATCTGTAAGTGCGCATAATACTCACAGGATTCCCAGCATTTCAAAGAAAATCTACACAGCATCACAGGCTATACCACAACCTGCACGCCAGCTATGTAAAACAAGGTGCTCAGAGGTCTCTCAGCTTCACCACCCACTGTAGCTGCTAGAATGTATCCATAAAGTTTAACCTCCAAAGGTTACAGTAAATAGGTGTTAATTTACAGATCATCTACAGCAGGGTTCAGAAATATTGGCTCTCCAGATGTTTTGGAATTACATCTCCCATGATGCTGAGGTGCTCATTAGGTTGGCAGAGCCTAATAGGAATTGTACTACCAAAACATCTGGAGGGCTAAGGTTGTTGACTCCTGACCTGCAGAAAAGGAGAGGCGAAGAATGGACTAATTTCATAAAAAATTGTTTCCCTGCAGTGGGGGCTTTACACTGATCAGTGGTCTAATTGTGGACTGATTTATATATGTGTTCGTGATGACAGCATTTAACACATTTTACACATTTTTAGACCTTTCCTATTTCCAATGGAAGATGATTTACTGTATCTTCTGCCCTCTGTACATTTCATATGATGCTGGTGGAACAGTCAGTGGTTCCCAGCCCTGGTCCTCAGGTCCCCCTAACAGGGCAGGTTTTGCAGATATCTGAAGAACCGCACAAGTGATATGATTTGCTGCTCGGTGATTGCAGGATTCAGTCTGCATTTCCACAAGGTGATCCTTAAGGCTGGGAGGCTGGGCACCCACTGGCACTGTAGTCGGGCAAACGTCTTGGTCAATCGACTACGGACAACACCATCTGCCGATCAGGGTCGTCCAATGGAAGTGTATCTGTACGACCCAGGATGGCTGATGGACAGGCCGCCGATTAAGAAAAAAAAATCCCGCTGCAGGGAGAAAAAAAACTGTCTTTGTTGCTGAAATGGAGTTTCAGCACCAAGAACAGCCCCCATCCAGCGCTGCTGAAGCGAGGGGGGGGGGAATCCTCGCTGAAGGCTGGAGGGAGGTATTAACCCCCTGTTCCTGGTGCTGAAATAGGTTTCAGGACCAGGGACAGCATCACTGACTGTAGACGGCTCAAAGAGAAAAAAAAAGAGATGCGTTCGGCGAGAGATCTGACAGATCACCAGCTGAGGAAGCCAACTGGCGAAACGCCTACTGATAGATACATTATGTTTTTTAAATAAATGTTTTTTTAAACCTGCTGTTTGCCTGAAGATTCCTGTTAAAGAAGGTGCGGGGTACCTTATATTCCCTATGCCTATACAATAGAGCCATTTGGGGCTCTGGAGCATGTGAGTTTGAACTTTTTTGATTCATAGAATATAACATCTATTGTACAATATTACACTAGGGATATCCCTGGTATATGTTCACATCCCCACTGTAGGAGAACCTCTACGGGAACCGGGAGGATTGTCCAAAGAGGTTGATGGGCACCTGAAGAGGCGTATAGACGTCCCATAAGGCACCATACACTAGAGCCAGGTTGGGCTCTAAAAAATGTGAGTTGATCACTGATGTGGAAGTATATACTGCGCAATTTGGTTTTACTTTTTTCCGTAGTGGGATAAAGATCCACCCAGGAATAAAGAGACGTGCATGAAAAAGGAAGAAAAAGATATAAGGAATTTATTGGCATGGACTGCGTATAATTCAACCAACCGCAGAGTATCTTATCGGCGCTACGTTGTTTTATATTTACTTGTATTTTAAGGTTATTTAGAGGAACCTCCATTCCAACGTCTAGCGAGGTGGATTGTACGCAGGTTCTGGTGGGCGCTTCACTCCCATTTAACAAATACCTAAAAAAATAGCCTGAATAAAAAGAGGATTAAAACGAAAATATTTTATACATTGAATCCTGTGGGCTGTCTAACTGAATCACGTCTCTATGGGGCAATTTTCCTGCCGCGTCACGACGGTTTAACTATACCATTCATCTTTTTTTAATGTAAATTGTACCAGATCATCTGGTTTCATCTGACAAAATCCTCTTCAACGTGTTTAGATCGCAAATCTGTTGTAGTCGCAAAAAAAATTGTCTGACGTTGTCCGATGGTAGTCGGATGCATTTAAGAGGGCTGACTCACTTCAATGTTGTAAGATTGGCTGGACGATATCAGATGATCACACCATCGCACAAATACAGTGCCAGTGGACACCCAGCCTAAAACCTGGCCTGGGGGACTTGAAGACGGGATTGGGAAGCATTGTACTAGGTCAGGGCTCAAAATTTCTACTTGCCTACTCGCATTTGGCGAGTGGAAATTAAGTGAGGGCGAGTGGAAATGCACACACCGACAGCACAATAAATTATTTTGTGCTGCGTATTCCAGCGTTGCCACCATGCAGCCCCCTTCCCCAGGCTGCACAGTGGTAGGGAACAGCTGCCTAACCTGACCCTGCTTGTCTCTGTCACTGGCAGGTGGGTGGAGAGGAGATTCCCTGCCTCCTCGCTCTGCTCACACTGGGGTCTGATGACTGGGTATACATGTACGGTATCTGGGGTGTGATGACTGGGTATACATGTATCTGGGCTCTGTTGACTGGATATACATGTATCTGGGGTCTGTTGACTGGGTTTACATGTATCTGGGGTCTGATGACTGGGTGTACATGTATCTGGGGTCTGATGTCTGGGTCTACATGTATCTGGGGTCTGATGTCTGGGCATTAAAGGTTTTATTTATAATAAAGTTACAAAAAATAACATTAACAGTGTAATGTCATAAGATAATTTAAGGGTGTTTGTTTATGTGCTGAGTTAAGGGCTGAGTAGGTGTTAGGTGGAGCAACTGGTGGCGAGTAACTCTTATGGCCTGGTTAGTAGCTTAGGACTTGAAATTTTGAGCCCTGTACTAGGTGATATTTTTTGTCTGTGCATAGGATGGATGGCAACGTACACCAGAGGTGTTATTCACAAAGTACAGGGTGAGCCAGTCAAACCTGCATTTTTGAAAAGGGCGGGAGAGCCGTGAAAGTGGGCGGAGCGAGTTAGCAAGGTTACCATTGTGTCCCCCCACAACTAAGCATTTCAGTCGTCATGGAGCAGTGGTCTAAACAACAACGTTCATTCGCTGTGAAAGCGTTTTACCAAAGTGGTAGTTATGCAGCCGCTCAGCGTCGTTTCCGGAAGAATTTTCAAATTAATCGAAATAAACCAATGCCGTCTGTTAATTCAATCAAATTGTGGGTGACAAACTTTGAAGCAATTGGTGAAACGAGAAGCAGAAGGGGTGGCAGTGCAAGATCAGTGCGAACTCCCGCGAATATTGACCGCGTGAGAGTTTCTGTGGAAAGAAGCCCTCGGAGATCGGCGCGTCGACAGAGTGCTGCGCTTGGCATGGCAAACACGAGCGTCCGAAGAATCTTGAGGTTAGATTTACACCATCACCCATACAATCGGGAAGAAACCATCTTACTGGAGTTATTTTTAAACAGTGAATGTTGTTTTCTAAATGCTTTTTAATGTACATTAAGATAGTAACAATAAAATGTTGAAATATCCATCCGTTTATTTTTTACAGTCATTTCAAAAATGCAGGTTTGACTGGCTCACCCTGTACCAGTGTTTGCTGGTATTGCAAATATCAGTGAAAATCAGCAGTATTGCAGCACTGAGAAATGTCGGCATTTGACAAAACTGAAATCCAAACAGCAGCAGGAGATTTACAGGTTTTCTGTATCTACCAGGAACCGTTTCTCATTGTAGCATTTTTCAATCTTCTTTGTCAGCAGCATTTCCCAACAGGAGAAATCTAGGGGGATAAGCAATGCATAAAAAATACATATTTTCATGAGCCCACTTGTTGGCGCTGCTGCCATTATCCAATAATTTTGATGAGTTTGTATACCCATGCTCTGCAGTTTTTTTCCCCTATCATCAAAGGTTCCCTACATGCATTTGTTTGTACACATTTACCATCATGCATCACGGTTATGGCAATTTTCAATGCCAGGGTTGGCCAAAGGGTAGACACCAAGATGTTGGAGAACTTCAACTACCACGATGCTTTCCAAAACTCCACATTAGTAAAGCACCATGGGAGATGTGGATCCCAAACCTGGTCCTCAAATCCCCCTAACAGGGCAGATTTTAAGGATTACCTTTGGGAAATGCAGATTGAATACTTCAATCACTGAGCAGCACTGACATTTCGGTGCTCTCTGAATAACCCCCAGTGTTTCAGTTCCATAGCGAAACTTTCATCAGGACAACAATGAAAGAGAAAGAATATAAGACAGAGAGCAAAATAAAACAAGCAATAATCCAAAGGAATATATATAAAAGTCTGAATCCCCAAAAAAGAAAAATGCGTCCAGACCTACCACCTACGGATGCGGGGTGATCTAGGTGGAGGAGAGACAGAAAAAAGAAAAAGAAGGACGTGTAGACAATATGAAGTTGTGCACAGTCCTCCCTCTTTCCTAATAAACACATACAGGCTTATTCAAATAGAGGTGAAAACCAGGAGAATGGCAGGAGAAGAGAACAATCTAGCCAATTTGGAAAGTGAGATAAATGGAAGAATTTTTCTGGTTTGGTTATTTTGACCTGGAATTTTCACTTCTCCAGCCATTCTCCTTGTTTTCACCTCTCTCTGAATAACCCTGATAATGATATACAGGGTTATCCAAAGAGATTCGAAAAGTCACTGCATGTTCGGTGACTTTTCGTTCTCTTCAATTCGGTTCCTTTTGCCGATTGCATTTCGGTGACCCTGCGGTGTATTCAGCAAACAGCACAGGGTCCCCGAATTGCAGGGAAAAGCTGCCGAAAACCTGACGAAAACTAACCGAATGCACGCTGAAAACAAGCAAAAACATCTGGATTAACCTTCGAAGAAGCCGAACAGGAGCCGAACAGGAGCCAAATCACACAGAGCCGAAGCAGCTGTGACGTAGAGGAGGCAGTGAATAAGGCTAGGGTCAGACTGAGGCAGTGCGAACGCGCGTTCTGGCGCACTTAATCACGGCCGTGCTAGCAGCAAATGCCAGGCAATGATGGCCAATATATGAAGTACGGTCGCACAAAAGTGCGGCAGCGCAACGCAAGTGGCAAACAAACGCATTTTGTCGAACGTAAAACCGCTAGTACGGTCATACAGAGTGCGCTGCGTCCGCTAGAGGCGTGTGTGCGTGAATTGGAGATGTCAGACACTGCTAATGTCCGGCCAACATAACGTCCAGATGCACAAAGTGTTTTATTGATGATCCGTACAAAATCACGGACGCAAATGCGCATCATATGACCGCTATCGCGTATTCCGTGAAAAAATGCGTCCATTCGTTCGAACGCACTTTTCACAGACAACGCGAAAATGCGTTCGTCTGACCCTAGCCTAAATTAGAAAAACCATTTGTATGAATCTGGGGAAAATGAAACGCTGTTTGCAAAGAAACTACTGAGCGAAAATGTCTGAAATTTTCACAGGAGGTCCAGGGAATGATAATAAAGAGGGCTGTTACAGAAAAAATAAGTAAACTGAAAAAAAAATAAAATCGGACTTTAAAAAAAAAATAAAAAAAAAAATCAGAAAAATGCTTAAGGTATCCTAAAAAATCTATAAATAAAGAGACTTTTTTCTGCAGAATTTTATAATGAACGGTTTATTAGATATTGAATTAAAACGGGAATATTTTTAACATTGAAGCCTATGGGATTCGCCTGAATAAATTTGCCGAATGAAACCACCGAATAACAGGGCATTAGGGGAACCTTTCACTGCTGGTTTGTGTTCTCTGAATAGATGAAGCAGTGCTTCTCTATGGGGATTTCACTGCCCTCGAACAGGCACCGAATGTGCAGGCAATTCACCAGGATTTGGCGAACTGCCTGCTCTCTGGATAGCCGAATGGCCAAGAAAGGTAACCGAACGCTGATTTTCAGCGTTCGGTTACCTTTCTCAAGCAATTCGGATCTCTTTGGATAACCCTGATAGTGTACAACATACAACACACATTGTGGAACATGAAAAGCCAGGTTTTTAGGGCACATTGTAATGATGAATAATGTGTAACCTACATTTTAAAGTAATCCTGTCTTACACGTTACAGATGTGTTCGTTTCACTTTCTATTGTATTGGTATAGGCCAATGTGATTTGTTTTTACAAACACTGCACGCTCGAGGAGACCACATAATGTGCAGCATACAGCCGAAGCGACGCAAAAAGAATTGACACCTCTCTAGTAAGTGTCCTTGGACAAGACACCTAATGGTACATACTCGCCACCCAGGACATACTTGAAAACGAGAGAAATCTCAATGTATCCTTCCTGGTAAAATCCTTTCTCAAAAAAAAAATAACAGGAAATATAAAGAGAACCGTAAACAGAATGGTTATTCCTCAGACATATTCACAGCCAAGTTACTAAGGGTAAGTGGTTCATTGCACCTTTAAAACCATTTGATTAAATGTTGGCATAGATTACACAGTAAATCAAGACAGGGCAAAACTCAGATCCATAAATGCTATAGAACATTGGTTACCTGCCCTGGTCCTCCTATCCTCCAAACACAGTAGTCAGCAACCTTGGCTTCCTGATGTTTTGGGAACTACATCTCCCAAGATGCTCAGTCACCCATTAAGATGACTGAGCCACATGGTTAATGTAGTTCCCAAAACATCAGGGAGTCACGTTTGCTGACCCCTGTGACCTAACAGGTCAGTTTTGCCACAGCACAGGTGATATAAATCCGGCCCTGCTGAGCAGCAAATCATATCCCAGGCGACATAGGCAAAGAAATCTGTAGTGCCCACGCAAAAATAGCGTCAAAACTAAATTTGTAACTTAGATTTTGGGGAAAGTAAAAAAACACACATCTTAAAAAAACGTTTTTCTCTGCGTTCATAGCAAAAGAAAAGGCAGAATCTGTTAAACCTTAAAATGAAGCAAAATGGAGCAGAATGTCAGGGCTTGGGTGCTAATAAAAAATTAAAAAAGATTTTTAAAAAAATTGACATTTTTTTTCTCCAAAAAATCCTGAAAAATGCCTAAAAGATCCTAAAAAATTCTATAAATAAAGAGACTTTTTACTGCAGAATAGAATAATAAACGGTTTATTAGATATTTAACTAAAACAGAAATAGTTTTAACATTGAAGCCTATGGTATTCGCCAGAATAAACCTGCCGAATGAAACCACCAAAGGGCAGGGCATTTTGGCAACTTTTCACTGCTGTTGGGTATTCTCTGAATAGATTAACCATTGCTTCTCTATGGGGAATCTCACTGCCTTCAAACAGGCACTGTACGTGCAGGCAATTCGCCAAAATGCTATGGTATGTACCTTCAAAATTTCACGTTCCGGCTAGGGTCAGACGAACGCATTTTTCACGTCTACCGTCAGAAAGTGCGTTGATGCGTCCGAATGCACTTTTTCACGGAAGACACGATAGCGGTCATACGATGCGCAATTTCGGCCGTGATTTTTGACGGAGCTATTAAAAACAAATGGACGTGATGTTTGGCCGGACATGTGCAGCATCTGACGTCTCCTAATCACGCACACACGCCGCTATGCCGACGCAGCGCACTCTGTATGTCAGTACTAGCGGTTCTCGAAAAAATGCGTTCGTTTGCCGCTTGCGTTGCGCGGCCGAACTTTCTGACAGCCGTACTTCGTATATTGGCCGTCATTTGCTGCTACTACGGCCGCAATAAAGTGTGGCTGCACGCGCGTTCGCACTGCATTCGTCTTCAGCTGGGCGTTGCAGAGTCAGTCAGACCTTTATATATATATATATATATATATACACACACTTCACACATTTCACAAATACTAGTAAATTATCATCTTGCACAAGTTGTGTTATTGTGCAGACAATTATGACGTACAAGGCTGGTGTCAGACGAGCGTAGTGTTCACATCCGTGATGGCGCCTAAGGCTGGGTTCAGACTAGCGCACTTTTAACGTGCGTTTAGGCGCACTTAATCACGGCCGCAGTAGCAGCAAATGATGGCCAATATACGAAGTACGGCCGCACGAAAGTCCGGCCGCGCAACGCAAGTGGAAAATGAACGCATTTTTTAGAGAACGCAGAACCGCTAGTACTGACATACAGAGTGCGCTGCGGCGGCATAGCGGCGTGTGTGCGTGATTTGGAGACGTCAGACGCTGCTCATGTTCGGCCAAAATAACGTTCAGACTCCCAAAGTTTCCTGGTTTGGATCCGTAACAAATCACGCACGAAAATGCACATCGTATGACCGTTTAAGCGCATTCCGTGAAAAAATACGTCAATGCGTTCGGGCGCACTTTTTGATGGTCACTGCAAATAATGCGTTCATTTGACCCTAGCCTTAAAGTATGTCCGTGATAGCATGACAGAAAGCCCATTGGAGCCTGACACACGAAGTACATCTGCACTGAACTGCAGACGCACAACGGCCGCGGCCCACGGACGCAAGGCAGGCAAGAACGAACAACCCCTAGAACGGCCGCACAAAGTGCGCTGTGTCCGTATCGTCTGCATAGCTGTGTGTGTGACCGATGGAACGTGGTCAGACGGACTGCATTTATACATCCAGCATTTTTCACGGACAAAATGGTTTTGCGTTTTAATTTATTTTTCCTTCTACATCCGTCAAAAATAAAGTCAGTGAAAAAAACGGACTGTGTGGCCACTACTGCGTCTTCTGTACTGACGTCCGTCTGTACTGCACGGACGTACAGTCCGTAGAAATCACATTCGTCTGACCCCAGCCTTAGGGATCATTTGTTTACCACTTTGTTCCTTTTTTTTGCGACTTTGGGGAACAGTGCACCAAGTACAATAAAACAAAGGTTCCAGTGCGATTTGCCGTACTTCTCACCGTTTGTTCCATTGTAGGTTCTATCAAAGTTATTTAGTGTAGGTTTCAACATAGTATCTCCAATTTACAGGGTTATTCAGAGAGAGGTGAAAAGCAGGAGAATGGCTGGAGAATGGAAAATTCTAGGTCAAAATAGCCAAACCAGAAAAATTCTCCCTTTCATCTCACTTTCCAAATCAGCTATTTTGACCTAGAATTTTCCATTCTCCAGCCATTCTCCTGGTTTCCACCGCTCTCTGAATAACCCTGTTAGTGTTGGTAGAAGTTGTTCAGTGCTGTTTTACCATTGTTTTCAGTATTTTTCTATCGCCATTCAATAGGGCTTTGCCAAAGTATATTCACCGGTGTTGCAAACAACACTGAAGGGAGAATAGCCAAAGTTTACTAATTTTACGGAAGAATAACAGTAGTACCATTGTTCACCATCCGTGTAATAATCTTTGCCTGCTGTTTTTCAATTTTGCTTCTCTAGAAAACTTCTGTGCACCGTAGTTGCAACAATGGTGTTTTTTTGCCATTGTTCGCAACTACGAGGAACTTCGGTCACATAATGTTGTCTTGTGAATAACTCCTATAGGGAGCTGTTGACAAATATACAGGGTTATTCAGAGCAAGGTGAAACTCTGGAGAACTTTTGGAGAAGTGAAAATTCTAGGTCAAAATAGCTGATTTGGAAAGTGAGATAAATGGAAGAATTTTTCTGGTTTGATTATTTTGACCCAAAATTTTCACTTCTCCAAAAGTTCTCCAGAGTTTCACCTTTCTCTGATTAACCCTGTTAGTTATCTTGTGAATTGACTTCTCTGACCTTCCGTATAGGACTGAGGGACGAACGTTTAACATGACACTCTCAGTCTGTTTTCGGGGATTATTTGTAGCCCATTTTAATCTTTATTTTTACAATCAGATACATTTTATTATTCAGCAGCAGGAAAGTTACTAATGTTGTGTGTTTTTTTGCAAGCAAGTTGACTTAGGCTGGAGTCAGACCAGTGCACTTTTAACGTGCGTTCTGGCGCACATAATTACGGCCGCACTAGCAGCAGATGACGGGCAATGACGGCCAATATACGATGTACGGCCGCACAAAAGTCCGGCCGTGCAACGCAAGTGGAATTTGAACGCATTTTTCTGAGAACGCTGAACCGCTAGTACTGACGTACTGAGTGCGCAGCTGCGGCATAGCGGCATGTTTGCGTGATTAGGAGATGTCAGACGCTGCTAATGTCCAGCGTACATAACGTCCAGACGCAAAAACAGTTTTATTGACGATCCGTACAAAATCACGACCTACAATGCGCGTCGTCTGACCGTTTTTGCGCATTCCGTGAAAAAATACGTCAATGTGTGCGGACGCACTTTTTCACGTTCGCGGGGAAAAATGCTTTCGTCTGACCCTAGCCTTAGACGTATGTTAAATGTTAACGAGTATATCAAAATACAACTGTTCTCATCAAATTTTTTTTGTAGTGATCTATTTGGTGTCAGCATTAAGAAATCCGGCCAGACTTCAGTGGAAACTCAGAGTTATTAAAGCCTAAGGTAAAAAATATTTTTGTTGTGCCAAAAATGCATAATTGTAACCAGTAAAACATGATTGAGAAGGCTATAACTCTTTTAGTTGACAGCAATATGTCACTATTTATGTATGTGCGTGAAATATGTCCATGAATGAATATGTGCACTATTGTTAAATATTCCATATATTCTGTATATCTTGAGGTTTTCTACAACTTGTCTGAAGTATTTGTTTTGTACATTTTGTGCCTATGCTTGGTGGGTTAGATCAGTGTATGACAGTGTGTGAGTCAGCAGTGCCAGTGTGAGTCACTGATGTTCTGTTGTGTTATGTCTAATTTTATCTTTTGTCTTGTTTGGATAAAGTCCTTCAATGCTAGTAGTAGCCCATTTGCAAGGTCGGTGACGGTGCCAAGTGCTACATCCAGTAGAGTTACTCCATGCAAGCATGACAGAGGGGTTACCTGGCTGCCATGCTACTACCACGTGAGGCCACTATTTAAGTGACACCTTAGGCAGATGTCTGTTTTGCCTAATTATAGGCAAGTGTATGGCTGCCTCAGCACAACTTTAATTTGTGAAAGTACAGATTTTCGATCCATATAGACAGGGACGCCATCAGAGGGTGCAGGCAGGTGTTGTTCCAGGGGGGCTGGCGCCTGCTAAACCCTGTTCAGCCTGACCAGGTTCTACATCTGGAAAGAATCCCTCCATTCCATCCAGGACCATGATGCCAATACATTTCCCACTGGGCTGCAGCATCCGAGGCAGCTAAGAGCACTCTGATTCATCAATGATGCAGCGATTAGTATGGTCTGTGTCAGGCATATGTGCAAACCATATACTCTCCAACCAGGGAACACTTTTTATCCCATTACTGGCCCACTATGGCCTGCTACACTCCATGTAAAATCAGGTAAACAGAGGAGGAGGCAAAATATAATAAGTTAAGTTATAATAAGTTCACTGAAATTTGCAGCTGAGGGAAGGAGAGCCCTGGCCTTTGGTTCAGTAAGGGTCCCCAAGATTTCTGTTAGCAGCCCTGCATATAGTTGAGTTGAAAAAAAATACCACAATGGATAAAAGAACTTTTAACCTAAAATATGCAATTCTCCACCAAGACCCTGCTGACATAGATACAACCTGTGTTTTACCATGCTATATTTTCCATAGAGTACAGTCAGAAGAAGCATCATATGAAATGGAGTTCACAAAGATCTGGGTTTACCGGGTTTGCCATAACAATACAGAGGATACAGAATTCAGCACACTGTGCGTCTAATCTATTCATCTACAAAATCACAAGCGATCCTGCACTCCAACGTCTGGTGTCCTAGTTGCCCGGTGCCTGAAACATTGCTTCCATGTATAAATGTATGAAATGTGCCAGCACTCCAGGACACTTCAGCAAAAAACATACAGGGTTATCCAAAGAGATCCGAATTGCTTGAGAAAGGTAACCGAACGCTGAAAATCAGCGTTCGGTTACCTTTCCTGGCCATTCGGCTATCCAGAGAGCAGGCAATTCGCCAAATCCTGGCGAATTGCCTGAACATACGGGTGCCTGTTCGGTGCCTGTTCGAGGGCAGTGAAATCCCCATAGAGAAGCACTGCTTCGGCTATTCAGAGAACAAAACCAGCAGTGAAAGGTTCCCTAATGTCCTGCCATTCGGTGGTTTAATTCGGCAAATTTATTCAGGAGAATCCATAGGCTTCAATGTTAAAAATATTCCCGTTTTAATTCAATATCTAATAAACCGTTCATTATAAAATTCTGCAGCAAAAGTCTTTCTTTATTTATAGATTTTTTAGGATACTGTAAGCATTTTTCAGATTTTTTTTTTTTAAAAGTCCGATTTTTTTTTTTTTTTTTTTTTTCAGTTTACTTATTTTTTTTGTAACAGCCCTCTTTATTATCATTCCCTGGACCTCCTGTGAAAATTTCAGACATTTTCGCTCAGTAGTTTCTTTGCAAACAGCGTTTCTTTTTCCCAGATTCATACAAATGGTTTTTCTAATTTATTCACTGCCTCCTCTACGTCACAGCTGCTTCGGCTCGGTGTGATTCGGCTCATGTTCGGCTCCTGTTCGGCTCATGTTCGGCTTTTTCGAAGGTTAATCCAGATGTTTTTGCTTGTTTTCAGCGTGCATTCGGTTAGTTTTCGTCGGGTTTGCGGCAGCTTTTCCCTGCAATTCGGGGACCCTGTGGTGCTTGCTGAATACACCGCAGGGTCACCGAAATGCAATCGGCAAAAGGAACCGAATTGAAGAGAACGAAAAGTCACCGAACGTGCGGTGACTTTTCGAATCTCTTTGGATAACCCTGATAATTTTTATGAGCATCATGCAAGTCAACGTTTCAGTCACTATAGGTGACTTTCCTCAGGACAAATTTTAAAACTTGTCCTGAGTAAAGTCCCCTAGAGGGACTGAAACGTTGACTTGCATGATAGGACCTGCCAATGGTGTAATACATTGCCACTGTTGGCAGGCTTAAGCAATTTATGGCCATTTATTGTGAACTAAATTTCCACCATTTTCAACAGAGCCGAGTGAGACTGGGGAAAAATAGTTCCCAGTCTCCCTCCGCAATCACTCCGCGTTCTCTTCAGAGTGAGATCGCACAGGGCTCACAGTTCAGAAGAGCAAACCTCCATGAACTCCTATGGATTTAGGAGGTGATACTCACGGTGGCGAGGAAGTTCTGTCCCCCCAGGGCCGGTGCTAGACTATTTTGCGCCCTAGGCAAGACCAGCTACTTGCACCCACCCAAAAAAAAGAAAGCTCACATGGGTATATTTGCCCTAGCTCACACATGGGTATATTTGCCCTAGCTCACACATGGGTATATTTGCCCTAGCTCACTCATGGATATATTGCCCCAGCTCTCACATGGGTATATTTGCCCCCAGCTCTCACATGGGTATATTTGCCCCCAGCTCTCACATGGGTATATTTGCCCCCAGCTCTCACATGGGTATATTTGCCCCCAGCTCACATGGGTATATTTGCCCCCAGCTCACACAGGGATATATTTGCCCCTAGTTCTCACATGGGTATATTTGCCCCAGCTCACGCATGGATATCTGCCCCAGATCACGCATGGATATCTGCCCCAGATCACGCATGGATATCTGCCCCAGATCACGCATGGATATCTGCCCCAGATCACGCATGGATATCTGCCCCAGCTCACGCATGGATATATCTGCCCCAGCTCTTACATGGTATATTTGCCGCTCCAGCTCCCTCTCTCTCCCTCGGCACCTCCTTGTAGCCAGTCCCAATACGTGCCGACATCACCGCGTCAGCTGCTGGCGTCAAGGAGACGGAGGCGTGGACTTGGTGCTGGAAGCGGGAAGCATCAAGTCCACGCCTCTGCCTCCTTGACGCCGGCGGCGATGCCGGCACGTATTGGGGCTGGCTGCAGCACGCAGCCACCCCAGGCTGCCCCGCGGACAAATTTTTTTTAGTGGTCAGGCCCAGCTGCGCCCTAGGCGGGCACCGCACTCTAGGCGGCCGCCTAGCTCGCCTCGCGGCAGCGCCGGCCCTGTGTCCGGGGGAAAGTTGATGAAGTAGCGCCTGCCCCAAAATCTAACACTAAAATGGGGACACTATGGTGCAGATTTTCCCCATTAGCATCCCCATTTTAGTGTTAGGTTTGTAACCAAGCCCTTATTGGATCAATGTATTTTTATTCCCGGAATAAAACCAGTCCCAGTCACGCCTACATTCGTTAATGTTGGTTTCCACTTAAAATCCTGTCCCTTTAAAAATAGCCTTTGCTCTGCACTGTTACGTCCTAAAGCAGCTGCTCCTGTGAAAGCATAAAGCACAGTCACATAGAGAGGAATGGAAACTTTCACCGCTATATGAGGTGAACAGCTGAAGGACGTCAATGACCCTTTTATTCAATTTCATCTTCAGAAGAAACTTCCAAGGAGTGACACAGCTGTATCCATTGCATCTGTTAATCTAGATGGGCAATAAATTAGACGCAGGCCCATGTGCTAGACTGCTAGTGCTACCATAGCTGCTATACGTAGCAGATAATAATTCCCAAGTAATGTGCAAATTAAGATTATTCTCGTCTCCACTTCCCATGTGGATGATGTGTTGTTTCTAATCTCGTATCTCTAGCTGCCATGGCGCTCTGACTGGAAAAAGAATCCTTTGTTTAACAACAAATATAATAAAAACAAATAGATATGAGGAACTTTTCAAAGATTATTCCCCAAACCAGAGGGCAGAGGCCCTATTCCCATTTTACCATTATGCATAATGACTCCAGCCATTAACAAACGGAGTTGCTTGTCTTTCCATGCTGACATCTTGGCTTGTGGATTGGAATTAGTGGCTCCTTTCTGTACATTAGCAGCTGCTATACTTTGTACAGGAGCTGTTAATGATGGCTCACAATTACATCCAAATGTGGTGGTCGTGCCCTCGTATTACCCATTTTTGGTTGGAAATCTAAGACTATCAGGGTTATCCAAAGAGATTCGAAAAGTCACCGCACGTTCGGTGACTTTTCGTTCTCTTCAATTCGGTTCCTTTTGCCGATTGCATTTCGGTGACCCTGCGGTGTATTCAGCAAGCACCACAGGGTCCCCGAATTGCAGGGAAAGGCTGCCGCAAACCTGACGAAAACTAACCGAATGCACGCTGAAAACAAGCAAAAACATCTGGATTAACCTTCGAAAAAAGCCGAACAGGAGCCGAACAGGAGCCGAATCACACAGAGCCGAAGCAGCTGTGACGTAGAGGAGGCAGTGAATAAATTAGAAAAACCATTTGTATGAATCTGGGAAAAAGAAACGCTGTTTGCAAAGAAACTACTAAGCGAAAATGTCTGAAATTTTCACAGGAGGTCCAGGGAATGATAATACAGAGGGCTGTTACAAAAAAAATAAGCAAACTGAAAAAAAAAAAAAAAAAAAATCGGACTTTTAATTTTTTTTAAAAAATTCAGAAAAATGCTTAAAGCATCCTAAAAAATCTATAAATAAAGAGACTTTTTGCTGCAGAATTTTATAATGAACGGTTTATTAGATATTGAATTAAAACGGGAATATTTTTAACATTGAAGCCTATGGGATTCTCCTGAATAAATTTGCCGAATTAAACCACCGAATGGCAGAGCATTTCGGGAACCTTTCACTGCTGGTTTGTGTTCTCTGAATAGCCGAAGCAGTGCTTTTTCATGGGGATTTCACTGCCCTCGAACAGGGACCAAACAGGCACCGTATGTGCAGGCAATTCGCCAGGATTTGGCGAATTGCCTGCTCTCTGGATAGCCGAATGGCCAGGAAAGGTAACCGAACCCTGATTTTCAGCATTCGGTTACCTTTCTCAAGCAATTCGAATCTCTTTGGATAACCCTGTTAATGTCTGATTTGCCGTCCAGTCCCATACTTACAGGGTTATCCAAAGAGATCCGAATTGCTTGAGAAAGGTAACCGAACGCTGAAAATCAGCGTTCGGTTACCTTTCCTGGCCATTCGGCTATCCAGAGAGCAGGCAATTCGCCAAATACTGGCGAATTGCCTGCACATACGGTGCCTGTTCGGTGCCTGTTCGAGGGCAGTGAAATCCCCATGAAAAAGCACTGCTTCGGCTATTCAGAGAACACAAAGCAGCAGTGAAAGGTTCCCCTAATGTCCTGCCATTCGGTGGTTTAATTCGGCAAATTTATTCAGGAGAATCCCATAGACTTCAATGTTAAAAATATTCCCGTTTTAATTCAATATCTAATAAACCGTTCATTCTAAAATTCTGCAGCAAAAAGTCTCTTTATTTATAGATTTTTTAGGATACTTTAAGCATTTTTCTGATTTTTTTTTTTTTATTAAAAGTCCGATTTTTTTAAAAAGAAATTTTCAGTTTACTTATTTTTTTTGTAACAGCCCTCTTTATTATCATTCCCTGGACCTCCTGTGAAAATTTCAGACATTTTCGCTCAGTAGTTTCTTTGCAAACAGCGTTTCTTTTTCCCAGATTCATACAAATGGTTTTTCTAATTTATTCACTGCCTCCTCTACGTCACAGCTGCTTCGGCTCTGTGTGATTCGGCTCATGTTCGGCTCCTGTTCCTCTTTTTCAAAGGTTAATCCAGATGTTTTTGCTTGTTTTCAGCGTGCATTCGGTTAGTTTTCGGTGGGTTTACGGCAGCTTTTCCCTGCAATTCGGGGACCCTGTGCTGCTTGCTGAATACACCGCAGGGTCACCGAAATGCAATCGGCAAAAGGAACCGAATTGAAGAGAACGAAAAGTCACCGAACGTGCGGTGACTTTTCGAATCTCTTTGGATAACCCTGTTAGGGATCCTTGGTCATTTCTGCTTTCCAGACCTTTACCTGACCTTGCTCCACATTAATATTAATTGCTAGCAGAATTGGCTCTCGTGGCAAGTAGAGCGGTGGCCAAATCTCGGCCAGGGCAGAGACCCCCTTTTATAACTATGGGTTATGCTAAAACCAGCGATACCCAGGTTACGGATACGTTGACAGAGGTAGTGCGACACACAACGTCCTCACAAATTACAATACCATAACATAGTTTAAAGTCTCCCCCTCTCCCATGGGCCAGCGACATGTTGCAGGCGTCGGGGCTGCTGTGAGCATAGTGCCCGCCTATAGGACATAATGCTTTACCGCTATATTCAATATTTTGAGTCCTGTAGACCTATACGGATCTTTCATAAATATATATTGCTTAGTGGATATAAAAACGTTTCCTCTAACATTTTTGGAACTTTTTATATATATTTGTTTATCACCTTGAATTAGTTGCTTGTTCAGAGTGCGACCTCCCCTTGTTTGTTGTGAGTATGGACTTGGGTTTTGGCAAGGCCTATGTATTGCATTTATGCCACTCTCTCTTTGTTTCGTCTGCTGCTTTTTCCTAAAGGGTTGGCGTTCTGTATACTCGCCTGTAGGACCATTGTTTATTTTCTAAGCACATTTGGTCTTTATGTACTGCCGGACTGTCTACTTCAGGATTGTCCTTAGAACATATATATATATATATATAAAATACACAAGAAGGGCAGCACTCAACCTTAACTACGCTTTCAGTGCGGGTGCATCTCAAGACAGCATATTACAACAAACCTAGAGAGAGAGCACACCAAACAACATGTTCAAACAGTACAGAAGAAACCACAACAGCAGCTAAAATCATTTAAAAACAGATTTAACCAGGTTTAACCCTTTAAATGCCCACAAACAATTCTTATCCCCTTCAAATGCACTATAGATCTTAACCCTTTAATGTTGAGCTGTGTTGAAAATGGTGGAAGTTTAGTTTGCAATGGATGGCCATTACGCAATTCATGGCCATCCATTGCAAACTAAACTTCCACCATTTTCAACACAGCTCAACATTAAAGGGTTAAGATCTATAGTGCATTTGAAGGGGATAAGAATTGTTTGTGGGCATTTAAAGGGTTAAACCTGGTTAAATCTCCTGTTTTTAAATGATTTTAGCTGCTGTTGTGGTTTCTTCTGTACTGTTTGAACATGTTGTTTGGTGTGCTCTCTTTCTGGTTTGTTGTTATATATATATATATATATATATATATATATATATAATATATATATAATTTACATGCGTGTATAGTATATATATATATATAATTATGTTTTGTGGTTTTTAACCTTATTTGCCAGTGGACCTGCGCATTTTAAAACTGCTGCATAGTGGGGTAAATCACGCTCTAGATCAGTGGTTCTCAACCTGTGGACCCTCAGGACCCAACCTTGTCCTTGGTTATTAATTCGCAACCCAATAATAAATGAATTTCTGAAACATAATTTATTCCACAAAAGGGATTATCATATCAAGGGGAAGGCAGGAAAGGAAGAGAAATGAGAGATTTATAGAGTAAAAGGGAGAGAGTGATTGAGGGAGAGAGATGAGGATAAATACAGGGCTATTCAGAGAGAGGTGAAAACCTTGAGAATGACTGAAGAATTGAAAATTCTAGCAGGGTTATCCAAAGAGATTCGAATTGCTTGAGAAAGGTAACCGAACGCTGAAAATCAGCATTCGGTTACCTTTCCTGGCCATTCGGCTATCCAGAGAGCAGGCAATTCGCCAAATCCTGTTGAATTGCCTGCACATACGGTGCCTGTTCGGTGCCTGTTCGAGGGCAGTGAAATCCCCATGAAAAAGCACTGCTTCGGCTATTCAGAGAACACAAACCAGCAGTGAAAGGTTCCCCTAATGCCCTGCCATTCGGTGGTTTAATTCGGCAAATTTATTCAGGAGAATCCCATAGGCTTCAATGTTAAAAATATTCCCGTTTTAATTCAATATCTAATAAACCGTTCATTATAAAATTCTGCAGCAAAAAGTCTCTTTATTCATAGATTTTTTAGGATACTTTAAGCATTTTTCTGAATTTTTTAAAAAAAATTAAAAGTCCGATTTTTTTTTTTTTTTTTTTCAGTTTGCTTATTTTTTTTGTAACAGCCCTCTTTATTATCATTCCCTGGACCTCCTGTGAAAATTTCAGACATTTTCGCTCAGTAGTTTCTTTGCAAACAGCGTTTCTTTTTCCCAGATTCATACAAATGGTTTTTCTAATTTATTCACTGCCTCCTCTACGTCACAGCTGCTTCGGCTCTGTGTGATTCGGCTCCTTTTCGGCTCCTGTTCGGCTCCTTTTCGGCTTCTTCGAAGGTTAATCCAGATGTTTTTGCTTGTTTTCAGCGTGCATTCGGTTAGTTTTCGTCAGGTTTTCGGCAGCTTTTCCCTGCAATTCGGGGACCCTGTGGTGTTTGCTGAATACACCGCAGGGTCACCGAAATGCAATCGGCAAAAGGAACCGAATTGAAGAGAACGAAAAGTCACCGAACGTGCGGTGACTTTTCGAATCTCTTTGGATAACCCTGTAGGTCAAAATAGTGAAACTAGAAAAATTCTCCCATTTATCTCACTTTCCAAATTGACTATTTGGTCTAGAATGTTCATTCTTCTGCCTATTCTCAAGGTTTTCACCTCTCTCTCAATAGCCCTGAGAGAAATGTAGAGTAACAGGGTTATCCAAAGAGATCCGAATTGCTTGAGAAAGGTAACCGAACGCTGAAAATCAGCGTTCGGTTACCTTTCCTGGCCATTCGGCTATCCAGAGAGCAGGCAATTCGCCAAATCCTGGCGAATTGCCTGCACATACGGTGCCTGTTCGGTGCCTGTTCGAGGGCAGAGAAATCCCCATGAAAAAGCACTGCTTCGGCTATTCAGAGAACACAAACCAGCAGTGAAAGGGTCCCCTAATGTCCTGCCATTCGGTGGTTTAATTCGGCAAATTTATTCAGGAGAATCCCATAGGCTTCAATGTTAAAAATATTCCCGTTTTAATTCAATATCTAATAAACCGTTCATTCTAAAATTCTGCAGCAAAAAGTCTCTTTATTTATAGATTTTTTAGGATACTTTAAGCATTTTTCTGATTTTTTTTATTTTTTATTAAAAGTCAGATTTTTTTTTTTTTTTTTTCAGTTTACTTATTTTTTTTGTAACAGCCCTCTTTATTATCATTCTCTGGACCTCCTGTGAAAATTTCAGACATTTTCGCTCAGTAGTTTCTTTGCAAACAGCGTTTCATTTTCCCAGATTCATACAAATGGTTTTTCTAATTTATTCACTGCCTCCTCTACGTCACAGCTGCTTCGGCTCTGTGTGATTCGGCTCATGTTCGGCTCCTGTTCGGCTCCTGTTCGTCTTTTTCAAAGGTTAATCCAGATGTTTTTGCTTGTTTTCAGCATGCATTCGGTTAGTTTTCGGTGGGTTTACGGCAGCTTTTCCCTGCAATTCGAGGACCCTGTGGTGCTTGCTGAATACACCGCAGGGTCACCGAAATGCAATCGACAAAAGGAACCGAATTGAAGAGAACGAAAAGTCACCGAACGTGCGGTGACTTTTCGAATCTCTTTGGATAACCCTGTAAGAAATAAATACAAGGACAGATGGAAAAATACACAGCTGGACACAGATCTAGATGGACAGACCCGATAACATTTATTCAGAAAGAAGGAGGCATAAATAGGTAAATGGACAGATTAACAAAAGGACAGACAAACAGAAAGGGAAAAACAATCAAATGCAGGTAAGATGCATCAGCGGGTCCCAGGCATTAGAGAGGCCTGTGGGCACTTGCCGAGACCCAGTCAGCCCCTGGTCGCGACCCACCACTTGAGAAACTCTGCTCTAGATGACACATACCCAATCGATAATTGTGCCCAATTCGAGCTATGGACCTCTTTTTTTCCCCTCTTAATGGAAAATATGCCTGTTTCAGTTTAATATCTCTAAACCACCATGCTTGAGCTCTAGATCAATATTGCTAAAATAAATTATGCTGTGTTCATCCAAATCAACGAACCATATCATTATGCCGTGTTGTCAATATTCTAGACAAATAGTTAAACAGAATGTCGCAAAAGACAGAGAAGCTAGAGGTTTAAATGTGCACATACATATCATATGTGCCACCATCTCAAACAAACAATTTTTAGACAAAAAAATAAAAATAAACACCGGGGAAATGACCTGAAGCCAGTGTCAATATGGGCATAACCCTAGATTATATCAAAACAAAATAATGTTAGACACCGGCTACCCAATAACCTTTATTGAACGAATATATTATAGACAGACAATACAATAAAACACATTGAAATGAAACAATGGAACCTCCTTTGAAGGTAATAGAGACTGTATTAGGGATATAGCCTAGTCAGTAGCAAATTGCTATAATATATACCACAAGTATGGATAGACACCTTACACCTATTCATAGCTTACACCTATCCATACTTGTGGTATATATTATAGCAATTTGCTACTGACTAGGCTATATCCCTAATACAGTCTCTATTACCTTCAAAGGAGGTTACATTGTTTCATTTCAATGTGTTTTATCGTATTGTCTGTCTACAATATATTCGTTCAATAAAGGTTATTGGGTAGCCGGTGTCTACCATTATTTTGTTTTAAGAAGAAAAAATTCCCAGTGTTGGTGGTCAATGGCATCGCATCAAAAGAAAAGAGTCAAATATTTCACAAGAAAGATGTTAGGGAGCATTTATTCATGGAAAAGTGATGTTTCGACTGATTTATATAAGGGGGTAATTCAATAACCACCCATAATTCATTGGATAGTGTGGTTTCATAGGGGTGTTTGCCATTTTCTTCATCCTGGGCTTTTCACTTGATAAGTCCCCAACAACAGGTCAAAGTGGAAATCAAAATGTTTACTCCAAAACATTAAAAGCCTGATCATTGCAGGGTCAATACTACTGGTCTGCATGTTCAGAAGATGCAGAGCACTCACACTACTATTCGTCAACTGCTCCTTCCACCTGCGTCCCAGCCTAACTAGGCAACTGCTCCTTCCACCTGCGTCCCAGCCTAACTAGGCAACTGCTCCTTCCACCTGCGTCCCAGCCTAACCCCAACCTTGCCCCACTCTAGGTATTTTCAAACACCAATCTTGGTCCTGATTCCAGCCTGAGTCAATAGTGTGACCCAGTCTGAACCTGCCAGGGGGACCTTTTCCTGGGACTGACAGTTCGGGTCCTTGACCTACTTTCTTTATTTGGGACATTTAATTCATGTCTGTGCACCTACTGGAAGCAGACAGCAAAAGCTGTTAATACTTAGTTTGAACCAGAGGTCATGTCGAGCAGGAACGCTTAGGAACACAATTCTTAACTATTAACTAGTTTTTTCGGTGGGAACTCAGCTCCTTTTGGTCCACACAATGAAAAGCTTTTTTGAGGTTTCAATCATATGTTTCCTTAACAAGTCACCATAAATCTTGGATATTTATTACAATTATCATAATAATTCCGTAAAACCCAGCCTATCTTTATATTTATGCATTAGTATCAAATGTGAGTGTGTGGTGACGATTAAGTGCGACGTGTCAATAGAAAATTGGGGATGCAGACGTCACGGACAGTTCCCACACATATTTTTTCAAGACTAGACTCCTGGTTGGAGCCAATGGTTGGTTTTTCTACATGATTATTGCTTCAGCTGTTCCTGGACCATTGAAATCCATCGGCTGTACTCTCTCGAGTGGTGTAATATGATTCCAAGTGTATCCAAACTAACAGTGACTCAGGCCTGATCGCGTAGCCTAGTGGTAACCTAGTTTGTCCAAAAATTTTTAATGTCCCTTCCATGCTCACCATGTTTAGGAAATGGAATGCGTGGAGGACATTGCATCTTCCCGGCACGTGGCAAAATGCGCCTTTTCTGGTGAACTGTTACACTTGATCTATTGCTGGAAAAATTGTTCCATTACAAGATGGAGAATTCCTAGATAAGCCTGTAAGTGGGACCATTTGTATAAGATGACAGTGCAGAGGCCGATAAGACTTCCCTTACAGAAAGCCTTGTGTCAGCCAAAGACATACTAGTGTTAAGGCAAAATCCGATTTCTCTGAAAGCTGTTGTCCTTGAGTCCTGGTGGAAGAAAAAAAACAAAAGGTCTGAACATAAATCTCATTTTCAATCCATTCTCAGCAACTCATCCACGACTGATTTCAAGGTCTGAAAAATCTAAAAGATTTTCTTAGCATTCACGCTCAATGCGGCCATTTATTCATTTTTCACTTTGCTAACAGTGTTTCTCTTATACAGGTCTTGGTTAATTGCCTGTTTGCAGTTATGTTTTGTAGAATATTCCGCATTTTACCTGACAAGGACTAGACCTGCTGGTGTGGTCCTCTCACTGTGTCCACTAGAGATAATAGATCTGAGTGGAATGATGCAAAAGTAGTATATACCGGTACTAGAACAATAGAATAATGATGCCTTGACGTTAGCTGGTGAGCGGGGCGGCTGTATTGGCTGCGAGGTCCATGATTCCTGCTCAGTGTCTTCTTGCAATTTACAACTCAACGTAGATAATTACAGTTGTGTTCATACGTTTACATACCTCGGCAGAATTTATGATTTCTTGGCCAATATTCAGAGACTATAAATGATAACACAAAAACATTTCTTTAACTCATGGTTAGTGTTTGGCTGAAGCCATTTATTATCAATCAGGTGTGTGTACTCTCTTAAATCATAATGACATCAGAAAGTACCCAAATGACCCTGATCAAAAGTTTCCATACCCCAGTTCTTAATACCGTGTATTGCTCCCTTTAACATCAATGACAGCTTGAAGTCTTTTGTGGTATTTGTGGATGCGGCTCTTTATCTTCTCAGATGGTAAAGCTGCCCATTCTTCTTGGCAAAAAGCCTCTAGTTCCTGTAAATTCTTGGGCTGTCTTGCATGAACTGCACGTTTGAGATCTCCCCAGAGTGGCTCAATGATATAGAGGTCAGGAGACTTAGGTGGCCACTCCAGAACCTTCACTTTATGCTGCTGTAGCCAATGACAGGTCAACGTAGCCTTGTGTTTTGGATCATTGTCATTTTGGAATGTCCAAATACCTCCCATGCACAGCTTCCAGGCTGATGAATGCAAATTTTCCTCCAGTACAGGGGTGTGCGGTGAGCGGTGAGTTGCTGCAGCAAGCAGCACAACAATTGGTTTGGAGGTGAGGAACAGACACGTATAGGGCTTGACAATAGGGAAGCAGGAAACAAACCAGGACAATGGGATCTTGGACACGCTGGATACTGGAGGGTATGGAGACAAAGGAAAGGCTGGTAACAACGGTAAGGTTTGAGGTTCAGGATCACGCAGGAGAGCCACAGCATAGGTCCTCTCTCACTGGTAGTGGTTTGGCACTGCTGGAGCAAGGAGGAGGGGCGTGACCCTTTATTCAGGTAAGTCGTGTGACCTATGGTGTATGTGCTTTAACTGAATATGTGCTGGATCTCAGCGCTGGAAATGATCAGCACAGGAATGAAGCTGCCTTCAAGTGCAGGCACAGATCAGATGCACAATACTTGAAGGGGGCTGCCAAGACACAGATCAGGAACCTGACCTAGTCTATTCTTTCAATGCTTTCCCTTGATTAATGGCATTTTAGGCTAATGTCAGATGAGCGCAGTCTGAGCGCATTGTGCGTGCGTGCGTGCGTGCGTGCATAACGGACAGACTCACTGCCGGAAGATACTGTGGGGGAAGCTGGATGCTGATCCCTGGTGGGGGGGGGGGTACATGGGGGCGCAAGGAATAACCTAGGGGGGCAATTGCCTCCCCTTGCCCCCCCCCCAGAGACGCCTTTGATTTCACTTGAAGTTATTTGTGGGTTTTTCTTTGCATCATGCACGATTTTCCTGCCAGTTGTGGCTGAAATTTTAGTTGGTTTAAACAGAACCCCTCATTTTCCACTTCTTAGAGTTTGAACACTGCTGATTGGCATTCTCAATTCCTTGGACATCTTTTTATATCCCTTTCCTGTTTTATACAGTTCCACTACCTTTTCCAGCAGATCCTTTGACAATTCTTTTGCTTTCCCCATGGCTCAGAATCCAGAAATGTGAGTGCAGCACTGGATGAAAGATGCAAGGGTCTGTCAGGAGTCCAGAAACTCACTGGCTTTTTACACACACACACTAATTACAAGCAAACAGATCACAGGTGATGATGGTTACCTTTAATAGCCATTCAAATCCATTTGTGTCAACTTGTGTGCATGTTATGAGGCCAAAATCACCAGGGTATGTAAACTTTTGATCAGGGTCATTTAGGTAGTTTCCGTTGTCAATATGAATTAAAAAGAGTAAACACACTTGATTGATAATAAATGGCTTCAGCCAAGCACTAACCATGAGTGAAAGAAATGTTTTTGTGTTATCATTCATATTCTCGGAATAATGGCCAAGAAATAAATAAATTATGCCAGGGTATGTAAACTTATGAGCAGAACTGTAAGGTCATTGGAGTGTGCAGGGCTGTTGTTGACTAGATAAACAGGCCCTGCATATCGACCCTTTAGTTTCCCTTTTTACACTTATTGGTGTTTCTAGTTCAATACTAGTCACTATTTAAAAAGTTTAAGTACATGTGACAGATCTCTGTACCCCGACAGGGTCACATCTGCCAATGCCCCTTCCTTGCAGGACCCCGTTTTCTACCCAGGCAGATTCCCGTGCCCTCCTCCAGTCCTTGGATGCAGTTTGAGGACCGGGACACTTAGAGCCTGCTAGCATTCACCACAATTAAGACGAGGCTGTAGATTCAGGGTTTAATGGAACTGGTTTTAATCAAGAGAACAAGCACAGATATTTATGTGGTAAACAGGGGTCATTTACAGTGACAAAATCACAACATCTTCTAGGGAGACCTAATCAGACTGAACAGATAATTGCACAAACATTTACGTTTTGGAAGGTGAAACATAATTAGATTAGGCTAGGGTCAGACGAGCGCAGAGCGAACGCGCGTGCAGGCGCACTTAATCATGGCCGTAGTAGCAGCAAGTGCCAGGCAATGACGGCCAATATACGAAGTACGGTCGCACAAAAGTCCGGCTGCGCAACGCAAGTGGAAAACGAACGCATTTTGTCGAGAACGTAAAACCTCTAGTACGGTTGTACAGAGTGCGCTGCGTCCGCTAGCGGCGTGTGTGCGTGATTTGGAGATGTCAGACACTGCTAATGTCCGGCCAACATAACGTCCAGATGCACAAAGTGTTTTATTGATGATCCGTACAAAATCACGGATGCAAATGCGCATCGTATGACCGCTATCGCGTACTCCGTGAAAAAATGCGTCCATTCGTTCGAACGCACTTTTTCACAGACAACGCGAAAATGCGTTCGTCTGACCCTAGCCTAAGGTAGACAGTTACATTAAACATTACTTAACATTTCTAAACGAGTCAAGACAATGGGTGATCGTTTTTGACAAATAAATTACAGTTTAAAACAGGCAGTGTTTGTCTGACAACAAAGATTATGTTTGAAGAGCAGTTAATCAGATATTTACAACTTTCTGAGAGCAGGCTCACTGGAAGGCTAATCTGATCAGCAGATAGTAATAGGCAATGACATTCTTGCATAATCACAATTATACCAACATTCTACACACATTCAGCACACAAGAGAAGGTGATGGGCCAATATTGATTATGAGACCCACACCCTATAAAATATGCCTCCATGCCCATTCATCCACAGTCCAAAATGACTTGCGTCACATACAAAATTTGGATCAAGAGCAAAATTCATTTGAATCTGAAATACAAGCTGAATCAATATAAACCCCTTCACTACCAAAATCAATCATGCCCGATCTTGAAAAGCTCCTTCTGATGCCCAATTAACAAGTATACTCAATGTGGGCTAATCCTGGAGAAATGCAAAGGAATTTCATTTATTGCAAATAAACCTCATTTGCAAATGGGCCCAAGATCATGCCCAGAAATTTCAACACATCGGACAGGACAGCTGATGTGTTGAAATTATTTGCACGTCTTTCCAATCCTTTTTTTCTGCGCAGAGCTGTGAAGCTGAAGCTATAATTTAAGTGTAGTAGCATATTTTGTCTAGCAGAGGGAGCTTTTTGGCTGTCAAAAATGGCTTATCTACAATGAGCATGTACAGAGGGATCTCTCTCTCTGTCTCTCTCTCTCTGTCTCTCTCTCTCTCTCTCTCTCTCTCTCTCAAATGACCTCTGTCTCTCTCTCTCTCTCTCTCTCTCTCTCTCTCTCAAATGACCTCTGTCTCACTTTTATGCATCCTGGATCTGTTATTACACAGAACCCTAAAATCAATGCTATGTAGCGAAGATAAGGTTATGCAAAGCCACAGTGTGGCATAGCATTGATTTTAGGGTTCTGTGTAATAAAAGATCCAGGATGTATAAAAGTGAGACAGAGGTCATTTGCATATCCTACCCAGAATTCCTTGCTGCATATGGGGAATGGATGCAATTCTTTGAATTGCTATGATGTGCAGGTGGCTTCTGCAATATTAAACACACTTATTATAGTGTGGAGGCTTTTTATCTCATTTTTAGTCCTTCACCACAACCGTTACAGACACTTACTTACCTATGGTCCAAGCATCCACTGCAACTGGTCATGCCTGCCTCCTAGCTGATGAAGGTTCAACAAACCTGAAACAGCGCTGTCCTGGGAGTGGCTTTGACCAGTTGCATAAACCTTATCTCTGCTACAAAGCCACAGTGTGGCATAGCATTGATTTTAGGGTTCTGTGTAATAACATATCCAGGATGTATAAAAGTGAGACAGAGGTCATTTGCATATCCTACCCAGAATTCCTTGCTGCATATGGGGAATGTGGCACAGGAGCTCTGGGATGCAATTCTTTGAATTGCTATGATGTGCAGGTGGCTTCTGTAATATTGAAATTTATAGTGTGGAGGCTTTTTATCTCCCTTTTAGTCCTTCACCACAACCCTTATAGACACATATATATATACTGTGGGTAATGGAAAGCCATTTTCCATAAACCCACCAAGTCCTGCCAGTGGTTTTATGGAAAATTACTTGGTATTGAAGAGGGTTAAGGGCTTCAGAATCCAGAATTAGAATGATACAGGATAAATGAAGGGATTTCACCCTTGATTCCCTTCCCCTACACAGTTAAAACATCCAAAAGTCCTTATGTATCTAAATAATAAAACTCATGTTTTACGCAAGATAACTGTAGTTTAGGAATGCGGCTCGTGGCTGTATCTCTGTAAAAGGTCGCGTGTTTTCTTTATTATCTTTGTAAACAGCTCATGTCCTTGTACACGCCAAGGCAGTAATCAACTTAACTAGAACACATAGAAAAGACCGGTCACTGTGTCCGTACAATTGAAACCATAATATGAACTTTAAAAACTTCTTAGGAATGTGTATTTCTCTGAATTCCTGCAAGCACTTACGTGTGAAAGTAACAAACAATAATTTGTTTATGCCGCATGAGATATGTTACCTCCGCCTCAGTGTGTCACGACTGATTAACGTGGTATTTTGTATATGTTGCAAGATGTATGACGTATATTGCTTTTCCACTTGCGTAAGTGGTTTTTACAATATAAGGCTAGCGTCTTGAAATATTAAAGTCAGAGAGATTCTGCCAACTGAGCATCGGTTATCTGTCTGTGTTCTTTCTGGTCCAATCTCTCTCCCAGCGCTGGACGAGTGTTTCCTCTACCGAGTGTCCATCCCACCAAAGGGTCAAGTGACCAGTTAACCCCTTCACTTGGAGGCACTGCTGAGATCTCCGACAGGCTCTGCTCATTTAACCATTTAACCGGGTGAGTACCATACGTACTCCGGTATGTGACAGAGACCGCTGTGAGATAAAACGAACTCGGGGTTAACACTAAAGTTCTAAAGTTCTAAAGTTTTAAAGACAATAAGGGAGGTCTGGGACTACCTTATCTAAAGAATCCAAAGACAAAGAGATTGTTATATTTGGGAGGACGCTCGGTGTGGAACCTCGTGAATCATTGTTTTATTTGTTTGTTTGTCTATGATTTAAAGTATAAGTTTGAGTTGTATTCGGGGAAGTTAGTAGATGGTAAGACGAACGCTTCCCTGATTGTTGATATATTTTTGTTGCTTGCTTGTATATATTGTTTGATTGTATATTGTTTGTATAGAGTATAAGAATATGGGGAATAAAAACAGTTATAATGAATATCCACCCCCAGAGACAGGAGAACCATGCAAGGATTATGTAATTAGAGTAGGGGGTACAGATAGATACCTGGTAGATCCATGTAGTACCTGGTAGATCCAGAGTTGTGACCCCTTCCCACGAGAAGGAGACAACAGTCCATTTCATATGGATATGGTAAGAGGTCTCTGTCTTGGAGACTCAGAAGCATTTCCATATTACGAAGGAGATCCAGAGTGAGATAAACAGTATATGCAATTAGGAGGAGAACAATGGCTTCTAACCCCAACTCACTGGTAAATGGCGAGATGACCCAATGATTACTCTGTATATACATGGCAAATCTATCGCATTTATGGCAGATACAAGTGCAACCACCAGTACTCTGGAGGCTTGTCACTACACGGGTCCCCTTTCTGAATCAGAACCTTCCACGGGTATCAATGGCGTATCCACACCTACATACACCACTGTTCCTCTCTCTTTTAACCTCCGATGACGGCACAACCTTGTTACAACATTGTTTTACATTTACGATTATCAAAGATTGCCCTGTTAGCCTACTGGGAAGGGTCTACTGGCTCTTTTACAACTGTCCATACACAACACACCAGAGGGCATCCACATTGAAAGCTCGGTGATACCCACTCTATGCAGGACACGTCATTTTCCTAACCACAGACACCGCGCCCCCTGAATTACAGGAGTTCACCTCCCTATGGTCACAAGGTCCTTTCGACACCGGAATGATACCATGCACCCCTTATAAGGCCCGAGTGCACAAGAATGTTGACCCCGTATACCAAAAACAGTACCCGTTGTCCCAAGAAAAGATTGAGGGTATCAGACCTATGCTGCAACAGTTTCTGACAGAAGGTATCCTGGAAGAGGTTGTGTCCCCCTTTTCCACTCCCATCAATCCTGTTCGCAAACCCGATGGGTCAGTTAGGTTTGTTCAAGACCTGCGCGCCATTAACTCACTGATAATCCCCATTGCTCCCATAGTTCCTGACGTTACAACGCTTTTTTCCTCTGTTCCCGCAACACACAGTCATTTCACAGTCATCGACCTAAAGAACGCATTTTTTTAGCATTCCTGTGGACCCTGACACGGCACTACTATTTGTTTTTTCTTTTGAGGGTTGTTAGTATACACGGAAGCGCCTCCCTCAGGGGTATATTAATGCCCCAGTGGTCTTTGCCATTGTGCTTCAGACCACCCTAAAATCGTGGCACCCCAGCCAAGGTTCAGTCCTGCTACAGTACGTGGACGATCTCCTCCTCTGTAGACCATCAGGCGAAGCCGCCAAGGCTGACGGACTGTCACTCCTACAATGGTTACAAGATTGTGGTCATAAGGTTTCACTTGAAAACTTACAATGGTGTCAAACACAGGTTGAATATCTAGGTTTTGTTTTACGGCAGGGGGAAAGGAGTATCAGTCACAAAAGGATCCAGACTGTCATGGGCCTGGTCACCCCAAGTACCAGAAAAGAAATGCTATCTTTCCTGGGAATGATAAACTACTGTAGACAATGGATACCTGACTGCTCCTACTATGATAACATCCTGAGACAACACACTGTGGGGAACCCAGGCAAGCTCACCTGGACCCCTGAGATGACAAACGCATATAATGCTCTTAAAGAACGCTCTTATGTCCAGTCCAGCCTTGGGGCTCCCTGATTACATGTTACTATTTTATTTGTTTGCAAGGACAACTGTAAAACCATGGCCGGCGTTCTCACCCAGGAACATGGGGGCCGCTTGCGTCCCGTAGCCTTTTTTCTCTAAAGTCATGCCAACTCCAGTCCAAGGTATGCCCTCTTGCCTACGCTCTCTGGTAGCTAGCTCGATGGCGGTGCAAATGGCTACTCAGTTCACCTTAGGACATGAAACACACTTACACACCTCCCATGACGTACTAACCCTCCTCAAAGATATACACACCCAATATATGATATCACAAAGACTCTCAGGCTATGAAGTGACTCTTCTCAGCAACCCGACCCTACATATAGAATATAGCATCTCTATTGTAGGTCCTTCCGCTATCCTTAACGCTCTCCTAGGACTCAAGGATATTGATGACAAAACACCCCCCGACCATGACTGCCTCCTTACCATTGACTCTGATACATCCCCCCGCCCAGACATGTACACAACCCCCGTACCAGAAGCTGACGTAGTATTCGTAGACGGTTCCTGTACCCGTCCCACAGACACTACCTACCATGCAGGTTATGCCATAGTCTCCCTGCCTAATATTATCCACGAGGCAGAACCTATCCCCTACCGCTCTGCACAAGCTGCCGAGCTCATTGCTCTCACACGCGCTTGCATTCTGTACACAGGTATGCCCGTTACTATCTACACTGATTCTAAATACGCCTTCGGCGTTGTCCACGACCATGGTAAGATATGGCAGAAACGCGGCTACGTAGCAGCGGATGGTAAACCCATATCACACTCATCCCTTGTGGATGATCTCCTAAGTGACCTCATGCTCCCCTCTGCCCTCGCTGTTCTGTCTGCACTGTAGAGCACACACACGTAACAATGATGTCGTCCCCCAGGGGACCGAGTTAGCTGACATGGCTGCTAAACGTGCGGCCTCCACCGGCAACAGCCACCTACACTTTCCCATGTTAAAACCCCTTTCTATTGCTAATGAGTTTTTCTTCTGTGAGCTACAGCGGTACGCCATAGACACAGAGTTAGAAGACTGGTGCTATCCCACTCTACACAAGAATTTCACCTCTGGTTTGATTACCAAGGACGGTAAAGTATGCATACCCCAATCCAGTGCCACACTTTTCATTGATCAATTTCACGGCGCCAGTCACCACAGCATCAAAACTACCAAACGGTTGCTTGAGTCTCATTTTTATATCACTGATCTTCTAGCCCTCACGAAGGATTATGTTTCCCGCTGTCTCACTTGTCTCCGCATCTACCCCAACAACCCTCACTGTATCACACATCAGCATCTAGAGTACCCCACGACTCCTTTCACATATCTGCAGATTGATTTCACACATATTCCCAGGGTTGCTGGTAGGGCTCAGGAGTACGCACTTGTCATGGTAGACATGTTCTCCCGCTGGCCAGAAGTATTTCCCACTAGGGCAGAGGATGCTACGACAGTGGTTCGTATTTTGGCTCGAGAAGTAATTCCCCGGTGGGGGATTCCTCTCCAGCTCAATTCTGACAGAGGCCCCGCATTTACCTCCAGATTGACGAAGAGCCTTTGTAAGGCCCTTCAGGTGGACTGGAAGTATCATATCCCTTGGCACCCGCACCGCAGAGTTCTGGCCTTGTCAAGCGCATGAACCGAGCAAACAAAGATTGCCTGCGGAAAGCTACGGGGGGCACCTTTCATAACTGGAAGTCTGTCCTCCCGATAGTGTTGGCGGAAATCCGTATGTCCGTCAATCGAATCGGAATACACAGGGTTTCTCTATTGAGATCCTAATGGGTAGACCGTTCCCCAGCCCCTGGGCCCGTCATCAGGTACTCACTGACCTCGGGGACCTCCAGCAGGTTAGGGATGAGTATGTCAGGCAGTTGATTATTACTTCTTTGGAAAAACCACCAAAGACGAAGTTACGTTCAGATCTCTTTCCAGGTACACCGACCCATCCTTTCCAGGAGGGACCGGATCCTCCTCAAGCACCTACAGGAGGGGAAACGTCCCGAGGGTTTCGCCTACGGACCTCCCACCACTATTGTCGCCTTCACCAGAACCGCCATTCTACGGTGGCCAGCCCCCCACTGGATCCATGCCTCCCGTGCCCAGCTAGTGCCTCCGAAAGACAAAGAGAAAGACAAAGAGAAAGACAAAGAGAAAGACAAAGAGAAAGTCAAAGACAAAGACAAAGCCAAAGGAAAGTCAAGCCCACGACAGCACCGAAAGGTACTAGCGGTCAACCCAGCACCGATAACGGGGACCTAAAGGTCCCGACCTCCTACGCCATGATGGGACAAAGGGAGAGTATCGAGACCTCCGAAGATACAGAACCGCCAACTACGGCCTACCCCTAGACAGGATGATGACACACCCCATGCCACCCAGTCTCACCAGTCGTCCACTGGTTGGGTGGAAACTATTATCATGTGCCTTCTTTTGGCCCTTTTTGCATCCCTACGTTGATCCTCACCAATAGACGATTGTGTTGCCCTCCGCTGACACATACGCTACCTCTCCAACCCCAATGACAGGGAAACGATCTAGTGGGATGCTACCACAACCAGGAGCACCCGGAGTAGATGCATTTGCGTGTTACCCCTTCCGCAAATGATATTTCCCACTATTCCGATGTGCTCCACTTGACGTATGTGAGGTTTCCTGGTGAAATCCCATATGTCACCATCTCGCTAGATTCATCATATTTCTTAATTAACATATGAGGAAAAGAGGGGATTGAAGGGATTTCACCCTTGATTCCCTTCCCCTACACATTTTAAAACAGTTCCAAAAGTCTCATGTATCTAATATAATACTACACTATGTTTAACTCGGCAAGATAACGCTAGTAGTTTAGGAATGCGCGCTCGTGCTGTATACTCTGTAAAAGGTCGCGTGTTTTCTTTATTATCTTTGTAAACAGCTCATGTCCTGCTTGTAAACGCCAACGGCACAGTAATCAACTTAACTAGAACACATAGAAAAGACCGGTCACTGTGTCCGTACAATTGAAACCATAATATGAACTTTAAAAACTTCTTAGGAATGTGTATTCTCTGAATTCCTGCAAGCACTTACGTGAAAGTAACAAACAATAATTTGTTTATGCCGCATGAGATATGTTATGTCCTCCGCCTCAGTGTGTCACGACTGATTAACGTGGGATTTTTATATGTTGCAAGATGTATGACGTATATTGCTTTTCCACTTGCGTAAGTGGTTTTTACAATATAAGGCTAGCGTCTTGAAATATTAAAGTCAGAGAGATTGCCCTGCCACTAGTGCATCGGTTTATCTCTGTCTGTGTTCTTTCTGGTCCAATCTCTCTCCCAGCGCTGGACGAGTGTCCTCTTCCCGAGTGTGTCAGTCCCACCAAAGGGTCAAGTGACCAGTTAACCCCTTCAATAAAGAACAGGGAACTCTATGAAAATGGAGAGAATGGAGCAAAAACAGAAATTAAAATAAAGACTAGAAAAACATGACCGAAAATGAACTTTTTCTGCAGCAGAATTTTGACTAAGGACTTTATAAATGGAAGTCTACGCATAACTGGTTTTCATTTATGTACTTGGGTGCATAGAGGTGTGACGAGAACCGTGAAGTTCTAATGTATCGCCATGGAAGTGATGTAATGTTGCAGCAAAAGTGCTACTCTGATTCTTTATCGATGAACTTGTGCAAAGGACACGCAGAATTGTATTGTATCAAAACATTCCGATGTATACATACTCATGTTTAGCCCTGGAGAACACAAACCACAGCTAGGCATTCATATTGGCCTCACTGCCAGAAATGCCGACTTCACAAGCATAATAAGGCTGGAGAGATCCTTACCATCTGCTTTACCGTCTGAATTCTTGGATAGCGAAACTCACTTTAAATTGCAGAACTGAATGGACGAACTCCCAGCAGCTGTGATTTCATTTTACATCCACTCTTTAATGTACACTATATGGAATTTACTCTACAAAAGAGTCTCTGTATGGCAAATATTTTCACCTGCCCTGGCTCTGGTTGAAGGTCTTTATTTCCAGCTTAATCTTCTATTAACAATGATGATTTCATTCTTAAGTAGCATCTTGTAGCTCTATTCAGTATTTAATTTATTACAAGGCATATCAGGTGTAAATAAAACCATGGCACTGAAGGACGGTACGGAATGATCTCAAGTGGTGTAATCATCTCATCCACAACCATTCCACTTATGAACAAGATATCCCGTGTTAAAGGCTTTTAGCTGCTTCAGTTTAAATCCTAATCAGTCAAACTTAGCCATGTTACACGGCGTAAACATGGACTGCGTGTCTGATATCTAAGCATCATAAAATGGTTTAAGGAAATGAAGTAAAGACATTTGATAGATGCTGCTGTCATATTAATAGTCCAGTGTGCAGTCAAACACTAAATATATAAACATAGGAGCCTATTCTGATGATATCAGCCACAAGGAGACACTAAGAGAAAATATTGGCATGGGAAAGAAAAAGAAGAAGAAAAATAAGGACAACCAGAGAACTGGTGGAAGGGACAAGGTGTATTCTAGCCACAATGACCACTTAAGTAGCCACGGTTGGGGGGCGTGGGTAGCTGGCAACACGAGCAGCCGCATGTTCTGAGAGCTCTGTGTGCGGTGCTCGGCTAATACAAGGGGCATCCCAACCTCAACTTACCTCCCTCGGGGTCCTAACATCCTCCTGAAGCAGGATGGCTCCTCCAAAGGCCCAGCGGCAACTCAAGGGGACCCGGACCAGCCGATCTGAAAAAGGCCGTAAAATCCAAGATGGCGGCTCCCTGATTTCGGGTTCTTCTGTCTCTGGCCTGGACTTGGAGGAACAGGATGCGGATCTCCTCTCTAGCACGTCCCCAGCATCTGAGAGGGCAATGCATGATATGCTCCAGGGACTCCATGTTACCCTCCAGGCTGACTTCAAAGAGGCGCTGCAGGAGCTCCACCGTGATGTTCAGGATTTAGGTGAGCGCACCGACAACCTTGAGGCCAAATCTGACAACATTTGTCTGGCTCATAATGATCTTGTGGACAGACACCAGGCTCTGCAAATAGCTCATGACGCGCTGGCTACAAAAGTTGCTGACTTAGAGGACCGCTCACGCAGAAACAACGTGCGGATCTGTGGTGTCCCAGAGGTGGTGTTTTAGCTGACCTCCGGCATATCTCATGGAGGTTTTCAGCTATTACTCCCCTCAGCTTCCCCTCAGGACTTACTCCTGGACCGCGCTCATCGGCTACCCAAAGCGAGACATCTTTCACCTGATGTTCCCCGAGATGTTATTGTACGGGTTCACTTCTATCATATTAAGGAGTCCTTAATGTCTGCTGCTAGGAATGGCCCAACCTTGCCTGCTCCGTATGCTGCCTTGCTATTATTTGCGGATCTATCAGTGATGACCCAGGCAAAACAACGTGAATTATTTTTTTTGACAAAGCTCCTGAGGAACCACGAAGTGGCTTATAGATGGGGTTTTCCGACCAAATTGCTGGTGTGGAGAGAGGGAAACTACATGTTATCCCCAACATTTCATCGGGCATGCAACTCCTTCAGGAGGAGGACTGTGCAGGAGTATACCCCACCTCGTGTGGTAACAGCTTCTCCACTTAAGGTTTCGCAGGAGTGGCACCGTGTCAAGCCAAAATGAACGGCGGACCAGGTGAATGGAACTACATCGCTCTCTCCTTTCTGCCCTATGGGATTTTACCAACTCCCGCTTCTCCTTCGCTGATGGGATGTCCCATCTCTTAATATGGAACCGAGCTCCCTCACCCCCTGTTTGTGACTCGTATTTGATATGATCTTATTGATCTGGATATTTCCTTTCCCTGGTATACCAGGGATAACACCCCATGGGTGTTTACTCTCCTGATTTTCTACCTCGCATTATACACGACGGCGAGTTTCACCCCTTCACACTGCGGGCTCGCAGTGTTTTTTTGTTATTGTATTTTTTAATTTTTTTTTTTGGTTCGTCTGGTTCTTTATTCTCCTTATTTCCCTCAGCTCTCCTTTTTGCACAGGTCACTTGGAGGACTTACGCTTCTTACGAGTTGGGGATTACCTGCATTGTGGGGGTGGGAAGGGGAGGAGGCGTTCACCAACTGCTGCTTCTTAATGTTTATTACCTTTATATTTGATTGGTGGGTTCTCCTGAACTGAAATTTTTCTCCTTGAATGTTAGAGGTTTGAATGTTTTTTTTAACCACTTCAATGCTGAGGACGCGATCAGCGCGTCCTCAGCATTACCGCTGGTATGCGGAGGACGCGCTGAGCGCGTCCTCCCATTGGGGTCAGCGTTCGGCCGGGTTCCGGCCGATCGCTGGCCCCCCGGTGCGGGCTGACATCCTCGATGTCAGCCCGGCATCCGGGATCGCAGCTGCCGGAATTAGGTGTCATCGCGGCAGCGCAATGACACCTAATTCAGGCGCCCCCCCCGCATGTGCGGAGGAGGCGCCTGAAAGAGAGGGGGGGAGGTCCTTCTGACCTCTCTCCCTCCCGATCGGCGACTCTGCGGGGGTTAACCCAGGCATCATTTGGAAGGGCACAGCCTGCCCTTCCAAATGGTGCCTGGCATTAACCCCTGGGGAGCTGGATCGCGAATCGGCGCTGAAAAGCGCTGGTTCGCGATCCTTTCCGGAGCTGGCCGACATCTTGGATGTCGGCCAAGCCTCCGGGAACTCCCCCTGAGGACTGGCGTCATCGTGCGTAGCACGATGACGCCAGTCCTGGACTTAACCCCTAACTGCCACCAACTGTGGAGATAGGAGTTCCAATGAACTCCCTATCTCCCGATCCGTGGCAGTTAGGGGTTAATGTTTGGTATGGTTGGATCGGCCAGAGCATGGCCGTTCCAACGATACCAAACATGAAAGTGAAAAAGTTTGTCAAAAAAAAAAATGAAAACAAAAAATAAATAAATAAAAAAAAAAAAGAAAAAAAAAAAAAATAAACACTTTTTTTTTCTTTTTTTTGGTTTGTTAATGCAGCAATATTGTTCCCATTTCAATTATAATGTGAACAATGATGCTGCACTAACGATTTTTGTATGCGGTGCGTTTGTTAAAAATAGTGTAATTTTCCCCAAAAAAAAATGTAACGAGACCCCATCTCTAATTTTTTTAACAAGCGCACCCCATACAAAATATAACCGCAATTGCTCGCATGTTAAAATGTGAAAAAAAACACTTTACACATTGTAAATTATTGAAAATACATATTTTATTGCATTTTTTGTTATAATATACAGACATGACATGACGTATACATATAATAATGACATATTATGAATCTACCGAGTCTGACGGAAAGAACGATATATAATATGTCTGGGTCATATACTAAAATAAGCCTTCAAAACACGTTTAAACATGATGAGCAAAACCGGTAAAAATGACCTCAGCACAGGGGCGGGAAAAGCCTCAGCAGCGAAAGGGTTAAACGACAATGTCTTTTCCGAGATTTGCATAAGTATAAACCTGCGATAGTGTGCTTACAGGAGACGCATTTTCGATCTCACGATGCCCCCTGTCTTCGGTCTCAGATGTACCCTGAAGCTTATCACTCTATGTCCCCTACAAAATCGAGAGGCGTCTCCATCCTTTTCCATAGAGATTGGTTGTTTCAGGTTGCATCTCAACACCAGGACAAGGAGGGGAGAATGTTGATATTGACTGGCTCTCTTAATGATGTTCTGGTGACTATTGTTAATTTGTATTTCCGGAATGTTAACCAGTTGCAGTTCCTGAGGAAAGCCCATAAAAAACTTCAGTCTCTTAGCCAAGGCGCTGTGTACATATGTGGCGACTTCAATATGACTCCTTGCCCCATGGTTGATAGCCAGTCCTCTGGGGGGTCGCCCCCCCCCTCTCAAAAAGCGAAGTCTCTTGGCCGCCGTTTCACTGACTTTTTGCACTCTGTTGACATGTATGATGCCTGGCGTATCTCTCACCCCCAGGCTAGGGATTACACTTTTTATTCCCAGGTGCACTCCTCCTATAGCAGAATTGATTTATGCCTTCTACACCGAACCATGATCCCCCATCTCCTGGATGCTCAAATAGGGCCCATGACATGATCTGACCATGCACCTTTGATACTTTCCTTCCGTGCTCATTTTCCGGCTCGAGGTATGTGCTCGTGGCGTTTAAATGATTCGTTAATTGTGGACCTGGCTGGGAGGTATGGGGCCGCATCGGTTCTTGAGGACTACTTCAGATTGAATACCTCGGAGGTGGCGATCTCCTCTGTGTGGTTAGTTCATAAAGCAGTTACCAGTGGCCACTTTATTAAACAGGGGGCTTATAGAAAAAAACAGTATACTCTTAAAACATCAAACCTCTTACAACAAATCTCCTCCTTAGAATCCCAAAATAAGACTAAGCCGACTCCATCGATTGCATCTCAATTGCTTTCCTTGCGGAGGGAGTCGGAGTACTTAGGCCTGCATGCTATGGAACGCTACCTGCGCAAACTAAATTACACTTCCTATACCCAGGGTAACAAGGCGGGAAAGTTACTGGCCTCTAAACTTAAGGCTCGACGGGTTCAAACTAAAATCACCCATATTGAAAGCTCGGGGGACAAATGGTGCGTAATCCAGCGCTGATTGTCTCGGAATTTGCCAACTATTATAGCTCCCTTTACAACCTCAAACTTGACTCGGCCATTCCACCACCCTGCCCGGCAGAAATATCCACCTTCTTGGCGGAAGCGCACTTACCGACATTACTGCCCCATCAGCAAGCTGACTTGCTGGCCCCCTTCTCTGAGGAGGATGTCTATAAAGCGATCCGATCTCTCCCGGAAGGTAAAGCGCCAGGCCCTGATGGATTATCTAACCTTTATTATCAAAGTTTCGTCTCACTTCTGGTCCCTGCCCTGACTGCCTTATTTAATACCATTAAAGCCACTGGCCAAGTTCCCCCAGAGATGCTCCTGGTTATCGTAGTCACACTCCCTAAACCTGGCAAGCCCCCCACTCATTGCGCGAATTTTCGTCCCATCTCCCTACTAAATGTTGATATTAAACTTTATGAAAAATTTCTGGCCTCGCGCGTCGCGCCCTTGCTCCCTAAATTGATTCACCCGGATCAGACAGGATTTGTGCAGGGGAGGCAGACATGTGATAATACACGTCGCTTGTTTGACATGATAGATTTGGCTAATCGTTCTGGGACCCCTGGGCTCCTATTGTCTTTAGATGCAGAAAAGGCATTTGATCGCATGCACTGGGGTTTCATTCCTCAAACGTTGGAGGCCTTTCAATTTCCCGCCTTGTTTATCCGAAGTGTTATGGCTCTGTATTCTACTCCCTTGGCGAAGGTGTTGAGTATGGGATTTTCGTCCCCTACTTTTCCAATCACTAACGGCACTCGTCAGGGTTGTCTCTTATCGCTGCTAATTTTTGTCCTGGCTTTGGAACCGTTGGCATCTTATATTAGATTGAATTCATTTATTTCAGGTTTACCTTCACCGGCAGGTGAGCAGAAGCTTGCTCTGTTCCCAGATGATATTCTTTTATATTTATTTACCCCAGAAAACTCCCTCCCTCCTCTTTTTAATTTACTTGGAAAATACGGTCGGCTGTTTTTATAGTAAGATAATGTTGGAAAGACTTAGCCCCTCCCTTTACATATTCCTGGTCCCTCGCTGGTTGCCCTTAAAACTCAATACTCCTTTGATTGGCGTTCGGAATCTATTAAATATTTAGGTATTTTCCTAACGAAAAATAGGAGCTCCATAGTTAAGCATAATTTTCTCCCTCTTCTGCAATCTATTGAAAAACAACTGCAATCATGGCACACGGTGGAACTGTCCTGGTTAGGCCGCATGGCTTCCTTAAAAATGTCAATCTTTCCGCAAATCCTTTATTATTTTCGCAATGTCCCAATTTTTCTCCCAGCACATATCCTCCTGCGTATGCAAAAACTGTTGTTTGTCCATATTTGGAAACGCAAGCCCCCTAGAGTCTCGGCTAATACGATTACAACCCCGAGAGAGAAGGGTGGCCTTGGCTTCCCTGACCTGTTGAGATATTATAGAGCTTCCCTATTAGCCCAATTACTAGCTGCGCTGCACACTTCAGAACCTCCCTTATGGATGCGCCTGGAAAATGCCGTTGTCGCCCCTAATTCTGTTCATGACTTTATGTGGTATGACCCTCTCCCTAGAAGTAAACTGGAAGGGATGCTTCCCTCCTCTTATCTCTCGGTCTTGACCTGGTGTCACTGGGGCAGACCGTTACTAAAACCGTTTCGGCTGCTCAGTTTTGCACCTCTTAGTTTTTAAGTAGATTGTCTCCTGACCTATGCCTCGCCTCTTGGACGCTTCAGGGAATAACCCTTGTCCAAAACCTTCTCACTCCAACCTCTATTAAATCATTCCCAGACTTGGTATAAGAATTTGGTATTCCCCTAAACGAACTCTTTACCGACCTTCGTATTAAACATATATTGTTAACGCACAGGGTCGGGGCGATTCCAGTCAAGGATATTACAGCTTTCCACAGACTTTGCTTGGGTAAAAAAAAACTACTGAACCACTGTCCTATGTTACCGAAGCTTAGTGTCCCCTAGTAAGGAACATAAATTGCCATATATGCTGAGATGGGAAAGGGACCTATATTTATCATTTTCGCGTGAGGACTGGTTTTATGCCACGTCATCGGTATATCGCCTATCTAAAAGCACTGGCATGGGAGAAGCACATCTTAAGTTATTGTACCGCTGGTATCTTACCCCTGCTCGACTACACCATATCTTTAAGGATACTAACATGTGCTGGCGTTGTTTAGCAGACAAAGGTTTTTTGCTTCATGTTTTTTGGTCTTGCCCGACAATTAGCCCTTACTGGGCTGACGTCCGTTGCCTAATCAACCTATGTACCTCGTTAGATATTCCTCTTTAACCGGAAACCTACCTATTACATTTTATTCCCATTAACATTCAAATACCCCGAGGGTTGATATCTGCAATCTTAGGGGTTGCCAAATTAGTGTTGGCTAGTCACTGGAAATCCGCCTCTACCCCCTCACTCTCAGAAGTCTTGAACCGATTAGATAGTATCTGTAAATATGAGGAAATGTTTGCTTCAGCCCATAACGCCCTTTCACAGTGCTGTATTACCTGGGAGGGTTGGATATCTCACAGATCCTCCAAGGGAATCTCTTAAAATCTCTTAAAATCGCTTTAAGCCTGTCGAACCGTATTTTTTTTGTTTTTGTTTATGGTTATTTCATTACTGTATTTGTTAATTATTGTTATTATAGAATGTAAAATGTACCGAATAATGTTGATGACCATTCACTTGCACATATGCGACTAATATTGCTGAAAGGCCCTGCTTGGCCTTTATTGTCATTACTATATCTTTGTATTTAAACTTCTGATGGTACTTAATAAAAACTTTATATTGAAAAAAATAAAAGTGGCCACGGTTATTAGAGTGACACTTTAGTAACTACTAAAACCTAGATCTGGTTTTGGACTCTAACTGTAGCGTTCGGGTGAGTAAGCGTTAACGCCAGCATAAGTGACTTTAACGCATGCCACTAACATTACATCCCTAACGCTAAACCCCAGAAAAATCCTTTAGTGCACTGGTTATTGCGCTAGCTTGCGCGAGCTTACTGTACTTTGCGCACCCTATGCTTAACATGGGGAGCACAATCAGTAATTACCGTTAGGATGTGTAAGGTACTACAAAGTGCTAACAGAAATGTTAGCGGCACTTAAAAGCTGGTGCTAACTGATTCAGCTTTTGTAGAATCATTTAGCACCTCCTAAACCCCCCCCAATAAATCCGATACTCACCTCTCATCCTGCGGCGAGAATGGTGGCCTGATCTGTCGCTTCTCCTGGCCCCGCGCAGAGTGAGACTACGGACAAATAGTCCCTTGTCTCAGTCCACGATCACTCCACGGCACTGCGAGATCGAGATCATGCAGGGCTCATGGCTCAGCAGCGCAACCCTCCATGTAGTCCTATGGACACCAGGAGGCTCGGAATTGCTACTTACAACAACACTGTGCTAACAGAAATGTTAGCGACACCTAAAAGCTGGTGCTAACTGATTCCGCTTAAACAGAATGATTTGGATCCCCCTAACCTCATCCCAATAAGTCTGATATCTCTTGCAATGAGCGCTACAGCGAGAATCACCGAGGGTAGCCCTTTGTTCCAGCGCAATGTGCCGTGGTAGCTCGAACGCTAAAATGGGGACGTTATGGGAAAACCTAAAGGTGCAGATTTTCCCAGCTAGCGTTCCCGTTTTGGCATTAAGAATGTAATGTAGCCCTAAATCTGGAGTTTTCATTCTCAATAAAAAGATTTTCTACAAAAAAGAGCCATAAATATTCACGCCTATAATAATCAATGATGTTTTCTACAGCTTGGACATGTTGGTAGATGTTTATCATCTTTAAACTGCTTTAACTCTTCCATTCAATATTAGTTTAAAAGTCACTTGTGTCTCGTAGCATCCTTAATGATACTGTATCTCAGGAGTCTAGCCCCAAAAAGTATAAGTGTGTGACCTCTCCAAGATTTCTGCGCGCCAATTAACTGATGACATTAACCCGCAACCCCACCTTGAAATTTAAAATTGATGCTAAAATCATAATGATAAGCTGGAATTAAAGGTAGAAAAGATCATATATTTCTGATGACATATGATTGAAAAATAACATGCTTTTCAGTGTATGGATGAAAAGGGAACTGCATTCCTCTTGAAAAATAGTGCAGGAACTGCATTCCCAAGTGTTCCTGCTCAACCCCTCCCCCTGCTGTATTTCCAAATTGATCATCACATACTTTAATAAATCTGTGTGGCCTGATAGTTTGATTTTCAGTATAGCATATTTTTAGCTCAATTAATTTGTCTTTCCATGCTTAAAGTTTGACTCTAATAAAGGAATGTTTATAACTTTATTGAAAACTCAGTAAGTTCTCTTTTTGTATATTATCTAGGAGAAAATAGACTTCTAATATGTTTCCTGTTTGTAATACATGGGCTGTAGTTTGTAATTTAATTGAACATAGCTGCCTTTTGTGTTTCCAGCTCTCTTATTATACAGTGGCAAGAAAAAGTATGTGAACCCTTTGGGATTATGTGGAGTTTTGCATGAATTGGTCATAAAATGTGCTCTGATCTTCATCTAAGTCACAACAATTTGAAAAACACAGTCTGCTTAAAATAATACAACACAAACATTATATGTTTTCATGTGTTTATTGAACAGAAATGTAAACATTCACAGTGCAGGGTGGAAAAAGTATGTGAACCTTTGGACTTAATAACTGGTTGAGCCTCCTTTGGCAGCAATAACCTCAACCAAACGTTTCCTGTAGTTGCAGATCAGACCTGCACAACGATCTGGAGTAATTTTGGACCACTCCTCTTCACAAAACTGTTTCAGTGTAGCAATATTCTTGGGATGTCTGGTGTGAATCGCTCTCTTAAGGTCATGCCACAGCATTACAATCGGGTTGAGGTCAGGACTCTGACTGGGCCACTCTAGGAGGCATATTTTGTTTTGTTGAAGCCATTCTTTTGTTGAATTACTTGTATGCTTTGGGTCATTGTCCTGTTGCATCACCCATCCTCTGCAGAGCTTCAGTTGGCGGACAGATGGTCTTACGTTTTCCTGCAAAATGTCTTGATAAACTCTGGAATTCATTTTCCATCAATGACAACAATCCGTCCAGGCCCTGAGGCAGCAAAGCAGCCCCAAACCATGATGCTCCCTCCACCATGTTTTACAGTGGGGGTGAGGTTTTGATGTTGGTGTGCTGTGAATTTTTTTCTCCACACATAGTGTTGTGTGTTTTTTTAAATTTATTTTCTTATTCTTTTTGGACAGCAATGGCTTCCTCCGTGGTGTCCTCCCATGTACTCCATTCTTGTTTAATGTTTTCCTTATTGTAGATGTGTCAACAAAAATGTTAGCATGTGCCAGAGATTTCTGTAAGTCTTTAGCTGACACTCTAGGATTCTTCTTTACCTCATTAAGCATTCTGCACTATGCTCTTGCAGTCATCTTTACAGGATGACCACGCCTACGGAGCGTAGCAACAGTGCTGAACTTTCTCCATTTGAAGACAGTCTGTCTTACCGTGGACACATGAGCATCAAGGCTTTTGGAGATACTTTTGTAACCCTTTCCAGCTTCATGCAAGTCAACAATTCTTGATCGTAGGTCTTCTGAGAGCTCTTTTCTGCGAGGCATGGTTCACATCAGGCAGTGCTTCTTGAAACCAGTAAACCCAAAACTGGTGTGTGTTTTTAAAGGGCAGGACAGCTTTCAGCAACACATCCAATAATATCACACTTATTGGACTCAAGGTTGGCTCACTCCTGGCTCCAATTAGCTCTTGGAGAAGTCATTAAGCTAGGGGTTCACATACTTTTTCCACCCTGCACTGTGAATGTTTACATGTTCTGTTCAATAAACACATGAAAACATATAATGTTTGTGTTGTATTATTTCAAGCAGACTGTGTTTTTCGTAATGTTGTGACTTATATGAAGATCAGAGCACATTTTATGACCAAAGTGTTCACATACTTTTTCTTGCCACTGTATATGCAATTTGTACATATGTATCCATAGCCCTAGGTGCGTAACATACATATGGTTCTATTCTATTTAATATTCAAATGTAATCTTTAAAATGCATACAAGTCAATTTCCTTACATTAACAGATTCATTTTATAAATTATTCATATCCTATTCTTATATTTCGGTTTAGATAGTCTATTGTTGCTTATCGTACTTGTTTCTCTTTTTACCAGCAGATCATATAAAACCGTGGTCCCCAACCCTGGTCCTCAGGTCCCCCTAACAGGTTAGGTTTTAAGGATCATCTTGGGGAAATGCAGACTGAATCCTGCAATCACTGAGCAGCAAATCCTATCACCTGTGCTGTGCTTCAGATATATGGCAAACCTGACCTGTTAGTGGGTCCTGAGGACCAGGGTTGGGGGCCCCTGATATAGAAGTAATCAAGGTGTTTGGATTTTTTTCTTATGACGTAGCCACACTGTTCTTGAATTAAGGTGACATCTGATTGATTTAGTACAGACTCCTGTAATAAACTGTTATTTAAGACCTTTGCAAATTTCTAAATGGTGAATCTAATGCTCATCATAATATTGAACTGGGATCATATAGAACAACTGAAGGAAATTTCCAGATAATGATTATAAAAATTCAGGAGCTGTTGATGAGGAGCCACAAATACCAACTGACTGAGTGAGCTGTTAAGCATTAATGCCCCCCCTTATTATTAGCTCTTTAACAATCGAGTCGCTATGTCAACACCTAGGCTCGTCATTTTAGGGAGCCACTAAATATAGTGGTAGTAGTGCTGCACAAACGTAATGGTATCCCCTTCTGGATGCCATAGGATTTCATGGAAAGTTGCAAGGTCAATGGAGGGATCACTAAGACCTATTTGATGTTCATGTCCTTCAGCTTACAGTGGGCGAGGAGGCAGAGTGCCCCTCTTCTTCACCAAGGGATAGCAATTGAGTATTGGATTTTTTAGTCTTTTTTCTGTATAAAGTGATTTTGCCATGCTATGGCAGCCAGACATTTTTTTAAGTTAACAGCTGCAAACAAGAATAACTATTCTACCTTAGAATATCTTGTTATTCTCTGACGGCCTCATCAGAAGTGCATCCTATATAAAGTATATGAAGCCTTGATGTACAGTAGGCAACTGTAGCAACACAGTCACATCAGGAGTTTGCAGCTCAACTAGAACATCAGTGAAGCCATTAGAGTTAATAAATGGTGCTATTGTACTTCAAGGCTCCCTCGTTAATGCTAATGGCTTGGGTAGAATAGGAGGACCTTAAAATGAATTCAAGGGAAAAAAATATAAATTCATACAATTAAAAAAAGGGAGAGCAAGGACCTTTGCTTTCATGTTCACAATATTCCTGTATGATATAACGTGAAACCCTTTGTATTCATATCTTTTTCAGTAATGCATGTTCACTTCTGGACAGCATAGAATAAAAGGAATAAATGGTGACCTTGTTGAGCTTATGTGTTTCACTCGGACAATGAAGAGCTCTTTCCATTCCTGCTACTTGCCTAACACTGAATAGACACAGAACGTTAAATCCCTGTATTTTCCCTTCTATTCTCTTATAATAATACCTTATGTGCTCCAAACAATCACTGCCCTGGAGGTCATAAATTTATTTCACTGCCTTCTACTCTGTTTTCCCTCTCTATATTGGTATTTCTAATTCATTAAAATGAATATACCAACATTTTACAATAAATAGAGTTTATTTCTTAGTACAGGAAGAGCGGGGTCGCGCCTATTTCGAACGGGGCAGCTGCAACCACCAAATGTATCCAGCCCAGCAACATGTATAAAACATAACAAGAAAAAAAAAGGTGTCATCTGCGCTTATTCCTCTAACACCGTGTGAAACAAAACACAATTAGAGACTTTGGTTTACTGCAATGGCCATTGAGTGTAAGCTCACCTGCCAACGTCAATGCACCTCTAGTGAAGGTGAGTCCTAACCAAATGAAACCACACGCTGCTGTGTAGTGAACCACAAATGCTCACGCTGCTTATCAGTCATGAGGTAGGCTGGTGGGCTATTATTTATGACCTCCCAGGAACAAATCCACCATAGGATCAAAAAAACAAACAGGGTTATGCAAAGAGAATTGAAAAGTCACCGCACATTCGGTGACTTTTCGTTCTCTTCCATTCGGTGCGATTTGGCGATCCCATTTCGGCGACCCTGCAGTGTAGTCAGCAAGCACCACAGGGCTGCCGTAATGCAGGGAAAAGTCGCCGCAAACACGACGAACACTCACCGCAAAACGAGGGCGAACGCACACTGAAACCCGCAAAAACATCTGGATTAACCCGCCGAACACGCCGGAGAAACCCGAGCGGGAGTCGATCAGAGCACAGAGCAGCCGCCGGATAAACCCGACACCACAGATGAAGGAGGTGAAGAGAAAAAAACTGTTTGCTTGAATGTTTGAAAAGTGAAACGTGGTTTGCAAAAAAAACTACTGAACGAAAATGTCTGAAATTTACATATAAGATCCAATGAATGATAATAAAAAGGGCTGTTACAGAAAAAAGAAAAAACGATTAAAAAAAAAGGTAAAAAAAGTTTGCAAAAAAATCCAAAAAAATGCCTAAAAGATCCTAAAAATCTAAAAATAGAGACTTTTTACTGCAGAATATTATAATAAATGGTTTATTAGATATTGAATTAAAACGGGAATATTTTTAACATTGAAGCCTATGGGATTCTCCAGAATAATCCTGTCGAATGAACCCACCAAATGGCAGGGCAATTCGGCAACTTTTCACTGCTGGTTTATGTTCTCTGAATAGACGAAGCATTGCTTCTCTATGGGGATTTCACTGCCCTCGAACAGGCACCAAACAGGCATCATATGTGCAGGCAATTCGCTAGGATTTGGCAAACTGCCTGCTCTCTGAACAGCCGAATGGAAAGGAAAGGTAACCGTACGCTGGATTTCAGCATTTGGTTACCTTTCGGCCCCAATTTGGAGCTCTTTGAATAACCCTGAAAGTCACGGAACGGAATATGCTGCAAGGATGACCTGGCTGGAGGTACAATAAAACATACATAGTACAGGAAGAGCGATTTATTTCTCGTCCCCTCCTAATATCTCTATGTAAATACCAATTATTGAATATTTGTATAAGTATTTGGAATGTTTCTTTATTATATGTTTTTTCTTTGTGGGAATGTATATATTTACCCTACTCCTTATACTATTTCTGTTCGAGGATGTGTATTTGCAAGATCAGCTGTTTTTATTGGCTTAATTCGTCTCACACTCGTCGTCGTTTTCATTGAAAACTAGATGAACAGCCACTGACTTGAGACCAAAGATATGACTAGATTCCCCCCCCCCTTTTTCCTGTTTTAAATATTTACATTTCATATATATCAAGTTGCTGAGCTGCACTGTTGGTGTTGGAAGCAGACTGTTACTAATGAGCTGCCATTCTCCACCTCACGAATAGCTGGCTTGTCACTCTTCCACAATGATTCTACTTTCAAATGCAACCCAGACCAGATTAACCAAGTGTATTTTGGTCAAGTGTGCTTTCTGTGGTTGAACCATAAATGAGCAAGTGGAAGTCAGCATCAGTAGCTTCAGTATAGCTCGTACAAACATCCTGGTACTTATTGAAAAAATAGCCCTTCCCAAAGAGATTGTTCTTGTGTTGGCTGAAGTCTTGCACCATACAATGTGTCGAGGAGAAGCCTCATCTGATTGCCATCCCCTGATCGGGAGATACGCAATGATGATATTTAAAACCCGGCTAACCAAAGAGTATATTATACAGGTTGAATACCTCACAAACAGGACTACTACTGCTGTTTATCCCTTCTGGCATGCCAGTGTGTTCCTAAGTGCCAGCAAGGGTCACACATGCTGCTGAGCAGTGCCAGTGTGTCACCTCCTAGGTGCTGAGCAGCATGTCTCTTACAGTACTCCTGTCGTGTCCCCTGCTACCCCTCAGCTACGTGGAATAGACATGTGCACAGCACAAAATTTTGTTTGGAACTAATGGATTAGTCCTAAAATGCAATTTATTTAGTTGCTAAAGAAATTCATTTTCAGTTCTTTAATATGAAAACTAATTTCATTCTTCCGAAAACCAGCGGATACAATTACTATTGTAGTGGCTCCTCAGAGGGCTGAGATCGCTGCTTGTTACAGAATCTCTCACTCTCAGCACAATGTGTCAGGGAAAGCTGTTACAGTAACTGACTGCTGCTCATCACAGCGCTCAGAGTTTCAGTAAAACTAATAAATAATATTTTTATATATAAGAGGCTATAACAATATTATTTCCTTGTTTTACTGAAACTGACCGCTGTTACAGTCAGTTACTGTAACAGCTGAGCCTGATACATTGTACTGAGAGATAATATAACAAGCAGCCGATCTCAGCACTCACAGCCACTGGATTTAAAGGGCTAAAAAAAAGGCTCCTCTCTGTATAATGTATAGAACATCCTCCTGCATTAATTAATAACCCTCTCTGTATAATGTAGATAACATTCTCCTGCATTAATACCCCTCTCTGTATAGAACATCCTCCTGCATTAATTAATAACCCTCTCTGTATAATGTAGATAACATTCTCCTGCATTAATACCCCTCTCTGTATAATGTATACAACATCCACCTGCATTAATTAATACCCCTCTCTGTATAAATGTAAGAACATCCTCCTTAATTAATGTCCCTCTATGTATAGAACAATCCTCCTCAATTTATACATTTCTCTGTATAATATATAACATCCTCCTGCATTAATACCCCTCTCTGTATAATGTATAGAACATCCTCCTGCATTCATTAATGCCCCTCTCTGTATAGAACATCCTACTCAGTAGGAGCTACTGCATTGGCATGTGGAGGGTGCAGAACTTCGGAATGCAATGCTTATCCAGCACAGGAGAGGGAACTTTTACTTAAACTTTGCATCTCTGTGGGGGAGAGAGACAGTAATATAAAAGCAGGGGAAGGGCAAATATTAACATAAATCGGTCTGAAAGCTCAGAGAAGAGATGTCTGGTGCAAATTTATTTTTATAATAAAATTAAGCACTTTAAATCCAGGGAAAACATTCAAATAAATCACACTGACAGCTCATAATAACAGAGTAACTGTGAGTTGGATACTAAATGTATCAGACGTACAAAAACCTTTATAACAAGCAGCACTGGGATAGGTGAGGGACTTTATAAAAAATGTGTATTATAGATAAGGAAAGGGGGATAGTGCTCCTGGATAATATAAAATGTATCAGACCTAAGCCCCTATTATGCAGAGTGGGAGGGGAGATAACACACATTTTATAAAGTCCCTCTCTTCTCCCAGCGCTGCTTGTTATAAAGGGGTTTTTACTATCCAGCCCATCTCTGTCATTAGCTCTCAGTGTGATTTATTTGAATGTTTTCCTTCTCCAGCTGCATTTATCATCTTGTCTGCCTCATAGACATGCAAGGGTTAAGTAAAGGTTTCCTCTCCTGTGCTGGCTGTCTGTGCTGCGAGTGAGTATTCTGGAGCTCTATCACTGTCAGATTTTCGGGTACGGGTCGGGAAGGATTCCGCATACAAACCTTTTCTGTAGCTTTGCGATGTTGCGCTCTTCATTGCTGGTCTCCTTCAATCCACGTAATATTACAAAAAGGACTGAAACTAAAATGTAGTGCATTTAATTTTAGTTTCTTTCGTTTTTTGTACTGAGCAGTTTCGTATCTCTTGAGTCATACGAAAACTAAATTATCCCAAAATTCGGACTAAATCATTTTAGTACTAAAACGAATGCACATGTCTAATGTGGAATCCTAGCAAGATTCCAAAATGCTAGAAGAATCCAACATACCTGTTGGTTCCAAGTATTTCAGATATCGAACGCTCATCCGTTGTGATATATGTAAAAGTAAAAAAAGACAAGTGTCTGGAGAATTGGGAACCACTTTGTTATAATATTTAATGGCAGCCAGGCCTCACTGAGCTTCCGGTGATTAGTAGACAGGGTCACCATGGACCAAAATGTGCCAATAAATATAATGGTCCTTAAGAGGTTAAAATATGGTTGTAGTGTTATCTTACTGGTGTTATACTGTATGCCACAGAGTATAGTTTCCAAGGTAACAGACTAATAGAGTATAGTTAGCATTAATTTAATTTTGCGTGATGTCATGTGTTGCTAGGAAAGCTAAACATATTTATCACACATAACAACATTTGATTTTATGGTGAGATAATCCGCGTCCTGAATGTTCTGTGTGACCTCATTAGGGTAACCTTAGGTGACACTGGAAAGGAATTCAGGATATTTAAAATCCTTTTCAACTTCAAGATAACAACACATCTGACACTCTAAAAATAATCTTCCCATCATTACTACCAGGCGTCTCTTTCACGTAGCAAAGTCGAGTGGTATCAGATTCTTGGTTGCGCTAATAATCTTACTGTAACTATTCCAAAAGAATTCATTCGTTTTATACACTGTGTACGTTCATTCACTCTGATACTGAATACTGTAATATTAGGATCACACCCACACCTGAACCATAACATGCAAGTCATTTAGAATTATTTTCTCATAGTTTTGTCACTTAGAGGGTTATCCAGAGAGCACCGAAATGTCAGCGACATTTCGGTGCTCTCAGGTTCCCCACACTTTGGGGAATCAAAGTTCCCCACCCTGGGGTGAATTCAGCATTCACCACAGGGTCCCCGGATTGCAGGGAAAACCCGCCGCAATTCCACCGAACATCTGCTGAAAACTGACCGGAACCGCTGCAAAAAACATGCCGAACACACAGGAAAAAGCCGCCGAACCGCCGATCGGGGTAAAAATACAAAAACAAAACAATACGCTTGAAAGTTTCAAAATTGAAACGCTGTTTGCAAAAAAAACTATTGAACGAAAATGCCTGGAATTAACATATAAGATCCTATGAATGATAATAAAAAGGTCTGCTACAGAAAAAAGAAAAAATGCTTTTAAAAAAAACCCGGAAAAATAATTTTGCAGAAAAAAAATCACGAAAGATGCCTAAAAGATCCTAAAAAAATCAATAAAGAGACTTTTATTGCAGATTAAAATAATAAACGGTTTATTAGATATTGGATTAAAACGGGAATATATTTAACATTGAAGCCTATGGGATTTGCCTGAATAAATCTGCTGAATAAAACCACCGAACAGCAGGGCAATTTGGCAACTTTTCTCTGCTATTCGGTATTCTCTGAATAGATTAACCATTACTTCTCTACGTGGGATTTCACTGCCTTCGAACAGGCATCGTACTTGCTGGCAGTTCACTAATATTTGGCAAACTGCCTGCTCTCTGAATAGCCGAATGTCCCCAAAATGTCACTGTATGGGTAAATTCCCTGTTCGGTGACATTTCGGGCCAGATCAGGTCTCTCTGAATATCCCCTTTGATCTCTTTGACCTAATTACTAATTACTGTCAGGACGCGTATTCCAAAATTTTAGCTATTCCTTAAAGCTGGTGCTAACCCCCCCACTAAATCTGATCCTAACTTCTCATCCCACGGCGAGAACGCTGGCCCAATCCGCCGCTTCTTGTCACTGGGAGGCAGAGTGAGACTGGGAACAAGTAGTTCCCAATCTTCCTCTGCAATCACTCCGCAGAGATCGAGATGATGCAGGACTCGCGGCCCAGAAGCGTGACCCTCTGTGGAGTCCTATGATTCCAGTAGGTGATCCTTGCAGTGGCGCGGAAGTGCTACTGCAAGTATCCCAGCGGTTAGTGCTGCCTTCCAGGGTGAGGTGCTGAGATAGTGAAGTGGAATCAGGCTGGAAGATGGTCACCATGAGCCAAGCGGCCATCTTGTTCAGAATATTGGTTCACTTGAAAATAACTAGGTAGATTTCAGTAGAAACTAGAATGAAACTTACATAGAATTTTAGGAATGTGTTAGATTAACAGAGAAGTAATTAAAATGGAGGAAGATCCGGGCCGCTCTTGGCACGGAGAGACAGGATGACGAATGGATACATCAAGGTCACAAAGGCCTGCAGTGAGACAAAGAGAGCGTAGAAACCAGACCATGTCTTATCTGTGACAAATAAACATAGCCTCTAGGGAGGTGGGCACGGCCCGGATTGAGTGCCGCAGCAAATCACGAACTGTCAGACTAACATGAAGTTTGCCAATTTACGGCCAATGTATGGAATGCCTTTGTTATTAACCAAGGGAGGTACTAACCCACATGGGGTGGGATAGTGTCACCGGGAGGTGGGCTAATTAGGATGTACCTAATTATGTATTTGGGGTATAAAACCCCTCGTCGGGGTGAGATCGGGGCTCACTCTTTGCGATTTAATCCTGTGTGAGCATTGTGTGACGTCACAAATAAAGTTTGCCTTTCCTGAAGAGACTCGTGTTCAGACAATCCTTGCTCGTGTCCGGTCCGGCTTCGTCCCGAATGAAACTAGCAGATTCCGGTTACATTTCTTGGGGGCTCGTCCAGGATACAGGCCCTTGTCGTCACGGCAATGACTGCTGAACACTGTGGCGGTTGACTGCAGGTGCAAGTGATCCAGTCAGTTGGGCGTCCATTGAAGGTGAGCTGACATCTGCAGGCGCCAAGCAGGATTTCCTGTTCAGTGGACCTCGTCTCGGTTCCAAACGGACCCCCGGCCCGGGAAGCTGGGACACCACCGAGTCTGAGGAAACAGCGAGCAGCGCGGCGATAGGTAAAGTGTCTTCTATGTTTGTGTGTGTATCAGAGATACTGGTGTAAAGGGAAACGTCCAACCATAGTCGGATAAGGAGACCCGCGGCCACGGTCTCGTTGACATACCGAACCCGCCGCCGATAGCACGGACAAGCAAAGGAGCCAGAGTGGCTAGCGCGTGTCAGGACCCGGGGGATCGGATGTCAACCAAATGGTAGTTCTGTAAGAGAGGGAGAGAGTAGCCACGTGGAGTTGCATAGTCATAGTCAGTGTTTGTAAACAGAGCTTCTGCACGTGGACAAGGAAAGAAGGAGGGATTTCTGTGACTGGGCTGAGAGCCCTGAGTCAGTGCTAGTGTGTACGTCGTGTAGTGAAGGGGCCAATTGAGGTCAGTGGTAGCTGCAGAGATAGTGTGGTGCGGGTGGGTAGATTACCCATAGGCAAATTGGAATTGCAGACGGGAGTGTTGTTGTAGAACGGGGTGCACATAGCCACAAGCAGTCAAGAGTTAGAGTTCAATTAACGGGGTATAAGGAGCCAAAAGGAGGGACGGTGTGCCCTCGGCTAGTAGAAAGAGTTGAATTGTCTATGTATTGTTTTGTGCTGAAAGTATCTGGTACAGTACATGCTGTGAGTGATTTGAGTGCTGTGAGTGATCAAGCACCTACTCGCCTAGCGAGAAAGCAAACTTGAGAGTGGACTCCCAAGGTACGTTTCCGGCTCAGGCGACTGCAGTCCGGCTACTGACGGAGGAAGCGAATCCGATACATATGAATTGTTGACTGAAGTACCAGACAGTAAATTTCAAGTGTTTTTGCTAAAAAGTAATATCCGTATTGTAAAAAGGTTACTGCCCTTAAAAGAGTAACAATGGGCAACGGGTCGTCCAAGCCCAAGAAGGTAAAGAAGGGTGAGACGCCCTTAGGGTATATGGTGCGGAATTTTGAAGTATTATATGAAACGCATGATTATGGTGTAGAGTTAACTAAGGAGAAACTAACATTAATGTGTACAATTGTATGGCCACTGTTAGTTCCAGAATGGCCAGAGCAGAGGTCAATGGACCCGGAGTTAATACAGAGAGTGCATTCCCAAGTCACCGGGAAATGCGGACATCCTGAACAGTACCCGTATATAGATATATGGAGGTATTGTGTAGTCATTTTATAATGATGGCGGGACAAAATAAGAAGCAGGTACCCCAAATAATGAAGAGAAAGGGAGACAGGTGTTGTCGGTTATATGGGAAATGGTGGAGGAAGAGGTGCCCCTGGAAAGAGGGAGAGCAAGGGGTCGGGGAGGCAGAGGTAGGGGAGCCCCTAGAGAATCTCTGGGACCCAACCAGTGCGCCTGGTGCCGGGGTGAAGGTCACTGGAAAAATGATTGCCCTGCATTTTTGGCTAAATTTGGTGGACAGGGGGAGGCTGGGGAATCGGGAGGTCAAGCCTCCAATGGCCAAGTAACAAACGGCAGATATGAGAGAAGTGAGGGTGCCAGTGCAGGGTTTGTGGGTTTGGCGGGAACGTCATTTGAAGGGCAGGGTACATATTGACAAGGACCTGGGCCCATCCCGCTCGGTAACCACGAGCCCACGGTCACTATGAGAGTGGGAAATAAAGATGAAATTTTTATGGTTGACACCGGTGCCGAATATTCTGTTGTAACACAGCAAATTGCACCCCCTATGGGAAATTAAGTTGATATTATGGGAGCAATGGGGGTGTCTGCTAAGTACCCCTTCCTTGCTTCACTGAAATGTAGTGTGGGTGGGCATAATGTTGAACATGAATTTTTGTATATGCCCGAATGTCCCATCCAGCTCCTGGGGCGGGATATCCTTTGCAAATTGCAAGCCCAAATTACATTCCTTCCCGGGGGACATGCTCAATTAGACCTGCCTGAGAGTGGCAGCTCTACACGGCAGTACAACCCAGCCAGCCAGCACCCCCAATCTGTAAAAATTGCAGTGATTATGCCAAGAGAGGAAGAATGGCGCACAGCAGCAACTCTGGCGGCGGCCCCGGACCCGCACACACTACTCCTCGGAATTCCTGGGGTGTGGGCGGAGGAAAACCCGCCCGGACTAGCTGTAATTATTCCCCCAGTGTACGTTGATTTAAAACCTGGTGCAACGCCTGTGGCTCTAAGACAATATCATATCCCACAAAAAGCCAAGCAGAATATCCAGACACATTTACAGAGACTTAAAGACCACGGCATATGGAAATTCTGCGTGTCACCATGGAACACACCCCTGTTGCCAGTACTGAAAGAGGGCACACAAGATTACCGCCCAGTCCAAGATTTACGAGCTGTCAATGAAGCCACAGTAACTCTACACCCTGTGGTTCCCAATCCATACAATTTATTGGCACTAATTCCCAGAGATACAAAATATTACACGGTGCTTGATTTAAAAGACGCTTTCTTTTGTATCCGTCTGGCTCCAGCAAGCCAGCCCCTTTTTGCATTTCAGTGGTAGGAATCTACCATGGGAACGCGCCATCAAATGACCTGGACACGCCTCCCTCAAGGTTTCAAAAACTCGCCCACGATCTTCGGATGCGCACTCAGCCAAGACCTCCTCTCCTTCAACGCTCAGCCAGACAGAGTTGTCTTACTACAATATGTAGATGATTTATTACTGGCTTCTCCCACAGAAAAAGACTGTTTATCTGCCACAAAAGCCCTGCTACATCTACTATGCCAAGCAGGATACAGAGTGTCAAGAAAGAAAGCACAAATATGCAAAAAAAGTGTAAAGTACTTAGGTTTCCAGTTAACAGGTACCAAGCGCGCATTGGGGGCTGAAAGAAAAGAAGCAGTATGCCGAATACCCCAACCAAAGACCAGAAGACAAGTCCGTCCAAAGACCAGAAGACAAGTCCGTGAGTTTCTGGGAGCTGCAGGCTTCTGCCGGCTGTGGATCCCCAATTTTGCAGATATTGCCAAGCCCCTTCATCAGGCCACAAAGGCGGGAGAACAGGACCCCTTCCTCTGGGAAGAAGAGCAAACAGCAGCATTTCTAAAGTTAAAGACTCTGTTAATGGAAGCTCCTGCACTGGGACTGCCAGATCACAGCAAGCCTTTCCAGCTGTACGTGCATGAACACAATCAAACAGCAACAGGAGTGCTGATTCAAAGTTTTGGCTCTTGGCTAAGGCCTGTGGCCTATCTCTCCAAGCAACTTGACCCTGTGGCCTGTGGCCTACCCTCATGCCTGAAAGCCGTGGCCGTGGCAATGCTGATAGCAGAAGCAGACAAGCTGACCCTTGGACAAGTTCTTCATGTCAAGGTGCCCCATGCTGTCAAAGCCCTGCTGGATGTGAAAGGAAGATACTGGTTCAGCAACAGCCGGATGACAAATTACCAAGCTATGATGTGTGAGAATCCACAGGTTCATTTGGACCTCATCGCTACCTTGAACCCTGCTACTTTACTGCCTGACTGCGAAGAGGATCCAGATCATGAATGCCTCCAAGTCATGGAAGAAGTGTTCAGTAGCAGACCAGATTTGAAAGACGTACCCCTAGACAAATACGATCTACAGTTGTTCACTGATGGTAGCAGTTACATGGATGATGGGAAGAAAGTCTCCGGCTATGCAGTCGTCTCAGCAGAAGAGATTATTGAAGCAAATCCACTACCAAGCCATACATCTGCACAACTGGCTGAAATAACAGCCCTAACCAGAGCTCTAGAAATCTCCGAAGGCAAAAGAGTAAATATCTACACTGACTCCAAGTACGCCTTCATGACAGTCCATGCACATGGTGCACTCTACAAAGAAAGAGGCCTACTTACTTCCTCAGGACACAGATCAAGTATGCAGCTGAAATCGCGGCTCTCCTAGAAGCTGTATGGAAACCAATCGCTGTCAGTATCATGCACTGTCGTGGCCACCAGAAAGGTCATGATGAAATCCCAAAAGGCAACAGGCACGCTGACCAGGCCGCAAAAGCAGCTGCAAAACCATTGCTAACAAATGATCAAGCCAAAGTCCTGCTCTGCAAGCAAGAGCCTCAACCTCTCATGCCAAACTACGAATTCTATATGAATTGGAGAAAATTTGAACCCAAAGGCGAGTTCATTGAAATTATGTTACACAAATGGCAAGATGAGTATGAACTATTAGAACTCAATCATGACTATATCCAATGGCTTTTCCCAACCCAGTCTCAAGGCCGAAATTTCTACTCCACTCCTCTGAATCCTCAAGAGACACGTTTAATGATCAACACCTCAGAAGTTCAGCAAAGATTACGCAGAGCATACAAAATGATGCTGAAATTCTTCGGCGTAAAATTAATGGGGGAGTGTGAAGAGGATACAAAAGTAACCGAAATTGAACGAGCAGAAAATTTCGCCGAACGTTTTGAAAATTTAACAACCAACCCTCATAATAATCTACAGATTACACGAATACTGCTAAATCTGGTTGAATTGGGAGCAGAAGAATCCCAAGCCCCGTTGGTGAGGTTCTTCCTCAAGGAGATCCTTATCAAAAACAAGCTGCCAAGAATGAAGAAAAGTGCAATGAACTTCTTCATACCAGCAGTAAGAGATTCACAAGACAGACAAGATCTGCTGTTTTTCGCATGGCGATACTATTTCCCAAAAGAAGAATTTGTCTGGGGAAACCATGGAGAATTGGCACGATACAAAGCAAAACCGGTGGTGGCTGCACTTCTACCGGCGCCACTGAGTGAATGGACTCCCGTATATTCAGAGAAAGAGAAGAAGTGGCTGTCAGAAGAACAAGGCGGATATGGAGAAGACGGATGGTTCCAGTTGAAGAATGGACAAATAGTTACCACCGCGACATTGGCCTGAGATTGTAAGAACGCTCCACGCAAGTCCCATGGAGGGAGAGAAATGATGGAACAGCAATTGGAGCCACATTTCTACGTACCAGGACTGTCAGTAGTCTGCAAAGCAATAGCCCAGCAGTGCGTGACATGTGCCAAAAATAACCCAAAAACAGGCCCATCTCAACCTCCAGGGAAGCAGCCAATCGGGCTATCCCCAATGGCATCATTACAGATAGACTTCACAGTGCTGCCGCCCTGCAAAGGATACAAATATCTACTGGTAATGGTGTGTACTCTGACAGGATGGGTGGAAGCCTTCCCAACAAGAACAGAAAAGACTGTGGAAGTGGTGAAGAGTCTGATGAGAGAAATAATACCACGTTATGGACTTCCTCTTGAAATAGGGTCGGACAATGGCCCTGCATTTATACAGAACTGTTTACAACAGCTAGCCCGCCTGTTGGGCATCACCTGGAAGCTACATACTGCCTACAGGCCCCAAAGCTCGGGAAAAGTCGAGAGAATGAACCGTACCCTAAAGACTTTAATGTCCAAATTGTGCCAAGAGACGTCGCTAGGCTGGTTGGATGTGCTGCCGATAGTCCTCTTGCACATTAGGTGCAAGCCAACCCCCCTATTGAAGCTAAGTCCATACGAACTCATGTTTGGACGGCCTACCCCTCTGATTACTGGACTAAGGGGGGACCTTTGGGCATTGGGAGAAACTAAACTAAATGATCAGGTTGTATTGTTAGGTAAATCAATGCAGAAACTGAATACTTGGGTGGGAGATAATATACCTCACATTTTATATCCCCCACTGCATAAGTATTTTCCAGGTGATTCAGTATGGGTGAAAGAGTGGAAAAATGACCCACTAGGCCCAAAGTGGAGAGGTCCTTACCTTGTCCTGTTATCAGCCCCTACAGCAGTAAAGGTTGCCGAGGTGGTCCCGTGGATACATCACTCCAGACTGAAAGTAGCTGCAGCCAGTCCTGAACCAGCATGGAAGGTCGTCACCAACGAGACCAATCCACTGAGGCTAAAGCTGACAAAGACCACAGCCGTGAGCACCTTAATGATCCAACTGAAAGCACCCAAATGATTTCACAAGTGGGTGTTTTGATGGACACAATAAGGCCTGACCATCCACCAACAGGGGAACAAAGGGATCCCCGGGGGATACCCCAAGGGTGCTTTTTAGGGCCCAGCCCCCACCCTTGATTATCCGGAAATGTCTTTTATTTTTGAAATTCCGGTGGGGAGGGATTGGGTTTATGTGACTGTGAAAAGAATTGCCCAAGGGATTTTGACATTTGGGGCATTTGTGGTACTGATTTTGTACCTTGCAAACTTGATTTATGGACTCTCGCATGGAGCATGCCCCAGGTGCCCAAGCACCGCCAAGAAAGTGGATATTTCCCATATCTGGAATGGTACGCACCCGGTGATGGAGAATCGTACTATGTGGAGACAAAAGCGAGAGGCAACATCCGAAATTTTGCCAAGAGGACATTTACCTGTGCAATTTAAATATGATTATGCAAAAAAGTCTGGGCACACCGCATGCTGGGTGTGTAGTAGGTTGCACCCAGAGACAATCCATATACCATTTGCCTCTGTTCCAATGAATTTGAGTATGTTTGCGTCAGGAAATGTCACAATACATGCTTTTGATGCACCAAGGGAAAAACCAGAATCATTCAGTCCCGGGTACCCCATAATAGGGCCAGTATACCCACCAGAATGGTGTTTTCAACTAGGACCAGATAGAGAACAAATAATGAGGGTGGAGGGTGCTATTCAAGCAAGTTCAACTGGACATCATACATCTACACATTAAACACGAGGAGCAGTCAAATTTTCTATACATACGATGTAGAAAACTCACGAGTGAACAAGAGGAGGTGATTGCAAAGGTGACAGATGGAAGGCAGAGTGCACTGGATATGATGAAACGACTGAGACAACTGACAATAGAGATAGCAAAGGGAACACTACATTTGTCACCATTTATATTGAGAGGGGTACCACCAGGTGTGTTGTGGAAAGGTGTGTTACACCAGGGTACCACCAACAATTACGGGAATGTGCTATCTGGCTAAATTGATCCCAATCCAGAGGGTAAGGGGAGAAGACACTAATACAGACACAGCACTCCACCCTAGGTACCCACTGGTGTTTGAAAGACAGAAGAGAGAGCTGTTTAAAAAGGTGGATTGAATATGGTCATGGTTGCCGGCATGGACTAGATGGGGAAGAGAGTTGATGGTAAGAATGAACAGTTACGCCAATCTGATGGATGAAATTTTGAATAAGACTAGTATGGATATTCAGTTGCTGAATCTGGAGGTGCGTGAGATATGGAAGTTGCAGATGATACATGATATGGCACTAGAACAGATCAGTGCGGCCTTGAATGGATTGTGTGAAATGACAATGCACTACGAATGTTGCACCTTCATCAGGACCACCACACATGACGTCCCGGACTATTACCAGGTAATCCAAGATCACCAGGAGAAGGTAGCGCAGTTGCAGAACACAGCAAGGAGGATCACTGCTGAAGGCTGGAATCCACTCCGTGGGTTCAGAGCAATCGGAGAATGGTTCGGATCCATCCTGAGATTTATCTCACAGATTGGATCCATGATTCTGATGATAGTGGTGATCTTGGTCGTAGGGACACTAACGTACCGCATAGGGCTATGTCTATGGCCACTATGCAAGAGAGCACTGACACCCACACAGACACAAAAGATACCACTGATAATCCACAACATGTTCCCAAAAAAATAGGTCCCCTAAAGTATGAGGAACTCAAGAATAATACTAGTGGGGTATGATGGCTACAAGCATCAGGAAAAGAACCTGAGGCTTGAGCCAAGGGGGGAATGAAGTGGAATCAGGCTGGAAGATGGTCACCATTATGAGCCAGGCGGCCATCTTGTTCAGAATATTGGTTCACTTGAAAATAACTAGGTAGATTTCAGTAGAAACTAGAATGAAGCTTACATAGAATTTTAGGAATGTGTTAGATTAACAGAGAAGTAATTAAAATGGAGGAAGATCCGGGCCGCTCTTGGCACAGAGAGACAGGATGATGAATGGATACATCAAGGTCACAAAGGCCTGCAGAGAGACAAAGAGAGCGTTGAAACCAGACCATGTCTTATCTGTGACAAATAAACATAGCCTCTAGGGAGGTGGGCACGGCCCGGATTGAGTGCCGCAGCAAATCACGAACTGTCAGACTAACATGAAGTTTGCCAATTTACGGCCAATGTATGAAATGCCTTTGTTATTAACCAAGGGAGGTACTAACCCACATGGGGTGGGATAGTTTCACCAGGAAGTGGGCTAATTGGGATGTACCTAATTATGTATTCGGGGTATAAAACCCCTCGTCGGGGTGAGATCGGGGCTCACTCTTTGTGATTTAATCCTGTGTGAGCATTGTGTGACGTCACAAATAAAGTTTGCCTTTCCTGAAGAGACTCGTGTTCAGACAATCCTTGCTCGTGTCCGGTCCGGCTTCGTCCCGAGTGAACCTAGCAGATTCCGGTTACAATAGCGCCTGCCCCGGAATATTGTGCTGAAATGGGGACGCTATGGGGAAACCATTAGCATCCCCATTTTAGTGCAAACTAAGGAACAGTGCCTGTAAATCGAGCACCCCTATGGGACTTGTGCACTTTACGTACGCAAGTTCCATAGTGCCTACTTGGAGCGATGGATCAGAGCTGTACGACTGCGTAGATCCGATCGATTGCTGATTCGTAGACAGCTTGGTAATGCAGGCAATCTCATACAGGGTGATGTCAGCATGCTTTCTGCCTACTGATGTCACTAGTGACCGATCTTGTGACCAGCAGCCTGGAAATTCAAAGATCCTGGCTGCTGTGATGCTGGGTGGGGTGGAGGAAAGATCGGGGCAGCAAAAGGGACACTCATCACATCCTGACCACTTTAAAAAGATAAAAGTGGTCAGGACGAGTAGCGTGTCCCTTTTTAACCCTTTTACGCTGCGGGGCCGTAATATGAACTCAGGGTGTCCGCCTGCAGCCAATGACGCGCGTCAGCTGCATAGGCGGGCTGGAGGAGGGGTCCACCGCAGCAGCCGGCAAAGGGGGCACACAAGTTAACTCCCTTCTGCCAGGCACAACGCGCCCGGCGTTAAGAGGTTAATAAAAACACAAATTGGAGAGTTGAAATTACAACCAGCGCTTTAATGAACCCGAGCGTGTCTGTTTATTTTCACACAGCATTCCTCAGCACCCATTGATCAGAGGCAATTGAGCATTGTAGATTGTTCTGGAGCAATAAATCTTGCATTCCTATCATTAAAATGCATTTTGCATCATAATGAGATTATTTTTCATGGGAAGTGATGTTATCAAAATGGCTGGGCGGCAGTGATATTGATAACATATCTCCCTCGATCAATTGGCCTAATCGGTTGGAAGAAGAACGGGAGCGCTGGAGTGATCACGTTAAGTATATATCCTCATAATCCTTATTCATTTTTCTTTTGCTTTTAAGGTTTTGGGGCAAAATTAGAAAATCAGTGACTTATTCTTAGTATGTTTTCTGCTTGATAACAGCTAAATAAAAATAATATTATACTTTTTTAGTTGCTAGAATTTTTATATTAATCACATGCCGCAATTAGCTTGAATAAAACGTTCGCAGGTTTTCATTTTGGCAAAACTAAAGTGGAGAGTGGATATAATATCTCATATTCCTCCTTAAAATCGACCTAGATTCACTAAATACTGAAAGGGTTATTCAACGAGCACCAAACTTACCACCGAAGGGCAACGTGCGATGCAATTTCATGGCAGTTTGTCTATTCAGAAAGCTGTCAATTCGGCAAATACTGGCGAATTGACAATAAAATACAGTTTGCCGCAGATCGCCACAATTCGTCAATCTTTAGCAGCAGCGAAATTGTCTCATAGAGAAGTAATTGTTAATCTATTCACAGATCACTGAAATGCATCGTCGTGTCAGTGAAATGCCCTGATTTTCGGTGATTCAGTTCGACAGGTTTACACAGGCGAATTCCATATTTCAAGAAACAAACAAAGATCACCAGATAGCGCAAAAAATATTTTCCTTATGTATATACATATATACAGTAGTATCTATCGGATGGTACTTATCGGTAATGTGGGATTGGAGGTTTAGGTATGTCCACTGTCCAGACTCCATATTTCAATGTAAAAAAATATTATCGTTTTCATCTATTTTTTATTCAACCATTAATTTTTTCATTTTCAGCAAACTGTCTTTTTATCTATTTATTTTTTGGAATTTTTTTGGAATTTTTCTGAATTTTTAGGCGAAATATAAATTTTAAATTCTGTAACAGACTTTTTGATTATCTGGACACATTTTCATGCATTTTTATTTTTTTAAACATCTTTTAAAGAATAGCAAAGTTCCGTTTTTTGTTTTTTTTGCTGCGGTTCACCGGCAGTCAATGATCAGTTCGGCATCGTTTGACTGTCAATTCTGTGCTGTTCTGCGGCATTCTTCAGCATGTTATGGCAGTCTGTTCAGCTGCACTCGGTGGCATTCAGCGGGCTGATCGGTGGTCGGCGGCTGCCTTCGGTGACTCCACGTTCAGCACACTTTGGGGACCCTGTGGTGTATAGTGAGTTCACCATAGGGTCGGCGAACTGGAATCACCAAAGCACACCGAAGTGAGTGTTTTAAGAAAGCACCAAAATTTAACTGAAATGTTGGTGCTTTCTGAATAACCATTTGAGTTTCCAGAGATGATCCTCAATAGAAAATGAATGGTCACATATATTCACTAATATAACCTCACTGTGCAAATCAAGGACATTACAAAGTGTCAGCAACTGTACAACCCAAAATACTGCTTATGGGGAGGACACACACACCAGAACCTTCGCAGCCTCTGTTTCATTGTAAGGCTTATTATATTTCTCCAGATCATACTGCATTTTCCCAATATCACAGTATGAGGAGGAACCTCTCTACAGGCTCCATTCACGGAGTGGCGAGATGCAATGGATGAGTGTATATGCGGTGGTTTACTTGTCAGCATCATCTGTCTTTGACGTTAATCTCTTAAGAAATGTCAAATAATGTATAACGTAATGAATCAGACAATGTTTCATGACACATCTCGCCAAACCAAGGCTACTTATGCTTTGCAGCAGATACAGCTGAGTTGTGCATGTTGGAAGCAAATTGGTGTTTAGTGAATAGCGTTCAAAATATTTTGTAATGCTTACCCATGCTGTGCTCCCACAAAGATACAGGGAGCATTAGCTCAGAGGATCTTAGTGAATATCACATTTTGCATTGATCTTAGATCTACTGTCTAAAAAGAGTAATAAAGTAAATAAGAATGTTCTATATAATCCTGTTTACCTGGAGTCGCGGTACTACCAACCTACATTTCTTCTTTGGTGACATCCTAATGGCAACCTGTACTACCACAGCAGTAAACATGTCCTGTCTTTGATGTTCTTTAAGCAATTCCTGCCCTAAACAGAAGGCTGCAGAAGTAAGACGCACCTAGTTTTTAGAGGAGGAAAACAGGAAAATAAATATTCTGAAATGAAATAGTGTAATAATGGATATTGCCCCAGCTCCTCTCATGGATATACTGCCCCAGCTCCTCTCATGGATATATTGCCCCAGCTCATGGATACTGCCCCAGCTCATGGATACTGCCCCCAGCTCATGGATACTGTCCCCCAGCTCATAGATACTGTCCCCCAGCTCATGGATACTGCCCCCAGCTCATGGATACTGTCCCCCAGCTCATGGATATGCCCCCCAGCTTATGGATATGCCCCCCAGTTTATGGATATGCCCCCCCCAGTTTATGGATATGCCCCAGTTTATGGATATGCCCCAGCACATGGATTTGCCCCAGCACATGGATTTGCCCCCCAATTTATGGATATGCCCCCCAACTTATGGATATGCCTCAGCACATGGATAATGCCCCAGCTCATGGATATTGCCCCAGCTCACTCATGAATATGCCGCCCCAGCTCACACATGGATTTGCCCCAGTGCACTCATGGATTTGCCCCAGCTCACACATGGATTTGCCCCAGCTCATGGATATGCCCCAGCTCACTCATGGATATGCCCCAGCTCGCTCATGGATATGCCCCAGCTCTCACATGGATATGCCCCAGCTCGCGCATGGATATGCCCCAGCTCGCTCATGGATATGCCCCAGCTCTCACATGGATTTGCCCCAGCTAGCTCATGGATATGCCCCAGCTCGCTCATGGATATGCCCCAGCTCGCTCATGGATATGCCTCAGCAGCTCATGGATATGCCTCAGCTCACCTGCCGCCGCCGCCGCGTTCGTCTCCCTCTGAGCGTGCGTCCGGCGGCAGGAAGCTTGGGCACTCGCCTGGGGGAGCCACGTGACCGCGATCTCGCGAGATCGCAGTCACGTGGCTCCCCCAGGCGAGTGCCCTAGCTCCTTGCCGCCGGACGCACGCTCAGAGGGAGACTAACGCGGCGGCGGCAGGTGAGCTGGGGCATATCATCATGGGGCATTCGCTCCATAAGACGCACCCACTTTTCCCCCCACTTTTTGGGGGGAGAAAAGTGCGTCTTATGGAGCGAAAAATACGGTAATATAAGCGTGCACAGTCCTTGTTGGATCCCGGATGGCAGAGCTGCTTATCAAAACTTAAACCTGTTTAGTTTAGAGAAACGGTGCCTTAGAGGGGATCTGATAACTTTATATAAATATATACGGGCCATTATAAACCATTGTCTGGAAACCTATTCATTAACAGGACTATACACAGGACACGAGGTCACCCACTTAGGCTAGGGTCAGACTGAGGCAGTGCGAACGCGCGTTCTGGCGCACTTAATCACGGCCGCACTAGCAGCAGATGCCGGGCAATGACAGCCAATATACGAAGTACGGTCGCACAAAAGTCCGGCCGCGCAACGCAACAAGTGGAAAATGAACGCATTTTTTTCGAGAACGTTAAACCGCTGGTACTGACGTACAGAGTGCGCTGCGGCCGCATGGCAGCGTGTGTGCGTGATTAGGAGATCAGACGCTGCTAGTGTGCGGCCAACATAACGTTCAAAACAGCCGGATTTCCCTAGACTTCTTTTCACCCCATCGTCATGAAATACGTCCAGAATTGCGCATCGTCTGACCACTTAAGCGTATTCCGTGAAAAAATGCGTGCGCACGCATCGACGTACATTTTGACGGTGGCCGCAGAAAATGCGCTCATCTGTCCCTAGCCTTAGACTGGACGAAAGGAAATTCAGCCTAAAGCATAGGAAGGGTTATTTTACGGTGAGAACAATAAAGCTGTGGAATTTTCTGCCTGTTGAGGTGGTTGGGTCAGAGACTGTACGTACTTTTAAACAACGGCTGGATGACTTTCTGCAAAAATATAATATTAAGGGTTATAATATTTAATATGTGGGTAAAAGCTTCTTGATCCAAGGAGAAATCTGACACCATGCTGGGGTCAAGAAGGATTTTTTTCCCCCAGTAGTGGCATATTGGCGAGCGCTTCAGACTGGGTTCTTTGCCTTCTTTTGGATCAACATCAGTAGGTGATGTGGGAAAGGCTGGATGCATGTCTTTGTTTTGCCTATGTAACTAGATCACAATGCAGACACTCTAGGATGACACTGACAATTTTGGGAGAGGCCAAGACCTTTAGGTCCCCCCCAATCCTCATTCCAAACCAGCCATTGTTGAGAGGTCTACAATTGCTTCCACTAAATAAGCTTTGTTTTTGAATGCCTTTGATTGGTTGGCTCACTTCCTGGTCTCAGCTCATTTCCCTTTGTAGAAGTCATAATGCACAGGAATCTTCTGGTAACTGTATCAGCTTATACATTATACATGCAGTTCACACATATGCAGTTGCACATGCAGAGTTAATGCTGACTGAAATGGCCCTAGAAAATTAAGAAAATCCATTCACCTTTCCATTACTGCTATACAACATATCGGCATACAGTGGGCTCTTGCATGACTTCTTTCCTGAAGCAGGCTAACAAAATAACACAGACAAAACCGGTTTTATATATATTCCAATTTTCCTCTTGTCAGCAAGGACACAACTATCCATTTAAAATCATTGGAACATCCTCTAGGGGAATCCGTGATCAATAATACATCTACATTACTACCATATGTCATCTTTAGAAGTTGTGAAACTGTGGGCGGCGGCATTATGAGGAATGAATTTATGGCATGGACCTGCACACAGTTTCATTTGTGTAGATACAGTGTAAATGCAAAATCACATTGAGTTTCAGGGAGAAGCTGTAAATGTAAGGATGGGGAATACTTTTTCTCATTTTTTTTTAACAGTACAATATAAAATAAATGTGTAATATAAAGGCCGGCCTTATAATAATGATGTTGTTCTCTGCAACCTCCATTTCTGGTTCCACTAGCATTGAAATATATGATGTGTTTCATTTGGGCATTAAATCCAACATTAATTATTGAATTAATTTGCAATAATTAAGGCCCTAAGTTGCAACAATAATATTTATTATTCTTTTGGGTATTATGGTCGAATATACGTAAGAAAAACACACAGAAAATAGTGCAATATGAATTGACAATTTACTTGGCAATTTATATTAACAGTTTATAACATGTTTTACAGTAACTAACAAACTAACAATCATGGAATAGTCATATCACACAATACAGCAAACAAAACAACAATACTAAACAATACAGAAATGAAATGAAAACAAGCTTACTAGGCCCCAGCTTTTGGCTGGGGGCTGAGAAGAGTTCTCATGGTCAGTTTCTCAAGGTATCACACAGCAAAAGAGACCTAACTGTTTGATTCAGACCCATGTATTCCCAGAGGGAGTCAACAATAGGTAAACCTCTCTAAAGTAGGCTGGCTTAATGACATCACAGCTAGCCACACAGGACAAAAAGCCTACACACTGCCCCTAGTGTTCCTTCTTTGGTATAGCAAACAGTTAATATTAAAATATGATTATTTATGACACAAATCATTCATGATCACTACAATCCACCCTTTGACTTATGTCAGAAATCAATCATCTATAAAACAACCTCCCCATTTTTTAAAGATGACATGGCTCCCACCAACAATGTGTGTTTTATCAACTAATAATTCAGCAAAGGTACACCATTGAGCATGTGCCTTACCGGTTACAAAACCTTGGACTAAAATAGTCACATACACACCATTATTATAGTGAACAAGTCAAAACCAACGATATTGTATTTATGTGAGGATGTGTGGTGGGGCTTACTAAAGTATTAGACACAACAGCCCCATAGCACCTTTAATTCATGGCATGGGAGGACAGTCACTGGAGCTGGATAACTGTAGGTCTGGGAGCCTGACATTTCCCAAACATTAGTCCTGGAAAGTTTTTCTTTCTTCTTATTTTTCCTCAAAGAACTTCTCGATAGTAACTGATGAAGAAATAATTTGTGCAGAGATGTAGGATATTGAACTCAACAGTTCACCGGTGCAGGGACTCTCATGTGTTTTGTGGTCACTTAGAGAGTCTTTATTCCATTCCCCGCATTGATGTAACACAAGTTCCTGCTATACGTTGCATTATTTACCTACGCTCATCACTCTCAGCTGCAGTGAAACTTCAATGAAAGCTGAGCTTAATGTCCAAAGCTGCTGCCTCTTCTTCTGGTTCTTGAGTTGCAGTAAAATCACATTGATGGAAAGTCTTCAATAAAGACACATGACCAATAACACACAAAGCCTGATCGGTGAATGAAATCTCCTTGCTGGAAAGTTCTTGAATGAAAACGCAGGCGATGATCTACACAGGCCAAAACGACAGCTCTCTTGGTGCCAATCATCACAAATAACTATCTGGTTGTGATGTCTAAACATTTTTACACTGTGGAGATAGATATAATCCGACACATATCTCCTGAGATTTCTCTCTATACATCCACCACACTCCTGATTCACAAATAAACACAATAACCTTGGACTGTTAACTGAACTGCAACCAAAAAACACAATGACATTTTACATGTTGTATAACTTTGACCGGGGCTGCATCTGTGCCCCCCCGCACCAAGTCCCCTTCCAACACCGGGCCCGATGGAATCTCAAGGGGCACCGCCATTCTCCCATCAACTCCACTTTGACTCCAGTCACTCCCCCATCCCTTTCAGTCATGGGAATCGGGATTCCAAGAAGATAATGGTGGGGTACGGCAGATATGAAGGTTGCACCTCTTGTCTATGATAACCGGAATAGGGTCGTTTCTTTGAGTTGGACTAGGGGAACCTCTATCAGTCATTCTTGCTCACATCGGTTGGAGTATTTAACTCTACCATTTCAGCCAGCAAGGTCATTTGTACTGACACACACATTTCAACAATCTTTCTCATGCAATCAGTGAGCCATATGCCCCCCCCCCCCTTAGCCACACATTCTGAATTCCCAATACTTTGCAATCATGGGTTATACATTACACTCACAAAACAAACAATTAAAGGCCCAACCAAAAAAAAATAATACCCCTCACCCATCCAATCACCTTGGTTATGCAAGTATTGTGACGCTTTCATGAACTTATAAGAGACGTGTATGCATCCGATCATAGTACAGACGGATTAAAAAGGCCCTATATATGAAACTCATAAAATATTATAAATTTCTTAAAGTCTTAAACAAACAAAACGTTTTCTTATCTCCGAGGTCTGCTATATCTAAAGGGAAAGTACACCGATCACAATCCCTTTCCTATTTATTTCCAGCATTTAACTCTACCAATGGCATGTACAATATAATATGTTCTGTTAATGCTTGAATCTATAACCATTCAGCTTGTAGCTATTCTCTGCTCATTATCTGCACATGCAGTCAGGGCAGCCTTTGGGGTGACAGTCCATGATGTGTTCAGAGGCCCAGTGGCTTATGAGGGCCCTGGCCCTTAACGAATTCTTTGTAACTTGTCAAATTGCCTCAGATGTGAGGGCCCTCCATGCCATTCTGGATAGCGCTGTCCTGAAAAGCACTCTGGCTAAACACCGAGGGAGCGATTATATGGTCTGCACCAGTTAGAGGTGCACAGTATCCACCAGAGATATAACACACTTCCTGTAAAATAAAGTACACAGAATTAGTTTGTGGAAATAGCCAGCTGAGAGAGGGGGGTCCCAAGCACGTTTGGAACCCCTACATGCAGTCTTAACTTTGAATGTCTCTCCACCCTTAGGTTTTAGATCATTACCTTGCATTGTGACTTATATTTTACTCTACTTCTGCCCTCCAACTAGGCCACAAATGGGATCACAAGGTGAGCGCCCCTTAAATTAAACCACAAATGTTCTTACATCACAGGGTTGAAGACCGTAGCCACTACCCTTTTTAGGGACTAATGGGGTCATCTCCTACCTTTTGCCTCCCCCCCAATTCAATTTTATAGATAAGCGACACACAACTTCCCTCTTCCGGCTCTTTTAAGGGTTATGGTCCAATATGTTTGCACAGCTATGGGCATGTCTTACCATCTTTACCTTAATCCGGACATGTATTCCTTCCCTCCCTTTTTCTAAACAGAGTTTGGATCGCTACTCTAAGGCTAGGGTCAGACTAACGCATTTTTCGCGTTGTCCGTGAAAAAGTGCGTTGGAACGAATGGACGTATTTTTTCACGGAATACGCGATAGCGGTCATACGATGCGCATTTTCGTCCGTGATTTTGTACGGATCATCAATAAAACACTTTTGGCGTCTGGATGTGATGTTGGCCGGACATTAGCAGCGTCTGACGTCTCCTAATCACGCACACACGCCGCTAGCGGACGCAGCGCACTCTGTACGTCAGTACTAGCGGTTTGACGTTCTCGAAAAAATGCGTTCGTTTGCCACTTGCGTTGCGCGGCCGCACTTTCGTGCGGCTGTTCTTCGTATGCTGCCCGGCATCGGACGTCATATGCTGCTAGCACGGCCGCGATTAAGTGCGGCTAAACGCACGTTAATATTGCGCTCGTCTGACCCTAGCCTTAGGGGAGAACACAAATGCAATAATTCCCTAAAAACATGTGTTTAGGGCTCTATTCACTAAACGCATTCACTTCCCTTGTTGAGACATGTTCCCGTTTAAACTGGAAGACAATACATGACATGGTTAGCTTAGGCATCAGTCACTATGCAGGTTTATTATCTAAAACCACTCGTAAGGACGGTTCCCTCCCCCATCTTTAGCTGAAAAAGATAGTCTCTATTACCATCATCATTTACCAAAGTATGTGCTAGCCAGGTACACAATATCTCAATCATTAACAAAATGGCTTTGCTCACATCCTCTGTTAAAGGCCATCTTTTTTTATCAGAAGTCACTATGTCATGTGTGTATACACAATAACATGCATATTATTAACGGTTTGACTTTGCATTTTCTTCCTGTAAAAGAAAGAAAATGAATTAATAAAACAAAAATTTATGACACAAATCATTCATGATCACTACAATGTCGCTGACAGTGACCTATGTACCTTTTTTTTTTTCGCTCCATAAGACACACCTGACCATAAGACGCACCTAGTTTTTAGAGGAGGAAAACAGGAAAATAAATATTCTGAAATCAAATAGTGTAATAATGGATATTGCCCCAGCTCCTCTCATGGATATACTGCCCCCAGCTCATGGATACTGCCCCCAGCTCATGGATACTGTCCCCCAGCTCATGGATACTGATACCAGCTCATGGATACTGTCCCCCAGCTCATGGATACGCCCCCAGCTCATGGATACTGTCCCCAGCTCATGGATACTGCCCCCAGCTCATGGATACTGTCCCCCAGCTCATGGATACTGTCCCCCAGCTCATGGATACTGTCCCCCAGCTCATGGATACTGCCCCCAGCTCATGGATACTGTCCCCCAGCTCATGGATACTGTCCCCCAGCTCATGGATACTGCCCCCAGCTCATGGATACTGTCCCCCAGCTCATGGATATGCCCCCCAGCTCATGGATATGCCCCCCAGCTTATGGATATGCCCCCCAGTTTATGGATATGCCCCAGTTTATGGATATGCCCCAGCACATGGATTTGCCCCCAATTTATGGATATGCCCCCAACTTATGGTTATGCCTCAGCACATGGATATTGCCCCAGCACATGGATATGCCCCAGCTCACTCATGGATATGCCCCAGCTCACTCATGGCTATGCCCCAGCTCACTCATGGATATGCCCCAGCTCACACATGGATTTGCCCCAGCTCACACATGGATTTGCCCCAGCTCACACATGGATATGCCCCAGCTCACACATGGATTTGCCCCAGCTCACACATGGATTTGCCCCAGCTCACTCATGGATTTGCCCCAGCTCACTCATGGATTTGCCCCAGCTTACACATGGATATGCCCCAGCTCGCTCATGGATATGCCCCAGCTCACACATGGATTTGCCCCAGCTCACACATGGATTTGCCCCAGCTCACTCATGGATATGCCCCAGCTCTCACATGGATTTGCCCCAGCTCGCTCATGGATATGCCCCAGCTCGCTCATGGATATGCCCCAGCTCGCTCATGGATATGCCTCAGCCCCACCTGCCGCCGCCGCCGCGTTCATCTCCCTCTGAGCGTGCGTCCGGCAGCAGGAAGCTTGGGCACTCGCCTGGGGGAGCCACGTGACCGCGATCTCGCGAGATCGCGGTCACGTGGCTCCCCCAGGCGAGTGCCCAAGCTCCTTGCCGCCGGACGCACGCTCAGAGGGAGCCGAACACGGTGGCGGCAGGTGAGCTGGGGCATATCATTATGGGGCATTCGCTCCATAAGACCATAATATGAATGATGGCCTCTCTCAAAGATTACTGTATTTTTCGCTCCATAAGAAGCACTTTCTCCCCCAAAAAGTGGGGGGAAAAGTGGGTGCCACTTTTCCCCCCACTTTTTGGGGGGAGAAAAGTGCGTCTTATGGAGCGAAAAATACGGTAATCTTTGAGAGAGGCCATCATTCATATTCCTGCTTAGACTCCTAGTATAAACTGTATATACTTCTTATAGCCACTGACAAAATGATTTTATTGGAGATCCAGTCGACACTGCTTGGCCACTGTGACTACTCTTTCAATGAGCCTGAGACCACAATGTGTCATTCAAATATTGTGAACCATTTTTTTTTTGAGAAAGTATTTTACCAGGAAGGATACATTGAGATTTCTCTCGTTTTCAAGTATGTCCTGGGGTGGCGAGTATGTACCGTTAGGTGTCTTGCCCAAGGACACTTACTGGTGAGGTGCTTGTCAGGATCGAACCCATAACTCCACAGGCTCTCTCCATGCAGAGCAGTGATGTTACCTCTACTCCACCCAGCCTGTCCATTACCTGTCTTATCACACTGTGCTTTCACCTTAATCATAAAAGTGGTTTTGGAGCCTTTTTGGAATAGTTATTCTTATCAACAGCGAGATGGTGCCAACAGGATCACCAGGTAAATGGTCTAATAAGAAATAATCTGCCTGGCCATAAAAAAGTCACCACCTGGATTTAACTAAACCGATAGGTGTGAGCCTTCCATTGGATAGATACTGCAGTGATTATATATTTCAGCTGCAAAAAATGAGGTCCCTGTGACTCCCTGAATATACTGAATGAGCAGGTTTTTCCATTAATGCGTTTTTGTCTTCCCTGATGGCACAACGGGCATATTCCGAGAGGTCTATGCCAGGATTCATCGGGCTCAAATTGTGCAAGAGTGGTTCAGGGAGCATGAGACATCATTTTCACACATGGATTGGCCACCATTCAGTCCAGACTTTAACCCCATTGAGAATCTTTTGGATGTGCTGGAGAAGACTTTACGCAGCGTCCGACTCTCCCATCATCAACACAAGAGCTTGGCGAGAAATTAATGCAACTCTGGATGGAAATAAATGCTGTGACATTGCATGAGCTTATCGAAATGATGCCAGAATGATTGTGTTCCCTAATCAAAGCAAAAGGCGGACCAACAAAATATTAGTGTGAATCTTTTTGGCCAGGCAGTGTATTTGAATAAGAGAAAGGAGAAATGTGGAAAGGTAAAAATGCTTCCTGAACCTGCAGGTTATCAGATAAAAATTAAAAGGTGGCAAAGGATTGCACTCCCTATTTCCCTGTGAGGCGGCCTGGGATTGCACTCCCTATTTCCCTGTGAGGCGGCCTGAGATTGCACTCCCTATTTCCCTTTGAGGCGCCCGGGATTGCACTCCCTATTTCCCTGTGAGGCGGCCTGGGATTGCACTCCCTATTTCCCTGTGAGGCGGCCTGGGATTGCACTCCCTATTTCCCTGTGAGGCGGCCTGGGATTGCACTCCCTATTTCCCTGTGAGGCGGCCTGGGATTGCACTCCCTATTTCCCTGTGAGGCGGCCTGGGATTGCACTCCCTATTTCCCTGTGAGGCGGCCTGGGATTGCACTCCCTATTTCCCTGTGAGGCGGCCTGGGATTGCACTCCCTATTTCCCTGTGAGGCGGCCTGGGATTGCACTCCCTATTTCCCTGTGAGGCGGCCTGGGATTGCACTCCCTATTTCCCTGTGAGGCGCCCGGGATTGCACTCCCTATTTCCCTGTGAGGCGGCCTGGGATTGCACTCCCTATTTCCCTTTGAGGCGCCCGGGATTGCACTCCCTATTTCCCTGTGAGGCGGCCTGGGATTTCACTCCCTATTTCCCTGTGAGGCGGCCTGGGATTGCACTCCCTATTTCCCTGTGAGGCGGCCTGGGATTGCACTCCCTATTTCTCTGTGTTCATATCACATAAAGATGGTCGTTACTCAAGAAGAGAGTAAGGGATGGAAATAAAGGCAACGTCTGCTCAGGTGAAGTAGCTTATTCCATAGGAGCAGTGCTGTGCTTGAGAAGTCCTAAATAATTAGCGTGCTGGATGCAAACAAAAAAAAGGCAGAGGTCGCTGGCTGGAAAAATCCAGAAAGGGATGTTCTAGGCAAGTAGAAATGATATGTAAGGATGCATGTATATGTCAGTATTTTAGACAGAGTAGTCCATGTTTTTAATTGTTTTAATTTTTCTTCTGGTGTGCAATTTTGTAGCCCATACAATTTAAGTAAATACACAGACCATACTTGCCTATATGAGCTAATATGCTTTAGCGTATACTGATCACAATCCAGTTCCATCAGCCTAGTTTACTTGGATTAAATACTCCTTTTCGATAGAGCAGTGCGGTGCTGGTATTCTCTGTACTGTCAACAGTCCATATACAGGCCTCAGGCATTGGATTCCTCCAAGCCTCAAGCTACTGGTCACAGTGGGTGCTTCTAGTCCTCATACGCTGCTTCAGAGCATTTCTGTATTCCTCATATCTGCTCCTTTAGCTCAATTTATCCTACCATGTTTCTTTGTGTGCATTCTTCCATCTGCACCTCTTTCAAACTACTTAATTCTACTGCAGTTCATGGCCTTATGTACCTGCAGTGGCGTAGCGTGGGGGGGGGGCCAACGGGGCAGTGGCCCCGGGCGCGATTTTCTTAGGGATGCAAATTTCAAATTTGCGCCCCTAATATTTTCCAGCCGATCAGCCGTGCGCCGCACTGTCAAATCCAGAAAGGAGAATCCAGAAACGAGTGCTGTCACGTGGCGCCGGTGACGCAGTGAGCCGGCGCCTCGCTTCTCACGTGGGCACTGGTGTATTTTGGCCTAGGCCAACTAGGCCCAGGCCTAGGGCGGCACTTTCCAGGGGGCAGCGGCCCGCACTGGGTGGCCCCACCCCTAATTTTTTTTTTTTTTTTGCATTGGTGGGAGTTTTATTGCTGTGGATTCTGTGATACACACTGCATATTACTGTGAGTTTTATTGCCCTGGACCTCGGGGATACGCTCATACACACTGCACATTACTGTGAGTTTTATTGCTGTGCAGTTCTGTGATATGCTCATACACACTGCACATTTCTGTGGGTTTTATTGCTGTGCAGCTCTGATATGCTCATACACAGTGCCCATTTCTGTGGGTTTTATTGCTGTGCAGCTCTGTGATACGCTCATATGCAGTGCACGTTTCTGTGGATTTTATTGTTCAACCAATTAGAGCGGCTGTGATCCCGTTTACTTGACATGCGTGGCTGTTCTTTGTAAAAATGCTTGAATTTAAACATTTCATAATTTTCTTTATCTCAATAGATACATTTGAAATGGTATACAAAATATACAAGTATGCACTTGGTATCCACTTTTAATATAAAGAGAGGAAAAGGCGGAGCTCTAAGAGGAAAAGGTGGAGCTTAAAGAGGAAGGGTGGGGATTAACCAGGAAGAGGTGTGCCCTTGACAGGAAGGGGTGCGTCAAATTTAAATTAGGGGGTGCACAAGTTTAGTCAGGCCTAGGGCAGCACAAAACCTAAATACACCACTACACGTGGGCAGGAGAGAGCAGGAGGCACACGGCAGCCGGAGGGTCCAGTGCGTAGCTGCGTGCTGCGCACTCGCAGATCGAGAGGGAGTGCGTGTGTGGCGGTCTGCAGGAGAGGTGAGCTAGGGCAATATATCCATGAGAGCTGGAGCAATATATCCATATGAGCTGGGACAATATATCCATGAGAGCTGGAGCAATATATCCATGAGAGCTGGGGCAATATATCCATGAGAGCGGGGGCAATATATCCATGAGAGCGGGGGCAATATATCCATATGAGCTGGGGCAATATATCCATGAGAGCTGGGGCAATATATCCATGAGAGCTGGGGCAATATATCCATGAGAGCTGGGGCAATATATCCATATGACCTGGGGCAATATATCCATGAGAGCGAGTCAGCTGGGGCAATATATCCATGAGAGCTGGGGCAATATATCCATGAGAGCTGGGGGGCAATATATCCATGAGAGCTGGGGCAATATATCTATGAGAGCTGGGGTCAATATATCAATGAGAGCTGGGCAATATATCCATGAGAGCTGGGGCAATATATCCATATGAGCTGGGGCAATATATCCATGAGAGCTGGGGCAATATATCCATGAGAGCTGGGGCAATATATTCATATGAGCTGGGGCAATATATCCATGAGAGCTGGGGCAATATATTCATATGAGCTGGGGCAATATATCCATATGAGCTGGGGCAATATATCCATGAGAGCTGGGGCAATATATCCATGAGACCTGGGCTAACATATCCATAAGAGCTGGGGCAATAAATCCATATGAGCTGGGGCAATATATCCATGAGAGCTGGGGGGGCAATATATTCATGAGAGCTGGGGCAATATATCCATATGAGCTGGGGCAATATATCCATGAGAGCTGGGGCAATATATCCATGAGAGCTGGGGCAATATATCCATATGAGCTGGGGCAATATATCCATGAGAGCTGGGGCAATATATTCATATGAGCTGGGGCAATATATCCATATGAGCTGGGGCAATATATCCATGAGAGCTGGGGCAATATATCCATGAGAGCTGGGGCAATATATCCATGAGACCTGGGCTAACATATCCATAAGAGCTGGGGCAATAAATCCATATGAGCTGGGGCAATATATCCATGAGAGCTGGGGGGCAATATATTCATGAGAGCTGGGGCAATATATCCATATGAGCTGGGGCAATATATCCATGAGAGCTGGGGCAATATATCCATGAGAGCTGGGGCAATATATCCATATGAGCTGGGGCAATATATCCATGAGAGCTGGGGCAATATATCCATGAGACCTGGGCTAACATATCCATGAGAGCTGGGGCAATAAATCCATATGAGCTGGGGCAATATATCCATGAGAGCTGGGGGGGCAATATATTCATGAGAGCTGGGGCAATATATCCATATGAGCTGGGGCAATATATCCATGAGAGCTGGGGCAATATATCCATGAGAGCTGGGGCAATAAATCCATGAGAGCTGGGGTCAATATATCAATGAGAGCTGGGGCAATATATTCATGAGAGCTGGGGCAATATATCCATATGAGCTGGGGCAATATATCCATGAGAGCTGGGGCAATATATCCATGAGAGCTGGGGCAATATATCCATGAGACCTGGGCTAACATATCCATAAGAGCTGGGGCAATAAATCCATATGAGCTGGGGCAATATATCCATGAGAGCTGGGGGGCAATATATTCATGAGAGCTGGGGCAATATATCCATATGAGCTGGGGCAATATATCCATGAGAGCTGGGGCAATATATCCATGAGAGCTGGGGCAATAAATCCATATGAGCTGGGGCAATATATCCATGAGAGCTGGGGGCAATATATTCATGAGAGCTGGGGCAATATATCCATATGAGCAGGGCAGGGAGCAGTAACACTTCTAAAAGATTGTGATTTTGTTTTGTTTATTATATTATGTTACCTGTATAGTAAGGATCACTGGATGTGCAGTAAGTACTCTAACTGGGTTATTCAGAGAGCGGTGAATACCAGGAGAATGGCTGGAGAAGTGAAAATTCTAGGTCAAAATAGCCAAACCAGAAAAACTTTCCCATTTATCTCACTTTTCAAATCAGCTATTTGGTCTAGATTGTTCATTCTCCTGGCAATTCTCCTGTTTTTCACCTCTCTGAATAACCCTGTATGTTAGGTTTTCATTTCTAGTTTTTTGTTTAATCACCTGCAATAGTGATTCAAAGGCAAGGGTGGTGTTTGTTTATGCTGGAATAAAAAGACCTTTCATTTTCACAACTTCAAGTCTGCGGCTGTTTATACTCTAGAGTACCATGTTGTTTTGCTGGAACCAAGTATCCCGAGTGGTTGTTGTATCACAGTTAGGAGGTTCAATGTCCTAATGGTGGAAGGGAATCAAGGCATGCTAACGTGTCCACAGTTTGGGGGCGCACAATTCTTGGCTAGCCCAGGGCGCTTACAAACCCACGCTACGCCACTGTGTATCTGTATTCCTTGTTCCTGCTCGTATCGTCGGCTTCGATCCCAAATGCTCTTTGTTTCATCTCCTCTAGGAATTTCATAATCCCTTTCCCTAATCTATAAATCTTTCAACTATCCAGAGCACCATCCATATCAGTGATGTCATTGAAGTGGATCTCTTACGTTCTGCAGCAAGAAAGGGCTCAAAGGACCCATTTTGTCAAAAAAACTGGCTTTGTAGAGTGCAACACCACATAGTTCTTCTAACTTAAATGCTCTCTTAGTGCCAGACATTTTTGCCCAGCTGGTTCCTCCACAAAGGTCCTGGTCTACCTGTCTTCATTGCTGATTACCTCTAGTAATCCATGTCTACACAGTTCCTGTGTTGTTTGCACTATCTTCACACAAATCACTTCAGTGATACCTAGGGCCTCGCTTGCAGCTGTTTCCCTGACCCCAGTGCTTTAAGCTTGGCGTGGAATAGATGGGAACATATTCAGGGGCCCCAATTAACAACTGCACCCCTTGCTATTCCTATTGTTAAGCAAGCCAAACCAGATGTGGGAAATGTCTGCACAAAGAAGAAATGTGAGGACAGAGTATGGAAAGAATTTCAAATACGGACTAAGTTCAAAACTTTGGCAGTGATCAAGAAAACCGATTGTACAATCCACCAAGAGAATAGCTGATGAGAATAAATTATGTATAAAGAAAATTGAAAAAACATATAAGAGCGTAAATGTTAGCATCCATTAGTCGATTTAATAATTTTCATCAAAGACCTAGTTGACTATCAGGGTTATTCAAAGAGATCCGAATTGCTGGCGAAAGTTAACCGAATGCTGAAATTCAGTGTTCGGTTACCTTTCCTGGCCATTCGGCTATCCAGAGAGCAGGCAGTTCGCCAAATGTTGGCGAATTGCCTGCACATACGGTGCCTGTTCGTTGCCTGTTCGAGGGCAGTGAAACCACATAGAGAAGCAATGCTTCGGCTATTCAGAGAACAAAACCCAACAGTGAAAAGTTGCCGAATTGCCCTGCCATTTGGTGGTTTCATTCGACAGGTTTATTCAGGTGAATCCCATAGGCTTCAATGTTAAAAATATTCCCGTTTTAATTTTATATCTAATAAACCATTTATTATAATATTCTGCAGTAAAAAGTCTCTTTTATTTTTAGATTTTTTAAGGATCTTTTAAGCATTTTTCGGGATTTTTTTGCCAAGGAATTTTTTAAACATTTTTTCTTTTTTCTGTAACAGCCCTTTTTACTATCATTCATTGGACCTCATATTTAAATTTCAGACATTTTTGCTCAGTAGTTTGTTTCAAACAGCGTTTCACTTTTCAAACATTCAAGCGTACTTGTTTTTTTTCTTCACTCCATTCGTCTGCGGTGTCGGGTTTTTCCGGCGGCTGCTCTGTGCTGTGATCGGCTCCTGTTCGGGTTTCTCTGGCGTGTTCGGCGGGGTTAATCCAGATGTTTTTGCGGGTTTTGGTGTGCATTCGCCTGGGTTTTGCATTGAGTGTTCGTCAGGTTTTCGGCGGCTTTTCCCTGCACTACAACGGCCCTGTGGTGCTTGCTGAATACACTACAGGGTCGCCGAAATGGGATTGCCAAATCGCACCGAATTGAAGAGAACGAAAAGTCACCGAACATGCGGTGACTTTTCGATTCTCTTTGAATAACCCTGTAAATTTTTTCCAGTGAAGAAAACTAGACTATAACTAAGTTGTGACTTGTGATGACTAAAACTATGAAAAAATCTATGGACATTTTTATTGACTAATAAAAAACTAGAGAAAAGTATTAGTGAGGACTAATTTTAGTTATAGTCATAGTCCTTTGACTAAAATGCCATTTAGTTTTAGTGATATTTTATTCGACTAAATTAACACTGTCCATTACAAAAGAACAATAAATACATAAGCAATGATTACATTTATAGAACTTCCTAATTCCATAGCTACATTTTCTTGTTTAAGCGAAATTAATTAAAACTCAAACTTTGCTGTGATACCAAGAAATGTATATTCTGTAACTTTATTATCATTACTTATTATTATGTGTGCCAACACATCTATACTGGATCTCATGCTATACGTTAGACAGATGGGATAGACTGAGGGGCATTTTAATCTGGGTCCATGTTGCCGTTGGCCAGCTTGGTATCCTCAGGGTTCCCACAATCTTGGAGTGGATGCCACAGATTTTTGTTCATCCTTAGTCACCAGCACGTTGTTCTTTTTGCACTGCTGGCAAAGTGATAATTATTATGGAGCACTTTTTTTTCAGAGGCATTTTTGTGTACGTTGCTCATAATTCCGATACTATAGTCATGGCATGCTATACCAACTCTTATATATGATGTCAGTATATGTATTACTCAGCTATGACCCAAGGCTACATACAGTACATTGAAACTATATATTCAGAGGCTTCACAGGAAGCAGACATGGCCTGTATTTCTTTCAAACATTGTAGTTGCAAAGTCCAGAAATCCATACATAAATTGCAATAACACAACCTTATTTCACAGACCCTGAGCTGAGGAGGATATTGGTGACATGATGCACATTGGAAGCCCATTGTGAGTGTTAGTGAATCTCACTTCTGCCTGTGAGATTCTCTACATGACAGAGAGGAAACACCTCAGAACCCACATATCCAATTAAGACTTTAACTATCAGTCTGGTTAACCTATTAGGCTTCAAGAAATATTATATTTATAAATTTTTTGGTTTCTAACGCCAGGATTTTTATCTGTTTTTCGAAACCATCCAGTATGAACTCGTGAGAGAGAAGCCTGCAGCCTGTGTTTAATAAGTCTCCTTGGTGCATTTGTGAAAAATTTATCTCACATTGAAATGCATGATTGACTTGTGCAATCATCAGAGTGGCTGTAAGGGTGGTACCCAGCGTGAGCAGTGGTAGGACCCCAAGACTTGGCATAATAACCCTTAAGGCGAGGATACGTCAAGAAACACTTTATTTATACAATAGGTTAATCCACAAATGCTGTAAATATGTAACTGTAGGTTGATATACAGGAACTGTAGATAGGTAACACAAATCCTTGGAGACATGGTATTGCAGGTGGATATGCTAGGCAGACAATGATGAAAGTTCACACAACAGATTGGGTCTGTAGATCCACAGATGGTATGGTACAGATGGTAAAGAGATGCTTGGCAGAAATTATGAAAAGTCACAAAGCAAACTGGATACCTTTTAAGGTCCTTTAGAACCACAAATGGTTTAGTAGTATTGGTATGGAATCCATGTAGACAATGGTGATAGTGAGACAACAGTTTCACAGGAGCATAGTGGGAATCCAAGCAGGAGCTCAAACCAGGCAGAGCAGTCCACAAAGAAACTAAAAACTGAGCAATGTTCAGAAGATGACCCGCCCTTAAGTAGGGAGAGGCTCAGGCCTCAGGAGGTAAAAGGGAGTCCTGGAATGACTTCAACTGGAGAGGAGAGGTAAGAACCGGGCTGAATCAGGCTACCCGGGGCCCACCAGTGGGCACCAGGGGTGGAATACTGACAGTGGCCCGATGCATGATATAGATATAAAAAAATGTTTACTGGTGGATAGACTATAAGAGATGCATCGACACTGCTTGGCTAATGTTACTACTGTCTCACCGAGTCTTGGGTCATATTATAGCATTCAAGTGTTGTAAACCATAGATCCATTTCCAAACATAGAGTTTCGTCCTGATTGAGCATTTTTGCTATCTTCTGTATTTTTGGACATGGTCTGGTGGTCAGGTTGAAGGGAGCAGGAGATTAATGGCTCCATCATCTTTTGCCTGTCATTTGGCATGATTCTATATTTCCTAAACATTGCTATCTTCACTTATAGTGGAAAAATAGTCCAGAAATATCAACAGTGTCGTAGATAGGCGTTGTGTTTACAGATAGATTTCTTTGGAAGATATGTTATTATTTACTCCATATCAAGCATAAATATGTTTCAAGCAAATAACATGACAATTCAAGATGAATATCTATGATAGCACATAAAGAAACTAGAAACCAGGGACAACCCGCCTAAAAATACTTCCTCGGAAAACATCTGGTCTGCCGGATTAATCCTACGTTTTAGCAGATGTTCCGTGGAAAGCAATCACTTCCATTCATATATAGAAAATATTCTAAACATTGTCTATCCCTTCACATAGATCAATAATTCACAAGAAAGATACACATATGGAACAGTTTGCAAATAGTAATATTCTAAAAATGCACATCCATTTGCATAGATCAATAATACACAAAATAGCTGTGTATGGAGAGAGAGGTTTACAAGTTGTAATATTCTAAAACTTAATATCCATTACAAATAGATCAATAACGTACAATATACAATAGATATCACAAGTGCAGCAATCAGCTTTACAGAGGAACAATAAAATCTACAAACAGTGCATGGACATAATATCTTAGATGAAATAAAATGTAAAAGATACATGGAAAGATCGCTTGAAAATAAATCACACAATCAACCAACCATAATTCTGTTGCATTAATGAAAAGTGTATTAGATCAGATTCCTTACTTAAAGCCCATGGGAAATTTGCTTCTCATTCTATGGGTCCGCCGCTCTTCTTTTTTCACACTTATTTGCTTCTCTAACATGATTTTATATGTGATTAATGGCAATGCATTTAGCTTCCCTTAAAATGTATTTATTCCATTTAAAATGATGTAAAATAAGATGAAAGCCTTCATTTTCTAATTACATTAGGGCGATTTTTGTAAAAGAGCACTTCGCTAAACAGACAAGATTAATTCCATGGCTTGGTTACTCACTGAACATCATTCTTTCAATGAAAGGACTGTGGATTTACAACGGCCAACTCTAGGGATTAAGAGAACTGCCACCATAGTTCTACATACTTGTCAATGTTCTTTACACTGTATTTTCTGCCGGTGTTTTCTAACCTAGTTCCCACTTCTCAGCACACTTTTCAGCACTTTCCACCATAGTTTCTGATCAACGTATTCACCGTAGAATTCACCATACTTGCTACTGAAGTTTTAGTTGTTGTCTAGAGTTATTTTTACTATACAGACAGTTGTAACTGGGCGTTTATTGTTTTTTTTCCCCCAAATAAGGTTTGGGAGAGTGCGGGAGATTTGTCTTTGAGATGTCTAAGGAAATGAAAAATAAAAAGAAGGCATTTAAAGCTTTTAAATCTGATAAATCTGAGGCATCCTATAAAGCATATAGGGCAGCCAATAAAGCTTGTAAAAATGCGATTAGATGGGCTAAACTAGAAAATGAAAAAGAAATAGCCAAAGAGAGCAAGACCAACCCTAAAAGATTCTTTAGGTACATAAATTCTAAAAAACCTAAGAGTGAAAATGTAGGTTCACTAAAATCTGAGTCAGGGTTATTATTAACGGAAGATCAGGATAAGGCAGAAATTTTAAATGATTATTTTTCTTCAGTATTTATCAAAGAGAAACCTATAACAGGAGACATGCAATTCATTGATAAAAACTTACTAATACAAAGTGACTGGTTGACTCAGGACAAGGTTTTGCAGAAATTAAACAATGTGAATGTGAATAAAGCCCTAGGGCCAGATGGAATTCACCCGCGAGTACTGAGAGAGCTATGTGTTGAAATATGTAAACCTCTGTTCTTAATCTTTCAAGATTCTTTTCTTTCAGGAATAGTACCAGAGGATTGGAGAAAAGCTGACGTCGTCCCTATATTTAAGAAAGGTTTAAAATTTGTGCCTGGGAATTATAGACCTGTGAGCTTAACATCTGTGGCTGGGAAAGTATTTGAGGGGTTACTAAGGGATAATATTCAGGAATTTATTGGGAGGTATAATGTAATTGGCAAAAATCAGCATGGTTTCATGAAACACAGATCATGTCAGACTAACCTAATTACGTTCTATGAGAAAGTAAGTAGAAGTATAGATCAGGGGGTCGCAGTGGATGTGATTTACTTAGATTTTGCCACAGCTTTCGACACAGTTCCACACAAAAGGTTACTATTTAAATTAAGAAAAATTGGTCTAGATGAAAATACTTGTTCTTGGATTGAAAACTGGCTAAAAGATAGGGTACAGAGAGTGGTCATAAATGGTACATTTTCAAGATGGACACCAGTGGTAAGCGGTGTGCCTCAGGGGTCTGTTATAGGACCAATACTATTCAATTTATTTATAAATGACCTTGAGATAGGCATTGAAAGCCATGTACCAGTGTTTGCAGATGACACAAAACTAGGAAAAGTAATACAATGTGAGCAGGATGTTACTTCGCTGCAGAGGGATTTAGATAGATTGGGGGACTGGGCACTTAAATGGCAGATGAAATTTAATCTAGATAAATGCAAAGTTATGCATTTTGGAGTGAAGAACACGCAAGTAATTTATACCCTAAATGGTACGGAGTTAGGGAAATCCAAGCAGGAGAAGGATTTGGGAATAATCATAGACTTCAAACTAAGTAACAATGCGCAATGTCAAACAGCAGACGCCAAGGCCAGCAAAGTATTGCATGCTTTAAAAGGGAAGTTCACTCACTGGATGAAAACATAATTTTGCCTCTGTATAAATCAATGGTCAGGCCGCACCTTGAATATGCCGTGCAATTTTGGGCACCGGTCTTAAAAAAAGATATTATAGCGCTAGAAAAGTGCAGAGACGGGCAACTAAATTAATAAGGGGAATGGAAGGGTTAAGTTATGAGGAAAGACTAACAAGCTTAAACCTGTTTAGTTTAGAGAAAAGGCGCCTTAGAGGGGATCTGATAACCTTATATAAATATATACGGGGCCATTATCAACCATTGTCTGATAACCTATTCATTAACAGGACTATACACAGGACAAGGGGTCATCCATTTAGACTGGAAGAAAGAAAATTTAGCTTAAAGCATAGGAAGGGTTATTTTACGGTGAGAACAATAAAGCTGTGGAATTCTCTGCCTGTTGAGGTGGTTGGGTCAGAGTCTGTACAGACTTTTAAAAAACGACTGGATGACTTCCTGCAGACACAGAATATTAAGGGTTATAATATTTAATATGTGGGTAAAAGCTTCTTGATCCAAGGAGAAATCTGACTGCCATTCTGGGGTCAAGAAGGAATTTTTTCCCAGTATGTTGCATATTGGCAAGCATTTCAGACTGGGTTTTTGCCTTCTTTTGGATCAACAGCAGTAGGTTATGTGGGAGAGGCTGAACCCGATGGACGCATGTCTTTTTTCAGCCTATATAACTATGTAACTATGTACAGGGTGTCCATAAAGTCTCTTTACAAGTTCATAAATTTGTTACAAAGGCAAATGAAAAGACAGATAAATGAAAATGATTCCAAAATGAGACATTTACTATATATATATATATTTAAGTTTTTTTTTCCTCATTTAATACACTTCTATTTGGGCACCATTAGTTGCATGAAGCACATCAAGACGGTACTCCATTTCTTGCCATGTTCATGGTAGCATACCCTCATCAATGGTGGTGATGGCATCAGTGATCCTCTGCTTTAGATGAATGTGTGGAGTGAGATCATGTGTAATCGAATCATTGGTCCGTTTTTCTTCGGGGAGACATCAATTACTGCAAATGTTTACCTTGATCCTTTGACTGAATACGTGGCACCACAACTATATGACCTTCAACCAAACATCATTAAAAGATGTTGCACCATCACATTGGGGACTGCATGTTCGCGGGTTCCTAAATGAAACATTTCCAGACCGGTGGATTGGAAGGGGTGACCCAATTCCCTGGTCACCTCGTTCACCAGATATCACTCCCCGTGACTTCTTTCTATGGGGTTATGTTAAAGATATTGTGTATCGAACAAAGGTGCGGGACATCACTAATCTAAAGCAGAGGATCACTGATGCCATTACCACCATTGATGAGGGTATGTTACAGCCAACATGGCAGGAAATCGAGTACCGTCTTGATGTGCTTTGTGCAACTAATGGTGCCCATATACAGGTGTATTAAATGAGGCAAAAAAACCTTAAATATATACCTCTCATTTTGTAATAATTTTCATTTATCTATCTTTTTATTTGCCTTTGTAAACATTTTTGAAATTGTAAAGAGACTTTATGGACACCCTGTATATATATATATATATTTTAGTATTATTTATTTATTTTTGCAGGATGAACTTAGTTCCCATTTAACCCACATTCTGTGAAACGTTTATTTTAGGAGATAATTCTTATGTTTTCTTTAAATATGTGATATTTATTCTGATTATTATCATTACCTAAGACTCAGCTCACTTTTATATATATATGTTTGTGTGTGTATATACAGATTTCCAATTTGAGTGCGAGATGGTGGGCTACGCATAAGAAGGGCAACACTAATTTGGGGCAGATATACTGATGAGTTCCCACACTTATTTTTGTAGGGCATGATATATATGTATGTATGTATATATATATATATATAGTTATATTTATTATTGCAGAAGCCACTTGCACATCACAGCAATGCAATGAATTGCATCCCAAAGCTCCTGTGCCACATTCCCCATATGCAGCAAGGAATTCTGGGTAGGATATGCAAATGACCTCTGTCTCACTTTTATGCATCCTGGGTCTGTTATTACACAGAACCCTAAAATCAATACTATGCCACACCATGGCTTTGTAGCAGAGATAAAGTTTATGCAACTGGTTAAAGCCACTCCCAGGACAGCACTGTTTCGGGTTTGTTGGACCCTTATCAGCTAGGAGGCAGGCATGATGACCAGTTGCAGTGGATGCTTGGAACCCACAGGGCAATCAGTATCTACAAGGGTTGTGGTGGAGGACAAAAAGTGAGATAAAAGGCCTCCACACTGTAATAAGTGTGTTTATTATTGCAGAAGCCACTTGCACATCACAGCAATTCATTGAATTACATCCCAGAGCTCCTGTGCCACATTCCCCATATGCAGCAAGGAATATATATATATATATATCTCCAAATCAAATGTCATAATTTTTTTCTAGTTTCCCAGGCACTAGCGCCGTAACAATTTCTAAATGCTCCTGGAGAGTACATTAAGGATCAGATGATATATGGAAAAGAACAAAAAATTATTTTGTGAAGCCTTTTTTGTGATGGAGCTTCACAAGTCGTGTCTGCCTACATCTCACTAAACTTGTGCTCATGTGTATTGTTAGTTTTGGGGTTTTGACCATGCTTTGCTCCTGATACAAAACCTTCAAATCAGAAGCTTATTTAGACTTGGCACTACCCTCAGGACTTCAAATTCTGCCCCACCCATCCATTAGAAATATAAATTAGACAAATAGTCATGACCCATAAATTCTATTTAAGTCGATAAAAATGTCATTTAGAAGAAAATGAAACATCGTATTAACACAAAGTGATTTCTAAAGATATTTGTTTCAGTTTTGAGACTGCTTGGACTTAGCAGCTCTTCTATGAGCCACACACACCAAATATACTGGACCTATAAAACAGGGAGCATTAGGAAAAGAAATGCTGCCTCCCCCCCCACCACCTCCAATCTGGTGTCCTAGGCCGAAGCCTAGTTTGCCTCTGCACAAATACAGCCCTGCCTCTAACAAATGAATGTATTACACTGCCATAACTTAACAATAGCGAAATGGAAAAGCGGTTCTGAGACCCAGAAACCCTCTAATGATCTGACGTGCATGGCTCCCTGTACTCAAGTGTTCATTTTCTCTGCCGATCAGTCCTTCTGCTAGTCAGCTGCTACGCTAATGTGCCTGGAAGTCAGCTGCTTCTGTGGGATTATCCATCAGCAAAAATAGAGAGAAATGTCTGTGTTGTGGGGTGGGGAGGATGCAGACGTAGCCTCCTCGCCTTGCTCTTAGTCTGCGGGAAAACTGCGGCCATCTCTGAGCGTGGAATGCATTCCAGAAAGAGTGCTGCACGCTGTATATGCGGTTTTCTAAACAAATAAAACAGATGAATAATGTTAATGACTGTTTAATCCAATGGTTTAGCATCTGCAAAATGACACACTGCGGCATGTCTTGCTGATGTTATGCTATTAGCTGTTTATCTTTGTGCGATGACTAACGTAGAGTCGGGAGGCTACCAAGTCACGAAAATCGTACCCTTCACAGAGTTCTCTGTATATATGTATGTCTGCGTACATGTGTGTCATATTCCAGACCACATGACTTACAGTTATAACAGGGCTCAGATGATTTGGTACTACAGCTCCCATGATTCTCAATCAACTGAATGAGTGGATGAGCATCTTGGAAGATGTAGTTCCAAACCATATGGGGGGGGGTCAAGTTTGCCGACCCCTGAGGTATAAAGTGCACACTCATCAGACCCAGGTCTTTTAAAAAAATACATAAATCTAAAACCTATTATTCCTTAAAACCATTCCCAATAACCCTATTATTTCTTTAAAAAAAAATCACATAGGGGGTTATTCAGAGAGCACCGAAATGTTGCAGACATTTCAGTGCTCTCTCGTTCCCCACACTTCCCTGCACTTCGGGGAATCAAATTTCCACACCCTGCGGTGAATTCAGCATTTATCACAGGGTCCCTGAAGTGCAGGGAAAGTCTGTAGCACAAAGCATGGTGCGATCTGATGCCCCCAATCTCTGTAGGTTAAAGGACACAGAGAACACTAGAATGTGCAAGATTGCATATACGTGCTCTCAACTTGGTGTTCGTGGAGTCCTATGGACTCCCGGAGAGGATAGCATTGGAGGTGTGGAATGTCACTGCCAGTATTCTTTTGTGACTCTCGAAATTTCTGAGCCACGTCACTAATCTATTGGCTGGCTCTTAGCCCTTCACTACGTTTACACGAACACTACTAGCCGACACAGCAGCCTGAGATTGAGTTAATACAATCTGGAGCTATGCTGCATCATTGAAAATGGAATTCATTTGTTACAAACAAATTTTACTTGCATTTGGGCTCTAGAATGTGAAAAAAAATTGTTTGAAAAAGGGGCGCTGATACAGCTATACACACAAAAAGTAATAGCAGGGCTGCTATATCCCAAGGAGTGTATTCCTGCACCACTCCCCAAATAAATTGACATAGATTGAAAAGTTTAATGGAAAGTGCCTACTGCCTCAACGGGTCCGAGTTAGGACCTACTTGTGTGTAAAAACCCGCACTTAAGCACCAATATACAAAAAACAATGTGTAATAGGGTATAGATGTATCCCCTATATGAAAGTAGTGTGGTAATATATCACCCAAATAAAGAGGAAAATTATATCACCCTACAATGCGTCTCTCGCTGGTGATGAATTTTTCAATGGTGCATAAGATACAAGCATATATGAGAGGAAAAACAAAAAGATACATAGTACAGCACGATAAAATCACTTGTAAATGATATTGGAGTATCGAATAATTGCCGACTAACGTGGAAAAGAGCCTATATGCTAGAGGCTCAATGCAACAGCGTTGGGTCCATTAGGGATGACCCCTTCCCTGTCTCCCGCAGTCTCTCAATGCATATAAAAAAAGAGCAGAGAGAGGACCATAGCGTAACTCTATTTTTTAAGGGTAGAATATAGAGTAGGAACGAAGTGGCACAACTCACATGATCTAGAGCCTACAGTGGCAAGTCACTGGCTCAGTATTAAAGCATATGGTATTTTTTGGGTAATACCAAAACCACTCCGGAATATCCAACAACCAGGTACATAAAATAATCATTTATTAAAATATAAACAAATACAAAATCATAAACAGAAAACAACGTAGTGCCATGTCCATGCCTGTGTAATTCTTTCTTGCAGATCTACTTCACCTTTTTTCATATTTATCCTGCCAGCATTGGGGAGGACAGTGCTGTTTTTTGAAGCCAGCAGATACGTAACGATTCATTTATTTAAACGGGAGTGGTCACACACTTTTTTCCTTTGCATAACAACATAGCGCCAATCAGATACTCAACAGTTGGCTAAATTATACTCAGTCCATGTCAATAAATTCCTTATTTCTTTTTCTTTCGTATTCGTCTCTTTTTTCTGGGTAGATCTTTATCCCACTGCAGAAAAAAGGGAAACCAGGTTTGCGCAGTATATAGTTCCACTTGGATATATATTTACATCAGTGATCAACTTACATTTTATAGAGCCCAACCCGGCTCTAGTGAATATTGCCTTATGGGACTTGTGATGACCTCTTCAGGTGCCCATCAACCTCCTTGGACAATCCTATCGGTCCCCGTAGATGTTCTCATGCTCCAGAGCCCCAAAATGGCTCTATTAGTTAGGCATAGGGAATATAAAATACCCCCCGCACCTTCTTTGACAGGAATCCTTAAGGCAAACAGCAGGTTTAAAAACATTTATTGTTAAAAATAACATATTATATCTACCAGAACGCGTTTCGCCTGTTGGCTTCTTCAGCTGGTGATCCCCAGGGATCACCAGCTGAAGAAGCCAACAGGCGAAACGCCTGAGTTGATCACTGATGTAAATATATATCCAAGTGGAACTATATACTGCGCAAATCTGGTTTCCCTTTTTTCTGCAGTGGGATAAAGATCTACCCGGAAAAAAGAGACGAATACGAAAGAAAAAGAAATAAGGCATTTATTGACATGGACTGAGTATAATTTAGCCAACCGTTGAGTATCTGATTGGCGCTACGTTGTTTTCTGTTTATGTATATGATTTAAGGTTGTTTAGAGAAACCTCCACATCAGCGTATAGCGAGGCAGATTGTACGCAGATTCTAGTGGGCACTTCACTCCTATTTAACTAAATACAAAATCATACCAAAACGCGTTTCACGCCACAGCGCTTTTTCAGTTGGTGTATATTGTTAACAGAATAATACCCGGTCTTTTATACATCTTGCCACATTAGTCTCAAAAGTTCTCTAACTTGAACCCGTTGAGGCAGTAGGCGCTTTCCATTAAACTTTTCTACCCGGGCTCTAGAATGTGCCCCCAAAGTTTTAGCACCCTGGGCATGATGCGTGAGCTGCTTACACTTTCTAAAACCAGCTGGGAATGTCTCTAACTGACTGTTCCCCTGCTGATCCTACACGGAACTCAGAACTGTAGTAACTCCTATTGGCCAGCAAATGGTGACATCTGCCTGACAGGTTATTGCAGTAAGAAATACATTGGGAATATTCACAATTATGTTTTTACTGTATAATTAATTAAAAATTATTTTTAAAAAAACACCTGATTGTGACAGAGGTGAAGAGGTTAAATGAGCTGGAACTAGGGAGCCATTAATACGTAAAGGGTGGCAGTGTTTTGTTTTACATCTTAGCAGCTCCTGATTGCTGGAATACAACCCCTTATTTTGTGTTCATCTGGAGACAAACCCACAGGACATTAAAACTTTTTAGAAATATATCATAATATTTTTTTTGGTTATTTCCAGACCTGAGGGAAACGTGCCAAAATTAAGATGTTGGGAGGAAAAAGTAACAAAACTCTTTACACTTTATGTGCAGTATCCAAATCATAAACAAAGATTTAAAAAAAACTCCCGTCCGCTACAAAGCATTTTTGGAAGTCTGGAGGATTTTTTCACAATGCAAAGTATATGCAAATTATGTAACTGAACATTCAGCATTTTATGTGTTTAGATTTCCTGCCCACATGTTAAGTATAAATTAGACTAACCACATCTTGATAAACACCCTATATCATGACACAGATTCTTTTGGCATATTGCTACTTTGCCTACTCTTACCCTCTGAATCTAGTTTTATCTCCCTTGTGCTTTTATGATAGTTATCCAATCCTAGGGCTGACAGAAATATTTAGGGGGCTATTCAGAGAACACCGATATGTTGGCGACATTTCGGTCCTCAAACTCCCCCACACTTCGGGGAACCAAATTTCCCCATCTTGCGATTAATTTGGCATTCACCACAGGGTCCCCGGTGTGCAGGGAAAACCCGCCACGGAACCGCCGCAAAAAACACATCGGAAAAAAACGACAAGCCGTTGATCACAGCGCAGACCAGTCAGATAAAGCTGACAAGCTGACTAACGTGGTAAAAAAAACAAAAAACAAAACAAAACAAACCAATGTACTTGAAAGTGTTAAAATTGAAAAGCTGTTTGCAAAAAAACTACTGAATGAAAATGCCTGAAATTTACATATAAGATCCAATGAATGATAATAAAATGGGCTGTTACAGAAAAAGGGAAAAAACCCTTTAAAAAAAACGGAAAATATTTGCCAATAAAATCCCGAAAAATGCCTAAAAGATCCTAAAAAATGAATAAACTTTTTATTGCAGATTAAAATAATAAGCGGTTTATTAACCCCTTAAGGACGGGAGTAATTTTACAACTTCGGCGCTGTTTCGAAGTAGAAGTTTGCTGAGCTCATTTTGACCGTTTTTAAAAACGCGTTTTTAAGTCACGTATTATTATACCATCCAGACAAATTATATATCGTTCTTTCCAGCAGACTTGAAAGATTATTCACATATCATTATTATATGTATATGTCATGCCCTGCCAAAATGCTATAACGAAAAATGTAAAAAAAAATTTAAAAATGAGAATTTTCAATAAAATGTCAATCATCCACAGTGTGTAAAGTGTTTTTTTTTTTAAAAAAAATATTATCCGAGCCTTTGCGGTCATATGCTATTGGGTAGATTTGTTAAAAAAATTAGAACAGGGAACCCATTTTTTTTTTTTGGAGAGAAATTGCGTGATTTTAGCTAAAACCCCCCCAAAAAAAAAATCATTAGTGAAGCATCATTGTTCACATTATATGTGAACAATAGTGCTGCATTAAAAAAAAAGGTTTTATTTTTTTATTAATTAATTATTTTATTTTATTATTGTTTTTTAAATTTTTTACACTTTTATTTTACTTTTAACAAGGTCATGTTTGATATCATTGGAAAGGTCATGCTCTGGCCTTTCCAGAAATATCAGACATTACTCCCTAGCTGCCACCGATCAGGAGATAAATGGGTTCAAAGAACCCCCCTATCTCCTCTATGGGATTTACTTAGAAAATCCCTTTGCAGCTAGGGGGTTCCCCGGTTAACTGACATCATCGCGCATTGGCGCGATGAGTCAGTTGACGCGGGGGGGACCCAGAGGTGGGGGCTGCCATCCAAGATGGCGGCCCCCACCGGAAAAAGGCCACGGTCTTGCAACGATTGGTGCCAGGCTGCGACCTGGCAACTAAGGGGTTAACCCCCTACATCGCTGGAAAGGTCAGGCTGTGACCCTTCCAGATATGCTGGCCACAGCCTCCTGGTCCCCGGCGATGGGGAGATAGAGGGATCCAAAGGATCCGTCCCTCCCCTTCAGGCGCTTCCCCTGCGCCAGTGGGGGGGACGGACACCTGAAACTGATGTCATCGGGCCACCGGCGCGATGATGTCAGTGCGCCGGGAGGAGGGATACACGCCGATCTGACTCCGCGGGAGTCAGAGCAGCGTGGGAGCGACCGGAGGAGGTGAATAACCCCTCTCTGAATAACCCCTTTAGTGTGCACTTATTGCAAATTTAGTGATGTGATATAAAGAGTGATGTCACAAGAATTGTTAGGGCGTAAAATGTGTTGCGTCCACTTCCAACGTAGTCAGTAACAGAGAGCAGCTAAAGGGAAATGTTAACACGAGTCGATAACCTTTAGCATGGGGATGTCAAACTCCGGTACCCTGGATGTTGATTGCCTACAATTCCCAGAATTCTTTAAAAGCAATAAATAGACAGATAACCATTGGAGATATCGTTCAGAAACATCAGGGTGCCAAAGTTTGCAATCAATTCCTTAGCGGCTCTATTATGACCGAGCCGTTTTATTAGTAGCTTGAGCCGTAAATGGATGGAGCCATTCACCGATACCGGCAAAATCACTTACCAAATGGGCTTCTGAGTCAGCATTCATTCTCCAATACTGGCACACACCACGCAAAAATTTGCTACCAGGAAACAGCTGGTTATTCTCCGGCGAGAGATTAGTTAATGTTTCTTATACAAAGTATATGTAACTCACACTAAGGAGCAGCTAAAGCTGTGCCTTTGCGACTGAGTCGAAATAACGGCTTGAGCTATTAACTACGGAAGCAATACAATTGGCTTGGTTGGATAAGTGCCCAATATTGCTAAAATAAACTATAAATATAATATTCCCATTGAACAGGGATCTGAAGTCCTGTTCCTTCCCTACCAGATGTTTATTCAAAGACTTCTGGGAATTGTAGGTTATCAACATCTGTGGGGCTGAGGTTTGAAATCCCGGTCACAGAGTATATTTGTATGTTTATACTTTATTTGTGAGTTTTTAGAGATGCATATTAAGAGTCCCTAGCCTAGTGAATTATAATTATTATTATTCTTTAATTATATAGCGCCAGCATATTCTGAAGCGGTGAACAATGAGCACGATATAGACAGGTTTACAATACGTTGAGACTGAACAACATTTTGACAAATTAGTATAGGAGGAAACGAGGGCCCTATTCCCGTGGGAACTCAAAGTCGAATGGACTAACAGGGTTATTGAAAGAGCTGCTCTTTCATTCCCTGAACTTCAGGGAATCAAATTACCCGACCCTGTGGTGAATTCGGCATTCACTGCAGGTGTCCGATGTGCACGGAAAATCCGCCGAACGCATCCAAAAAACTGCCGTAAAACCACTGAATCGAATGGAAAAAATGCTGAAAAACGTTAGATCCAATCCGATAAGCTGCCGAAAAGACTTTGGATCAATCCGATGAGCCGCCACAACACCACCGAATGCATCTGAAAAAGCAGAAAATCCCCCGAACAGAGTGCCGACCAGCAGCCGAAAAAATGCTTACATACAAGCCGACGAACGGGATAAAATAAACAAAACACTGCAACTATTAAAAGCTGTTTGCCAAAAAAACTACTGCACAAAAATGCCTGGAATTAATATATAAGGTCCTATGACGTACTTGAAAATAGGAAAAATCTCAATGTATCCTTCCTGGTAAAATACTTTATAAATAGAAAAAAAAAAGGTCTGCTACAGAAAAAAAATGCATTTTTTTAAAATAATCTGAATAAAATGCCTAAAAAATCCTAAAAAATCAAATAAGTAAACAGACTTTTTGCTACAAATTAAAAGAATAAACGGTTTAATATTTAATAAAAATGGGAATATTTTTTTACGTTCTCCTACGGGGAGTTCATTGCCGTCGAAAAGCACTGTATTTCGCTGGCAAATCGCCAATATTTGAACTGACAGCTTTTTGAATAGCCAAATGGCCACGATATTGCACTGTACGAGGAAATTCACTGTTTGGTGCCATTTCGGAGCCAATTCGGCTCTCTTTGAATAACCCTGTGTCATAAGTGTGATGGGGTTGTATGTGGTGAGTTTTGCAAAATCATGTAACACAGAAAACTAAAAAAACGTTACTTTCCTCTAGTCCCGTGGTCCAAGGAGCAGCACGATCCATTCCTCACACACCATATACAACAGAACACTGGAAACGAAGAGTTTCCAGTGTCCTTACAAGGCCCCAGCATGACCCTGCTCGTGACCCTGCGCATGACCCTGCGCATGACCCTGCGCATGCATGACCCTGCGCATGCATGACCCTGCATACAAGAGCATGTAATGAAGGGTCACATTTCTCTCCATGGTGTCCTGTGGACTCCAGGATCCAATGCCAGCGGTGGTGCCTCGGCCTATATCGATCAGTGACTGCAAACTATTACGACACGAGCTGCTAATACAGCAGCTTGGTCGTACACCTCCCAATTTCGTCAGGTCTAGGACCAGGTGCGGATACATGACCACCATGGGTTTGTAGTCATGAGGTGATTCGCGGCATCGTCATCATGGCCATGCACCAAGAGGGGAGCAACAGGTTGGCCAGCTTCCCCGCTGAGCAACCAATCAGGGCTGCCGAGCTTGCTGCACACGACTATGAGCTTTACAAGCCCTGATTTTATCCATCGCAAATGGTGTTAAACAGGCACTCAATGGGCTGTTTTCCCCGTCAAGCCTCTCAAAACAATAGCATACAGAATAGTTGTGGAGGGGTGGTCAAATAAAGTCCCACTACAGGACATTCCCAAACACGCTGCAACGTTTCACTGCACCAACACCCTGGGTCCTTAGGCATATAGGAAACATTCAAAAACCATGTAGAAAAGGTAGAGACAAGGCTGTGTTTCTTCAAAAAGGTGAGCTACTGTCACCTGTGTTTAATGCATGAGATGAGCATCAAAACGAAACGTTTTGGGTGTGGAACCCTTCTACAGTGTAATGCCAATTACTGAGAAGGGTTCCACGCTCGAAACGTTTGTTTTTGATGGTCATCTCATGGTTTAAACACAGGTGACAGTAGCGCACCTTTTTGAAGAAACACAGCGCTGTCTCCATTTTTTCTACGTGGCCTCTCACAACAAGGGTGACAGCCTAGGGTTGGTTTAGATATGGGGGATTAAAGGAAAATCATGTGTCACGTGTCCGGGCGGTGTGAGTTGGCAGGTCTGCGGTCGGCATAGAGCCATTAATAGCGAGCCTCTAATAGATAACAGCTCGCACACACTTCATCCATTAGGGAGCTGCTATTAATGGAATATGGCCCTTAGTGTTATATTAGGAATCACTGAGATTCGATAAGTCTGTTTCAGATTATTAAGACCTTCATTTTTTCCGATCTGCACCAATAAACGCTCCAACGCATGTGTACATATTCATTAAAGACCTAATCTTTATCAGTTTGAATAGAAAATGACGAATGTTCAATTAAATGAAATAAAGCTTGTTTTGTTGAAAATTTATCACACTAGGGGTGAAAATGATTCCCTGTTTTCAAAACTGTTGGACTTGCAGAATTATTGTAGCCTATGCATTTTATTTAATTGGAACTGGAAAAAAAAGAAGAGAAAAATCATTCCGAGCCAATTAACAAATGATGTGGAAATATGATTCAATTCCAAATAGTGAATTGTATTTAAGGAAAAAAATTATCTGGCGCATTAGGTACGTGTCCCGTTTTTCTGTACAGTATATTTGCGGAGCGATTCTCACATAAATCTTCACGTGAAGGAAAATGAATTCCATAAATGAGATAGCATCAGAGATGTGACGGATCATTAAACAAATGTTCTTTTTAATGGCATGAGACCTGTTTAATCTGTACAATGGGGAATATATTAACGTAAAGCCATTTTCACTATTATCTTTATCAGTCTTTCCAGGTTTTCAATACTGTATTGATATAATAAAAACCTCTGACTTCAGCATCTTATAATGATGACCCCAGATTTATCACCGGCAATAGTTTAGATTAGGTCCTGGGTGTCTGCTATGGTTGTCTAACAGAGTTATTCAAAGAGATCTGAATTAGGGCCAAAAGGTAACCGAACGCTGAAATTCAGCGTACGGTTACCTTTCATGGCCATTCGGCTATTCAAAAAGCAGGCAGTTCGCCAAATGTTGGCGAATTGCCTGCACATACGGTGCCTGTTCGTTGTCTGTTCGAGGGCAGTGAATCCCCATAGAGAAGCAATGCTTCGGCTATTCAGAGAACACAAAACAGCTGAGAAAGGTTCCCGAAATGCCCTGCCATTCGGTGGTTTCATTTGACAGGTTTATTCAGGAGAATCCCATAGGCTTCAATGTTAAAAATATTCCCGTTTTAATTCAATATCTAATAAACCGTTTATTATAATATTCTGCAGTAAAAAGTTTCTTTATTTTTAGATTTTTTAAGATCTTTTAGGCATTTTTCGGGACTTTTTTTACGAAAACTTTTTTCCATTTTTTTTAATTTAACCCCTTCAATGCGGTGGACGCGCTGAGCGCGTCCAACCGCATTGCTACTTGGCTGCGGAGGACGCGCTGAGCGCGTCCTCCCTTTGCAGCCCGCGATCAGCCAGTATTCCGGCTGATCGCTCGGCCCCCCGGTGTGGGCTGACATCATCGATGTCAGCCCAACCTCCGGGACCCCGGCGGGCACGATAGGCGTCATCGTGCATGCGCGATGACGTCTATTTCAGGCCCCCCCCCGTCATTGCAGGGAAGGTGCCTGAATGGGAGGGGGGGGAGGTCCTTCGGATCCGTGCATGCCAGCGGTTAAAGGCAGGCACCGCCTGGAAGGGCACAGCCTGCCCTTCCAAACGACGGCTGTCTTTAACCCCTAGGGGGCTGGATCGCGATATGGCGCCAACATGCGCCGTATCGCAGTCCCCTCCCGGAGCTGGCCGACATCTTGGATGTCGGCCAAGCTTCTGGGATATCCCCCTAATGACTGGCGTCATCGCACAGAGCGCGATGGCGCCAGTTTTCAAATTAACCCCTTGCTGCCACCTATAGTGAAGATAGGGAGTTCCAATGAACCCCCTATCTCCCGATCCGTGACAGCTAGGGGTTAATGTTTACTATCATTGGAACGGCCAGAGCGTGGCCGTTCCAATGATACCAAACATGACCATGTAAAATGTAAACAAAAATTTAAAAAATAAAATTAAATTAAAAAAAAAAAAAAAAAAACAAAGAAAAAATGTTTTTTTTTTTAGATTTATTAGTGCAACAATATTGTTCCCATTTCAATTATAATGTGAACAATGATGCTGCACTAACGATTTTTTCTATGGGGGGCGTTTGCTAAAAAACACGTAATTTCCCCCAAAAAAAAGTAACGATTCCTCAATTCTAATTTTTTTAACAAGTGCACCCCATAGAAAATATAACCGCAAACGATCACATTTTAAAATGTGAAAAAAAACACTTTACACATTGTAAATTATTGAAAATTCTAATTTTATTGCATATTTTGTTTTAATATACAGACATGACATAACGTATACATATAATAACGACATATTATGAATCTGCACAGTCTGCTGGAAAGAACGATATATAATATGTCTGGGTCATATATTAAAATAAGGCTTCAAAACGCGGTTAAACATGATGAGCGAAACCGGTAAAAATGACCTCAGCACAGAGGCGGGAAAAGGCTCAGCAGCGAAAGGGTTAAATTGTCTTTTCTTTTTTCTGTAACAGCCCTTTTTATTATCATTCATTGGATCTTATATGTAAATTTCAGACATTTTCGTTCAGTAGTTTCTTTGCAAACAGCGTTTCACTTTTCAAACATTCAAGCGTACTGTTTTTTTCTTCCACTCCATTCGTCTGCGGTGTCGGGTTTTTCCGTCAGCTGTGATCGGCGGCTGCTCGGGTTTCTCTGGTGTGTTCAGCGGGGTTAATCCAGATGTTTTTGCGGGTTTCGATGTGCATTCGCCGGGTTTTGCAGTAAGTGTTCGTCAGGTTTGCGGCGGGTTTTCCCTGCACTACGACGGCCCTGTGGTGCTTGCTGAACACACCGCAGGGTCGCCGAAATGGGATCGCCAAATCACACCGAATTGAAGAGAACGAAAACTCAGCGAACGTAAGGTGGCTTTTCGATTTTCTTTGAATAACCCTGTTAGTATTTTTGATATTTACAGCCTGAATGCTCCATGTAGTGTATTTTTCTGAGTCTCCTCTTCTTTTCAAACGTTCATTTTTTCCTCCAGTTTACTCCTATGACAGTAAACACCAGCCAAATATTGTGACAAACGTAGGGAGTTATTCAGAGAACACTGAAATGTTGCCGACATTTCGGTGCTATCTCATCCCCGCACTTCCCTGCACTTCGTGGAATCAAACAGGGTTATTCAGGAAAAGGTGAAAACCAGGAGAATGACTGGAGAAGTGAAAATTCTAGGTCAAAATAGCCAAACCAGAAAAATTCTCCCATTTATCTCACTTTCCAAATCGGCTATTTGGTCTAGATTCTTCTCTTCTCCTGCCAGTTCTCTTGATTTTCACCTTTCTCTGAATAACCCTGAACGTTTTCAAATTCAGCATTTACCGCAGGGTCCCAGGATTGCAGGGAAAACCCACCGCAGGCGCACACCCGCTGAAATCCCACCGAAAACCTGCCGGAACCGCAACAAAAAACATACCGAACATGTCAGAAATAGCCGCCGATCACAGTGCAGACCAGCTGCCTGAAAAAGCTGACGAATGGGGTAAAAAAACAAGTATCGAAAATTGAAACGCTGTTTGCAAAAACTACTGAACGAAAATGTCTGTAATTTACATATAAGATCCTATGAATGATAATATAAAGGTCATAGAAAAAAGAATAAACACTTAAAAACAAAAAAACAGAAAAAAAATTCCGTAAAAATCCTGAAAAATGCCTGAACGATCCAAAAATATTCAATAAAAATACTTTTTTGCTGCAGATTAAAAGAATAAACGGTTTATTAGTTATTGAGTAAAAACGGGAATATTTTTAACATTGAAGCCTATGGGATTCGCCTCAATAAACCTGCCAAATGAAAACACCAAACAGCAGGGCATTTCAGCAATTTTGCTGTTTGGTGTCTCTGAACAGATTAACCATTGCTTCTCTATGGGGGATTTCACTGCCTTCGAACAGGCACCGTACTTGCTGTCAGTTCGTCAAAATTTGGCAAACTGCCTGCTCTCTGTATAGCCGAATCACCATGAAATGGCACCGTACGGGGAAATTCCCTGTTCTGTGACATTTCGGGGCCAGATCGGCTCTCTCTGAATAACCCCTGTAGTCCAAAATGACCAATATATCAATGTGGCGTAGCACACCCAGGTGAGGAGGTAAAAAAAATGTCAGTACCTTATTGATGATACATTATACAGGTTTTCACTCCCATCATCTCTTAATGGCGACTTGATAAAAGCCAAGTGGGGCTTGATGGTGTTAACTCCATAAATTAATTTGTTGGACCAAACAAGTAGCGGCTCATTCCTTTATTTCCGAATGTCATTTCTCAGTGAATTATGGTAGTTTTACATATCCCAAAATGACAATCTCTGACCACAGAGCTGATATGGGGTCTTCTCTCTAATATAACAAAAGATAGCGATGGTTCACTGTTTAGTGAGTGTTTAGTTGCACTTTTTTTAGGGTTCTTGAGTTTTGTGCTATCTGGTTGTAATTTTGAGATGGGTCAGGGGCCTAACTACCATGGGTGCTGGATTGTCACTGCACCTGGGCCCATGAGTCCAGGGGGCCGGCCCACAATTGGCCACCAGGGCCTCGCCTTGGCCACTCAGGTAGGGGCCGGGGCCTAGGCTACGCAATCCACAAAGAGGAATTCAACCCCTCCCTGAAAAAAAAACAAGAGTTTTTGCAAATCTAGAATCACTGGAATCTAGACGCACTCTTCACCTTTCCAACCTGGTGTTTAAGAGATTTTCTGGGAAGCTGCCACCCTACCTGAATAGGCTGCTTCCCCTAGCATCTCATTCTATAACCTCCAATCCAGGACCTGCACCTTACTTGCAATACCACATCGGTCCTCAATTTCCTACAGAGCACCGCAATTATGGAATAACCTCCCAGACGCCATCAAATCCTCCCCCAGTCTAAAGTCCCTTAAGAGATCTCTATTAACATACCTCAATACGGAATGCACCTGTAAACATGTAACATAGTGACTATATACAGAATGCACCGGTAAACATGTAACATTTTTTTTGAGAAAGGATTTTACTAGGAAGGATACATTGAGATTTCTCTCATTTTCAAGTATGTCCTGGGTGGCGAGTATGTACCGTTGGGTGTCTTGCCCAAGGACACTTATTGGAGAGGTTGCTCACTGGGATCAAACCCATGACTCCACAGGCTCTCTCCATGCAGAGCAGTGACATTACCTCTACTCCACCCAGCCGGTGGACTATATACAGAATGCACCTGTAAACATGTAACATAGTGTAACATAGTGACTATATACAGAATGCACCTGTAAACATGTAACATAATGTAACATAGTGACTATATACAGAATGCACCTGTAAACATGTAACATAGTGTAACATAGTGACTATATACAGAATGCACCTGTAAACATGTAACATAGTGACTATATACAGAATGCACCTGTAAACATGTAACAAAGTGACTATATTACTTACATATTTATTTTCTGTATTAATCTGTATATTTGTGTTGTTGTTGTTTAATATCTTGCATTTTATTACTTTGAATTGTTACAGTTGTTACAGAAATACAATGTTCTTGAACCCAGGACATACTTGAAAACGAGAGAAATCTCAATGTATCCTTCCTGGTAAAATCCTTTGCAAATAAATAAATAAATGGTGGTGGGGGCCCTTCATGGATTCCCACACCTGGGCCCTGAGGTTTCTAGTTACGCCTCTGAGATGGGTTGTACTTTAGCCTTGGACTCACAATAAAGATCGTTCCAATATTTCAAATTTTACCTCCCTTTTTCATTCTGCCCGAGAACAGAAGATGTGGAACTGAGTTCAGTCTACATCATATCAACTTCTTTTGGATCAGCAGCAGCAGCGGATTGTATGAAAGGCTGAATTTGATGGACACGTCTTTTTTTCCAGTCTGTGTAACTATGCAACTGCTGCAGTGTAGGGCTTTAAAATGCAGATTGGATTGGGGTACCGAGATCCACCATAGAAATCGAGCGGCATCAGTTGTGACAATGCTTCTATCCCTGAAACAGCTACCTGCTTGGATTGTTTGGAGTATGTTTTCTCTCCACTTGTCTTGATTTAGTCTTAATATTTTCTACAGAAGAACAAAAACGATTATGGGTCAGACAGGCTCTCGCTCTGCTTCTCCTGCAGGATCTTACATCTCACAGAGGAATATTCTTTGTGACCTCGAGTTACAGCACAAGTGCTTTATCACGTCAAAATGTTAACTTTCCCTTTCTGTTTGCAATCCAACTTTGTATTAGGTTCCATGGAGGCATGTAGAGCCAACATGGAGATTAATAGCTACACCATTTCAGCCATCTAGCATGGCATGCCGAGCTGCACAGCCTGAAAACATTCAAGAAGGAGCCCATATCTGCGTTTAATAGGGCACTGTTCATGAAACTGTACGCCGCAACATAAACTGAGAATTAGAGCACAAAGTTATCCTGAAAAAAAGGTAAAAAAATGAGAAATAAAAAAAACATTGCGCTCAAAAAAGAATCATTTAAGGGGTTATTCAGAAAGCACTGAAATTTCAGCAAAATTTTGGTGCAATCTCTCATTTGGTGCACTTTGGTGGGCTTCGGTGATTTCAGTTCCCCAAACCAGCGGTAAATTCAGTATTCACCGCAGGATCCGCGAAGTGCGCAGAACAGGATCCATCGAAGAACGCCGCCGAAGACTGCTGACGATCCGCCGAACCAACCGTCACACGCTGCCGAAAAAAGCCATTCAGCCGCCAAACGTCACCGAACTGGTAAAAAACAATAAATGGAAATCTGCTATTTTAAAAAAAGGTGTTTAATACAATAAAAATGCATGAAAATAAGAAAAAGGTCTGTTACGAAATAAAAGAAACATAAAAAAATGGGAATCAAAAGTTTAGCCAGAAAATTCCCTAAAAAAAAATCAACAACCTGTACTGACTGGATGGAGTAGAGGTAATATCACTGCTCTATATCCATGGTGACTCAGGTTCGAATCCCGGCCAGAGCACCTCTCCAGTAAGTGTCCTTGGACAAACACCTAATGGTACATACTTGCCTACCGCACAATAACGGGTGTGGAGTCCAGTGGTAACATCTCTGCCCTTTGACCGTGGAGAAACAAGTCAAAATACCATTCAGGAAAATCCCATTCAGCACATCCCTCCAATACAACTGTGGAGAAGCAAGTCAAATCCCAGTCAGCACGTGTGGAGAAGTCTCAACCTTACGAGAAGATGGTTCAAACTAACCACCAGGTCGCTGCTCTACATACAATCATGGAAAGACAACCCAATCTCAGTCAGAAGACTCCACCAGCGAGTGTCCTTGGGCAAGATGCAGAACGATATGGATGCACCTACCTCACAAAAGACTTGTACATCTCATAGATTGTAAGTTCCCTTGGGAACAGGCTCCCCCTGAATCAGGTCATCATATGTGTCATAATGTATCTCCTCCAATTTTTACATTTTTTCTTTTTTTGCTGAGAGAAAGACGCCCCAGATTTCTGGACTTACATGCTCCTGAGACATAAATACGGCCCTGGTTACACACCCTAAATGCCTTTTGCTATTATTGCATAAATTCACCATGGCATCGTTTTGATATGCTTTTGCAATGTCATAATATTTATATCTGTCTAGAGATGCATTAATTTGTCACCAGGAACTTGTATTGATGGAGGAATAGTCGGACCATTGTGTAAACTCTCCAGCACATCCCAAAGATTCCTTCCCAAAGTTCCAAGCCCTTACCTCGCCAACATTTCAGTTTATATATACATTACAAGAACCTCTTTTCCCTGTTTTTTTGTCCTTTCTTTTGATCCTTTGGGACTCTTTTTTCTATAACTTCGACTGAATGTTAGCCTCCCACTTTTGAGTTCTTTAGGCTAGAGTCAGATGAACGCATTTTTCACGTTGTCCGTGAAAAAGTGCGTTCAAACGAATGGACGTATTTTTTCACGGAATACGCGATAGCGGTCATACGATGCGCATTTTCGTCCGTGATTTTGTACGGTTATCAATAAAACCCTTTTGTGTCTGGACGTTATGTTAGCCGGACATTAGCAGCGTCTGACGTCTCCCAATCACACAAACACGCCGCTATGCGGCCGCAGCACACTCTGTACGTCAGTAGTAGCGGTTTGACGTTCTCGACAAAATGCGTTCGTTTGCCACTTGCGTTGCACGGACGAACTTTCGTGCGGCCGTTTGTCGTATGTTCCCCGGCATTGGACGTCATTTGCTGCTAGCACGGCCGTGATTTCGTGCGGCTAAACGCACGTGAAAAATGCGTTCGTCTGACCCTAGCCTTAGACTGACCTCACGAATATAAGCGCTATATTTCGAGTAAGATGTAAATGTAAGTAATTCTCTAATAAAATCACCAAAGCCATAAAACTAAACTCTACGGAGTCAGTAAATTTTTCAGAGTTCTGGTTAAATTTACACTTTACACAGTACTTGAAATCAAGCCCTGATTTTCTGCTCGACATAGAAGCAGAGACGCCCCATGGCAGATTTTGTTAGACACCCCAGGCCAGTATCATTTCTGTACGTTAGGTTTTGCTCTTTATTTCTGTTGCGTCATGAAAGCAAACCCCCAAAAAAACATGTCCGCATGCATCTACTTGGGATGGAACAGCAAAGTTGTGCTCTCCATGCTTGCGTTGAAATCAGTGGAGTGGAGGGGGGGGGGTTATGGGTTAATACAAAAATCTTTTTTGAAGGTTACAGTTTTAATACCAGCCAATAAATACAGGTCTATTCAGAGAAAGGTGAAAACCAGGAGAATTGTCAGGAGAAGAGAACGATCTAGACCAAATAGCCGATTTGGAAAGTGAAATAAATGGGAGAATTTTTCTGGTTTGGCTATTTTGACTTACAGGGTTATTCAAAGAGCTCCGAATGGCTGCCGAAAGGTAACCGAATGTTGAAATTCAGCGTTCGGTTACCTTTCCTGGCCATTCGGCTATCCAGAGAGCAAGCAATTCGCCAAATCCTGGCGAATTGCCTGCTCATACGGTGCCTGTTCGGTGCCTGTTTGAGGGCAGTGAATCCCCATAAAAAAGCACTGCTTCATCTATTCAGAGAACACAGAACCAGCAGTGAAAGGTTCCCGAAATGCCCTGCCATTCGGTGGTTTAATTCGGCAGGTTTATTCAGGCGAATCCCATAGGCTTCAATGTTAAGAATATTCCCGTTTTAATTCAATATCTAATAAACCGTTGATTATAATATTCTGCAGTAAAGAGTCTCATTATTTATAGATTTTTTAGGATCTTTTAAGCATATTTTGTGTTTTTTTTTTTTAAACAAAATATGTTTTTTTTTTTTAATAAATTTTTTTAACTTTACTTATTTTTTCTGTAACAGCCCTTTTTATTATCATTCATTGGATCTCATATGTAAATTTCAGACGTTTTCGCTCAGTAGTTTCTTTGCAAACAGCGTTTCACTTTCCAAACATTCAAACAAACTGTTTTTCGAATTTATTCACTCCATTTGTCTGCGGTGCCGGCTTTTTCCGGCGGCTGCGCTGCGTGTGATCGGCTCCTGCTTGGGTTTTTCTGGTGTTTTCGGTGGGTTAATCCAGATGTTTTTGCAGGTTTCGGTGTGCGTTCGCCCTCGATTTGCGGTGAGTGTTCGGCGGGTTTGCGGCGACTTTTCCCTGCATTTCGGCAGCCCTGTGGTGCTTGCTGAATACACCGCAGGGTTGGCGAAATCGAACTGAATTGAAGAGAACGAAAAGTCACCGAACGTGCGGTGGCTTTTCGATTCTCTTTGAATAACCCTGTTAGAATTTTCACTTCTCCAGTCATTGTCCTGAGTTTCACCTTTCTTTGAATAGACCTGATAGTTTTATTACGGGTTTGCCACGCTGCAGGCAGAAATATATAAAATCAAATCACCGCGGCTGACAGGAACTGGTAATGGACAGGGACTTATTGAATAAATAATTATTGCTCTCATTGTTTCCACTATCTTTATTCTATTTAATTGCAAAACATCCAAAAAAGAGGAATAATTTTAATGCTGCCTAACAGTCGTGTTTTGGTGAGAATTCTGCAATCTCTCTGGCAAAGTAGCAAAGCTCTTCCCAGCAGTTTGTGGGATTTGTTTGCTCATTATGTGGACTTATAAGTCATATTTTTAATAAGAAAGAAAAAAAGGAAAAGACAAGAGCACGGAGTTAACCTAGCTTATTTATAGCATTTGTTTCTAGCAGTTTATACGCTTCTTGTAGTATTCACTATATTATACCTTTTCTGTGCATTGAATCCGTTTCTTCTTCTATGTATTCTCCGGTGGTTGTGCACCCTTTGTGTTGTTGTGCGTGTATTAAAGTTTCCCTAGGGTTTCCGCAGCACTGGTACGAGATGTAATCCTATTTATGTGTTTGCCAAAACGCTATTATTTCTATTTTGTTTACACATTTAGTGCCAACTTTAATATGTATAGAAAGCTCAGCCCATTATTCTACTCGAGTATGGCAAGAATTAATATTTTGCGAGAATGGAGGATCTGGGTTGAGACGTGTCTTATTTCTGGTAAATCTATCATTCACAGATAGTTCATCGGTGCAACAGACCGACCAGCCGACTTTAGCAGATCTGAGAACAGTAGGGTGGGTGCATGTCCGCCGACTGGGTGATCTTATACTTGCTTAAAATAGCATAAGAGTAAAATATGTGTAGCGCTCACTCCCGGAGGAGCCGCTGAAAATGAACCACGGGTCAGTCTCCCCGCACTAGGGAATAAATATACTCCAACACAGTTGTGAGTTTTTATCATTTAAATAGTTTACTAAAATATTTGAGCAGATGTCGAGACACGGTATTCACAAGTATTATTACAGTATTTTCGTATCACGGTAAAATGCGTAGCGGAAAAGAAACGAAACACGAGGCTTCGTATTTCGGAAAATAAAATATTCGCAACCGAACATAAAAGCAATGCAATTTCCCGATAGTTCAGAAAAGGGGACACGTAGCAAAAACCCCAAACATACAATCCCTTCGTATTACGGTAAACGCGCAGCGGAAAAAGAGGAAAAATATATTCGGAACGTATCTTTATCTGTAACCCCTGTTCCGATTCGTAAAAGGAAATGAGTCCTGCACAAGTTAAGTCCCAGAATGTGAAAGGTGTATATGTGTGTGTGGTACCCGGGTACTGTTCAACTGGCCAGTGAGTTTATTAAAGGAAGGTCTTCGACTAGTCAGTTGGGGCCCTGTGGACTTTAAAGAGAAAACAGCATCGCGTCCTTTAATCATAAAACAGCCTTGGAGGCCTCTCACCCATCCGACGATTTCTTTAGGCTCCGCTGACCCAGGACGTCTCTCCACCCGATTTTGACTGGGGATACTAGCGGCCGGATCCGTTGTCTGACTTCATGCAGCTGGTCCAGCTCACCGCCTGCTCTCCGTTCGAGTCCGCCGGTCTGTAGCAATGTCTGGGCTCTGGCAAGTCTCCTTCTCCTCAGGTTGAGTGACCCAAACAGGAATAACAGGTCTCCCTCGGGCTTTGGCCTAGGTTCTCCCACGATCTCCTCAGTGCGTCTGCTTTCTCCTGTTCCCTGGCGCGCTCTGGAACTTTCTCCACGAGGCAGAGGATGTAAGTCTCCAGTCCCCACCCACTTCCTGTCTTCTTGCAAAGCATGCCGGGCATTGTAGTCCCAATGTCCAGTATCTCTGATCGCGATAGTCTCCATCTTGTGGCCAAAAATAGGTACTGCCACAGCAAGATTTTTAACACAGCGCTACATATGTTTCACTGATTTAGGGACTGATGGAACTGCAGATTCTCCAGGACCATAAACAAGGCCTAGTGACTGTAACCTAGGGTATGTGTGAATAACCACATCTGGCTATGTACATGCTTTCTCAAAAACATGCTAGTTTTGTGGACTGTTCATGCAGGAACATGGAGTCCTTGTCCTGTGGTGTACTTATCTAAGCCAACTGAACATGGTCTGGTGGAATGATATAATACAAAATGGCTGCTGTGCATCGTCCTGTATGCTGGCAGGCTCTTTGTCAATCTAAGGAGCAGTTCAAAACACACTATTCTTTATGTTTCTGTATGTTTTTGAAATTGTAAACCCAGAATCCTGTCATCGAAGTCTTTGAAGACTTCTGTGTCATGAGTGTCCTCTGTGGTGGGATCTTGGGTTCCCGGTTGTGTGTGCGCCAGCCAGCTATTAACCATCATGTGTGCTTGGCTGACCGTGACTATTGTAACCAAGAGCGGCTATTAGAAGTGAATATAATCTATTATTTAGCTCTTCCTTCTGGGTCTTTTTCTTCATCCTTGCTGTGGAAAGAGGCATTGTCCCACAAAGGTCACTCTACATCAGGGGTGCTAAACCTTGGCCCTATGCCCTACAGATGTTTTGGAGGTACAACTCCCATGATACTGAGCCACTCATTAGGTTGACAGAGCCTTGTGGGGACTGCAGCTCCAAAACATATGTAGGGCCAATGTTAAGCATCCCTGTTCTACATATAGACTCTCCCTCATACAAAATGCGTTCCGGTTCTATGACATAGTAATTTACATTACTAATATCACTTGTCATTGTTAAATTACTGGGTCACCAGCTGTGACGTTCTTCAACTCCTGTTATTCTCAACCAAAACCAAACAACACATAAAAACAAATACACATAAGATCTTCAGTCCTTGGATTATTTCAACGTTTCTGATCAACTGTTGATATTGCCGTGGGTAAGGCGGCCGCTGAGCGATCTGTGTGTTTTTCTCCGCAGACTCACACAGCTTATGCTCCTCTGCCCTTGCTGTCTGTATTTGGTCAGATGAGAATACTGGAACTCAAATCCCTAGGGCGTCCTGAAAATAGCTGAGGCAGCTGGTTTGGTGGGCAGCTCAGAGTTATAATCGTCTGTCTGTGGCGGTGGATGTGGGCAATCTATGTGTTCCAGATGTCAATTCACATAAATCAGCATTTTATAATAAGGAATCCCGGCAGGTCTGGTGATGGGCATCCCTGTACAGTGCTCTCGAACATGCAACGGCAAATGTGTCCATGGATAATAAGTATATGCTGTTATGGAATATACTGTACGATGAAGTGCTAGATTCCAAGCTTAGGGCCCTATTACATTCCTCGTGCACTTTTTTGCGCGTGCGCATTTGCGCGAGGGGCTAAACCATTTGCGCTGGATGTCGTATTACGACGTTCGCGCAAATGATGCGCGTTATCGTCTACCGCTAGTGACCCTGCGCGAACGAAAATTTGTGCGCGCATCCTATACTTAACATTGTCAGCGCAAATGCGTTCGTGCGCTGGTATGCGGATGGTATTACAATGTTCGTGCAACTTTGTACGAACGACGTTTGCGTGAATTTTTTTAACGTCTTTGAAAAGCAGGCGGTAACTGTAAATTTGATCGTTCTGGCCGAAACTAAATACACCAGGACGAAAAAAAAATGCAGCACTGTACGGTTACACATTCTACCCATACCCAAACAATAAAATTAATAAATAGTTTTTTTGTTTTTTTTTGCTGCAGCACTTTTACGCAGATTGACAGGCGCAACAACCTAACGTTAGAAAATGGTGGTACTTAATTCTGATTGGCTGAATCCTGTGAAAAAACAGTCTACCCACCGATTTCTGCGTGCAACATTAATGCACGCATGATTTTGCGCGTCATTTTTTCGCATGAAAATTCGTGACGGACGAAAAAATGCGCTCGGATCGTAATACCACGTTAATTTTCGTGCGATAACGAATTTTGCTTTGCGGAAAAAAAATTGCGCTGCGCGGACGAAATTGCACGAAGAATGTAATAGGGCCCTTAGTGTATGCTACCAACTCCATAAAGTTTGATGGCTCTGGTTATGTTTACGCGAGACACGGAATCGAATCCTTAATTTTGTACGAGTAGTATTTTTATGTGACTGATCACAAAAGCAGGTATATAATATTGTTGTTGCTTCAGCACAGAATAACGTGATACTAATAGAATATCCTGAGTAGGCTGGGATGCAATTATGTTAGTTTAGATGGGATAATTTGAGCTGCAGTCCACAGCACCATGCATGAAGCAGGTATCTTATAACCCAAATCACCACTTATCATACGTTTTCCTAAACCCAAACACCCCATCCCTTAAGCCTCATTAGTTCTTAGTCTTAAGAGACGTTTCTGGTTTATTAAGAGACGTAAACCATACCCTAAGTTCTGGGCCACATTAACCTAGAGCCAACTGGGACCTCAGATCCAGGCTACATTCCAAGTATGGCCAGTGAAATGTTACGGGGCAGAGGGACACTGGGAGGTGAGACGAAAGATGCAGAGAAACAATGGGTGGCGAGAAGAATGGAACAGAGGAACACTGTAACAAAGTGGGATGCAAAAAGAGCTCTCCGAAATCTTCAGTTTCACATAGGCATGAGCAAAGTCCCTGTCTGCAAGGTGAACTGGTTCTCCTTGACCACTTGTTTTTGTTACCCATCTGCACTTTTTGGATGTTTCTTACCTGGTTCGTTATAAAAAGCATGAAAAACATACATGTGGTCGTACCACAGCCCAATTCTAAAAGATGCCAAACTGTCACTTGCAGTTCTAGAATCTCTGTCTTATACAGACGACACATTAACCTATACAATAGGACGTCACTTTAGAGTTAGGGGTGAACCAGCATGCTGTAATAATAGTATTTTAGCTTTAACATACATGGTTATTCAAAGAGAAGTGAATTTCCCCATATGGTGCAATTTCGTGGCCATTCGGCTATTCAAAAACCTGTTGATTCATCAAGTATTTAGCGAATTGCCAGCAAAATACAGTGATCTTCGGCGGCAGTGAAATCCCCATAGAAAAGTAATGTTTAATCTATTCAGAGACCACCAAACAGCACCAAAATGTCAGTGAGATGCCCTGATTTTCGGTGGTTTCATTCGACAGGTTTAGTCAAGCAAATCCCTTAGATTTCAATGTAAAACAAAATCCATGTTTTTATGTTTTTAGTAAATATTTAATCAACCACTTATAGCATAAAGTCTCTTTGTATATATGTTTTTAGGCATTTTTCGGTGATTTTTTTTCCGTTTTTTTTAGATTAAATTGCATTTTATTTTATTTTCTGTAACAGACCTTTTTTATTATTATTCATAGGACCTTATATATTACTTCCAGGCATTTACATGCAGTAGTTTTTTCTGTTGTTTTTTTTTGACGGCTTGTCGGCTTTTTCCAGCAGCGGGTCGTTGGCTTCTTTCAGATCGATTCTGCGGTTTTGCAGCAGATCATCGGATGAATTCGGTGTTTTTTCAGATCGATTCGGCGGCTTTGCAGCAGTTTTTTGATTCATTTGGCTGGTCGATTCACCGCACTCCGGGGACCCTGCGGTGAATGCTGATTTGAACTAGCCCAAGTGCTAGTGATGTTTTGCTGCTCTCTGAATAACCCTGATACTTGTCAACACTAGAAGTGAAAGAGTTAAATTGCCAGCCCCCTTATCCGATAAGGTTTACGGTGAACATACTCCAACAAGAAGTCACGTGTCAAAAAGAGTAACTTCACAACACTTTCACTTATTCTATAAGCCGTAAACTAAAGGGGTTGTCCACTAAGTGGTGAATTACCAAAGAGGTGGGAAATTACTAAAGAATTACAAATTTAAAGACAAAGGGCCACATTACACTCTTAACGCTAACGTTAACGCTCACCTGCATGACCATTAACTATAGCTGCAGTGTCTACCGCATATTACAATCCAAACGCAAACGGGTTAAGTAATCCATTTGCGTTTGGTACCTTGTGCTTTTCAGCGCGAGGTTACTGTACTTTGCACTCCCTATACTTAACATGGGGAGCGCAAAGTGTTAATCAGCGCTGGATTACAAAGTCCTAACGCTGATTAACGTCCTGCTCTAGTTAGCGGAAAGTTAACCTGTCGAATATAATCTCTGCACGTGAATACAACACGTTTATATATATATTGGACTTATCAGCCAAGCCTCCAATATGTCTATATTGGACTTACTGGACCTACCTCGGCAGTTGCCTCCAATATATCAGGGATTATTATTTCATAAGAAACCTATACGAGACACAAATATCAATCGTCTATATTTCTTAGAAATTATCCTGAATTCTTTTAATTGTCTGTGTTTTGCTTTAAAAAATACAATAATCAATAATCGGATAAAAATATATATATTTATTACGTATACAAAAAAGTTTCAAATCTCATATCATAAACAACAATTTATAAACCACAATCCATCAGCATATAAAAACTAGCTTCACAATATATGTATCTCCGGTTAGTAACTGCATATATGATTAATATCATTTACCTTATCAGTTAGTAACTAATACACAAAGGTTTAATAAACATTTCTGCTTAATACAACATGCATTTCCCAGCAAACAATGTTTAACCAGCCAGCTCTTATAGATATATATATATATATCTCTATGCTACATGGATCAACAAAAGATGAGCTAATTTAATGATAAGTAATAAAAACTTATTTAGTGAATCCTCCCCTAATCTCGAGAATTAAACTTCTAATCCTTTGCTTTTTATTTTGTAGTTATATAATTCCTTGCTTATTAATTTTAATCACAGTAATTTCCAAATTCAATATATATATTGGTATCGATCTTACAACATTTCTTTAGGAATAAATCCTTATATCCACTTCTTCATATTTCCATCTGCAGATTAGAAATACTTAGAATTTGGATTTAACCGTATCCGAGAAGTCTCAGTCTACGTTGCAAGAATCTCTACAAATATATTTTTACATTAGTTCCTTATTTCATACATTACCTGTCCAATTTGGATGTTGATAAGTCTGCCTTGGAATTCCTGATGTAGTAATTTTTGGAATGTGTGAAAATTATCGATATCAGATAATCAATGCATGTGAGTTAGAGATTTGGTGAGAATATTGATTGCCTCATGTCTTGGGATCTGCCTGCATCGTGGTGTGAGTCTGAGTGTTGGAATCTTGGACTCTCAGAGGGTCATGTGTAATGCATTGCAGTGTGAGTCTGACTGCTGGAATCTCCGACTTCTCAGAGTGTCATGAGTAATGGACGTCTGAATACATTGCGATGTGAGTCTGTCTGCTGAAATCTCCGACTGACTTACAAAAACCTTTGCCGCTTATTATAGCCAATTTGACATCACGGTTAATTAATGATAATATGAATCATTATTTTTACTATCCTCTAGAGGGCAGTATTGCACTTCTTAAATTAATTCCACCATTTCTTTTTAATTCTTATCTCGGGTCAAAAAGGTCAGACTGACTTAACAAAGACCTTCTCTTCCAACTAGACTGTCTCTGTCTCCATCTGTCATACCTGATTTATATTCCTACTCCCTTTTGAAATTACTATAGAGTCCTATCAACTAAATTCTTTTCTGGTTAACTCAATTCTTTAGTAATTTTATTATTTACCAATTATATACTTTCTACAATATTTTGGAGTATATATTTCATACTGTAATTATAATAAAATATACCTTGATTATAAACATATATTTTGTGAATATAAATCTATATTAGAGAACTTTTAACTCTTTTTCCTATACCCAAAAGACAAAATCTCTTTTGTTTTAAAACTTAAGACAGACCAATAAATTAAATTATGACACATCTTAGCACTTAAACCTTAGCCTTATCACACACAACATTCTAGGTTCCATTCATGTCTGGCACTTCTTAAAAAATATATAAAAGACTTCACCCAGGAATGAACTCTGTAAAAAAAATCTCGTTCATTTCTAAACTTAGAGAAATTAGAAAGAAAAACTGTCTTTCAAAACAAAATAGCTACAGACGTCCATTTTAAAATTCTCTTTTGTGTGTAATATACCCGACAAACCACAGCCAGGACTTGGTGTTAACGGATTCTGCAGAAGCGGAATCCGTTAACACCAGCCTAAAAAAAAAAAATTAACCAAATACTCACCTCCTGTCCTGGACTGAGGCTCCAACCGCCTCCTCCGTCCGGCGGGAGCAGGGAAATACTGGGGAAAAGGTCCCCCCAGCCTCTCCCTGCCTATCACTATGCTGACCGGCCGGATCTCGTAAGGTGAGATCCAGCTGGTCATGTCACCGTTGGCGTCTGGCTCAATGTAGTCCTATGGACTCCATCGAGTGGATGCTAGCGGCTGCGCTCAGCGCTGCCGCGAGCATCACGGGGCCGTAGCGCACGGTAACAATGCAGGCAGCTTTTTAAGTGTCTGCATTGTAATTCCACGCTAAAACGGGGGCAGTAGGGGGAAAACTGCGGGCACAGTTTTTTCTCCCTACCGCCCCCGTTTTTGCGTGGAGATTGTAATTTAGCCCAAAATGGTCAGTCTGATAGAACATCAGAGTTGAGACAAATTTTTTTGAATTCAGATATTTTGTCTATACTAGGCAATGTCCTTACTATTTGTCACCACGGAATGAACGTGATAAAGGCTCAGGGAGGCTGAGATGTTACTTTTAATGGCGTTGACTCCATAGACTAGCCCCTTAATGCCCCAGCTGGTACTGACGGCAGGCATAGCACGCCACGTTGCTTTCTGGCCCTCCTCAGCCCACTTCCCTTTCTTCCCTTCCCTTCCTGAGCTTAGGCAGCCACTGGGAAGCAAGGTGGGCTGGAAAGGCAAGAAAGCCATACAAGGTTATTCAGAGAGATGTGAAAAGCAGGAGAATTGCCAGGAGAATGAACAATTTAGAACAAATAGCCAATTTCGAAAGAGAGTTAAAACTTTTCTAGTTTGGCTATTTTGACCTAGAATTTTCAATTCTCCAGTCATTCTCCTGGTTTTCACCTCTCTCCGAATAACTCTGATAGAGCGTGCTAGGTCACCATGTGAGATTAAAGTTTGAATGCCACCAGGACGGCATAGGGCATCTCAAGACACTAAGGGGTTAAAAGATACGTTCTCGGACCGAAAGAGTGCCGGACCATCCTTTCTTTCCACTTGGAGAAAAACATCTACTGTAAAAACAATCAATGTTTTGAGTTGTAGTAAACACTGGAATATAAGTAATTCACAAAAACATCAAGCAAGCATTTCCGGATTTTTTTATGTAAGATTCCGAGGTCTGAAACAAAGGTACGAACAGAGAACAAAAACTGCATCCTGTGAAACCATGGTATTCTGCTTTTACATATTTAAAGAACATATCATCTTCAGCTTGCATGAATTACACACTGGATGAATCCACCTCCCCGCAGATGCGGTCTGTTTCGCTCTCATGGACCCTTGCCGCTCCCATGTCTCTCTGTAATTTAAAGCTACTGCAGCTATTTCAGATTTTACCAAGTCAACCTTTTTTTTTTTCCCCTTGGCAGACTCCGCTGCTGAAACCTATGGAATTTGAAAACCCTTCAATATTTCCAGAAAGACAATTTGTATTCAGCAGACCTATTTATTCCTCCGCGCCACCCTTTAAAAACAGTAATTACCAGAAAATTATAGGGTTCTTTTAAAATCCAGCGAATTAAATAAGTGTGGTTCGCTCATACCTTAAATATTTTATTGGTTATTTGCCTGGAAAACCCATGCCGTGTGCTCTCATTCCAGGAGAAAGGCCAGATAAGTGGTTTCAGTCGGTAAATTTTCCATCTTAGCGCTGGTACGATGATGCGGGGTTTATGCAGAAATGCTTTTATGTGTTTGTAATTTAATAGGCTGTTCTTTTGAAAAGAAACACTGGCATATTACTGTAGTCATCGGAGCGTAACTGCTGTGAGAAGGGCATCATGGGCCATATATTCACACAGTCATGGCTATGCCTCATATAGTAACAGGCCGGCATTAAAATCAGTTCAAAATGTATTTAAAATGCTACAGTATTCAGACACGGGTAACGTGTTTTCTGTTCACAGCAGACCCATGTTCTCACATCCTTCCATCAACACTTGTGTTAAAATGGATCAGGTTGACATTTAAATATGGCCTTTAAACATTGCTTTTATTATTAAGACAACATACAGGGTTATCCAAAGAGATCCGAATTGCTTGAGAAAGGTAACCGAACGCTGAAAATCAGCGTTTGGTTACCTTTCTTGGCCATTCGGCTATTCATAGAGCAGGCAATACGCCAAATCCTGGCGAATTACCTGCACATACGGTGCCTGTTCGGTGCCTGTTCGAGGGCAGTGAAATCCCCATGAAAAAGCACTGCTTCGGCTATTCAGAGAACACAAACCAGCAGTGAAAGGTTCCCCTAATGCCCTGCCATTCGGTGGTTTAATTCGGCAAGTTAATTCAGGAGAATCCCATAGACTTCAATGTTAAAAATATTCCGGTTTTATTTCAATATCTAATAAACCGTTCATTATAAAATTCTGCAGTAAAAAGTCTTTATTTATAGATTTTTTTAGGATATTTTAAGCATTTTTCTTAATTTCTTTTTTTTTTTAAGTTTACTTATTTTTTCTGTAACAGCCCTTTTTATTATCATTCCCTGGACCTCATATGTAAATTTCAGACATTTTCGCTCAGTAGTTTCTTTGCAAACAGCGTTTCACTTTCAAACATAGAAACATAGAAAATGGTCGGCAGATAAGAACCTTTCGGCCCATCTAGTCTGCCCAATTACATGGATACTTTACCTAGATTTATCTTTTGTTTAGGATAGCCTTCTGCCTATCCCATGCTTGCTTAAATTCAATCACTGTTTTGGCCTCTACCACTTCTACTGGAAGACTGTTCCATGTATCCACCACCCTCTCAGTAAAATAATGCTTCCTGATGTTACTTTTAAACCTTTGCCCCTCTAATCTAAGACTATGTCCTCTTGTTTTGCTACTTTGTTTCCGTTTAAGGCTAGGGACAGATGAGCGCATTTTCTGCGGCCACCGTCAAAATGTACGTCGATGCGTGCGCACGCATTTTTTCACAGAATACGCTTAAGTGGTCAGACGATGCGCAATTCTGGACGTATTTCATGACGATGGGGTAAAAAGAAGTCTAGGGAAATCCGGCTGTTTGAACGTTATGTTGGCCGCACACTAGCAGCGTCTGACATCTCCTAATCACGCACACACGCTGCTATGCGGCCGCAGCGCACTCTGTACGTCAGTACCAGCGGTTTAACGTTCTCGAAAAAATGCGTTCATTTTCCACTTGCGTTGCGCGGCCGGACTTTTGTGCGACCGTACTTCGTATATTGGCTGTCATTGCCCGGCATCTGCTGCTAGTGCGGCCGTGATTAAGTGCGCCAGAACGCGCGTTCGCACTGCCTCAGTCTGACCCTAGCCTAAATATACTCCCTTCCTCTACCTTGTGGATTCCCTTTACGTATTTAAATGTTTCTATCATATCTCCTCTGTCTCGTCTTCTTCCCAAGCTGTACATGTTAAGATCATTAAGCCTTTCCTGGTAACTTTTCTCCTTCAAGTCGTACACCATTTTAGTAGCCCTTCTCTGAACTCTCTCTAAGATGTCTATATCCTTCTGGAGATACAGTCTCCAGTACTGCAAACAGTACTCCAAGTGAGGTCTCACCAGTGCTCTGTACAGTGGCATGAGCACTTCCCTTTTCCTACTGCTAATACCTCTCCCTACACAACCAAGCATTCTGCCAGCATTTCCTGCTGCTCTATTACATTGACTACTTACCCTTAGATCCTCTGAAATAATGACCCCTAAATCCCAACCCTCAGATGTTGAGGTTAGGACTGTATCAAATATTCTATGTTGAGCCCTTGGGTTTTTACGTCCCAGGTGCATTATCTTGCACTTATCCACATTAAAACTCAATTGCCACAACTCCGACCATTTTTTTAGTTTACCTAAATCATTTGTCATTTGGCTGATCCCTCCAGGAACGTCAACCCTGTTGCAAATCTTTGTGTCATTCATACAAACTGTTTTCCTAATTTATTCACCTCCCTCTGTCTGCGGTCTCGGCTTTTTCCGGCGGCTTCGCTGCGTGTGATCGGCTCCTGCTCGGGTTTTTACGGTGTCTTCGACGGGTTAATCCAGATGTTTCTGGGGGTTTTCGGCGTGCATTCGGTGGGTTTTGCGGTTAGTTTTCGGTGGGTTTGCGGTGACTTTTCCCTGCAATTCGGGGACCCTGTGGTGCTTGCTGAATACACCGCAGGGTCACCGAAATGGGATCGGCAAAAGGAACCGAATTGAAGAGAACGAAAAGTCACCGAACATGCGGTGACTTTTCGAATCTCTTTGAATTACTCTGATAATGTTCCCAAGAGACAATTATTTTCTGTGGTAAAATTATGGTACTCATATGGTATTGTATTAAACAGGACATAACAGTACGTCTTGTGGTGTAGCTGTAGGGGGACTTCAAGATAGGATAATGGATATTTACAGGGTCCTTCAGAGAGCACCGAAATGTCATCGACATTTCGGTGCTCTCCAGTTCACCGCACTTCGGCGACTTCGATTTGCCAAAAAAAAAAAAAACACTGAATCGATCCAAAAACCCACCAAATTTGCCAGCTGGATGGAGCAGATATCACTGCCCTATAATCGTAGAGACTGCGGAGACACAGGTTTGAATCCCGGCAAGAGCACCTCTCCAGTAAGTGTCCTTGGGCAAGACACCTAACGGTACATACTCGCCACCCAGGACATACTTGAAAATGAGAGAAATCTCAATGTATCCTTCCTGGTAAAATACTTTCTAAAAAAAAAAATAAGCAAGAATTCCGCCGCAAAACCGCCGAATCGATCCCGAAAAAGTTGACAAGCCGCGGAACGGGGTAAAAAAAAAAAAAAATGCAACTTTTAAAACACATTTGCAAAGAGCTATTGCACGAAAATGCCTGGAAATAATATAAAAGAATTATAACAGCATTTAAAAATTAATAAAGAGACTTTTTGCTGCAAATGAGAAGAATAAATAGTTGAATAAATATTTAATAATAATGGGGATTTTTTTTTTTTACATTGAAAACTATGGTGTTCGCCTGATTAAACCTGTCAGGTGTAATCCAGGCATTTCTCTGCTGTTCGGTGTTCTCTGAATAGATTAACCATTACGTCTCTATTGGGAGTTCACTGCCATCGAAGATCACCATATTTCGTTGGCAATTCACTATTTGCCAAACTGACAGCTTTTTGAATAGCAAAATGGCCACCAAATTGCAATTTCGGGGCCAATTCGGCTCTCTTTGAATTACCCTGTTAGGGTTTTTTGGGAAATTAAGACAGATGCTGCTTTTCATGGTCAGATTGACAACTCGCGGAGCGGTCGGGCAATAAGAGGTCATGGGGTTCCCATTGTGCATGACCGCAAGCAAGAGTTAAAACTGGCTGAAGGTACTATTTCACCATGATGTTTACTGGCGGTGGTGTAAGGGCCAGCTGAAAAGACAGGCCTGACCAAGCTATAAGAGGGCCCTCATAGCGCCACCTCCTAGGCCAGGGACCTCAGGCAGAGCCCTAGTACCAGAATGGTCAGTCTGCCCCTACAAGTACTTATTAAGGGTAAGTGTACTGTAATTCCCATTTTTCTTGTTCTTCCACAGTTTTTGTCTGTTGTGAACCCCCTCCCAGCATAGCGTTAGTCATAGCGTTACAATGGCTCCACTGGAATGACCGCACGATGTAATGTGCATACTGGTAACGCACGTTATAACGGCCGTGCGGTTTTCCTCCCTGTCGATCCACTACCTAGACGGGTCTATAAGGTGGGATCCTCCATAGGAGGCTCGCACTTTATAGAGCTGAGTGTACTAACGGGCATACAGCGAGGGGGCCATTAGAACATCTGAGCAGAAAGAAAGTCCTTTCTCACAGACAATCGTTCCACGCTCGTGTGGCCCCGGCCTTAAAGTCACAAAGCAAGGGTTTTTATGCATGTGGTATTATATCTTGCCTAACGTTTTTCTGATCAGTTTTTAAAAACACCCTATCTTACCATTTCCTTTTGATATATATTCAGATAAGATTGTACATTACTTTAATAGCACCAACATATTCATATACATGCATTTACAAATTGAGAAATGCAGACAACACATACCTATTCATAGGGAACCTACAGAGCCCTGTCAATGGGATAAAATCTTGTAATTATAGTGCTTTGCACAATGGCTCTCTGAGATGACCTGTGAGGAAAGGGACATGAGACAATACAGAGCAGGGGAATGTGAAGCTGGCAGACAGAGAAGAAACAACAGGCAGTTGCACAGAGGTAGTGAGGTATTGAGGAGGTTATTATGAGAGAGACACAGGTACCTGAAGAGGAACGTATATAATAAGGTGGCAGGCGGGGGGCTGATGCCTTCTATGGAGCTGTGAGATTGGATACGGACATACTGTTCATGGCAGAGGGAAACATGATCATAACCGATTTTCCCACTGTTTGTAACACAGCACCTTTTATGATTGTTTAAACATTTGGCAACTTAGGCCCCCGCTTATCGATGAGGTCACAGTATCATCTTTGGTTCAGAGTATTGGAAGGATTTGCTCGTCGAAACAACAGATCAGCTAGCATTAGGCAGGGCAAATGTAGAAGGACAAACATTTGAAAAACATACTGCTTAGATATTTATTGACATTGGAAAATCACTAGAAATTAAGTAGAATGAGGATGAATCTCTGAGGAGATGGAGTGCTGAGAAGGGCAGATAGTGGGCCGAGGAGAGGGGGTGTCGAGAAGGATGTAGGGCTAATAAAGATAGATGGGTGGTGAAGCCAAGTGAGTGACTGGAGATGACAAATGTGTTGTGAGGATGAAGACTGAAGACATGGGAATCTGATGAAGAAAAGTAGAAGATGTCAGCACATGGCTGACGAAAAGAACAGATGAAGGGATTAAGAAGGACAAAGCGCAAGGTCAGAGTTAGAAATAAGGACGCGCTAGTGTCCTGAAAATGCGGGTTAGAAGGACAACGTAAGGGTATGATAAAAATTATAGTATATAGCTGGAAGTATGTAATGATAAGGACAATCATAGGAAAGAAGAAAGTCAGGAAGGTTGGGGGGATGTGCTAGCTCATTTGACTGAGGAACATGAATATTCTATAAGAATTTACTATATAAAATGTGCTTTCATGGTGGAATGCCACAGTGTCGCCTAGCTAATTAAACTGATTTATGGTCAGGAAACACTAATCCTTGGAATGACAATGATGCGAGAGCTGCGCGTTCCTGCAGGTAAATTGCCACAGGAAAAAAAAAAGAGACCGTCTGGCGTAGCGCGCAATCTCTTTGACATAATAAGTACAGAAACTTGCAGCCAAGATCAGCTGAGCTATGTGACATCCAAAATGGAGTCACAGAGGAGTTCCCTACCACTAAAATCAACCTAGTGTGGTGGAAACAAAAGCCAATAGAACATGGAAGAAACCTATGTGTCTCCGTCACATTTGCAATGACACATAAAAATGTCAAAAGTGCAGAAAAACATCCAAATCCTAAAAAAAGCTACATTGCTAATGCCAACTCAAAGGTGCAAAACCTCAACTTCGGAGCCAGCCTCTTACAAATGCACACTATAGAGCAGGAATCTCAAACTCTGGCCCTCCCAGTTGTTGATTGGCTACAAATCCCAGAATTGTTTAAATGCAATCGATGGTGAGAGAATCATGGGAGTAGTAGCTCAGAAACATCTGGGGGAGTCGAGTTTGACAACCCTGTTGTAGAGAATGCCATTAATGACTTCCAGGTTCGTGCACACCATAGATCATAGATGGTCACAGAGAACATTGGCTCCAGTGAGAGCATCTGCCGCCGATTCTCTACACCCGTGCAACCCTCCGAATGTTGCAGTGCCTGGAGGGGGATCTCTCCCACTTGAGTGGCTGGCTGCAGTTTGAGCGATACGTCTCAGCTTTGAGACCCTCGGGAGCCCGGACCGAAAGTAGGGTCCACCTGCAGCCAAGGGGTGTTCAACCGTTTTCCATCAATCAGAGCGACTGCCTTGTACTTCTTTCCTCACTGCGGGGGGACGCTAGGGGACCCATGAGGGGCAGCTCTGTCCTGTTGGGGGTCTGGACTCTCCTGGTCGCCATTTTGTGGCCTGGGGACTGCCTTTCGGCATGGTGTGGACATTTCAAGCCAGAAATCCCCTGTTACCTTCAAACCTTGCCACCTCTGTCCTGATGTGGTGAGTGCTCCACCAACATATAACCCCCTTTTTTCAAGCAAGAGATCTAACTGGCTTTATATATAAACTATATCGATGGATGACCCACGATAACTCTTCGGAGTCCCTGGAAGTGCTTTGCAATTTATTATTACTTTTCCAGAGGATTTATCCAAATTTTTCGAGATCCCCTTTGGGGATTCATTTTTCGCTTGTTACCATCTTTTTAGAGGACTGTACCTAATTTTTTTACGCTTACCATCGGTAAATCACTTCTACTTATCAATAGATAAATTCACGGCCAAATCTACTTCCAAAAAAACAGTCTACCAAACCACCTAAATCTGCAAAAAAAAACTTGCCAGTGACTACACCATCGCCTCCCTCCTCTTGTTTTTCTCAGGATTCAGAGGAAGAGGAATCCTTCCATGGTTCCCAACCACTCACTAAAGTGGATTCCCCTGCTGCAGAAATGGCAAGAAAGTCACATCTGTCCTGAGACCTATGTTTGAGTCCCAATTTCATGCATTGTAATCATCTATTGATAACACGCTTCAGTTGCTGCAAACACACTCCACCCAACTTTCTGAGCGGGAGTTTAGACAGTCAACTACAGAAGACTCCCTTAACTCCCTCCAAACTATGATTCAAGTACAACAAGCAACAATCGACACTCTTCAGGACCAACTAAAAGTCCTGAAAATCGTAGTCACGGAAACAATCTGTGCTTCATTGGATTTCCTGCATCAACTCGTACTCCGGATCTACTTTCTCTACAGGCGTGGCTTCCATCTGCTCTCTCTATTCCAGTTAACCCTACACATCCAGTTCTGATAGAACGGACACATCACCTGGGAGCTAACAAACCATCTGATAACCTTAGACAACCAGTTATAGCGAAATTCCTTAATTTTCAAGACATAAAAACAATTTTGGCGGCCCACGAAAAGCCCCACTGCTAATTTACAAAAAACAAAAATTACTGATTTTCCACGACTATTTGGCTGAAGCCACACTTAAACAAAAGGCCTTTACTCCTGTATGCTTGGCACATCACCGCAAGGTGATACTGTTTTCCCTACTCTGTCCCGCCACACTGCGATTCCAGACTACAGACAAATCTTTATCAACAACATTGGCCACTGAAGCTGACTTTTTCCTACACCATGTACTGCCGGATTGAGAAGATGGACACCCACCTCCAATCTCTCCAGAGACTCTCTCCCAGGGGACATAAATACAGTATCTCCATGTTTAGATTCTTTGTATTACGGACATGCTGTACATAGTTCCCACACAATGGATTAAGTTTTACTGCTGGGACTTTTCTATCATCCTTAACCTTAAGGTTGGACTCCCTGACTTAAGCTGGGACCAGGGATTCTCCCTTCTCTCAATTACTCTTCACGCAATATAATTTTCCTGCGTTGGTATTGCCTAACAGAAAATTTCATCATATCGGTGTCAACTCCTCTAAGGGAACCTGTGATTTAGAATTATACTGAATTCATGAAGGGCCTTAGTCGTACTTTTGATCCTGCCACGAGTTCAACTGGTGCTGCCAGGGTTCTATGGCACATTAAGCAAGGTAATCGCAGGTTAGCCGATTATGCTATCGAATTGAAAACCATGGCAGCAGAATTGCAATGGCCCAATGATACCTTTACCACAGTGTTTCTAGAAGTAAGAAGGTGTTAACGATACTTTGATGTATGAACTAGCTCCTATGTCATTATGAGAGGAGCTAGATGACCTCATTGAGTTCTGTTTTGCGCACAATGACCAGATTCGAGAAAGGAGGTCTGGTCGTGATAAGCCTCGCAAACCTCCCCTGGTAACCCCTTCTACTCCTCGTGTGGTTCGTATTCTTAACCTCCCAGGGTGGAACAAGCAGTTCCTGAACCTATGCAATTAGGTCATTCTAGTATCTTGGGTGAGGAAAGACAACACCGTCTCAGAGAGGGGTTATGTTTCTACTGTGCAGATAAAGGCCATTTTTGGTTGCAATGTCCCAAATGACCTCAGAGGTCTTCTCTGTCGGGAAATGATTGTGTCTAGAATCCCCCGAGAGACAGGTTCTAGGCATGACTGCTGTGTCTCTCATGTCAGAAAAAGAGGTCTCGTGTTGTGGTTCCAGTGTCTGTTGCTTGGGAAAATATCAAGCAAGACACTGAAGCACTTATTGATTCTGGTTCAGCAGGGAACTTCATTGACTCAGGTTTTGCTGCCATACACCAGGTGCCTTTAGTCTACCTCTCATCATTGAGTCTATTGATGGCAGACATTTGTTGAGACCACATGTTACCCACGACCCTATTCCTCTATCTTTTCACACAGGTATCCTACATGGAGAAATTATACAATTTCAAATTATTGAATCTCCTAGGGCACCTATTGTTCTGGGTTATCCCTGGTTGGCAAAATATAATCCAGTCATGAATTGTACTGAGGGCGAGTTGGGTTCGTGGAGCTCACAATGCTGGTCCAAGTGTCTAAGTATAAGCAGAATTGTAGGTAGCTTGAATGTGGCTACTGCACCTCCTTGTCTACTGAAGTTCCAGAGTGGTACAGCGACCTCAAGGAGGTCTTTGACAAAAAGAAATATGAGATTCTGCCTCCTCATCACCCATATGACTGTGCGATAGACCACCTGCCTGGTACCATGCCCTCAAGGGGCCACGTGTACCCCCTTTCTCAGATAGAGAAGGAGATAATGGAGGAATACATTCGTGATCACCTTGCCCGTGGGTTTATACGCCGTTCCTCCTCCCCTGCTGGAGCAGGATTTTTCTTTGTGTTTAAGAAAGAAGGTGATCTGCGACCCTGTATTAATATAAAAGTCTTAACAGAATCACCATGTGCAACGCTTACCCCATTCCTCTGATATCTGAACTGTTTGATCGACTTAAAGGTGCTACGATCTACACAAAATTAGACCTGCGTGGGGCATATAATTTGGTTAGAGTCAAGAAGGATCCTGAGTGGAAATCTGCATTTAACACGAGAAGAGGGCACTATGAATACCTAGTCATGCCATTTGGTCTCTGTAATGCAACCCCAGTTTTCCAAGATTTCATAAACAATTTCCTAAGGGACTTCTTGCAAGTGTTTGTTATTGTCTATCTGGATGATATTCTTATTTACTCTCCTGACATGGAGTCACATTATGTTCATGTACGCCCGGTGTTAAAAAGACTGCTAGAGAACGGGTTATACTGCAAACTTGAGAAATGCTTGTTCAATATAACATCTGTTAATTTCCTGCGTTACATTATCACCCCGAAAGGTTTTCAGATGGACCCTCAGAAACTCTCGGCCATCAGGGATTGGCCTCTGCCCCAAGGGTTGAAGGCAATCCAGAGGTTTTTGGGGTTCACCATTTACTACAGGAGATTCATAAAACAAAATCCTCTGTGGTTTCTCCCATTACATCCATGACCAAAAAGGGTGCTGAGAACCAAAAATGGAGCACTCAAGCCATGCAGACTTTTGAAAAGCTTAAAGAAGTATGCACTACATCACCAGTCTTGATACACCCCAAGCCGAGTTTGCCGTTCCAGCTTGAAGTAGATGCCTCTGAGATTGGCATAGGTGCAGTCCTATCCCAGAGAGAAAGTCCTGACAAACCGTTACATCCTTGTGGTTTTTTCTCCAGGAAAATGACATCTGCAGAGAAAAATTATGACATAGGTAACAGGGAATTGCTTGCAGTAGTCGCAGCCCTGGCTGAATGGCGATATCTGCTAGAGGGTTCCAAAGACCCCATAATCATTATAACTGATCATAAGAATCTGGTTTACATTGGTGATGCTAAGTGCTTGAATGCCAGACAGGCTAGATGGTCTCTATTTCTGTCCTGCTTTAACTATGTACTGACCTATCGTCCTGGTTCCAAGAATACCAAGGCAAATGTCAGGTTCTGGTTCTGGGGTGGAACCAGGTAGTGGAGATATGGCCCAAATGCGGTTACTACCGACAGGATAGTGGGTGGAGAAGGGTGAGTTGGAGGAGACTGACCAGATCTTGAGGAATAACTGAAGACTACAGACTGGAGACTGGAAGGACACTGGTTGAAACACGGTGGGAATCTTGGTAGACACGAAAGGGGTATTCTGGATACAGGGAATAGTAAACTAGTACCGCAGAGCTAAACACCTCTCTCTGCTAGGAAGGGATAACAATACTGAAGCACAGAAGGGAAAGAGGGAGGGAACTTTATTTCAGATGAGGAAAGGTGTGGTGTGTTAGTTTGCATTAACTGTTTCAAGACCTGTCTTTCTAGTGCTGGGGAGAGGCAGCACTTTTCCTGTGCTGCCAAGGTTCAGTTCAAGAGGGAACAGTGCCAGCCTGGCCCTTCTTCCGGCGACGGTGGCGTGAGGCATAACAGCAAATGTCTAGGCAGTATGAAACATACGAGCATCATGTCTTTGACCAAAGTCCGACTGTTCCTCAAGAGAGGATTCTCGCTACCACTCTGGTTACTGTATCTTCTCCATTGCTTGAGTGATTATATAAAAAAGGTCTGTGTGTGAATAATAATTAAGCAATTGCAACCCAATTATTGGACAGACAAGTAGATCCTTTAGCTACGTCGGGATAACCCAAAGGAGTAATGGAATGAATATTCAAGGATAAGATAAAACATAACGTTTAATTGACATATTAAAATCTCTGAACAGACATACACACATAAACATAAAATCCACCATAAATCTCAGAGGGGAAAAAATGGGCTCCTGAAGGAGCTACCTTATACTTACTGAATAGGTGGAAGGTTTACAAATCTGACAACAGCTTCTTACATAGATGTGGCACTTGGTAAAGCGATATACATACTAGATAAAAATAGAACAGAAACTGGTATATGAAATAAAGCGCCAAGAAATACTGATATCCGCTTACACTAATGGCCACCAAAGAAACAGAGAAGCAAGAATACAGCGAGATCCTTAGAGTTGGTCTCGAAGTTAGCAAAACAATAGGTGAAAATTGGATTAGGATTTGCCGAGAGAATGACCCTACCAGGGCTCGCTAGGATAGATTTAACACTTACAGGGTTATTTAAAGAGATTCGAAAAGTCACCGCACGTTCGGTGACTTTTCGTCCTCTTCAATTCGGTATGATTTGGCGATCCCATTTTGGCGACCCTGTGGTGTATTCAGCAATCACCACAGGGCTGTCGAAGTGCAGTGCAAAGCTGCCGAAAAGCTGCCGAAAACCCGCCGAAAACCCGTAAAATCATCTGGATTAACCCGTCAAAGATGCTGGAAAAACCCGAGCAGGAGCCGATCACACGCAGCGAAGGCTCCGGAAAAAGCCGACACCGCAAGAGTGAAGTGAATAAATTAGGAAAACAGTTTGCATGAATGATTGAAAAGTGAAACTCTGTTTGCAAAGTAACTACTGAGCGAAAATGTCTGAAATTTACATATGAGGTCCAGGGAATGATAATAAAAAGGGCTGTTACAGAAAAAATAAGTAAAGTTAAAAGAAAAAAAAAATCTGACATTTTAAAAACAAAAATCCAGAAAAATGCTTAAAATATCCTAACAAATCTATAAATAAAGAGACTCTTTACTGCAGAATTTTATAATGAACGGTTTATTAGATATTTAATTAAAACGGGAATATTTTTAACATTGAAGCCTATGGGATTCTCCTGAATAAACTTGCCGAATTAAACCACCGAATGGCAGGGCAATTCGGGAACCTTTCACTGCTGGTTTGTGTTCTTTGAATAGCCGAAGCAGTGCTTTTTTTATGGGGATTTCACTGCCCTTGAACAGGCACCGAATGTGCAGGCAATGCGCCAGGATTTGGCATATTGCCTGCTCTCTGAATAGCCGAATGGCCAAGAAAGGTAACCGAACGCTGATTTTCAGCGTTCGGTTACCTTTCTCCAGCCATTCAGATGTCTTTGAATAGCCCTGTTAGTGAAAAGTGTAACCAAAATTAGGTCAAAATCAGCATATAAAAGAAAACGCCAAGGAATACTGCTAATAGCCACCAGAGTGACACAAAGGCGATTATGCAGCGAGATCCTTAGAATTGGTCTCAAACACAGAAGGAGAGTAGATAAAGATGAAAATTAAATTTGGTAAGAGAATGACCCCACCAGGGCTAGCTGGTCAGTAGTAAACCAAAAGAAAACCAAATTAGACTCTAGCCATATTGCTCTACACGTTTTGCCTCTAGGGCATCCTCAGGAGCAAACTATACAGCAGTATGTAAGTAGGGAGATTACAGTCTGTCCAAGGTACTGTTCCCGCTGACATGCTACCTTGTAAACTCTCCGTTCCTGAAGAGGATAGAATACAGGTTATGTCAGTCAGTGTATCATGATACCAAAACTTTTGGGCATATGGGAATAACCAAAACCATGGCTACTCTGGACAAGCAGTTCTGGTGGCCAGGTATGCGTAAAGACGTTACTGAATACATAGCCACCTGTGAGGTCTGCTGTAGGAGCAAAAACCCTAAAACATTGCCCATAGGGTTGCTCCAACCATTGCCTGTCCCTGAGAGACCTTGGCTCAACCATCCATTGATTTCATTACTGATTTACCCATATCCCATGGTAACACGGTTATACTTACCATCATTGATAGATTCTTCAAGATGGTTCATTTCGTGCATCTCGCCAAGTTACCTTCCACCATGGAATTGGTACCAGTCTTTTGTCCAAAGCATTGTCAGGCTACATGGTGTCCCTCTAGGTATTGTGTCTGATAGAGGCACTCAGTTTGTGTCCAGGTTTTGGAGAGGGTTCTGTGAAAATCTGGGTATACAATTAAGCTTTTTCTCTGCCTATCATCCACAGACGAATGGGGCAGCTGAGAAGGCTAATCAAAATGTCGAACAGTATCTACGATGCTTTGTTTCTGAAAAAACAAAATGAATGTTCTGACCTCTTGCCAGGGGCAGAAATTGCTTTGAATAATGCAGTCAGTGAATCCATGGGTCATTTACCTTTTCATACGGTGTATGGGTTTCGATCTTCCCATGCTCCCCTCTAGCTTTCAGGATACCACATTACCTGCTCTGGATGAGCATCTGGCCTCATTGAAAGGGACATTTGAGAAAGTTAAGGAGGCTATGGAGGCCAGTATCCAAAAACAAAAAGAAAAAGCAGGCAGACGTAGAAAGCCTGCCCCAGTGTATACTGTGGGGGATAGAGTCTGCCTTTCCACACGTAACATCAAACACCTGGTCCCTTCTTGAAGATGGCCCCCAGGTACATTGGTCCTTATAAAGTCTTGCGCAGGGTAAACCCTGTATCCTATGCCTTGGCATTACCCCCACATTTGCATATAAACAATTTGTTCCATGTTAGCCTCCTCAAGCCTCTCATGTGCAACAGGTACACCAGGGTGAACATACCTCCTCCACCTGTTCAGTCCAAAGGTGAGGAGGAGTATGAGGTCCATGCCATCCTGAGGTCTTGTGTGGTCAGGGGTGTTTTACAGTTCCTGGTTGATTGGGAGGGGTATGGTCCTGAGGATAGGGCTTGGTTGCCAGCCAGTGAAGTCCATGCGCCTTGTTTGGTACGTCAGTTCCATGCTTCACACCCCTCTGCACCTGGTGGTAATCCAGTGGCCGCCCGCAGAGGCGTATCTAGAAACCTCAGGGCCCCGGTGCAAGAATCCATGAAGGGCACCCCTCGTCAGCTGTGGGGAGGGCCGGGGCGGGCCATTGAAGTCAGTGTGGCGTACCAGTACTCCCAGCGCCTTCAAGACCCACCCTCCGCGTGGGCCCCGGATATCAGACCCCCAGTATCAGACCCCAGTAATTATCCAGTCTCAGACCCCAGTAATTAATTAGCCAGCCAGTATCAGACCCCAGCAATTAGCCAGCCAGTATCAGACCCCAGTAATTAGCCAGCCAGTATCAGATTCCAGTAATTAGCCAGCCAGTATCAGATTCCAGTAATTAGCCAGCCAGTATCAGACCCCAGTAATTAGCCAGCCAGGATCAGACCCCAGTAATTAGCTAGGATCAGCCCCCAGTAATTAGCCAGCCAGTATCAGACCCCCAGTAATTAGCCAGTATCAGACCCCCAGTAATTAGCAAGTATCAGACCCCCAATAATCAGCCAGGGTCAGACCCCCAGTAACTAGCCAGGATCAGAACCCCAGTACCGGCTGGGTGGAGTAGAGGTAACATCACTGCTCTGCATGGAGAGAGCCTGTGGAGTCATGGGTTCGATCCCAGCGAGCAACCTCTCCAGTAAGTGTCCTTGGTCAAGACACCTAACGGTACATACTCGCCACCCAGGACATACTTGAAAACGAGAGAAATCTCAATGTAACCTTCCTGGTAGAATCCTTTCTCAAAAAAATAAAAATAAATAATAATTAGCCAGCTAGTATCAGAACCCCAGTAATTAGCCAGCATCAGACCCCCAGTAATTAGCCAGCCAGTATCAGACCCCGGTAATTAGCCAGCCTCTGCTCGCTCACACACAAACAACCAACCCCAGCTTGTTACATACTTACCATAGGTAAGTATGGTCTCCACTCTCTCCACTTCCCCTCCCTGCACGTGCTGGACACTTCCAGCACAACAGGGGAGGCTCTGCTTTGCGCGGCTGTGGAGGGGGAAGGGGCGAGGCCAACACGTCCCCATTTGAGCAGCTGTTCTCTTCTTCCTCCTCCTCTCCCCGGCAGGGCATTTACTTCTGGCACAGCGTGTGGGAGTTTGATCCCGCACGCTGACGATCAAACGGGAGACCAGGTGCCTGACCCCTGCCTGGACTGTGGGGCAAGCAGGGCTAGTCCGGGCCCCCCACCCATCCAGGTGAGGGCCCCGGACTCAGGGGCCCGGGTGCAGTGGCACCCGCTGCACCCCTGGTAGTTATGCCCCTGGCCGCCCGTAAGGGGGGGTATGTCACAACCTCGGCACCTGGGGGGTCTCGGGAAGGGGCCAGGCACCCGGCGTCATCGCTGGCTGGCCAGGTGCCAAGCGTCCAAGCTGATCCTGATGTTCGTGCGCCTATTGAGGGGGTGGGGTGCGGCATGATGACGCAGAGCCGCCGGCCTTATAGACAGGGCACGCAAATCGACTCATTGCCTTGACGTGGAGTTGTTTCCCGCATCACTTGGTGTATGTATTCATTCTCGATTCACTGATTCTTTGATTCATATCGTATGTGACACGGACTGTTGCTGACTCGAACTGCCTTCTTGACCATTCTTTCTCTAACCAAGCCTGTCTGTATGTTATGCCCAGAGCAGACTCAGAGTGTATGCTGATTCTACCCCATGCTGACTCAGAGTATATATCGAACCTGCAAAACGCTGACTTAAAGAAAATATTGATCCTGCCAGTTGCCAAACCAGAGTGTATGAGAACCCTGCCTGTTGCCAAATCGGTCTCTATGAGAACCCAATCTGGATTGTTCATACTATGTCATGGAGCTGATGTAACGCTCCATGCTTCAAACCCCAAGAGACTTTATGTTCAATTTATATCGTGTGATTTTAAATATATTTTACATCGTTTGGTTTTAGTTTAAATTAGTTTAGTGTAAAATGGCGTAACTTTAGTTTTAAATATACTCATATTCCTGTAGGTAAATGTGTTTTTGTATAGCCAGTAAACAAGCTGAACTGCTGTGTAATTTATGCAACAGGGCTTTTCCCCTTATCTGGCTGCATATTTGATTCAAGAAGTCTGTGATAGTGTTTGTCTTTAATCTGATGTGTTAGAACAATAGATTATGCAAATGTTGTGTGAGGTAAAGGCTAAAGAATGTAAAGAATGTTTATTGTAAATACCTATACCTAATGTAATTAAAATTTTAGTAGGACGATGTGCGTCATTTATGCAAATTATGGCTGTTGGATTTCAGCATAAATGGTGGCGTTTTTGTTCATTAAAAGTCAGAACTCTCAGAGAGAATTCTGTTGGAACATACAGCCGCGTCTGGTGTCTCCTTCAGCTATGCTACACTACACACTCAACCTCAGAAGGCACCGAGCGGCCTTCTGGAAATTCCTAACGGCTCCAGGGCAGAGAAACAGAAGCAGGCGAGTCAAGCTGCTCGAGGCGCTGAGGACAGCGCTCCCAGTAGCCGGGCTGACCACAACGAAGGGGTGTCTGGAGAGTCAGGAGAGGTGGAAGAGAACGGTTCCGTCACACATACGACCACGCTTATTCTAACCCCTGGTGTATGAATGTACTGCACAAGCCTTACTCAGGCTGCTCCCCAACTGTTGGTGAAGTTAACCCTTTTTGTCCCAGTACACACTCTGTCTTGAAACCTGCTGTTACTAGGTTATACTCATTGTTGTTGGTGTGTCTGTTCTCCCTGGCTGGGAGTGATAGGGTTAGCGGTCCTGACCATTCAAGGATCGGAAGGCTTAGAAGTCTGTCCAAGAGGATCCCCACCACGGTTGCTAAGGGTGAGCAGGACAGTGAACGTGACAATAGGGAGCGGTCAGTCTTTGATGCCATTTCGATTTATGTCAAATCCGGCCCTGTATAGACCAAATACAGTAAAAGAACAACATATTTGAAAGCGATTTCTTGTTCACAGCATGGATTTCCAAATGAGAACCCATAGAACTGATGGAGGGACTCAGCAGTACTGTGTCTGGAATATGGCTGGGTCTTAGTGGGAACAGAGCAGGACAATGCTGTGGTGGGGGCACTGGTGAGCAGTAGCAGGAATATCATTGATTGGACACATCATCTTGGTCTTCACTTCAATATCAGGCAGTTTATCAGTCCTAAGCCATTATTCAAAGACAAATGCCAGACACAGTTTTCCTTTATTATTATTATCCTTTATGCACATAGCACCACATATTCCGCAGCGTTTTACAAGATAAGTGTGCAAGTAGTTGATACATTTGAATACCATACATGGATGATGACCTGATTCGGGGGGATCTGTTGTGTATTGATTATGCTTATACTTCCTGTTTCCTGTTCTGACCTCTGACCTGGAGGCAGTTCTATGATCCAACATGATTCCTCACACAAGCAGCTTGCAGTGTCTTCATTTCTATACATGAAACATGGTGTCAGAAGTAACTAAAATCAGGACTGAGCCTCTTGTCTGGAGCGCAGCAGCTTTGGGAAACTACACAGGTTTGTGAACTGTGGACTAAGACTGTTCCTTGTGGATTTTTTTTTCTTTTTCTATTTGAGAGCTCAGAGGCTTCCTGGCAATATGGCTGCAATGAATTGCATACCTCCCCCAGAGGAGATGAGAATGAATGGAGATTGGAGCAGCAACTGGGAATCTTTCAGAGCTGAATTTGAAGATTATTCCCTGGCTACAGGCTTGAATGAGAAATCTGCAGCAGTGCAGGCAGCAACTCTGAGGAGAGTGATGGGCAGTGAATGCAGGCATGTGTATAAACACAATGTGAACCTCACAGCGGAGCAGCAAGAAAATGTTACAGCAATTCTACAAGCACTGGAAGCTTATTTCAAACCTGCTAAAAACATAATTTACGAAAGGTATGTGTTTGGGTGCTGCAAACAAGAAGAGGAGAATCTTTTGATAACTTTGTTACACGCCTGAGAGAAAAGGCAGCAACTTGTGAATATGGAGCTCTCAAAGATGAATTAATAAGAGACAAAATTGTTTTGGGCATAGCTAGTGAGAGCGCACGCAGGCGCCTCCTTAGAGAACATGACTTAACTCTAAACATAGCCATTGAAACGTGCCGTACAGCAGAGCTCACTGACAGACGTCTGAAAGTCATGGAACAGGACAGACAGAGGACCGACAGCATAAACATTGCAATGCAGCGTTATAACATAAGCAAACCGCAGCAACGCCGCCTGATTAGCGCAAACGCTGCCAACCTTACAGCATGCAAATACTGTGGGACTGTGCATCAAAGAATTAAAGAGCAGTGTCCAGCTTATGGGAAGTCTTGTAGGTCTTGTGGAAGAACAAACCATTTTGCTAATGTTTGTCTGTCAAGTAGACGACAGCCATCGATTGGAAAATTACACACCGTGGAGAACGCATCTGCATATGAGGAAGAGACAGTCTCCGCTGAAGTTCTATACAGCAGTGAAGTAATCGGCGCTGTGCAATCCAGAGGAAAGAAATGGTTCGTCACTTTACGTTTAAATAATAGACCCCAATCCTGTCAGCTCGATTCAGGAGCAACGTGTGATGTAATGTGTTTAAAAGACAAAATGATGTTAGCGCCAGACGCACATCTACTGCCAAGTGACACCAAACTAAAGCTATACTCTGGTGAGCTTATGAAATCTCTAGGACTCTTCAGGACTGAATGTGTCTTACGTGGACAGAGACACAAGCTAGAGTTTGAAATTGTGGAGGCCCGCCAAAAGCCACTGTTATCAGGCTCAACCTGTGAGCGTCTAGGGCTGATACATTTCTCCGTCCCTGCAGAGCTCAACGTGATAGACAATCAATCCAAAGGGCCCTTGACAAAACATCGGCTGTTACAAGAATTTAGTGATGTGTTTACTGGGCCAGTAGAATCCGTACCAGGGGAAGTTCATTTTGACCTTGATTTGAGTGTCCCTCCAGTCCAATGTGCACCACGCAATGTGCCAGTGGCGTTAAAACAGGCAGTCAAGGCGCAGCTTGACCAATATGAGGCCGATGGACACCTGGCTCCAGTGACTGACCCAACTGACTGGATAAGTAACATGGTTATTGTAAAGAAGCCTGATAAGCTAAGAATATGCATAGATCCCAAATTCTTGAATCTGGCACTGAGGCGATCTCACTACATCATGCCAACGCTCGAGGATGTTTTGTACAAGCTGCCTAAAGCACGTCTGTTCACGCTTGTTGATGCCCGGGATGCATTTTTACAGTGTAAACTGGATACTGCAAGTAGTTACATGACAACCTTCTGGACTCCTTGGGGCAGGAAAAGATGGCTCAAATTGCCTTTTGGAGTATCAGTTGCACCAGAGGTGTATCAACGTAAACAACATGAACTATTGACTGGACTCAGTGGTGTCGAACCAATAGCTGATGACATCCTTGTGGTTGGCTGTGGGGACACAGATGAGGAAGCAGAGCAAGATCATGATGGCAAACTGCTGGAACTGATGGATCGTTGTAGGCAGGTAAAATTAAGACTTGGCATAAAAAAGCTGCAATTCAAGGTCAAAGAGGTCCGCTTCCATGGACACATCCTATCCTGGGAGGGTTTGAAGGCTGACCCAGACAAACTCAGAGCCATACTGGATATGCCACAGCCAGAAAATGTGAAATCCCTGCAGCGCTTCATTGGGTTTGTTACCTACCTGGCAAAATTCCTACCTCACCTCTCAGAGGTCTGCGAGCCATTGAGAAGGCTTCTGGACAAGGATGCTGTTTGGCATTGGCTTCCTAAGCATGATAATGCAGTGCAGGACATCAAACGTTTGGTCACAGATACACCTGTCCTGAAGTACTATGACGTTACTACTCCTGTAACTATTCAAAGTGATGCAAGCAAAACTGGACTTGGGTGTTGCCTATTGCAAGCTGGCCAGCCTATCGCTTTTGCTTCAAGAGCACTGACTCTTACTGAACAAAACTACGCTCAAATAGAAAAGGAATGTCTGAGTATAGTGTTTGCCTGCCAGCGCTTTCACCACTACCTCTATGGTCGCGACGAGATCACGGCGGAAACTGACCATAAGCCTTTGATTTCTATTTTCAAGAAACCTCTTTTGTGTGCGCCCAAACGCCTACAGAGCATGTTGCTCACACTACAAAACTATTGCCTAAATGTTGTCTACAAGCCTGGCCCGGAAATGTATATTAGTGACACTCTTAGCAGAGCTACAGCAGCTGGAGGTGCACCCGACTATGCACAACACACAGTTTGCAATGTTCAACAGGACCTGGATGTCCTGTCACAGATTAATCATTCAGACTATTTGAACGTCACGGACCAACGATTGCTTCAGATAAAACAGCACACTGAAACCGATGAGAGTTTGCAAGCTCTTAAATATGTTGTTCTGGATGGTTGGCCTGATTCCAAGGAGGAGGTGCCATTAACTGCAAGAGAATATTGGACCTTCAGAGATGAAATCGGCATTCAGGATGGCATACTATACAAGGGGCAGAGGGTCATCATTCCTAAATCTTTAAGATCAGAGATGCTGACACGTATTCACGCCAGTCACATTGGTGGAGAAGCATGCTATAGGCAAGCACGAGATACCCTATACTGGCCCAACATGCAGAATGAGATTAAAGACTTTGTTAGCCATTGCTCGGCATGCAATGAATATGCACAGGCACAACAGAAAGAACCCATGATGTCGCATGTGCTGCCCACCCGGCCGTGGCAAATTGTAAGCATGGATTTATTGAATTATGCTGGGCAAGATTTTCTGCTAATTGTTGATCACTATTCTGACTTTTGGGAGATTGAGCTACTTCCTGACCTGTCTGCTGATACTACAATCAGGCGTTGCAAAGTACAGTTTGCACGTTATGGCCAGCCGGATAGAGTTATCTCAGATAACGGACCTCAATTCGCATGTGAGCAATTCAGACGGTTCTCTGCAGATTGGGGATTTGAGCACGTCACCTCATCGCCTCGGCACCCGCAAGCGAATGGCAAAGCGGAATCGGCTGTCAAGATTGTGAAGAATATTTGTAAGAAGGCCAAGTATGATGGTACTGACCCGTGGAAAGCCATTCTACATTGGAGGAACACCCCATCCGAAGGCATGGACAGTAGTCCTGCGCAACGCTTAATGTCAAGGAGACTGAAAACTTTGTTGCCTGTGGCCAACAAATTACTTGAACCTTGTGTGGTTACAGGTGTCCTAGAGAAACTGCGAAGGAGGAAACAGATTGCCAAACTGTCTTATGATGTGTCTGCTAAGGACTTACCTGAACTAAGCATTGGAGAGCCAATCCGTATGAAGCCGCTTCCTGGTGACAGGACTGGTCGCTGGAGACTGGGTTCCTGTGTTCAGCGTGTAGCCCCTCGCTCATATCTTGTGGATGTAGACGGCAGTCTCTACCGCCGCAATCGGGTGGCCTTGCGAAGAGCGGAGCAACTCCCCATACAAGCCTATGTGCCTCCTGCACGTGCTCCTCCCGAGGTACTCAATGCTCCTGGACCGCATCCGCAAAGCGGAGGGAATACTGCTGTCCTTTCAGAAGGATACATTGAGAATGACATAATACAGCCACATGTACCATCAAGTTTGTCTGTGCCGAACACCCCAGCCAGGAGGGAGGGCGGCTCTGTATCAATGCCTACTGGAGCCGCACGACCTTCCCCAGGCAAAATCTCTGTGGCCTTGCGTAGCGGTCGAGTTTCAAGACCGCCAGATAGACTCAATCTGTAGTGTACCTACCAGTCACTCAGCATGCTATGTTTGTGACTGTTCTGGATCTGTTTTAGGTTAATTGTTTACTACGTTTGTATTGAATGTTAAAAAAGGGAGATGTTGTGTATTGATTATGCTTATACTTCCTGTTTCCTGTTCTGACCTCTGACCTGGAGGCAGTTCTATGATCCAACATGATTCCTCACACAAGCAGCTTGCAGTGTCTTCATTTCTATACATGAAACAGGATCCTGTTCCCAAATGAACTTACAGTCTATGAGATGTACAAGTATTATGTGGGGTAGGCGCATACATATTGTTAGATGTCTTGCCCGAGGACCCTCGCTGGTGGCATCTTCTGAGTGGGATTGAGTCGTCTTTCCATGATTGTAGATTAGTGATCTTAGGTTGAACCCCCCCCTTCTCATAAAGTCGAGACTTTCCACAGTTGTATTGGAGGGATGTTCTGAATGGGATTTGACTTGCTTCTCCACAGTCGAAGGGTAGAGATGTTACCACTGGACTCCACATCTGATATTGTGTGGTAGGCGAGTATGTACCGTTAGGTGTCTTGCCCAAGGACACTTACTGGAGAGGTTCTCTGGCCGGGATACGAACCTGTATCTCCATGGTTATAGAGTAGTGATGTTACTTTACCTCTACTCCATCCAGCCGGTACAGACTTTAGCCCCCCCACCCAATTACTCAACAGCCACAGGCTTTAGGGAAGACTAAGGGAAAATACACTGCAAGCACCTGTTTAATGGTGCTTGCAGTGCTTCAATAGTACAACGCACTTGTATGAGCAGCTCTTAACATCTGCTCAGCCAAGCAGACAGTCGTTCTGGCACATGAGTGCCAGGATGACAAGCCCCCATTTAGGGACATTGACCTGATCACTGAAGCTAATTAGACCAAATCTCTGGATTTTCCCGCTCCCACCCTCCCGATCTCAGACCTGCCAAAGATGGCAGGACTGCAGCACTATGATTATCCTGCAAGCAGTAGCTAAAAAGAATAGCGCTAGTGAAACCATGTTACTGCTACTAGGTTGCCACTGGTATTGTAGTTAAAGTTCTTGCCATTTGATTTACAGAGCACTAATTCCATTAGCATAAAGAGTTAGCACTAGCTATCACTTTCGCAGTCCATATCCTCTACTGGGAGTTCCCATGAGTTCATTATAACATGATCCTTACCGTAACTCTAGTTCCAGAGAATGAACACCGAGGGATTAATTATTTGACCTTGATGCTCTTCCGGTGACATGAAAAGAAACAACAGACTAATTGCTTAGAGAGCCTAAGAGTTGAATATGCGTTTTTGTTTTATATTAGTTTTCTGTAAAAAAAAATATTTCACAGGATTTTTGGGGGTTACATAACCTCCCTGTCAGCAGGATATATCCATTTTTCAAGTTTTTTAAAACATCTTTTATATTAATAAATGTGTCGGCAGGGCCGGTGCTAGACTATTTTGCGCCTAGCCAAGACCAGCTACTTGTGCCCCCCCAGAAAACATTGTCAACTGTTGAAATGTGGGGGAGAACACACAAACTGTGCACTTGGGGGGGCACACACACTGCGCGTGCGGGACACCACACACACACTGTGTGGGGGGGACAACACACACACTGTGCATGGGGGCTGCACACGGTCGTTTGGTCCCCATCTTATCCCTCCGCTGGTCGGCCCGGGACCGGTCTATGCCTCTTTCTTTCCTCTGCCTCCCTGTTTCTTTCCTCTGCCCCTATGCCTCTTTCTTTCCTCTGCCTCCCTCTTTCTTTCTTCTGTGCCTCTATCTTTCTTCTGTGCCTCTTTCTTTCATCTGCCTCTTGCTTTTCTTTCATCCGCCACGTTCTTTTCTTTATCTGCCTCTTTTTTTTCTTTTTCTTCTGTGCATCTTTTTTCTTTCGTGTCTTACTTTCTTTCGTCTCTGTCTTTCATTCTTCTGCCTCTTTTTTTTCTTCAGCCTCTTGTGGCACCCGCACGTCATCTGGCGGCACCTGCGCTTCACCATAAGACGCCCTCCTTCTGCTCCGCTAGCTGGGGTCTGCTTTGCAAGCCGCCACTGCCGGCTACATAAGCAAACAATGACAAAGGGGTACAAAAATGGAACCCGGGTGGGGACCGGCTGCACCCCTAGGCAGTGCACCCTAGGCGGTTGCCTAACTTGCCTAGTGAAAGCACCAGCCCTGTGTGTCGGGCACTATGGGGTTAATTCAAGTAACAAATAAATGCTATAGAAAGTAGAAGAGACGTGGTCTGCAAAGCTATATCTAAAAGATCCCTTTAGAATGTAAACTGCTTAAGTGGCAGCGCCCGATCTCTAACGCATGCCTCTTTCCATTTATTGTAACCCAATTAAACTCATGTACAGCACTACGAATGTGATGGCACCTTATAAATAAATTATAGCAATAATATGATAGTACAGTTGTGTTCAAAATTATTCAACCCCCAATCCTGTAAAGGGTTTTAGGGAATTTAGTGTACATTTGTAATTGTATTCAGAATGAAATCCTACAAAGACTTTTTAAAGAACCATATGCAACTAAAATGACATCAATTGGTTTTGTAATACAGTAGTAAATGTTTCTTTTGTGAATTCTTCATTGACACAATTATTCAACCCCTTAAAGACTACCACTCTGAAGAACAGAGGTTCATTCAAGTGTTTTCAATCAGGTATTGAAAACACCTGTGGATGTCACGGAGCGGCAATAAAGCATAATAAGCACCAATTAGGCAGCTTTAAAATGACTGTGATACTCAGCTCCTTCTAGACATTTACTGGTGTGGTTACAAACATGGTGAAGTCAAGAGAATGGTCCAGGAAGACAAGAGAAGAGGTGATTACTCTTCACAGGAAGGGCAATGGCTATAAGAAGATTGCAAAGATGTTAAACATACCAAGAGAGACCATAGGAAGCATCATTCGCAAATTCAAGGCAAAGAGCCCTGTTGAAACGCTACCTGGTCGTGGCAGAAAGAAGATGCTGACTTCGACTGCTGTGCGCTACCTGAAGCGTAGAGTGGAGAAAAGTCCCCGTGTGACTGCTGAGGAACTGAGAAAAGATTTGTCAGATGTGGGTACTGAAGTTTCAGCTCAGACAATACGGCGCACACTGTGTAATGAAGGCCTCCATGCCAGACCTCCAGGCGCACCCCCTTGCTGTCTCCAAAGAATAAGAAGAGTCGACTGCAGTATGCCAAAAGTCATGTGGACAAACCACAGAAGTTTTGGGATAGTGTTCTGTGGACTGATGAAACAAAATTAGAACTCTTTGGGCCCATGGATCAACGCTATGTTTGGAGGAGAAAGAACAAGGCCTATGAAGAAAAGGACACCTTGCCTACTGTGAAGCATGGCGGGGGGTCAATCATTCTTTGGGGCTGTTTTGCTTCTGCAGGTACAGGGAAGCTTCAGCGTGTGCAAGGTACCATGAATTTTCTTCAGTACCAGGAGATATTGGATGACAATTGTGATGCAGTCTGTCACAAACCTGAGGCTTGGGAAACGTTGGACCTTTCAACAGGACAATGATCCCAAGCATACCTCCAAGTCCACTAGAGCATGGTTGCAGATTAAAGGCTGGAACATTTTGGAGTGGCCATCGCAGTCACCTGTCTTAAATCCGATTGAGAACCTCTGGTGGGACTTAAAGAAAGCAGTTGCAGTGCGCAAGCCTAAGAATGTGACTGAACTGGAGGCTTTTGCCCATGACGAATGGGCGAAGATACCCGTAGATCGCTGCAAGACACTTGTGTCAAGCTATGCTTCACGTTTAAAAGCTGTTATAACTGTAAAAAGATGTTGTACTAAGTACTAAGATTGAATGTCACTTGGGGGTTGAATAAAACTGATAATGATGTGAGCACAGAAAAGACATTTGTGGTTATTTCATTATAAATGTTATGTATATTTGTCTGACCTACACGTGCCTCTTTGATTTAATTGTAAGCAAGATGACTGAATGATCAAAATCAATGTCAAACTGGCCAAAACACTCAATTTCAGTGGGGGTTGAATAATTTTGAACACAACTGTATTAACCCCTGCATATGGCAGAATATTTGGTACAATATAAATAAATGAATAATAATAACAATTATATCTATTTCATTGAGTAATTGGGTGGGTATTTAATGGGTATCGAATAAGGAAAGAATTACCATGTTGCTGTCATTTTTAGACAAGTTGATGATATGGAGAAGTGTTTTGCAGGTCAAATTGTTTGAGTCAGACTCTTAGCATGAGCGGACTGATTATTAGTGATATCATTGTCAATTACTATTCATTTGGTCTACGTTAATGAATAACAATGATTCCCTTTTGCTGCTCTGACTGTTTTCATTGCAGCCCAGGTTGGAAGCCCTACCCAATACACGTTCAGCCTGCACCTGGCCTTGGCTCCTCAGTCATCACATATTCATAGTATCTGTCTTTACAAAGAATTCATCCCGAAACATATTATCTCTCAAGTAGTTCAAATGAATATCTCTCTTAGTAATATGGTTTCAGAAAAGACGCACAGAAGTGCTCCAGGTTCACCGCTTCACACACTTGTGTTGCTAATACTATTCAAAAGAATGCATTAAAATCCCTCCTGGAAGCAATTTCCATATATACCCCCCCACTCCGTATCACCCCCAAAAAAAGATCATCTACGGGCAGTTATTTAAAAAAGTACATAAATATCACTTATTCATGTTCTATTGTCTTTGCATAAAAACATCCAGGTGCTCATAAACACAATCCATAAAACAAGCTCTCTATGTAAAGCATTCGGCTTCTTTATTGCTCTTAAGGAACAGCAGGAACTGCTTTCACCAAAACAGGCAACCTCTTGGTTTATAAACACATCATTTAACCCCGTAAAGACCAAGGGCCCTATCACCTCCTTCAAGCTAACGTTAGCGTGAGTGTAAAAGAGGTGATAGCCATGTCTGAATCACCTCTGATTCGCTAATGGGTTAAGAAACCCATTAGCGAATCAGTCTTTGCGGATTATACCGCAAGCTGTACAGCTGTACAGAGCACTGGTGAGACCTCACTTGGAGTACTGTGTGCAGTACTGGAGACCGTATCTCCAGAAGGATATAGACATCTTAGAGAGAGTTCAGAGAAGGGCTACTAAAATGGTGTACGGCTTGAAGGAGAAAAGTTACCAGGAAAGGCTTAATGATCTTAACATGTACAGCTTGGAAAAAAGACGAGACAGAGGAGATATGATAGAAACATTTAAATACGTAAAGGGAATCCACAAGGTAGAGGAAGGGAGTATATTTAAAAGGAAACAAAGTAGCAAAACAAGAGGACATAGTCTTAGATTAGAGGGGCAAAGGTTTAAAAGTAACATCAGGAAGCATTATTTTACTGAGAGGGTGGTGGATACATGGAACAGCCTTCCAGTTGAAGTGGTAGAGGCCAAAACAGTGATTGAATTTAAGCAGGCATGGGATAGGCATAAGGCTATCCTAAACAAAAGATAAATCCAGGTAAAGTATCCATGTAATTGGGCAGACTAGATGGGCCGAAAGGTTCTTATCTGCCAACATTTTCTATGTTTCTATGTAAGCTTACTTTGCTTTGCGCTCCCTATACTTAACATGGGGAGCACAGAATGCAATCTTCCCGCGACCATGATCACTCCCCTGAGACCTGCAGGATCTCGGGAGAGGCAAGATCATAGGTCATGATCAGGATCGTAGGTCATGTGACCCAGCAGCAGAAGCCTCCATGGAGTCTTATGAACTACATGGAGGGGATGCTCAGGCGGCGTGATAGCGCTGGCCCGAGCATCTGCGAGCCTAGTAGGCGCTACAGGACAGGCTGCTGGACTCAGCTCCTGCCCCGTAATCTGATGGTGAAACCGGAACACAAAGGCAAAATGAGTAAATGCTATTTTTTCCCCCCTCTGCGTCCTGGTTTTAGCGAAGGCAACGTGATAGTGCCCCAAGACTTTTCAGCATTGCTGCATGTTAAAGTCCAGAGCCATTTTTCCATTTTGTTTCCTGTTGCCCTGCGATTTTTCACTTTTTTACTTTGTGCGCCCCCACATGTTATATACACCATTCTGTAAAGGACAAATGCATCTTTTTATTGCTGTGTAATATTTATTTGTATCTAATCATTTTACATGAACATAATGAAAAACGTTTCAAAAAAAGAATAAAAATAAATATTTTTTAACAGTTTTGATAATTTAGTTTAGTTTATAATAATTTGTTCACACATAGGGAAAAAGGAAAAAGCCACTCATAAAACATTCAGAGATTTCTACTGAATATGGGAATACCTCAAATATCTTGAATGTCTATAATTTATTTTACTATATTACTAGAAGTGTATGATTGGATTCGTCGTCACAGGGATTGCCCACCAAGTCAGTCAACTGCAATTGACTTTTGCTGACCCACTTGGCTTGTCAAGCAAACAAACAAAAAGGATCCAGCATAAATAAAGCCTTTGATGGCCAAAATTTCACTGTTATTTCTGTCTACCATAATTGAATCAAGTTTACAGTATATGCCGAGTTGCCCACTGACCTTCTGGTTTGATTGCTGCATGAAGGAGGAGCAGCCCTCCAGCAGTCTTAGTGGCTGACCGTGGGGGTTCTCATTGCTCTGCATGCTTTCCTACATTGATAGCTTGTCAAGTCAGCTCAGCAACAGCAAAAAACATAATTTCTAAGCACTCTGAAGCTGTGACTGTGGATTTCAGTGCATGATGGTTTATGCTGACGCTGGGCGTTAAAGCAACGCGATGCATGATGGTGGGGAATCTTTTTTTCTGCCAAGGGCAATTTGGAGATTTATAACATCATTCGAGGGGGCCATACACAATTAACAACTTAAAATTTAGCCTGTAATATTTAGTTATTTAATAATTTATTAAATTATTCAAATTTTTTATATATATTTTTTTATATATTTTTTTTTTCTGTCTTTACTTTAGGTTTGATCTGAAATATAAATCAATTATTCTTATTTTGTGCTCTTAAAATAAAAATGTGAACATTCAAAAAATAAATATGGCGGGGTAAAAAAATGAATTAACCCCTTCCCGCCGCAGGCCATTCTATGCCGTCCTCGCGGTTTGAAGCCACAGGGTGTACATGAACACTCCGCCGACTTCAAAGGGCCACCTTGGCCCCTCCCTGCAGTCATTGGCTGCAGAGAGATGGCCTGAACTCAAGCCGTCCCTCTGCAGCTAAGGACACGCGTCGGCTGCGGGGCAGGCCGAAAGCAGTGGATCGCTGTGGCACCTTTCGACGAGGCGTACCTGTAGGCCTTGCCAGTGTTAACTCACCCCTCACAGGTGACACCCGCCTATCGTGAAGAGGTAATTGGGGAGGGGGTGAAATGAATTAAACGGGGAAGGGGATGAAAGTAATTGAATTAAATGGGGAGGGGGTGAGATTAAATTAATTAAATAGGTGTATGTGAAATTAATTAAATGAGGAGGGGTGTGTGAAATTCATTACAGTGATATAGTCACTCATTCTCACACTCTTTCTTGTGCTGTCTGTATCATAGGCGCTCTCTCTCTGTTTCTTTTGCTCACTCTCTGCCTTTTTTTGCACATTCACTGCTCTGCTTATTGGCCCTCTGCTTTATCTTGCTGTCTGTCGTTACCGTTTCTTGCTGTCTCTGTGCTTTTCTTTGTTGTCCCTCTCTCTGCTGTCTCTTTTTCTCCCTGTGTGTCATGTGCCTGCACCCTCACACGCTCGGACCCTGGTTCCAGCACATACCGCATCGTCGTACACAGCCGACGACCAGCATCTCCTCTCAGATCCGCTGGGTTCCCTGGTTACGTCCACGGAGAGCCGCGCATGCGCAGACAAAACATGCGCCTCTGGCTTGCGTTTCAGGGAATGGCGTCGCACACCAATGACGCAGACCCGGAAGTGAATGCTGATTACGGTGGAAGACGTGCCTGCCTACAATCAACCTCCCATAAAAGAAATCAGCGGATGGTGAGTAATCGCTCGTTTATTGTTCCCAGAACGCTTAGAGCTACCTTACCTATTGACCTCCCGTTGCTGAACCTTGCTGTGATTATATGACGATCCCTGAACGCCGCCTGCCTCTTTGACCCTTCGCTTGCATCTGACGATCCCTGAAAATACCCACCTTATCGTCCTCACGAACACCTCAAGGGCTGAAGCAACTACTCTCCTTACTCTCCTACATCCTCAAAGGATCCTATTATCAAGCCTGTGGACCTCTCATCAAAGTAAGAGATTAACCTTATATCACCGTACCTTCTTTATATACTTATATACTGTCGCTGGAAGATATCTGGAATAGAAGACCCCCACAACCCTGACACCACCTCTACTGTTTATAAGTTGCTGTGTCTGTATATCTCCAGCTCTTATCACAGTAGTTGTCTTGAACAGGACTACTAATCTCCCAGGTCGGTTCAACATCCTGTCTTTTCAAGACGTATTTGAGACTGTCAGTGTTGCAGACCCCGTTCAGAGGGCCAGCAGACAGATGTAAATACCTGTAAAAACAGGAAAGAATGAGGAGACAGACAGATTGGCTGCTTGTTTCCACAGTATCCTCGTGGTTATCTTTATTAAATGCATATTTTCCAAATGCTTTTAAAACAATAACATTTTCATTCTAAATGACCTATTAACATGTCATCTTCATTTTCGCAAAATAGCTAACTTTTCCTGTGGAAAGTTGTGAATCCGTCTCACAGACTATATAACATCCTTTATTACAGTGTGCAGCGTGCTACAGCTATTCCTTTTCCTTCTGCACATAAGGGGATGTCATATCTGCCAAGACATAGAACAATTCCTTTCTAATAACAAATAATAATGCATCTAATATTTCTGCATATTGAGTACATTTAAATGTACATAACTGACTCTGCATCAGGAAATACTGCTTTTACCATTATTATTGCAGAGTAACTGGAGCCTTCACCCTCCTAGGTGTTTACATTAAGGATATCTCTCTTATTGTCTCCCATCTGACTCTCTGCACAGTTAATACAGCTGTATATAACATGGATTCTTTATTTTAAGTGTTTGGGAGTTACTTCCTGCTTTAGGCTTACCTGTAAAAACAGGAAAGAATGAGGAGACAGACAGATTGGCTGCTTGTTTCCACAGTATCCTCGTGGTTATGAGGGTAAGCAGGAAAACATCACCAGTGCCACACCTATAATCTTCCCCCAATCCTTCTGGAACATAAGACCCTGTGCGTCATAATAACAGTCCCCTGCTGCTGCAGCAGAGAGCTGCATTCTCATAGTGACTTGTTATAGGCACCATATACCACATAGAAAACATAAACACATACCTTTCAATGTCACCACTATACATGACAATTACTTACTTTATATAATTTTGCACATACCTCGTATGTGTCACATCCTCCCCGACAAAATAAAATGGGCACCAGCTACAAAAAAAAAAATATGTATACACTCAGGCGCAAGATTACTATGTCCAGAACACCACTTTCTTAACTTAATATGCTGCCCCTGTGGGAATACATGGTACCATATTGTATGAGTCGTGAAACGGGTAGTATGAGAGTGGTGGCATATAATATGGTGTAGCCAATACAGGTAAGTGAGGAAAGGTATATGCTGCTACACTGTGGAGCATAGTCTGTGGTTGTAGCGATGGTTGACCCAGTGTTTCGTACGTAAACACTTGTCTTGGCTTACTCCCTCTCACTGACCATCTTGGTTCGATACAGCTTTCTGATGTCAGACTTTTCCGCTTCATCAGGCAGGGCACATTCACTATCACTATCTCCACTGACTTCAGGTGGAAATGTTTGAATTCAGGATCACTTCTTCTGGTGATTGAGTCTCGATCAAACTGTGTCTCTGTTCCTGTGGGACTTGGACTTGATCTCTTTCTCGCACGGTTCTCTCAGGTGATGGTGACGTCATTTCGACAAGAGAGTTCTCATGGTTCAGTTTTGAACCTTGCCGGTAAGTATGCTGTCTCTTATGCTCTGTCCAACTCTCAGGAATTCTCAACCAGTATCTTTCAGAGCTTTCCTCATCTGAATCGGTGATGTCACTGTGGTAGGTAGGTTCTCTTGTCTTCTCCCTGTTACCTTGTCTGCTTTGTTTCTGGTTCCCGTGTTTCAGTGGGTGTGATGGTGTCTCCACAGGCAAGTCATTCACCAACAGTAATAGGTTTCGGTGCAGGGTTCTAGTTCCACTTTTGTTCCCATTCTCAGGACTCACCACATAAACCGGATTGTCTGCTACTTGCTCTTTCACTACATAGATGATCTTCTCCCAGTATGATCTTAGTTTCCCTGGGCCTCCTCGCTCTCTCAAATTTCTAACAAGAACTCTGTCTCCAGGCTTCAGAATAACACCTTTGACCTTCAAGTCATATTGAGCTTTGCCCCGCGCACTTGATTGCTTACTGTTTTCATTTGCTATTTGATATGCTTCAGCCATCTTTCCAGCCCAATGATCAGCAAATCCCTTATGAATTAATCCCTCATCCTCTTCAACGAGCCCAAATATCAAGTCAACAGGAAGGCGAGGGTGGCGTCCAAACAGTAAATAGAATGGGGAATACCCAGTTGACTCGTGACGTGTACAATTATATGCATGGACAATCTGGGGAAGGTGATCTTTCCAACGTATCTTTTCCTTATCAGCCAAGGTCCGGAGCATTTGGAGGAGAGTCCGGTTGAATCTCTCAGCTGGGTACTTTGAGGGTGATACGGAGAGGTCCTCGAATGGCGTACTCCAGCAAGTTCCCGAAGGTTCCTGAAAAGCTCATTTTCAAATTCCCTGCCCTGGTCATGGTGTAGCTTTCCAGGGTAACCAAACCGAGGGATATAATCATTGAAAAGACGCTCAGCTGCTGTACGGCCAGACTTGTTTTTAGTAGGATAAGCTTGCGCAAACCTAGTAAAGTGATCTACGACCACTAGTATATACTCATACCCACCCCGGCTTGGCTCTAAGTGCAGGTAGTCGATGCAAACAAGTTCTAGAGGTGAGCTGGATGTTATACTCCCCATGGGTGCTCGGACATGGGTCGTTGGTTTCTTTTGCTTAATACAGGGACACTTCTTCGTGATATACTCCTCTACTTCCTTCTTCATATATGGCCAGTAGAATCTTTGTCTCATCAGATGAAGAACCCGTTCTGTGCCCAGATGTCCCATGTTGTCATGTAAGTGCTCCAAAGAAAGTTGCTTATACTGGGTTGGGAGAACAAGTTGTTTGTTTTGAGCTGTTTGCCTATAGAGACATCCATCCTCTATAATTAGTTTGTTCCATTCATACAAAAGTTTCTTGGCCGCTCCAGTCACGGTTTTCTTTAGACTTTCATCTGGCACCTTGATTTCCTCCTTCATCTTCAATATCTTGGCTATCACTGGATCCTCCCGTTGAGCTTTGGAGAGTTCATCTTTATTTATTCTTGGTAACAATGAACCTTGGGATGTTGGGTCAGTTTCCATAGGCGACATACTGAGTGCTGCAACCCAAGCCACATCTTTCTTTTTTGGCTGCGCGAGCTCCATCCCAGACTGCTCGCACCACTTCAGATGACAATTGCTCAGTGCACTCAGTGGTATACTTTTCGATGTCAAGGGGGATACGCGACAGTGTGTCAGCATCAATATTTATTTTACCAGGCCTATATTTCACATCAAAGTGGTAGTCGGACAATTCTCCCACCCAGCGATGGCCAACCCCATTCAGCTTCGCAGTGCTCATTATGTAGGTCAGGGGATTGTTGTCTGTGTAAATGGTAAAATGTGGAGCATAGAACAGGTAGTCTCTGAATTTTTCACACACTGCCCATTTAAGTGCAAGAAACTCAAGTTTACCACTATGTAGGCAGTAATTTCTTTCTTTCGGCCTGGGACAGTGTCCGGGAGCCATACGCAATGACTCTTAATTTTCCATCCTGACTCTGGTAGAGTATAGCCCCAAGGCCCCTTTCAGATGCATCGGTGTGCAGCGAGAATGGTAAATTGAAGTCTGGATAGGCAAGAATTGGTGGCTTTATCAACATGTCAATCAAGGTTTCAAGAGATTTCTGATGCTCACTTGTCCACTCCACAGGAGTTCTGGAAGGCATTTGGGGGCCTTTGGTCTTTCTCCTACTGGACTCAACTGGTGCCACCCAGGCTTTGCTTGTAGGAGCTCATACATAGGCTTAGCTACACCTGAAAAATCTTGGATAAAACGAGCGATAGTAGCTTAGGAGGCCGAGAAGCCTTCTTACCTCACCGACGGTATGTGGAGTATGACTTTTGAGTGACATAACTGCTTGAAGATCTTTGGATCGATCCGCACACCTTCGGCAGACACAAGATGACCCACGTATCGGACTTCATCCCGGACGAGCCCCAAGAATCTGTTGCAGACCCCGTTCAGAGGGCCAGCAGACAGATGTAAATACCTGTAAAAACAGGAAAGAATGAGGAGACAGACAGATTGGCTGCTTGTTTCCACAGTATCCTCGTGGTTATCTTTATTAAATGCATATTTTCCAAATGCTTTTAAAACAATAACATTTTCATTCTAAATGACCTATTAACATGTCATCTTCATTTTCGCAAAATAGCTAACTTTTCCTGTGGAAAGTTGTGAATCCGTCTCACAGACTATACATCCTATTATATACAGTGTGCAGCGTGCTACAGCTATTCCTTTTCCTTCTGCACATAAGGGGATGTCATATCTGCCAAGACATAGAACAATTCCTTTCTAATAACAAATAATAATGCATCTAATATTTCTGCATATTGAGTACATTTAAATGTACATAACTGACTCTGCATCAGGAAATACTGCTTTTACCATTATTATTGCAGAGTAACTGGAGCCTTCACCCTCCTAGTGTTTACATTAAGGATATCTCTCTTATTGTCTCCCATCTGACTCTCTGCACAGTTAATACAGCTGTATATAACATGGATTCTTTATTTTAAGTGTTTGGGAGTTACTTCCTGCTTTAGGCTTACCTGTAAAAACAGGAAAGAATGAGGAGACAGACAGATTGGCTGCTTGTTTCCACAGTATCCTCGTGGTTATGAGGGTAAGCAGGAACACATCACCAGTGCCACACCTATAATCTTCCCCCAATCCTTCTGGAACATAAGACCCTGTGCGTCATAATAACAGTCCCCTGCTGCTGCAGCAGAGAGCTGCATTCTCATAGTGACTTGTTATAGGCACCATATACCACATAGAAAACATAAACACATACCTTTCAATGTCACCACTATACATGACAATTACTTACTTTATATAATTGTGCACATACCTCGTATGTGTCACATCAGGGTTATCCAAAGAGATCCGAATTGCTTGAGAAAGGTAACCGAACGCTGAAAATCAGCGTTCGGTTACCTTTCTTGGCCATTCGGCTATCCAGAGAGCAGGCAATTCGCCAAATCCTGGCGAATTGCCTGAATATATGGTGCCTTTCGGTGCCTGTTCGAGGGCAGAGAAATCCCCATGAAAAGCACTGCTTTGGCTATTCAGAGAACGAAAACCAGCAGTGAAAGGTTCCCGAAATGCCCTGCCATTCGGTGGTTTAATTCGGCAAGTTAATTCAGGAGAATCCCATAGGCTTCAATGTTAAAAATATTCCCGTTTTAATCCAATATCTAATAAACCGTTCATTATAAAATTCTGCAGTAAAGAGTCTCTTTATTTATAGATTTTTTCGGATACTTTAATCATTTTTCAGAATTTTTTTTTTTTTAAAAGTCCGATTTTTTTTTTTTTAAAGTTTACTTATTTTTTCTGTAACAGCCCTTTTTATTATCATTCCCTGGACCTCCTGTGTAAATTTCAGACATTTTCGCTCAGTAGTTTCTTTGCAAACAGTGTTTCATTTTCACAGATTCACACAAACTATTTTGCTAATTTATTCACCTCCCTCGTCTGCGGTCTCAGCTGCTTCGGCTACTTCGGCTGCGTGCGATCGGCTCCTGCTCGGCTTTTTCCGTGGTTTTCAGCAGGTTAATCCAGATGTTTTTGCGGGTTTTCGGCTTGCATTCGCTGGGTTTCGCGGTTCGTTTTCGTCGGGTTTGCGGCAGCTTTTCCCTGCAATTCGGGGACCCTGTGGAGCTTGCTGAATACACCGCAGGGTCACCGAAATGGGATCGGCAAAAGGAACCGAATTGAAGAGAACGAAAAGTCACCGAATGTGCGGTGACTTTTCGAATCTCTTTGAATAACCCTGTGTGTGTATTCATTTCTTTCCTTCCTGACTCTGCAGTAGCTGGGGGTGAAAGATTGGAATGGCACAAAGCCCCGCCCTCTCCTCAGCTCACAGTGCAGGAGGGAGGAGGAGCAAGTCAATCGCACATGCTCAGTTCGGTTCTTAATTCAGCGGCATCAACGTTGTCCTATAGAAAACTATTGTGTCTTCTATTCACAGAACACAGAATTGCACCGAAATTACAGCAATAGGTTTCAATGTTAAAAAAGTATGATTTTTTTTAAAAGTATTTTTAAGTTTTTTAAAGGACTTTCCTATTATTTAGCTGCGTTTTTAATACTTATTATTGATGTAAACTCCTATTAGGAATTTGTTTTCTTTCAGTTTGCCGGAAATCGCTGAGGCAATTTCAGTGCAATTTGACGGTCATCGGTGCAATTCGGCGGTTTTGTGCAAAATACTTGAACATTCGCTAAATAGTAAATTCGCCTTATTCTCGGTGAGATGGAATCGTGGTGAAAGTGCAAATTGGTATTTAAATGTCAGTTCTTCATAAGATGTAAAAAAAATTATGTATTATTTTAAAGTGAATTAAATATACCAGGGAAAGTAAAATGTTAGACATCACGAAATCCTGGACTGGATATGATTATTTTCGACTCTGCAGTCCTCATGCAATAATGAGATAATTCCGTGTAAGGGAGTGAAGCGCTCACTAGAAATTGTGCACACAATCCACTCACTAAACGTTGTGTATGGGGATTCCTCTAAACAACCCTAAACAACAACCACAAAAGAAAACTATGTAGCGCCAGCGAGCAAAGTCCACCAGTAGACAAAATTGAATACACTACATGTCCATGTATGGAATATTCTTTCTTTCAGGGGTTCATCTACCTGCCAGCTGAAGAAGCCATATTGGCGAAACGCGTTCTGGTAGCTATGTCTGATTTATTTTTATAAATAATGTTTTTAAATTATTGCTGACTGCCTGAATCCTGTCCAAGAAGGTTTTGGGGATTCCTTATAAATCCCCTATGCACATTTGACGGAGCCATTTGAGGCTCAGGGATATGTGAGTTTTAAATTGACCTACTGCTCTAACAAAAACTGTTTGTCTGCAGTATCACACTAGGGGTATCCCTGGTATATTTACTTTCACTGCAGGGGAACTCTATCGAAATCTACAGGATCCCCAAAGGGGTTAATGGGCGACTGAAGAAGTTAAAAGACTCATAAGGCTATCCATCCTAGAGCCAGGTGTGGGCTCATGCAAATGTGAGTTGGATACTTTTGTTTTATAATGTTTTAATTTTTGTAGCTATATACTGCACAATCCTGGTCTCTTCTACTTTCCCTGCAGTTTTTCAAATACTTCTGCAAAGGAGACGAACCCTTGAAAGAAAGAATATTCCATACATGGACATGTAGTGTATTCAATTTCGCCTACCGGTGGACTTTGCTCGCTGGCGCTACATTGTTTTCTTTTATAATAAGTAGATAATGCCTGGTACAGCGGTACAACATGTGAGGAAAAGGAAATATCTTACTACTAGTCACAGAGCAAATAATAATGTAATTTAATAGTATTAACAAAGTAGGATGTTTATGGTTAATTGAAATGTAATTAAAATGTAATTTTAAGTAAATAGCAGCTTGATAGGGTTTTTGAGATTTCTAAACTGAAAATAATGGATAAATTTTTGCTGACGTTCATAAAAAAAATACAAAATTATAGATTTAAAATATATATATATATATATATATACATATTTGCCAGCAGATGATCACTTAATTTTCTATCTATTCTCTACATATGAAAGCAACAAATCAAACCCAGAGCCACGAGGAAAAAAATATCTTTAATCAAGACCAACAGAAGAAAAAGCATTAAAATATATCACACATTGGGCCTTTACTGCCATGTAATAGACTCTCTTTAATTCCAGATTACTGTATTTAGCTCTCGGCAAACCTCACTAGACTTCCCATGGGTATGCTGAATCAGGATTCTCCATAGACTGTACTGTTATGAAAAATGTGATGCAGTCAAAGGGAGGAGGGGATGTTCTTTACATTGGTTCTTTTTTTAAAAAAAAAAAAAGTGTGTGTGTGTGTATATATAATAATATATATGTCACATTATTAACCATGCAGACATAGGGAATGTGTTGGCTGAGTTCTTCCCATAAGTTCTCTATTTAGCTCTTGTGTTGCGATGAGGATCCAGTTAGATTTATGTATTAAAGGGACACACTACTCATCCTGACCACTTTATTGGTTTAAAGTGGTCAGGATGCATAGTCTTCCCCCTTCTCCTCCCCTTCCCAGCTCCCCTGATCTGGTGAAATCGCGGGGTGAAGTGACAGAGTTTTCTCCACTCCACCCTGTTTCACCAGCAGACAGGATTTTTGAATATCCAGGCTGCAGGTCATCAGATCAGCCTCTAGTGACGTCAGCACGCAGAGAGCACACCGGTGCCTCCCTCTCTGAGACCATCCACGATAGTGAGCGGTCTGACTGAGAAAAGCAGTGATAGATCGGATCTATACAACTCTGATTCATCATTCAGCGCAGGCAATACAGAGCTTTATTTTATTTATTTATTTATAAAGGATTTTACCAGGAAGGATACATTGATATTGCTCTCGTTTTCAAGTATGTCCTGGGTTCAAGAACATTGAAGTGTTACAGAAATACAAAGTAATACAATGTAAGATATTAACAACACAAATATACAGATTAACAGAAAATAAATATGTAGGAAATAGTCATTATGTTACATGTTTACAGGTGCATTCTGTATTGAGGTATGTTAGTAAGGAGCTCTTGAGTGACTTAAGACTGGTGGAAGATTTGATGGTGTCTGGGAGGTTATTCCATAATTGCGGTGCTCTGTAGGAAAATGAGGATCGAGCCACTGTCTTTTTGTATTGTGGTATTGCAAGTAAGGTGCTGGTCCTGGATCGGAGGTTATAGGATGAGGGAGCTGCTGGGGGAAGCAGTCTATTCAGATAGGGTGGGAGCTTCCCAGAAAATCTCTTAAACACCAGGCTGGAAAGGTGAAGGGTGCGTCTAGATTCCAGCGATGGCCAGTTTAGCTCTTTTAACATGTCACAATGGTGGGTCATGTAGTTACATTGTAATGCAAAGCGGCAGAATGAGTTATACAATGTAGTAAGTTTCTGAAGATGTGTTTGCGGGCGGCTGCGTACACTACATCTCCGTAATCAATAGCCGGCATAAGCATTTGTTGTACAATCTGCTTTCTTACTGCGGGGCTCAGGCAGGATTTGTTTCTGTACAGGGCGCCTAGTTTGGGGTAAAGTTTAGATGAGAGTTTTTCGATGTGAGGGCCAAAGGATAGATTAGGGTCCAACCACATACCTAGATATTTGAGAGAAGTGACTGTGGTCAGCGTGTCATTTGATTTTGTCCCAACACATAAGTGGGGATTTTGCAATTTGTGTAGTTTAGGTTTTGTTCCAAAGAGCATCGTTACAGTTTTGTCATTATTTTAAAAAGTTTGTTGTGCTTGATCCACTTTTCTACCTCTGTGAATTGTTCTTGCAGCACGGGTTCCAGCTGCCGGAGATTTGGTTTGCTGGTATAGATTGCAGTGTTGTGTGTAAACATATGTACAGTTGAGGCTTTGCAGACGTTAGGCAGATCATTTATGAATATTGTGAATAGCAGGGGGCAGAGTATCGAGCCTTGGGGTACTCCGCACGTGACTGGGAGCGGGAGGGAGGAGCTGCCAGAAATTGACACATATTGAGATCGGTCGGATACATATGATTGAAACCAGGTTAACGTGCGATCACCAATGCCAGAGTTTTTAAGTTTTTCTAACAAGATGCCATGGTCTACTGTGTCAAAGGCCTTGGCAAAATCAAGGAAGATGGCTCCAGTTAGGTTTCCTTGTCCCATCCCAATTTGGATATCATTACAGACTTTGAAAAGGGCGGTTGTAGTTGAGTGATTTGGACGAAAGCCGGATTGATCTGGGGTTAAGTAGTTCCAATATTGATAATAATCACGTAATTGTGTGTAGACGCATTTTTCCAAAATTTTTGACATTACAGGGAGCAACGATATCGGACTGTAGTTGGATACCAAAGTACTGTCACCACTTTTATGGATAGGTACCACTCTCGCAGTCTTCCAGAGTTTGGGTATGTATCCAGTCGCCAGTGATTCATTGATTAGGGTTGCGACAGGATTTGCAATTGCCGGTGCACTGATTTTCAGCAGCATTGCTGGTATTTGATCAGGTCCACACTGGTATTTCATTTTTTGCTTACGGAGAAGTTTAGTAACGACACTGACAGGCACTGGTCTAAAACTGAATTCCTGTCTGATACAGGGACTTTGCACAGTTGGAGGGGCCTGACCTGTATGAGGCTTTTCTGATTGCATGTCATTTCCTAGCTTGGCAATCAAAGTGGTGGCACATCCAACAAAATAACCATTAAAGGCATTTGCTACATCTAGGGGCTTGCACACGTAAAGTGCACAAGTCCTGTAGTGGTGCACAAATTATAGTTCCTACACTTGGCATAGAAGCAAAAACTGTGTAGAAAATACACAAAGACACCAGGTTCGGTGATTACAGTAGTCAACTCAATATGTGTGAGGATGAGGGATTGACCCAGTATTTTGGTGACACGTGCATTAGGAATTGCCAGATCTTTACAATTTTGCATAGGTGGATGAATTGACTGTGACTTTGAGGCAACAGACATCGGGAGACAAAGATATACTGATGCCTCTAACTGCAATGGATATGTTCCACGTCGATTCTCTTAGATTAAGTGCAAGTCAACACCTCTGTTGAGATATTAATCTGTATATGTGCAAGCACATCCAGTAAGAGTCAGGTGAATTGCAGTGTTGAAACATGAAAGGACAGTGGGAAAGATCAGGAGTCAAGTAAATCTGGATATCATCTGGGTAAAGGTGACACTGAAGGCCATGAGACTATAATTGTTTGGAAAAACGGAAGTGTGATAGAAAAGAGTGGGGGCAACTTGGTGTACTCCAAAGGTATGAGGCATTGGGGATAATGCGGTGCCTAAAAAACAGAGAAGGATCTATTAAAGTGTTAGGGGAGGGAAAGTTTTTAAGTACCTTTAATGTCAGGGGGTCCTCTTCCTACCGAGCCATTAACAGTGACTAGAGACAGAATATTTGGGAGCTGCTGATCGAGTGCCAGTGCTACAATCTCCAAGAGTCCATAGGATTCAATGGCACCAAACGATACTCTGCATGGTACCTGTGCAAGCTAGCATATGCACGGTCATGCCAGACCACAGACAAACGCTGGGAGCTATTTGTTTGCAGTGTTCTTCTGTATATGGTCGGTAGAGGCAGCATATTACACTACTCTCTGCATTATGGGATCAGGTGTAAGTAAAGAATTTTTTAGCTTTTTACTTTTTGCTTTGTAAGAGCAAATTCACTTACCACCAGGGTCTCCATTCCAGTAATCTGTGCATAATACTGACTCGAGACAAGAAGAACGAGCTACATTGGCATGGCTCAATCTTCTATGGCTAGTCATTAATTAATGGCTCCTATACAAACCATGGGAGCTGTTAATTTACAGGAAGCAGCCAGAATGTCCGAATGGTGGTCAGAATAGCGGCTTAAGCTGTTAACAATGTGTCTGCAACCACAAACATTAATGCCTTGTGACGTTGCTGTAAGACCTGGTTTTAAATAGGGCCCAGGATGTTTATCAATGTATTAGCAAGCCATCCTGAACTCTGTTTTACCATGCCTGCAGAGATGCTGACTCAATCTACCAATCTACGAGGGCTTTGTAAAATGTATAATATTAAAATATATGGGTGTTACAGATCATTGAGCCCATATAATTTAGTGAAGTTAATTTGAAAAGTAATTGTAAAATTACTCCAGGAGAACATTTCAATAAACTTCTTAGCCATGCATGTTTGAGTTTGTTTGGGCCTGCAGATACCTTGGCTTTTTGGTAACTTTTGAGAGGAAGGAAAACGTGTAATCTCTGCCACAGTTATTTTTCCCACATCAGTAACATGGAATCAAGAAAAGTTTCTCTTGATAATTACATGTAACACTTTAAAATATACAATTATCTTAAACTAAACATATAAGTCTGTAGTGCGTTCCAGCTCTGAGCGAATGGAAATATCTGCACTGGATGAGCTGTACACGAAGGGTATAAAATATTCAGCTCTTTTATTGGGCCCCTTTCTATCAACTGTGTATTGGGATAAACAGGTGGAGAGATTCGTTTTGAAGATTTGTATTCTTTTTATTAGCGCCAAAATTCTCCACATATGAAATAAGTATTGGCTGATATTTATCACGTCTTAATTTCCACATAAAACCTAACAGACCTTGTGAAATACATTCCAATCCAATTATCATTGATGAGACATCACACGAGAAACAGAGAACGATTTAATAAATCGCAGCGAGATTTAAATTTAGAATGTATTAAGCTTATTTTAAATCAAAAGGTTATTCCAAGGTTGGATAAAGCTCATGTTTACAGTATACAGAGATTCCTATTCAAACATTTTGCAACAATAATACAGGAAAGAGACCAGGATTACATCGCTAAAGAACAGTAAAAACAGTAAGGTCGACACATGAACCGAAAAAGAATATGAAAATAACAGAATAGGATATGCCTGAGGGTAGAAGCATTGTGAAATGCAGGAATGGAAGAGCTTTCCTTCACTCATCACATTCAGTCACTTACCAAATCCTGCTACTTCTACCTAAATAAAATTGCACGCGTCTGCCCCTTTCTTAATCAGGACGCTACTAAAATGCTCATCCAAGCTCTTATTATCTCACGACTTGACTACTGTAACCTTCTCTTTGGCCTTAAAAGAGCTGAGACACTCCCAGTGCAGACTGTTATGAACACCTGTGCCAGGCTCATACACCTCACATCCCGCACATCTCATACCGCACCCCTTTGTCAATCTCTACACTGGCTTCCTGTTTCCTTTAGAATCCACTTCAAAATACTGGTGTTCACATACAAAGCTCTCCATAACCGCGCCCTGCCTACATCTCCTCCCTTATTAACAGGTACATCCCATCCCAACCACTTGATCTGATGCTATCAGTTCTTCGTACCCGCACCCCAACTCCCGCCCCCAAGACTTCTCCCGCGCTGCCCCTTTCTATGGAACTCCCTCCCCGCAACATTAGACTCTCCCTGTCTCTCAAGTCCTTCAAGAAGTTTCCGAAAACACATTACTTTAGAGAAGCCTATCAGCCCACTCCATAATCCCCCATTGTTAATTTCTTGCTCCATCTTTCCACCCAGCTCACATGCACTCCTCTACTTCTTGTACTCTATTCACCCCGCCTATTGTGTCGCCCCTCTCCTCTTAGATTGTAAACTCTCGAGCAGGGTCTTCTCTCCTCTTGTTCTGTGCATGTAACCTGTATGTATATTTGTTATTCTGTCTCTCCCATTGTACAGCGCTACGGAACTTGTTGGCGCTTTTATAAATGCTTGTAGCTGTAACTATAACAAGCAAATCTGGCTTTGTAATGTATTTAACTCTGCATCCAAATTTACCAATATATTAATTAATCAATTCATGTTCTGCTCAAGACTTAACTGACTTTAATAAAGCTGCAACATTTTTTTATTTCTATTGATTTGATTGACTGAGCTTGGAGTAATAAGGGCAAACAAGGTAATTGCCCCTGGGTCATCAGCAAACAGGGTTTTTGAGCCATAGCCTTTCAGCTTGGTTCTTCTGCTCGTTAAATGTAGTGTAGTTCTATACACATAGCATTACAAGAAAGAGGCTTTCATGGGGTTTATTTGATTTAGGTTGTTTATAGCAGGGATCACAAACACCAGTCCCCCCAGATTTAGATGGCCTACAATTTCCAGAATTCCTTGAATGCAATAGACAGACAGAGAGTCATGGGAGTTGTAGCTCAGAAACATCTGGAGGGGGTAGATTGATTTGCTACGAACTAAATATTCATCTGTAATATTATTCTGTAAATTAAATTATAGTATTAGTACTTTGTCCAACAGTAATGAGACATTTTTCACTGTAATTGTACCTGAGGTGGGATAAGGCTCCATCATTTGGCTTATTTGCAAAAGGAACCTTTTTTTTTTCTAACTGCCCATGAGGTGAAAACGGACCATGAGGGTTTTTTTGTTGTCTAGCATAAAAGGTGAAATTTTTTTATTGTTTTTTTCTCAGGGCTTCTTTTCAGGGGGTACTCGGGGGTACGCAGTACCAGCACCTCACCACTCAGTACCGGCACCTCCCCACCATCCAGAACTAACAGGAGAGAGCATGATGCTCCTCCCTCCTCCTGCAGTGGCAGGCAGAGAATCGGAAGTGCTCGGCAGCTCATGTTGCTCCTGAACGCTTCCGATTGGAGTGTATGTAGGGACTGATAACCCCCTCCCCCAGTAAGTGACAAGGGAGGGCTGCTCCCCCCTCTCTCTGCAGCCGTTGAAACTTTGAACGGCATGGGAAGGGGGGGGGTGCAGCATGCTTTCACACATCTGCCAGAGCTGCGGATTGTCAGGCAAGCGGTGTGATCAGAGGAGCTGGTGCTGTAAGGTGGTAGTGAGTTTTATTGCTGTGGAGCTCATAAACACTGCACATTACTGTGAGTGTCATTGCTGTGGAGCTCAAACACACTGCGCATTACTGTGAGTATCATTGCTGAGGAGCTCATACACACTGCGCATTACTGTGAGTTTTATTGTTGTGGAGCTCATACACACTGCGCATTGCTGTGAGTTTCATTGCTGTGGAGCTCATACACACTGCGCATTGCTGTGAGTTTCATTGCTGTGGAGCTCATACACACTGTACATTACTGTGAGCTTCATTTCTGTGGAGCTCACAAATGCTAGGGGATTATCCACTCAGTGCCATCGTTGCAAAAAACCCCCCCAAAAAAACAGCTAACTGCCCTGCAATACAGATTTTTCTTGCAACAGAGGCACTTAGTGGATAAACCCTCTAGGGTTACAACAATAGTTGTAGTTCATTTAAAGGTACACAGTATTAAAAAATATGGTTCCCTTTTATAGTGTCTTCCTTTAAGTGAACTACAACTATTGTTTATGAGGACATGAAAATAGTCATAATCAGTGTTTCTCCGGGCGTGAGAGTACCCCCGCATATTTTTCCAGAAAAAAGCACTGTTTTTTCTTATTTAGAAACGATAATATTGGTCTTCTATAGATATTAGAACAAGGTATTTTCTTTCTACTGCTTACTTACGGCGCTCCAATAGGCCTATTATACAAGATGTAACTCTTTATCACTATAATATCCACTTTGACCCACTCATTATCATTATCAAGTATACTCAATGTTCAAAAGCTCCTGCAGGAGCCCTAGATTGAGTAAACAACATGGTCTTATTCTGGAGCAATGCAAATTAATTTTGTTTATTGCAAGTGGAATTCATTTGCAAATGGGCTCCAGAATGTGCCCCTAAAGTTTCAACATGTAGAACTTGATAGCAGATGCGGTACAATTGTTTGAAAGACTTTGGGCACTATTCCCTAGTGAACGCTAACATTAGTGTTGGGATATGTAAGTGTTACCGCCAGGAAAAGTGACTTTGACGCATGCCCTCCCATTTTACCTTCCTGACGCTAAACCTGAATGAAATCACTTAGTGCATCTGTTTTTGCACTAGCTTTCACGAGCTTTCTGTACTCTGCTCATCCTATACTTAACATGGGGAGCACAATCAGTAATCAGCGTTAAGCTAAGTGAGGTATTACAAAGTGCTAGCACTAATTAATTAGCATTGGGATGCACAAGGCAAAAATTTAGTGACACCTAAAAGCTGGTGCTAACTGATTGCACATTTGCAAAATCATTTAGCGCCCTCTAAACCCCCTAATAAATCCGATACTCACTTCTTATCCCGGTGGCCCGATCCGCCGCTTCTTGCCACCGAGAGCAGAGTGAGACTGGGGACAAATAGTTCCCAGTCTCCCTCCGTGATCACTCCGCAGGGGTGCGCGATCTTGCCAGAGTGACATAGTACAGGGCTCGTGGCCTGGAAGCGCAAACCTCCATGGAATCCTATGGACTCCAGATGGACGGTGATACTCGTGGCGACGCGAAAGCGCTACTGCGAGTATCCCAGCGGTTTGTGCTGTGTTCTGGTGCAAGTATTCATTTTTCCGTTAGCGTTCCCACTTTTAGCATCCACTTGGGAATAGTGCCCTTTGAGTTCCATTTTTCCTTTAAGGAAACACAGAGCACAAGATGTAATGTACATGTTGTAGTGCTGTTTCCCCAGCAGAGTCTGACTGTCAAAAAGGGCTTACTGACTGACAGTGAAAATGTACAATAGGGTGCTTGGTACATTTTTACTGTGTGGGCAGTGGAAAGTGATTTCCCATAAACTCACGGGGTCCTGCCAGTGGTTTTATGAAAAACCACTTGATAGTGAATGGGGTTATATCAAATGGACATTAGATCTTACCAGTACATGTTCGATGTCGTTAGGGGATGCTGCTTATCATTTATCGTTGACATGTAGTAGTGCAATGTAATTTCACCATTCTCTGACCTTTGCACTAGATCTTGCAACTTTGTGACATTTGTACCCCCCCCCCCATTGAACAATTATATATAATATTGTATATAGTACTCGATAATCCGCCACTCGGAGACTTGGTATCAGTTGATATATCTCTTTATTGTGGTCAACGTTTCAGTCAAAAACAAGACTTTCCTCAGGACAATATATTGTCCTGAGGAAAGTCTTGTTTTTGACTGAAACGTTGACCACAATAAAGAAATATATCAACTGATACCAAGTCTCCGAGTGGCGGATTATCGAGTACTATATACGTGAGTGTACCAATTTCCAGCACCGAAACGATTACTTCATGTACAGGGAGTGCAGGGTTCGAGTCTCTGTTAATATTATATATATATATATATATTATAATATTTAAATCTTAATTTCACTTGGTTTAATTAAAAAAAGACATGAAAGCACATGGGTGGTTGACAAGGGTGGTTTTCCTTTTTGTGCCCAGGTATAATTGATCAATAATTTCTGGTGCATGAGATACCTGCTTAACCAGAAACCATGTAACAGTCCAAGCTCCAAAGAATTTTTTTTACCCGCCTGTGTAAACCCTACCACGTGAAACAAAATCATTCCAAAACATATTAATCTCTATCAAGATCAATGGGAGATGGTTTAATTCACTACCCAGCTCGAGACATACAGGGTTATCCAAAGAGATCCGAATTGCTTGAGAAAGGTAACCGAAAGCTGAAAATCAGCGTTCGGTTACCTTTCCTGGCCATTCGGCTATCCAGAGAGCAGGCAATTCGCCAAATCCTGGCGAATTGCCTGCACATATGGTGCCTGTTCGGTCCCTGTTCGAGGGCAGTGAAATCCCCATGAAAAAGCACTGCTTCGGCTATTCAGAGAACACAAACCAGCAGTGAAAGGTTCCCCTAATGCCCTGCCATTCGGTGGTTTAATTCGGCAAATTTATTCAGGAGAATCCCATAGGCTTCAATGTTAAAAATATTCCCGTTTTAATTCAATATCTAATAAACCGTTCATTATAAAATTCTGCAGCAAAAAGTCTCTTTATTTATAGATTTTTTAGGATACTTTAAGCATTTTTCCGAATTTTTTAAAAAAAATTTAAAAGTCCGATTTTTTTTTTATTTTTTTTTCAGTTTGCTTATTTTTTTTGTAACAGCCCTCTTTATTATCATTCCCTGGACCTCCTGTGAAAATTTCAGACATTTTCGCTCAGTAGTTTCTTTGCAAACAGCTTTTAATTTTCCCAGATTCATACAAATGGTTTTTCTAATTTATTCACTGCCTCCTCTACGTCACAGCTGCTTCTCTGTGTGATTCGGCTCCTGTTCGGCTCCTGTTCGGCTCCTGTTCGGCTCCTGTTCGGCTTCTTCGAAGGTTAATCCAGATGTTTTTGCTTGTTTTCAGCGTGCATTCGGTTAGTTTTCGTCAGGTTTTCGGCAGCTTTTCCCTGCAATTCGGGGACCCTGTGGTGTTTGCTGAATACACCGCAGGGTCACCGAAATGCAATCGGCAAAAGGAACCGAATTGAAGAGAACGAAAAGTCACCGAACGTGCGGTGACTTTTCGAATCTCTTTGGATAACCCTGATAGAAAATATTATTAAAAAAATAAACTGAACAACAACATTGAATCATTTTATAAAATACTTTTGGAACATATCGAATCAAATTATAATTTAATACTTTAGGTGAATTCTTTCGTGTTTCGAGGCTAAGGCTGGGGTCAGACCAGCGCACTTTTAACGTGTGTTCTGGCGCACATAATTACGGCCGCACTAGCAGCAGATGACGGGCAATGGCGGCCAATATACGATGTACGGCTGCACAAAAGTCCGGCCGTGCAACGCAAGTGGAATTTGAACGCATTTTTCTGAACCGCTAGTACTGACGTACTGAGTGCGCAGCTGCGGCATAGCGGCATGTTTGCGTGATTAGGAGATGTCAGACGCTGCTAATGTCCAGCCTACATAACGTCCAGACGCAAAAAGAGTTTTATTGACGATCCGTACAAAATCACGGCCGAAAATGCGCATCGTCTGACCGTTTTTGCGCATTCCATGAAAAAATACGTCAATGCGTTCGGACGCACTTTTTCACGTTCGCGGGGAAAAATGCTTTCGTCTGACCCTAGCCTAAATGGGAAACGCATTTACAAAAAGTTTAGATTAGGAAAAGGAATGAGCAGCAAAACACCTGTTTAGAAGTTTCTTTTCCCTCTGGCGCAATGTCACTCAGCCTCAAGCTGACATTAATAACAAGAGTAAATGTATGCAAAGCCCCTGCCATAACAGTAAGATATGTATCGCTATAAAGAAAAGACTGCAAACCCTGCCTCTTCTAGCCAGGAGCCTTCATTGAGGTTTGAGGTTTGATCGGGGATGAGTGTTTATGGTTATGGTGGGCGGCCATGTCTTCATCAGTAATTCTCATCATGTCAGGCTTTTTTTCTTTCAAACAGACGAGTTTCATGCTGGCTAGAAATATATATTTTTTTCCCGATATCCTGACGAGAACAGATGGACCAGAGCCTGAAAACACTTTTTTAAAATACATTTTACACAGGCGTTTTCATTTCAGTATTTGGTAAATCTGCTGTGTGCACTGAACAGCATTTGTTTGCAAGATGTAATCAGTAAAATGTTCTTTTTGGTTCCTGCAGGTATCGACATGATTATTATTATTATTTACCCACAGAAACTCATGGGCTCATGTTTTTGAAAGGTTTGTAGAGATATCACTAAATTTAAGCTCAGTATTGCAGGAATGAAGTCATCGCCATTATAAGGTTGTTGTGGGTCGCCAACAGAAACCCAGCTGTCCCGTACGCGTCTGTGAGTCACACCACAAAATCCATCCGGTTTGTCTTTATGTGTGTTACGTGTGCTGATTTTTCAGACAACTCTCAGCCTTTCGAGGCCGACTTGTCTCACAGCTGTTTGTGGTTACGTTCGGCATTGCAGGTGGTTATATTTGGTTGCAACGCAAAAAAAAGTATCAACACAGAAAAAAATCAAGAATTTAAAAAAAAAAAAAACAACTGTACACGGAATGTTCTGTTTTATTGACCCGCACGAAACATATAGTGACACTCCACACTCCTGTAAAGCCCCATTCACACTGTACGATTTGAAAGTCGCGTGATTTTCCGCGCGATTTTCATATTCGCGACATAGTACGATAATGTCGCACGATGTCACGCGACGTCGCGGTTTTCTGCGATTTTTGCACAGCACCGCCAATGGAAATCGCAAATCGCAGATAGCAAATCTCAAATAAAGGGTCATGTACCAGCGACATGCTACCGCGACGCGCGACATGTGACGTCGCGCGGCAAGATGTGAACAGCTCCATCGAAATGCATTGGAGAAGCTACACAGTGCGACGTCGCGCGGATTTTGCTGCGGCGTCGTGGCAAAATCCGCGCGATAAATCGCACAGTTATTATTATTATTATTATTCTTTATTTATAAAGTGCCAGCATATTCCGCAGCGCTGTACAATAAGCACAGTATAGACAGGGTTACAATACATTGAACAACATTTGACAAACAGTACAGGAGGAGATGAGGGCCCTATTCCCGTAGGAACTCACAATCTGGGAGGGTTGGGGTTGGAAACAGGAGGAGAGGACTGTAAGGTGAGAGTGATTGATGGTTGCGTCAGTGAGTTGGGTGGTAGGCTTCCCTAAATAGGAATGTTTTCAGGGAGCGTTTGAAGGAAGAGAAGTTAGGGGAAAGTCTGACAGTACGAGGGAGAGCGTTCCAGAGAGTGGGGGCTGCGCGTGAGAAATCCTGCAGTCTATCATGGGAAGAGGTGATGCGGGGAGAAGCTAGGCGCAGGTCACTGTTTGACCTTAGGGAGCGGGCTGGGGTTTATTTGGTGATTAGTGAGGACAGGTAGTGGGGCGCTGAGTTAGTGAGGGTTTTGTAGGTAAGGATAAGGATTTTGAACTTAATTCTGCAGTGGATGGGGAGCCAGTGAAGGGACTCGCAGAGGGGAGCGGCAGAGACAGAGCGGCGGGTGAGGTGAATTAGCCTGGCGGAGGCGTTCAGGATGGATTGTAGGGGGGAGAGGCGGGACAGAGGGAGGCCAGATAAGAGATTATTACAATAGTTTGAACGGGGCCTTATAGGGGGCAAGCACATTTTTTAGTGTATCTAAATCTCTCCTTTTACTATGTGACTGTTCCAGGCAAATGCATGTCTTGGTATCTGCAAATTTTAGCACAAAACTGCAGATTCTTTTATTTCTATTTCCCAAAATGGGGCTCGATTTTAATCCATCAGCCGTTTTATCGAGAAAAAAACACATTGGCTACTTGCGTCCAATGATTTTTTTTCAAAATGTTGGCTTCAGTTGAACTATGGCCCGAGTCAATATTCGAAAAATTTCGCTGGTCCGACAAATAGTGTGTAGGGTAAACAATGGAAAAAGCTTATTTTCAGCCAGCACCACACAGATTTGTCCCTTTTAAACATTTCTCTTAGAAAAGTCTGATGTGTCAAAAAAGATTTCAGCCTTATTCCCTCTATTTCCCTGTCTGTGAATCCATTTATCAACACCTTTTTAGCATTTATAATCTTTTTGGAAATCAGCATACCGATAAAATCGAGATGAATTAATATAGGCAATATTTCCATTGAATAGTATAGCACCTCTGACTGTCCATCGGGCATCGGAATGAGCCAGGAATGCCACGTATTTGCTGGCAGTTTATTTTTTTGAGAAAGGATTTTACCAGGAAGGATACAATGAGATTTCTTTCGTTTTCAAGTATGTCCTGGGTGGCGAGTATGTACCGTTAGGTGTCTTGTCCAAGGACACTTACTGGAGAGGTGCTCTGGCCGGGATTTGAACCGGGAGTTCCCCACCTTCCCCACCTACCTCCCACTTGCGTGGGTTTGTTTTTTTCTTTTTTGTCCAGAGGCGTGTTCAATACCTCAGCCGCTGCAAGTGCTAAGTTAGCAACTTATATTTGTGTGTTTTTTTTTAATATCTTGCATTGTATTATTTTGTATTTCTGTAACAACTGTAACATTTTAGGCTAGGGTCAGACGAACGCAGTGCGAACGCGCGTGCAGACGCACTTTATCACGGCCGTAGTAGCAGCAAATGACGCCAATGACGGGCAATAAACAAAGTAAAGCGGCAAACAAACGTAACAAATGACCGCTATTGCGTATTCCGTGAAAAAATACGTCCATTCGTTCAAACGCACTTTTTCATGGATGACGCCAGAAAATGCATTCGTCTGACCCTAGCCTAAATGTTCTTGAACCCAGGACGTACTTGAAAACGAAAGAAATCTCAATGTATCCTTCCTGGTAAAATCCTCTAAAAATAAATAAATAAAATAAATTAACTTGCCATTGAACGCCGTTCTGCCGTTCAGCGCTCAGCACTGCTAACTTAGCACTTGCAGCGACCCGAGGAGATGCTGTGAGTAGCTGAGTGTGACGTAGTAAAGATGGGCACCACCATGAAGCAAGTAACAATTCAGTATGGCAATGTTAATTTTGAGGTTTTTGTTCACCAAAGCACAAAATATTTATTTATTATTTACCCCTGCACATAGACATACAGTCAGGTCCAGAAATATTGGGACATTGACACAATTCTAACATCTTTGACTCTATACACCACCACAATGGAGTTGGAATGAAACAAACACAATGTGCTTTAACTGCAGACTGTCAGCTTTAATTTGAGGGTATGTACATCCAACTCAGGTGAACGGTGTAGGACTTACAGCAGTTTGCAGATGTGCCTCCCACTTGTTAAGGGACCAAAGGTAATGGGACAATTGGCTTCTCAGCTGTTCCATGGCCAGGTGTGTGATATTCCCTCATTACCCCAATTACAATGTGCAGATAAAAGGCCTAGAGTTCATTTCAAGTGTGTTATTTGCATTTGGAATCTGTTGCTGTCAACTCTCAAGATGAGATCCAAAGAGCTGTCACAATCAGTGAAGCAAGCCATCATTAGGCTGAAGAAACAAAACAAACCCATCAGAGAGATAGCAAGAACATTAGGTGTGGCCAAAACAACTGTTTGGAACATTCTCAAAAAGAAGGAACGCACCAGTGAGCTCAGCAACACCAAAAGACCCGGGAGACCACGGAATACAACTGTGGTGGATGACTGAAGAATTCTTTCCCTGGTGAAGAAAACACCCTTCACAACAGTTGGCCAGATCAAGAACACTCTCCAGGAGGTAGGTGTATGTGTGTCAAAGTCAACAATCAAGAGAAGACTTCACCAGAGTGAATACAGAGGGTTCACCACAAGATGTAAACCATTGGTGAGCCTCAAAAACAGGAAGGCCAGATTAGAGTTTGCCAAACAACACCTAACAAAGCCTTCACAGTTCTGGAACAAGATCCTATGGACAGATGAGACCAAGATCAACTTGTACCAGAGTGATGGGAAGAAAAGAGTAAGGAGAAGGAAAGGAACTGCTCATGATCCTAAGCATACCACCTCATCAGTGAAGCATGGTGGTGGTAGTGTCATGGCGTGGGCATGTATGGCTGCCAATGGAACTGGTTCTCTTGTATTTATTGATGATGTGACTGCTGACAAAAGCAGCAGGATGAATTCTGAAGTGTTTCGGGCAATATTATCTGCTCACATTCAGCCAAATGCTGCAGAACTCATTGGATGGGGCTTCATAGTGCAGATGGACAATGACCCAAAGCATACTGCAAAAGCAACCAAAGAGTTTTTGAAGGGACAGAAGTGGAATGTTATGCAATGGCCAAGTCAATCACCTGACCTGAATCCCATTGAGCATGCATTTCACTTGCTGAAGACAAAACTTAAGGGAAAATGCCCCAAGAACAAGTAGGAACTGAAGACAGTTGCAGTAGAGGCCTGACAGAGCATCACCAGGGATGAAACCCAGCGTCTGGTGATGTCTATGCGTTCCAGACTTCAGGCTGTGATTGACTGCAAAGGATTTGCAACCAAGTATTAAGAAGGGAAAGTTTGATTTATGATTATTATTCTGTCCCATTACCTTTGGTCCCTTAACAAGTGGGAGGCACATCTGCAAACTGCTGCAAGTCCTACACCGTTCACCTGAGTTGGATGTACATACCCTCAAATTAAAGCTGACAGTCTGCAGTTAAAGCACATTGTGTTTGTTTCATTCCAACTCCATTGTCGTGGTGTATAGAGCCAAAGATGTTAGAATTGTGTCGATGTCCCAATATTTCTGGACCTGACTGTATATTACAGTTCAATTATATTTTGTTTCAGAAACATAACGTTTATTCAATAAAAACTATCATTTGTGGTGTGTGCATACAAAACGGAATTGTGCTGACTGCTTTTCTTTATCATATATACCTCAACTGTTGTCCGAGTCATACGAAAAACAATCTGAATCTTTCATTAAGAAATCATCGGCCATTTTACTTCAAAATTCGCATCCAAATCGTTCAATGACACTGCTGCAGCAATTCAGCAGCTGCTGAGGTATTGAACGGGGCTCTGGTGCCCCTTTTGCTGACTTTTTAATTTCGGCCATTATCCCTACAATTGTTCCTTGCTGTTTTACCGTGTGTATATCTGGGACCTGCACTTCTGTAACTGATGACAGCTGGCCCTGCGCGGCTTCTATTCTTTGTTGCCTAATGTATTGATGAATTTCCTTCAAAATAAAACATTACTAATTACGAACAGATTAGCCCCGACAGCAGATTTTGGAGACAAATTATTTTTCTGGTATCGAAATGCCAGTAAACCCACATGCGATCCTGTCAGATGGAAAAATGTATGAAAAAGGTCTCGATTTTGGCCACTGGACCGAATTGAATCGAGCTCGTGGTCTTTTAAGCAGAAGGAACCCACCATGTATACTGAATGAAAAAAACATCTGCAAGAAGCTGATAAAAATGTATTGATCTTAATTTAAAAAAATTCAAAATGCCAGTACAGTTTATACCTGAAATGTTTAATTATTTAGAAATAGTTGATAAATGCAGTGGGATGTGATGAGAAATAGCATTATGGGCTGTCTTAAATCTACTCTTAATAATAGGATTTTTTAACAGGATTCTGATACAGGTGTCTTAAACAAAAGAAACATTTCTCTTGGTGTATCACCATGAGACAGAGAGGATACGCACAGGGTTATTCAGTTCAATGAACTGGAAATTTGTGGAGAATGGTTTGTTTTTATGACAAAACAGCTAAGCTGAAAACAAAAATTACAGAGTGCAATATTTGTTTTTTTCAAGTTATATCAGTGTGTGTAACAGATCTCTGTGCCCGGACAGGGTCACATCTGCCAAATGCCGATTCCTCGCTGGACACCCAGTTTGTCCTCGTGACTGTCACACCTTTCTCTAGTACCTTAGTCGCAGCCTAAGGCCTGGTGCATGTAGAGAGCCTGGCTAGCACCCCCAGAAATAAGCCGAAGCTGTAGACCTGGAGCCTTTCCTTGGTACAGCGGGCAGAAGATTCCTGGTACCCCAAATCATGAGCAGTAACTTCATGCTTGGTCAGAATAGAACTAACTGTTTATTCACAAAGAGGACAGATAGAGTCAAGGACCAGCACATTTGCATACAATCAAACAGACAACATCACAGATCAGATAGCTACACAGAACCTTCAGACAATGGAGAATGGGGGAAGGAGAAAGAAAGGTAAACAAAAGGAATTTCTTACAGAGAGAACTTACACAATAGCAGGTATTAATACAGAGATCTACACTATACAGGGAATAACACACAGACATCAGAAATATTTAGTTAACTGGCAGAAATATAAAATAGTGAAAACCGAATATATTTAAAAGGTCCACCAGTTCCCCCAATAGTCTCTTTCACGAGCCATAGTCTCTGGGCAGGGGGCTAGCGCACAGCCCCCTCCAAGTCGCACAGGGACCGCGTGTTCTGTCACAGTGTGGAATTTACCATTTCCACAATTTGAGGTTTAGTAAATAGCCTACCTTTTTTCTGTGTCTGAACAGTATATATTGAGTGATATGTGTGAGAAATTGATGTGCAGAAAATGCAGAACCTTGGAAACCAAAAATGAACTAGTAATATAATAACCAGGTACCCTATTCGAACCGAGTCGGTAACAGGGAGCCACTAAAGGCAAAATTCATTGTGAGCTGATTAGCCTCTGCACCTTCCTTTTACCAGTTCTGTTACGACTGAGCCGCGCTATGTCAGTGGTCCAAGATGCAATGATTCATCGGGTCCAGGAGTCCATATAACTCCATGGAGCCAAGTGCGACCCCACTTGAGTTCTGTAGGGCATTGCATGAGCAAGGTCACACATGGATGTCAGAAGGATCCGTGTAAGAACACCAGAAACTATTTGTTCTCAGTATTCTACATATGGAGAGCAGAAGCACATCTTCACTGTGGGATCTGTGGTAAATTTTAGACTTCTTTGCCCTTTAAATTAAAATAAGAACAGCTGAGATTAAAAGCCATTAGTCTTTCCTGTATAAGGGCTCAAGCTGATGAAGAATGAGAGAGGTTCATACAGCTTTTTCTTTATCAGCTAGCTGCAAATTAATGGCACCTACATAAAGTATACAAAGTATAGGAGCCGATGATTCACAGTAAGTAGGTGCATTGTCTGAAAAAAAGCTTTTCCTGTGGATTGGTTGAAATAGGGCCAAAGGTATTTAGAATGATACAAACAATTTTCATAGTCAGCAAGCAACTCAAACTGTCACAATGTGGGCAAATAAGGCAGGACAGTCTAGCATTGTATCACCACTATCAAGTGAATGAGATGACCGTTCAGTAATTATGTTCATATTCCATGGTCATATTCTTCGTATTATCATCATTTATATAATGTCAACAGTTTCCGCAGCGCTTTACAATAACCAAAGGGACCAAGATACAGATAAACAGACATAGGATGGAAACAAGAGGTGTAGAGGGCCCTGCTCATAGGAGCTTACAGTCTAGAGGGATTGGGGTTGACGAAGACAATGGGAGTTTTCCTGGACGTCAGGCTCATTAGTGCCAGCGGTTCAGGAATGGTGAGGCCATGGAAGCTGCTTCAATCATGATGTGTGAGTAGGTGAGCAAATGGATGAGTTGCGTCAGTGATGTGGTACGCTGATCTGAAGAGCTGGGTTTTGAGGGATTTCTTGAAGGTCTGAAGATTAAGGAAAAGTTTGACAGAACGAGGTCATTCCACAGGACTGGAGCTGCCCTTGAGAAGTCTTGGAGGCGAGAGTTGGCAGTGCAGGTGCAGACAGAGGATACGCGGAGGTCACCCACTGACCAGAGTTGTCTAGACGGAACATGCTTGCGGAGTAACGAAGACATGTAAGGAGGGGTCGAATCATAAACTATGCAGAATAGGCCTAAATAATGTGAAGTGAATTGTATGTTTCTGAGAAAAAAAGAGGTCTCTCTGGGCACCACCATCTTGGTGATACCATTGGCACAGCAGTCGGAGGTCCATTCAGAGCTGCTGGTGTACCTGTCAGGTGAGAGCAAAATATCGGGCTATAGGATTTAGCCAATGGCAGTATCCAGCAGGTGAATTTCGACACGTGTCGCTCCAAAGAGACCTTTAAACCTGTTCTGAGGGGCTGGGACAGGAATTTATTAAGCAAACGCAGAATTCTAGCAAATTACTACATTATAGGTCAAAACAGGCAACTGAGAGAACATTCCACCCTCTGCTTATTGGCAATGATCTTTCATTTAGCTCATCTGTTCAGCCCCAAATCCAGGAATAAACCGCAAACTCTTTGGTTACCCCTAACTTTCAAAGTTTTTTAATGGCTATAAGTTTCTTATAGGACTTCAGCAAACCCATTGCTGTACTGCAGGATGAGACGGTTTCAAAGGAAAAATCTAAAGATCCTGGCAAAGCTGCAAAGGGAAAACCCATGAAACGAGAAGAGAGGAAAGCCGTTTCTCACATGATTAATTTGTGTGATTTTAAAGGTATGATTCACACCCTGAGATCTGTATCATGTAATCAGCCTGAGGTTATTCAACACGTACAGAGAGAAAGACCTCTGAGAAGATCACATTTCCATAGCTGAACTAGAACAGGAAAAACCAGGACAATGTTACAACTCCCTTCATTATAATATCACAACTGGATTCATTTTTCTGAGCGTGGGGAAGGTTTTACCAACTTAGTATAGTTACAGTTCAACAAGAGCAGGAGGGTGGGCATTTTTTACAAATTGTATGAGGAGGACCTTAACAATTAAATTTGACGTAATTAATCAATATTTGGATTGTAAATATATTTACATGTGCAAACATTATGCAGAAGCCGTAGGAAAATTAAAGAGTAACAATGGGAACATAAGATCTCATTTTATTTTTGAACCTCCATATATATATTATATATATATATATATATATATATATATAAACACCAAGAAAGAGCACTCCATATTATTGACCACCTTCTTCCATCATTTTCTGTGGCAAAAAAAGGCACAGTTTTAAAAATGTTCAAAAAAATCTGACTGAGGTAAAATGATGGGGATTCAGTTCACAAAGTATGATCATAATTTGCTTAAGCCTGTCACAGTCGCCAATGTACCCCATCATGACAGGTCCTATCTAACTTGACCGAATCTGCATTTACAGGATCAACTCACCCTGGAGCTCCCCGGCAGCTCAAAGCCTTTATAGGCTGTCATGGTGGAGCACCTGTGAACAGGGAGGGGTGCGACCAAATGGGAGTTGTCAGCTCTCTATATATAAAATACAAAACAGCAGAAGGTTGCACTCAACCTCAAAACTAAGCGGGTGCATCTAGGACATTAAACACAAAACACCAAGAAAGAGCACTTCCGTATTATTGACCACCTTCTTCCATCATTTTCTGTGGCAAAATGTATTATATATATATATATATCACTTTGAAAAAGACCCGGTGCAGGGTCGAAACGTCAGTCATTTTTTAAATGCAATTTTGAATAAAATACGCTTTTAATTAAGCCCTGGAGTGCATCCATTTGGATTGTTTACATATATACATATTTTTGCGCCCAGGCAGTGAATTTAACCAACATTGATGGCTGAGAGAGTGCTGGTTCAAATTTGATATATATAATTTTTAGATGATTCATCCATTGGTGTGGTGATTAGTCTATCATTGCCCTTTTTATACTTGGCCTGAAAATTTCCTCAGTGTCTCCTCAGAGCCGTATGCCTGAATGAAAATCACTCAAAATATTTTTCACAGCAGTTTTCAGGCAGGTACAACTAAACACACGGCTTATTACATCTAGCAACCCCCTGCTCTTACCCAAGGCCTAATGTCTACCCTAACCAGTGGCGTAGCATGAGTTGACAGTGCCCGAAGCAAAGCAGGTCAGGCCCTGGAGGGACTTCAAGATGATAATGCAATAGGGCGCTCTGGAGGGCTGGCTGTCATCTTGAAGTCCCCGCTGGGCCTAGGCTGCATCCTGGGGAACTCGGCCTGTGTTCCCCAGGCAGCCTCACCAGGCAGGTACAATGTTGAACAGTTGACCGGCCATTTGAAATTTTACGCCTCGAATGGAGGACCGCGCTTTGCAGCCCTGTTGAACATGCCTCGTAGCACTTCGACGGGGAGGCTTTCAGCACAGCGACAGCACGGCTGCTGTTGCGCGTGCAATTCGTGTGTGTGCTACAGCATGTGGCCGGCCCCATCGAAGCGTCACAACGCTGCGACGGACCCCGGATGGCACGTCAGTACGGGCGAACATAGTGCGCTCGTCTGACCCCGGCCTAAGTGAAAATATAAGTTATATCCCACCTACATTGGGCTCCTTCAAGCAGTGGTGGGCTTCACACAGTATGTCCATATGGTGGAGTAAAAATTGACCAATATGTGACTTTTAGATAGTGTATTTTGTGTGTGTCCTGATATCTTATATTTCAGGGGTGGTTTTTTTTTGCCCTGGCTGGCTAGTCCTCTGCATATGGCAGCGGATCAGGGGGCGCAGGCATCATATTGAAAATTGCAGCAAAATTTCTGTGCTTTTCAGTTCAGCACAGTTTGGTGCACTTCGCAGGGCCGGTGCTTCCACTAGGCAAGCTAGGCAACCGCCTAGGGCGCACTGCCACCTAGGGGTGCAGCCGGCCCCAACCTGGATTCCATTTTTGTACCCCTTCCTTATGGTTTGCTTGTGTAGCTGGCAGTGGCGGCTCGCAAAGCGAACCCCCACTAGCGGCGCAAGAGGTGGGCATCTTATGGTCATGCGCAGGTACCACCAGATGACGTGCGGGCGGCACTAGAGGCAGATGAACGAAAAAAAGAGTCATAAGAAGGAAAGGCAAAGAAGAGCGAAATAATAAAGAAAGGCACGAAAGAAAGAAAAGGCACGAACTTTAGAGAGAAAGAAAAAAGAGGCAGATGAAAGAAAAGAAAGGCACAGAAGAAAGAAAGAGGCACAGAGGGCAGATGGAAGAAAAGGCAAAAGAAAGAGGCACTGAAGAAAGGAAAGAGGCACAGAGGGCAGAGGAAAGAAAGAAAGAGGCAGATGGAAGAAAAGGTAAAAGAATGAGGCACTGAAGAAAGGAAAGAGGCACAGAAGAAAAGAGGCACAGAGGGCAGAGGAAAGAAAGAAAGAGGCAGATGGAAGAAAAGGCAAAAGAAAGAGGCACTGAAGAAAGGAAAGAGGCACAGAAGAAAGAAAAGAGGCACAGAGGGCAGAGGAAAGAAAGAAAGAGGCAGATGGAAGAAAAGGTAAAAGAATGAGGCACGAACGAAAGAAAGAAAGACAGAGGGCAGAGTAAAGAAAGAGACAGATGAAAGAAAAGGCAAAATAAATAAGCACAGAAGAAAGAAAGAAAGAAAGAGGCACAGAGGGCAGAGGAAAGAAAGATGCAGATTAAAGAAAAGGCGAAAGAGGCATAAACCGATCCCGGGTCTGACCAGCGGAGGGGTAAAATGGGCACCAAACGACCATGTGCAGCCCCCGTGCACAGTGTGTGCCCCCACTCACACAGTGTGTGTGTTCCACCTGCATTTCGACAGTTAACAAATTTTTCTGGGGGGCGCAAGTAGCTGGTCTTGCCTAGGGCGCAAAATAGTCTAGCATCGGCCCTGGCGCTTCGCAATTGCATTTCACCGACAGTACATTGAATTCACTATTCACCGGATGGTCACATACAGGGCTATTCAGAGAGAGCTGAAAACCTTGAGAATTGTCAGGAGAATGAACAATCTAGACCAAATAGCCAATTTGGAAAGTGAGATAAATGGTTTGACTATTTTGACCTAGAATTTTCAATTCTCCAGTCCTTTTCAAGGTTTTCACCTCTTTCCATTCAGAAAGTCCTGATAGTTTGCCGAAGAACACCGAAAAGCACTGAAGGAGGCCGAAGTGGCCTTGGTGAAGTCCACCGAATTGCAAAAAAAATAATTGCATTAACATATCTGTAAATAATAAAAAAGTTGCTTTAAAAATAATAAAAAGGTCTGTTATAGAATTTCTTTTGAAAAAAAACTCTTTTTAAAAAAATTGGGAAACAATAATTTTGTCTTCTTAAAAATAAAAAGTCTTTTTACTGAAAATGAAAAGAATAATTTTTTTAAATTAAAAATGATAATACTTTTTACATTAAACCTGTCGAACCGAAACACCGCCAAGCAGGTCTTTTGGCTGACACTTCGGTGCAGTTCGATGTTCTGTGTATAGACTAACAATAACTTCTCTATGGGACAATTTCGCTGCCGCCGGAGACCACCGAAGACTGCAGAACTGCACACTCTTTCACCAACAATTCACCTGTATTTGGCGAAGTGACAGTTTAGTGAAAAGACAAACTGCCTCGAAATTGCAACGAACAGTGAATTTCACAGTTCGTTGCAATTCTGTGCTTAGTGAATAGACTCTTTAATGTCCTTTTTTTTTTTGGTGTGTTGATGTATAATAAAGCTGCCCATCAATAGAAATCCCAGCAATGACTCTCTAATAAATTGTAAAAGTCACTTGATGCAAATACAATGCTTTGCTTGTGTTCTATAATACATTTTTATGGTTTATTGACATACATAAGTTGTATTATTATAATACTTTATTTATATAGTGCCAGCATATTCCGCAGCACTGAACAATGGGCATGATATAGACAGGGTTACAATACATTGAGACTGAACAACAGTTTGAAAAACCAGTACAGGAGGAAATTAGGGCCCTATTCCCGTGGGAACTCACAATCTAGAAGGGTTGGTGGTGGAAACAGGAGGAGAGGACTACAAGGTGAGAGTGATGTCCTGCAAGGTGAGAGTGATGGACTGCAAGGTGAGAGTGATGGACTGCAAAGTGAGAGTGATGGCCTGCAAGGTGAGAGTGATGGACTGCAAGGTGAGAGTGATGGACTGCAAGGTGAGAGTGATGGACTGCTAGGTGAGAGTGATGGACTGGTGACTGCTTGCATCAGTGAGTCGGGTGGTAGGTTTCCCTAAATAGGAATGTTTTAAGGGAGCGTTTGAAGGAAGGGAAACTAGGAGAGAGTCTGACAGTACAAGGAAGAGCGTTCCAGAGAGTGGGGACTGCGTGTGAGAAATCCTGCAGTCTATCATGGGAAGAATTGATGCAGGGAGAAGCTAGGCACAGGTCACTGTTTGACCTTAGGGAGCGGGCTGGGGTGTATTTGGTGATTAGTGAGGACAGGTAGTGGGGAGCTGAGTTACTTTTAATAATTTCATGTTTATCAGCATGTTCATATGTATTTGATATGGGGTGATCGAGAAGCAGAATGTGCAGCACCAAGACTAAAGCCTATATTAAAATTTTGCATAAGTGGTGGATATTTCAGCAGCACCGAGGAAAAATCATACATGTTCCCGAGTGATGAATCCAAAAATGTGTATATTTGTATGTGTTTCGCAAATTCATGTATAAAAACCTTTAACAACAATCCATCATGTAGGATGTGGTTCTACGACAGCTGGGATTTTCCTTGTGAGTGACCAGCCCTATCATAAAAATCATCATCAGGACTACATCTAGCAACACAAACCGTGCATAATCACACGCCTTCCAGAACAAAGCCTGTCTCTATTTGTGTGAGTCCTTGTGTTATAGGGAGTGTTAGTAATTCCAGTGAAATGCATTCTTTAACTTCGCTGGTTTAAGACTCACGAGTCTCTTGTTGGCTGTTTGAAATCCCGGGAGGTATAAAAGTTGTGCCAGAGATGTTTTAATTCCTAAATACAAAACGTATCTGTGTCCGCACAGAACGAAGCGGTGTGTGATGTGGTAGGAGCGCCTCGATCTAACCCTTGCTAACATTACAGAGAGCAGAGGTGCATGTTCGGGCCTGCTGTGCAGATTGTAGTGAAAGCCACCGGCTGACAGCTCTCAGGGCCCATTATTAGAGAATAATGCTCTAGGCAGGGCCATAACCTCTTTAATATCATCTTAATGGGTTCACGCCCTCTCTTATGTCTTTCCTCTGGCCCACCCCTGCCATGGAGTTAATAGATGTGTTGATATCGGATGCAATGTACTATGTTTACCCTCTTAGTCTGATACAGAGAGACGGCTGCAATGTACACATCCGTATACATATAACCATTCACATTGCAGTGTGCAAGCACTGAATTTACTTCTGCCTTTCATTGTAATGTATGCCTGGTCTATTAAATTGAGTCTATAGGTCTTTGCGGATTTTTTGGTTCTAAATTACGCTTTAATGTAAATGGTGAAGTTTCAATCAAGAGATTTAGGGCTCTAATACAGTCTTCACGCAAACGTTAACGCTCACATGCGTGAGCGTTAACGTTTGCTGTGGTATTTACCGCATATTACAATCCAAACGCAAACGGGTTAAAGAACCCATTTGCGTTTGGTACGTTGCGCCTCTCTGCGCGAGGTTACTGCACTTTGTGCTCCCCATGTTAAGCATAGGGAGCGCAAAGTGTTAATCAGCGCTGGATTACAAAGTCCCAGCACTGATTAACGTCCGGCTCTGGTCAGCGAAAAGTTAACCAGAGCCAGAAACTGGTGTTAAAAAAGGCTTAAAAAATAAAAAACAGAACAGATACTCACCTCTGTCCCACGGCGAGGGCCTCCGGCCGGCGGGAGCAGGGAAAGACTGGGGGAAAAAAGTCCCCCCAGTCTCTCCCTGCGTATCCCTACGCCGACCTGCCGGATCTCGCGAGGCGAGATCTGGCTGGTTATGTGACCGGCAGGGAGGAACTCAATGGAGTCCTATGGACTCCAGCAAGTGGATGCTCGCGGCTGCGCTCAGCCCTGCCGCAAGCATCCCGACTTTTACCGCCCGCAAACAATGCAGGCAGCATTTTTTGCGCCTGCATTGTGATCTGGCATTATAACGCAGGCGCAAGGGGGAAAACTGCAGTCGCAGTTTTTCTTCCATTGCGCCCGCGTTTTTTTTCTTCAAAATATGTTTATTGTAGATTCAAGCATTACAGCATAAAATAATGTTGATGACAAGCAATACAACAAAGACATTACCCCTTAAGCACGGTAATAGACAACTCCCAACATAGTGGTGCGATTAATCAACAACCTTTAGACATTCAAATAACTATCTAGTGCTCTTGAGCATGAGGTCGGTAACAAAGGAGGCCTGTGAGCGAATTTAATAGAAACCATTCAGTAAATTGAAAGTCCTTTTAATCTGGGATAGACTATCCTCTGGCAAATGTTGAATAAAAGGCCCCCAAACCCCAAAAAACCCTCCCACCCTGTCCTCTTTATGTAGGCTTGCTTCCGCCCAATCATGTCTGAAGATAGAGTAGAACCTTGAATAGAACATCGAGAACGAGGGGGGGAGGGCCTCTATCCACTGGCCCAAAATTGCCTTCTTTGCGGACGCTGCAATAATGCCTAAAAGTGTTTTCTGTGCTCTAGATAATGGACGCTCTTCCTGATCAGAGAGAATGTTAAATAGCGCCCAGTCTGGGGAGGTCGGCATTCCTAGCTTTAAAACCCGGGATCCAAATCTTCTAACTGTGTTCCAGAAAAGTCTAATGCGGGGGCATGACCACAAGCAATGATAGAAATCCGCCCTGTCCTGTGAGCATTTAAGACAACGTCCCGAACTGAGTGGATTATAAAGGGCCAGTCTGGCTGGCGCTACATAAGCCCCGTGTAGTATTTTATAAAACATTTCTCCATATTGGGCCGAAGGAATTTGTTTCGTGATCTAGTGGTGGCTGCTATAAGCGAAAAAGGTGACTGTTGCGGTAGATGAAGGCACCAAGAGGCTATCCCCGTGGTGGCGGTTGTCCAATCATATTGTGGATGGAGTGTTTGTCGGAAGGTAGCTGTCGAGGGGCCTACCTTCATTATGCTATCTTAAAAGGTTAAGGAAATCCCTAGGCCCCAAATCCCTCAGCTGTTGCGAGACAAATGTGGAGAGTTGTAAATAATACATAGGATGCAGGTATGTAGGTGCTATTTTGTCACATAGGTCTTCGTATGGGAGAAGGGTGTGGGGAGTCGCAGTACTTGACCAATTTGGGCTAAGCCCTTACACGCTAGGGCCCAGAAGGCCGGGACAGGTGAACCGTTTTGGAAGCTCGGGTTGCGGAGCAAGGGCTGATAAATCAAAGTTTTCCAGGACAAGCCCAGGTGTTTCCTGGCCTTGCACCACGCAACTCGGCCCACATTAAGAAGAGGGTTCGCCCTTTGCTTGGGCTGCAGCGAGGCGGGAGATAGGTGTAAAAGAGCCCCTACTGACACCTGATAAGCCATTGCCTGATCCAATTTATAATCCGTAAATCTGGAGGAGCCTGTTAACCAATCTGCGACTAAGCGGTATTGGGCTGCCAGGTTGTACGAGCCTATCTCTGACATATTCATGCCTCCCTGACTATATGGTAGTTTAATTTGTGCAGTGCTATACATGCCCTCCCACCTTCCCAAATAAACTTGTTAAATAGGGAATGAACAGTCGAGATGTCCCGCTTTTTAATGAGTATGGGTAGCATTTGGATTGGATATAACAGGCGTGGGAACGCAACCATTTTTATGAGGCTGATTCTACCCATGTACGATAGTGGGAGTTTGGTCAAGAGGAAAGCAGAGTTTTAAGTTGGTTCACCAACGGTGGGATTGTTACCTCGTACAATCTCCTTAAATCAATTGGGAGCAGTAGACCCAGGTATTTAAATGTGCCGCCCTCGCACCAACAGAATGGTAGGCGGTTCGCTAGGAGAGCCTTGCATTTCCGACCCAGAGGAATGGCCAATGTTTTATCAAAATTTATTTTAAATCCCGAGGCTATATGAAATCGTTCCAAGTAGGCCAGTAGTGTTGGGAGCGCCCTTTCAGGGTCAGAGAAGAACAAGAGCAAATCGTCTGCAAACGCCACCACCCGCACCTCCTGGTCGCCCCCCCTTATGCCTTCAACGTCAGGTCGAGTTAAAAGGATACGTATAAATGGTTCAATAGCTAGGTTAAAAAAAGAGGGGATAAAGGGCACCCCTGTCTTGTGCCTCGTTCCAGTAAGAAGGGGTTAGAGTTAAGCCCATTAGTCATCACTGTGGCCGCCGGAAAACGATATAGTGCCTCAAACACGTTCCTAATTGATCTGCCGAAAAAATGATATTTAAAAAACCGACGCAGGTAGGCCCAAGATATTCGGTCGAATGCTTTGTCTGCATCGCAGCTGAGGATCAGGTCCGCCGAGGGTTGACGCTCGTTTGACGTCCAAATTGCCGCCAGTGCACGTCTAATGTTCTGCATGGAGTGACGCCCCTTTAGAAAACCCGTTTGCGCAGGGGAAATAAAGTCTGTCAAGGGCGCCTGGAGTCGAGATGCCATGATACCAGACAAAAGTTTCAGGTCGACATTCAAAAGGGAAATCGGGCGGTAGGATGTGATTAGCATGGGATCTTTATTCGGCTTGGGGATGACCACGATTCGTGAGGTATTAAAAGTTGGTGGGGGGTCTTTGCCCTGTAGAATATTATTTTACAGTGTGGTTAGATGGGGAACTATGTGTCCCTGTAAAAGTTTATAAAATTCCGCCGAAAAACCACCCGGACTCGGTGTCTTATGAAGCTGCAAGCGAGCAATGGCGTTATGGATTTCCGTTGGGCTAATTGGGGCGTTTAGCTTCTCCCGAGCTTCCGAATCTAATTCCGGTAGGTTAGCTTCCAAAAAAATATTAGCCTGGGACTCCCAGACATCCAGTTCTGCCTTATAGAATTGCTCATAGTAATCCCTAAAATAAGTGTAGCGCTCACTCCGGAGGAGCCGCTGAATTAACCTCGGGTTAGTCTCACCGCACTAGGGAATATATGCATATACACCAGCACTGTTGTGGATTTTATAGATTATATACTTTACTGATCCCAATAAAGCGGCATAGATAATGTAAACATGGTATATGAACGACAGGACTTCGTAATGCAGGAAAAACACGCGGCGGCAAAAGGAAAGTTTAACCCCATAGATTCTGGAGTGTAAGTCCCGTGAAAGTAATGTCTCAAAATGGTGTGTGTGTATGATCTCAGGTACCCGGGTACTGTATTCAACTGGCCAGTGAATGGAATGAGCAAATCTTCGACTAGTCAAGTTGGGGCCCTGTAGATTTAGACAATAATGCAGCGTGCTTTGTTATACTTGGAACTGTGGCCTGGAAGGCCTCTCACCCATCCGTTAGACAATCTGTTCTGCTGCCCGATCAAGGATGTCTCTCTGCTTTTGCACTGGGACTCTGTGCCACCGGATCCGCTTCCCTTGCTTGTCCGATCTCCGCAATGAGAAACTACGGCCTACCGCCTGCACTCCCAATGGATCATCGCGTCTCCTTACTCGGGGTCCAACCCGAACTTTGTGCCTCTGCAAAACCTCTCAGCGGTGCGTAGGTAGGTCTCTGGCAAGTCACTGTCCCGATCCCCAGCACCCGCGAGGCAGCGCCTGCTCTCCGGCCTGGTCACAATCTCTGGCAGTCTCACGTGCGTCTTCCACTTTACGCCGCTCGGCTCACTCTGGCTATTCCCCGAGCGAGGCTGCGGATGTCCTTCCTTTCTGTCCCACCCACTTCCTGTCTCAACTGCGAAGCACGATGGAAATTGTAGTTCCGTTTGTGTCCAGCATAGTCCATATTGCCCCTGTCTCCCTCTGGTGGCCACAACAAGTAAATGCAGCAAGCAAAATCTTAAAGCAGCGCTACATAAGCATTGATTTTTAACGGATCAGTGAGGAGCTCACCGGTCAGTGTCTTGATCCGTGAAATTGGGGGAGGTGCTGGCGTTTGCAGTCGAAGAAGGTTGGATAATAATTTCCCTTTTTCCCTTGCTTGTTACCCCAGCGAAAAAAAATATTTTGTTGGTGAAACCAGAAATATTGTGCCCTGTCCTCAACTATTTCGGCATATACCTTCCTGCTGGACTTGTATTCCGCCACGGATTGGGCAGTGGCTTGAAGTAAGTGAGACCTATATGCTGACACTAAGGTCGTATGTGCCTCCTGTAACCTTCTATTGATTTATTTTCGCTTGCGCGATACATATTCTATTATGTGACCCCTCATTACTGGCTTGGCTGCCTCCCAAAACAGATTGGTGTCGTCTAGATGTTCTATATTGTCATCCACATAATTGTTCCAGCACAACTCCATATGATTCCTAAATCCTTCCGACTTGTATAGTGAAGCCGGGAAGCGCCAGTTGCGGGACTGCGGGAGAGGGGAGCCCAGCCGTAACTCCATTGTGACAACCGCACGGTCAGAGATATGTATCATGCCTATGGAGGCATCGAGTAGGGAGTGCTGTAAGGAAAGTGACACGAGGAACATATCTATGCGGGAGAAGGAGTCGTGTGGGTGTGAATAAAATGAGTAGTCCCTCCCCTCCGGGTTAAGGAATCTCCACGCGTCAACTGGTACTATATGGTTTTGTAAGAATTTAGGTCCCGCCGTGGATTGCGTGGTGTCTGGAGATCTTCTAGGCCTTGAGCGATCTAGAGTTTGGTCTACCACTGCGTTAAAATCCCCTCCCACCAGACAGTGATCAAAATTATGTTGCAGCAGTTGTGCATATAAGTCAGAATAAAACTGTAGATGGGGGGGATGAGGGGCATACACATTCACTAGCAAATATCGTGCTTCTTGGATGGACACCAACAGGATGGAAAATCTGCCCTGCGGATCGTTCTTTTCCTCCAGGACTACATGCGGAAGTGCCTTGTTTAGCAAAATGGCAGTGCCACGCTTTTTATTGACATACGGGGCCGAGGTTTGGTAACCGATCCAGGGTGCCCGGAGGAGATTATTGGGTGAAGACCAATGTGTCTCCTGGAGAAAGACAATATCCGGTCGCAATTTAGTTAAGTGTGTGAGTACCTTCTTTCGTTTTATAGGGGAGTTTAGTCCCTCCACGTTCCACGAGACCACCTTAAAGGCGACCTTATGAACGGGTGCCGGGGCTGTCATATTCTGCGAATCAAGAACGGGAACGGACACGGCTTGGCCAGAACATCTAGAGGGGATCCCTCATGGTAAGGGGGGAACATGGCCGTCCCAGCAGCAGCCACATTTCCCAGTCTAAGGGGCAAGGAACAAAATTGCTGTCTTGAATCTAGATTTTGTACTTTTTTGTTGTGGAACCATAGCATATTGAAACAAACCCTTAATACTAAGAACATCAACCATTGAAAAACAATAACTAACTCGCAGCACATCAAACGAGGACATGACTTCTGTCATGAAAAACCTGACCAATCACCGGCGGAAAGGTCGCGAACGGGAGAATCAGCAGTTCAACAATCAAATTGAGAGTCTACGGCGAAAGCGACGCATATTATGACGGGTCTGGACCTCCTCGGACCGGGGAACGCCGAGGCAACGGCGAAGCCCCTCCGTCTGCACTCTCTCCCCGAAGAAGAGCGGCTTCGGCTTCTCGTGGGGTATCGAAGTAATGCGTTGCCCCATTAAAAACCACACTGAGTCGGGCCGGGTATAGGAGGGAAAAGCGGATGTTATGGGTCACCAATTTAGAGCACACTGAAGAAAATGCCCGTCGCTTGGATGATACCGCGGCTGAAAAGTCCTGAAATAATCGGAGTGTGGCACCCTGATAGTCCAGGTTTCGGAGGCGATGATAAGCTTGGAGAATCTTGGTTTTATCAGTGTAATTCAGGAAACGCATAATCACTGGTCTTGGGCGACCCGCAGATGGGTTCAGGTCCGGGCCCAGCCTGTGCACTCTCTCCACCGCCACTGGACAGGACTCGATGTTGTAGCCTAGATGTGAGGGTAGCCAGACTGAGGCCCATTTGTGCAAGGCCGGGCCCTTCACCGTCTCCGGCAAGCCAATTATACGTAAGTTATTCCGGCGGCTCCTGTTTTCCAGGTCATCCAATTTGTCTGTCAGGCCTTGAATGATGATATTTTGTTGGTCAAGTTGGGTTTGTAGCGGGTTGACTCTATCCTCCAGGGTGGACACCCTTTCCTCCACCTCTGTTAACCTATGAGCTTGTGACGTCAGTTGCGACAAAACAGACTCGATAGTAGCCGTGAGCCATCCTAGCTTGTCATCCAGCAATGGCGAAAGGGCTGCCGAGATATCCGCCACACAGTGGCGTCACTAGGGTTGGTGTCACCCGGTGCGGTAATTTATGGTGTCACCCCCCCGAGTTTTACAGATTTTTTTTTAACTATTCTTACTCCTAAATCAGTACTCCCATATAACTCTGAATGCTCATACACACAGCGCACATTACTGTGAGGTTTATTGCTGTGGAGCTCTCTCATATGCTCACACAAATTTTAGCCAACTGCCAGCAAGTACGTTGCCTGTTCGAAGGCAGTGAAAGCACACATGGATATATATTGCCCCCAGCAGCTCTGGATATATTGCCCCCAGCAGCTCTGGATTAGACTGGATATATATTGCCCCCAGCAGCTCACACATGGATATATTGCGCCTCAGCTCACACATGGATATATTGCCCCAGACCAGCTCATACATGGATATATTGCCCCAGACCAGCTCACACATGGCTATTGCCCCAGCTCTCATGGATACTGCCCCCAGCACGCATGGATATGCCCCAGCTCCTCTCATGGATATTGCCCCAGCTCCTCTCATGGATATTGCCCCAGCTCCTCTCATGGATATACTGCCCCAGCTCCTCTCATGGATATACTGCCCCAGCTGCTCTCATTGATAATGCCCCAGCTCCTCTCATGGATTTTGCCCCAGCTCATGGCTATATTGCCCCAGCTGCTCTCATTGATAATGCCCCAGCTGCTCTCATGGATACTGCCCCAGCTCATGGATAATGCCCCAGCTCATGGATATACTGCCCCAGCTCATGGATATACTGCCCCAGCTCATGGATGCTGCCCCAGCTCATGGATATACTGCCCCAGCTCATGGATATACTGCCCCAGCATATGGAATGCCCCAGCACATGGATAATGCCCCAGCACACATGGATATGCCCCAGCAGCTCATGGATATGCCCCAGCTCACTCATGGATATGCCCCAGCTCACTTATGGATATGCCCCAGCTCACTCATGGATATGCCCCAGCTCACACATGGATATGCCCCAGCTCACTCATGGATATGCCCCAGCTCACTCATGGATATGCCCCAGCTCACACATGGATATGCCCAGCACCTCATGGATATGCCCCAGCAGCTCATGGATATGCCCCAGCTCACACATGGATATGCCCCAGCTCACTCATGGATTTGCCCCAGCACCTCATGGAATGCCCCAGCTCACACATGGATTTGCCCCAGCACCTCGTGGAATGCCCCAGCTCACACATGGATTTGCCCCAGCACCTCATGGAATGCCCCAGCTCACACATGGATTTGCCCCAGCTCCTCATGGAATGCCCCAGCTCACACATGGATTTGCCCCAGCACCTCATGGAATGCCCCAGCTCACACATGGATTTGCCCCAGCACCTCATGGAATGCCCCAGCTCACACATGGATTTGCCCCAGCTCCTCATGGAATGCCCCAGCTCACACATGGATTTGCCCCAGCACCTCATGGAATGCCCCAGCTCACACATGGATTTGCCCCAGCACCTCATGGAATGCCCCAGCTCACACATGGATTTGCCCCAGCACCTCATGGAATGCCCCAGCTCACACATGGAATGCCCCAGCTCACACATGGAATGCCCCAGCTCCTCATGGATATGCCCCAGCACACACATGGATTTGCGCCAGCACCTCATGGAATGCCCCAGCTCACACATGGAATGCCCCAGCTCACACATGGATATGCCCCAGCACACACATGGATTTGCCCCAGCACCTCATGGAATGCCCCAGCTCACACATGGATTTGCCCCAGCACCTCATGGAATGCCCCAGCTCACACATGAATTTGCCCCAGCTCCTCATGGCATGCCCCAGCAGCTCATGGATATGCCCCAGCTCACTCATGGATATGCCCCAGCTCACTCATGGATATGCCCCAGCTCACACATGGATTTGCCCCAGCTCCTCATGGAATGCCCCAGCACCTCATGGATATGCCCCAGCAGCTCATGGATATGCCCCAGCTCACACATGGATATGCCCCAGCTCACTCATGGATTTGCCCCAGCACCTCATGCTATGCCCAGCTCACACATGGATTTGCCCCAGCACCTCATGGAATGCCCCAGCTCACACATGGATTTGCCCCAGCACCTCATGGAATGCCCCAGCTCACACATGGATTTGCCCCAGCACCTCATGGAATGCCCCAGCTCACACATGGATTTGCCCCAGCTCACACATGGATTTGCCCCAGCTCCTCATGGAATGCCCCAGCTCACACATGGATTTGCCCCAGCTCCTCATGGAATGCCCCAACTCACACATGGATTTGCCACAGCACCTCATGGAATGCCCCAGCTCACACATGGATATGCCCCAGCACCTCATGGAATGCCCCAGCTCACACATGGATTTGCCCCAGCTCCTCATGGAATGCCCCAGCTCACACATGGATTTGCCCCAGCTCACTCATGGATATGCCCCAGCTCACTCATGGATATGCCCCAGCTCACACATGGATTTGCCCCAGCTCCTCATGGAATGCCCCAGCACCTCATGGATATGCCCCAGCAGCTCATGGATATGCCCCAGCTCACACATGGATTTGCCCCAGCACCTCATGGAATGCCCCAGCTCACACATGGATTTGCCCCAGCACCTCATGGAATGCCCCAGCTCACACATGGATTTGCCCCAGCACCTCATGGAATGCCCCAGCTCACACATGGATTTTCCCCAGCACCTCATGGAATGCCCCAGCTCACACATGGATTTGCCCCAGCACCTCCTGGAATGCCCCAGCTCACACATGGATTTGCCCCAGCACCTCATGGAATGCCCCAGCTCACACATGGATTTGCCCCAGCTCCTCATGGAATGCCCCAGCAGCTCATGGAATGCCCCAGCACATGGATACTGCCAGGCCCCCAGCTCACCTCCGCCGCGTGTTCTGTTCGCTCCCTCTGAGTGTCCGGCGGCGCGCAGCTTGGGCGCTCGCCTGGGAGAGCCACGTGACCAGCCGCGATTGGCTGGTGACGTGTTTCCTCCAGGCGAGCGCCGAAGCTGCATGCTTCGGACGCTCGCAGGGAGCGAATACGTGCGGGGGGTGAGACACCCGCCCTTAGGGTGACGGTGTCACCCTAAAGGCGGGTGTCACTTGGTGCGGGCCGCACCCCCCGCCCCCACGTTACGACGCCACTGCCGCCACACTCAGTGGAGGTGCCCCGTCCGGAGCTCTTTCGTGCGAGTCAGTTATGTCCGAAATCGACAATTCAGACTCTAAATCCATTGAGCCCCGTGAGTGACCTCATGGAATGCCCCAGCTCACACATGGATTTGCCCCAGCTCCTCATGGAATGCCCCAGCACCTCATGGATATGCCCCAGCAGCTCATGGATATGCCCCAGCTCACACATGGATATGCCCCAGCTCACTCATGGATTTGCCCCAGCTCCTCATGGAATGCCCCAGCTCACACATGGATTGCCCCAGCACCTCATGGAATGCCCCAGCTCACACATGGATTTGCCCCAGCACCTCATGGAATGCCCCAGCTCACACATGGATTTGCCCCAGCACCTCCTGGAATGCCCCAGCTCACACATGGATTTGCCCCAGCACCTCCTGGAATGCCCCAGCTCACACATGGATTTGCCCCAGCACCTCATGGAATGCCCCAGCTCACACATGGATATGCCCCAGCTCACACATGGATATGCCCCAGCACACACATGGATTTGCCCCAGCACCTCATGGAATGCCCCAGCTCACACATGGATTTGCCCCAGCACCTCATGGAATGCCCCAGCTCACACATGAATTTGCCCCAGCTCCTCATGGCATGCCCCAGCAGCTCATGGATATGCCCCAGCTCACTCATGGATATGCCCCAGCTCACTCATGGATATGCCCCAGCTCACACATGGATTTGCCCCAGCTCCTCATGGAATGCCCCAGCACCTCATGGATATGCCCCAGCAGCTCATGGATATGCCCCAGCTCACACATGGATATGCCCCAGCTCACTCATGGATTTGCCCCAGCACCTCATGCTATGCCCCAGCTCACACATGGATTTGCCCCAGCACCTCATGGAATGCCCCAGCTCACACATGGATTTGCCCCAGCACCTCATGGAATGCCCCAGCTCACACATGGATTTGCCCCAGCTCACACATGGATTTGCCCCAGCTCCTCATGGAATGCCCCAGCTCACACATGGATTTGCCCCAGCTCCTCATGGAATGCCCCAACTCACACATGGATTTGCCACAGCACCTCATGGAATGCCCCAGCTCACACATGGATATGCCCCAGCACCTCATGGAATGCCCCAGCTCACACATGGATTTGCCCCAGCTCCTCATGGAATGCCCCAGCTCACACATGGATTTGCCCCAGCTCACTCATGGATATGCCCCAGCTCACACATGGATTTGCCCCCGCTCCTCATGGAATGCCCCAGCACCTCATGGATATGCCCCAGCAGCTCATGGATATCCCCAGCTCACACATGGATATGCCCCAGCTCACTCATGGATTGCCCCAGCTCCTCATGGAATGCCCCAGCTCACACATGGAGTTGCCCCAGCACCTCATGGAATGCCCCAGCTCACACATGGATATGCCCCAGCACCACATGGAATGCCCCAGCTCACACATGGATTTGCCCCAGCTCCTCATGGAATGCCCCAGCTCACACATGGATTTGCCCCAGCTCCTCATGGAATGCCCCAGCTCACACATGGATTTGCCCCAGCTCCTCATGGAATGCCCCAGCTCACACATGGATTTGCCCCAGCTCCTCATGGAATGCCCCAGCTCACACATGGTTTGCCCCAGCACCTCATGGAATGCCCCAGCTCACACATGGATTTGCCCCAGCACCTCATGGAATGCCCCAGCTCACACATGGATTTGCCCCAGCACCTCATGGAATGCCCCAGCTCACACATGGATTTGCCCCAGCACCTCATGGAATGCCCCAGCTCACACATGGATTTGCCCCAGCACCTCCTGGAATGCCCCAGCTCACACATGGATTTGCCCCAGCACCTCATGGAATGCCCCAGCTCACACATGGATTTGCCCCAGCTCCTCATGGAATGCCCCAGCAGCTCATGGAATGCCCCAGCACATGGATACTGCCAGGCCCCCAGCTCACCTTCGCCGCGTGTTCTGTTCGCTCCCTCTGAGCGTCCGGCGGCGCGCAGCTTGGGCGCTCGCCTGGGAGAGCCACGTGACCAGCCGCGATTGGCTGGTGACGTGTTTCCTCCAGGCGAGCGCCGAAGCTGCATGCTTCGGACGCTCGCAGAGAGCGAATACGTGGCGGGGGGTGAGACACCCGCCCTTAGGGTGACGGTGTCACCCTAAAGGCGGGTGTCACTTGGTGCGGGTCGCACCCCCCGCCCCCACGTTACGACGCCACTGCCGCCACACTCAGTGGAGGTGCCCCGTCCGGAGCTCTTTCGTGCGAGTCAGTTATGTCCGAAATCGACAATTCAGACTCTAAATCCATTGAGCCCCGTGAGTGACCTCATGGAATGCCCCAGCTCACACATGGATTTGCCCCAGCACCTCATGGAATGCCCCAGCTCACACATGAATTTGCCCCAGCTCCTCATGGCATGCCCCAGCAGCTCATGGATATGCCCCAGCTCACTCATGGATATGCCCCAGCTCACTCATGGATATGCCCCAGCTCACACATGGATTTGCCCCAGCTCCTCATGGAATGCCCCAGCACCTCATGGATATGCCCCAGCAGCTCATGGATATGCCCCAGCTCACACATGGATATGCCCCAGCTCACTCATGGATTTGCCCCAGCACCTCATGCTATGCCCCAGCTCACACATGGATTTGCCCCAGCACCTCATGGAATGCCCCAGCTCACACATGGATTTGCCCCAGCACCTCATGGAATGCCCCAGCTCACACATGGATTTGCCCCAGCACCTCATGGAATGCCCCAGCTCACACATGGATTTGCCCCAGCTCACACATGGATTTGCCCCAGCTCCTCATGGAATGCCCCAGCTCACACATGGATTTGCCCCAGCTCCTCATGGAATGCCCCAACTCACACATGGATTTGCCACAGCACCTCATGGAATGCCCCAGCTCACACATGGATATGCCCCAGCACCTCATGGAATGCCCCAACTCACACATGGATTTGCCCCAGCTCCTCATGGAATGCCCCAGCTCACACATGGATTTGCCCCAGCTCACTCATGGATATGCCCCAGCTCACACATGGATTTGCCCCAGCTCCTCATGGAATGCCCCAGCACCTCATGGATATGCCCCAGCAGCTCATGGATATGCCCCAGCTCACACATGGATATGCCCCAGCTCACTCATGGATTTGCCCCAGCTCCTCATGGAATGCCCCAGCTCACACATGGATTTGCCCCAGCACCTCATGGAATGCCCCAGCTCACACATGGATTTGCCCCAGCACCTCATGGAATGCCCCAGCTCACACATGGATTTGCCCCAGCACCTCATGGAATGCCCCAGCTCACACATGGATTTGCCCCAGCACCTCATGGAATGCCCCAGCTCACACATGGATTTGCCCCAGCACCTCCTGGAATGCCCCAGCTCACACATGGATTTGCCCCAGCACCTCCTGGAATGCCCCAGCTCACACATGGATTTGCCCCAGCACCTCATGGAATGCCCCAGCTCACACATGGATTTGCCCCAGCTCCTCATGGAATGCCCCAGCAGCTCATGGAATGCCCCAGCACATGGATACTGCCAGGCCCCCAGCTCACCTCCGCCGCGTGTTCTGTTCGCTCCCTCTGAGCGTCCGGCGGCGCGCAGCTTGGGCGCTCGCCTGGGAGAGCCACGTGACCAGCCGCGATTGGCTGGTGACGTGTTTCCTCCAGGCGAGCGCCGAAGCTGCATGCTTCGGACGCTCGCAGGGAGCGAATACGTGGCGGGGGGTGAGACACCCGCCCTTAGGGTGACGGTGTCACCCTAAAGGCGGGTGTCACTTGGTGCGGGCCGCATCCCCCGCCCCCACGTTACGACGCCACTGCCGCCACACTCAGTGGAGGTGCCCCGTCCGGAGCTCTTTCGTGCGAGTCAGTTATGTCCGAAATCGACAATTCAGACTCTAAATCCATTGAGTCCCGTGAGTGTGGTGAAGGTGAATCCCGCCCCGGCCGGGACTTCGGTGCCGGTTTCGGGACCATCTTGGCTGAAGATTTTTTTGTGGTTTTTCCGGTCATTACAAACTTGTCCATGTCGCCACTCAGAGTCAAAAGTGAGCTGAGGGGTTCCTCCCGCTCAAGGCCTGCGGGTCTCCATGGGTGGCGAGTCACAAAAATTGAAGTGCGATACCGAAAAGTGAGGCGCCCCAGGTGACCCTGGGACTAATAAAATTTTTCCAACTGGTCAGATGCAAAAAATTGTTAGCGTCAATGCGTCGCCCCCCTGGTGGGGAGACTACGAAAAATTGTGATGGGCAGTTATGTTCTAGAAAGGGTGCCCCCAGTCAATGGATTGTGCGGTGGAGAAAAAATTAAAGAGAAAAGTGCCCCCTTGCCAAAGGGGACAGAAAAATTGAAGCTTGAATTAAGGAGAAAATTGCCCCCCTGCCAAAGGGGACAGAAAAAATTGAAGTTTAAAGATGGTTATTGTGTAGCAAGGTAGAAAAGCATCCCCTGACTAAGGGGGACAGAAAAATTATACCAAGAGCAGATCTGAGACGGTTAAAGTTCGGTCCGTGATCACCCCAGGGGACGTTGGGACTCTGCGTAGTTGGTGACCCGACAGTAAGGCCCCCCAAATTGTTGCGTGCCCCAGGGGAACCCCAGGGCGGAAAAATTGAGGGACAGTCGCCTGATTCCTCTCCGTTTCGTCGTGTTTGGCTTGCGCTGGGGGCCGTTACTCCACCATGCAGCCTCTGCAAAATGGCGGCCTGCTGTGTCAGTCTTTGCCCCAGTTATTAGTGAGGTGAGTCTTTGCCCCGGGTATAAGGAGGACACCGTACCTGCTTGTTAGGTGACCGAGTGGCGGCCAACCGGGACCGGCAGCATCGTTCAGGCCGACCTCTCAGTTCGCCGCGGCCGGTGTCTGGAAGCACGGCGCCCCACCTCGTGCCTACCGCAAGATGGCGGCTTCTCCCGCCCGTCTCAGCTCAGCCCCCGCCTGTAGTGTGCAGATCCGGCGATCGTCCTCACTCTAGACCGATTGGGCTGTCACAACCGGGGTCACAGGAAAGGAGAAAAAGCTGTGGTTCCGAAAGTCCCGCCTAGCGTAGGCTGGGACGGGTGGCGCAATTGCGGCCTGGTGACTCCGGGGCTTAATTTGCTGCTTGTCCGGGTCCAGCCGGGGAAAAAAAATCAGATTCCGATGCAGCAGAGAATGAACGAGCTCCAGCTAGTAGCTCTATCACCGTTGGTAGCAGAATTCCGCTCAGCAGAAGCTTAATTGCTATCTCTACACGGAGCTCGATTTAAAAGCGGCCATACTCTTGGCCCGCCCCCCGGAAGTCTGTACCCGCGTTTTAACGCAAAGATCATAAAAGAGCCCTTAAACCTTTAAGGTTTAATGCAAATGTAAATGTTTTCCTCATTTCGTTGTAGTACACTTTGCATACACATTGCATGTACGGGTTGAGAATCACTCAACCAGAATTCCAAAAAACCGAAATAATCTGAAAAACAACATTTCCAGAGCCTTTCAGTCATTGTTTTTCAGCACCCTAGCCCACCTCCTGCTGTGTCCATGCGTCGTTTCCTGATCCTCCAGGCTGGCCACCATGTCCCTCTGCGCCACTGTGTTCCTCAAGGGTCTCGCTGCGCAGCATCACAGCCCTCGTTTTGTGTGGAATCCTAGTGGGATTCCAAAATCCAAAATCACCTGAAATCCAAAATGCACATGGTGCCCGAGCATTTCATATACGGGATGCTCAAGATGTATGTGTGTATATAGGAATATATATGTATATTTTTTCTAAAATAAACAACTAAATGGTTACAGTTGCAAATTCAAAACAACCGTAGTGCTTTGCTCGCACTCTCTCTATATGTATGTACTGTATGCAGGGGTAAGGTTGAGCAGAAATGCGTGGGAACACAGTTCCCCCACTCTTTTTTTTTTTTTTAGAAGGAACGCTGTTCCCTTTCGGAACACACACTATCAGGTCTATTCAATTATAATTATTTTATTATTGTCATCATTTATATAATGTATCCGCAGTTCAATGAAAGTTGAAAACCAGGAGAATTGGCAGGAAAAGAGAACAATCTACACCAAATAGCCGATTTGGAAAGTGAGATAAATGGGAGAATTTTTCTGGTTTGGCTATTTTTACCTAGAATTTTCACTTCTCCAGTCATTCTCCTGAGTTTTACCTTTATTGAATAGACCTGTATAAAGATTTTATTAGGTTCGAATCATATGTTTTCTTATTAAATCACCAGAAATATATGATATTTATGACAATTGTGATAAGGAAGGATTTCCTAGAACCCAGTCATTCTTTATGTTGAAACATTGATATCAAATTTGCATGTGGGGTGGTGAGTTAAGCGCGACATGTCAATGATTAATGGAGCAGCAGAAATCTTGGAGAGATCCAGCTCTTATTTTTTTAGTACTAGACCCCTGACAGTATATACAGTAGAATATGTGTTTGTGTGTGTCGATACCTAAAGCACAAGAGAAATTGTTTGTGCTCAATCCCATTATTTACGGGCGGCTGAAAACATAATTGTCATATTTTACAAACAGAAGAAAACAGGGGTCAAGTCCTGGGAAAAAAAGTGAGGGAACTCACCCACGAATTCCACAACCCCTATTACCTGAAGAAAAAATATATATATCACGAGTATAGCCGGACGAGCCGGTGATACCATTTTTATTGGGTTAACTTTACATTTAAAAGACAAGCTTTCAAGAGTGTAAACTGGAAACTATACTGATCAGTGAAAGGTATCACTACGTACAGGTATACTCGCGATTTTGGCAACTGGACTAACGCGTTTTATATATAATCTATATATATATCCAGGCACAGACCCCCCAGAATTATATACACAGCACTGGACCCCCAGAATAATATACACGGCACTGGTTATATGGATATATTTTCCCAGCTCTCATGGATAATGCCCCCAGCTCTAATGGATAATGCCCCCAGCTCTCATGGATAATGCCCCCAGGTCTCATGGATATATACCCCAGGTCTCATGGATAATGCCCCCAGGTCTCATGGATAATGCCCCAGGTCTCATGGATATTGCCCCCAGGTCTCATGGATAATGCCCCCAGGTCTCATGGATAATGCCCCAGGTCTCATGGATATTGCTCCCAGGTCTCATGGATAATGCCCCAGGTCTCATGGATAGTGCCCCCAGGTCTCATGGATAATGCCCCCAGGTCTCATGGATAGTGCCCCCAGGACAGGTCTCATGGATAGTGCCCCCAGGACAGGTCTCATGGAATGCCCCCCAGCGTTTCATGGATAGTGCCCCCTGGACAGGTCTCATGGAATGCCCCCCAGCATTTCATGGATAGTGCCCCCAGCTCAACTTTCTGCGCCCGGCGGCCACGTGCTTCCTGTTAGAATGGCCGCTGACAGGAAGTGCAGCCGCTCGCCTGGGATCGATGAAACAGGCAGGCGAGCGGCTCCACTTCCTGTCAGCGGGCCATTCTAACAGGAAGCACGCGGCCGCCGGCAATGTGCGGCGGCCGCCTGCTCCAGCCTTTCGGGCTCGGGCCACAGCGTTTCCGCTGCGTTCCCGCAGCGTTTCCGCTGTGGGAGAAGTGCGGGAACGCCGTTCCCGCGTGTTCCCGCTCGACTCGAGCCCTGGAAGAAAATCAATATACCAGCGCAATACTCCTACCTTATATGAAAAAAAGAGGTTTCTGGATCAATTTTTTGGGCAAAATATGTTAAGTTCCCCTGCCACAGTGATTATTATTATTATCTTTTATTTATATAGCGCCACATATTCTGCAGCGCTTTACAAGATCAGTGTACAAGGGGTTGATACATTGGAATATCATACATGGATGATATGACCTGATTCAGGGGGACCCTGTTCCCAAGGGAACTTACAATCTATGACATGTACAAGTATTTTGTGAGGTAGGCGCATCCATATCATTAGATGTCTTGCCCATGGACACTCACTGGTGGAGTCTACTGAGTGGGATTGAGTCGGCTTTCCATGATTGTAGATCAGTGACATGGTGGTAATGTTGAACCTGCTTCTCGTAAAGTCGAGACTTCTCCGCAGTTGTATTGCAGGGATCTGCTGAATGGGATTTTGACTTGCTTCTCCCCAGTCGAAGGGCAGAGACGTTACCACTGGACTCCACAGCCGATATTGTGTGGTAGGAGTGGCCCAGTCAGAGTCCTGACCTCAACCCGATTGAAATGCTATGGCATGACCTTAAGAGAGCGATTCACACCAGACATCCCAAGAATATTGCTACACTGAAACAGTTTTGTGAAGAGGAGTGGTCCAAAATTACTCCAGATCGTTGTGCAGGTCTGATCTGCAACTACAGGAAACGTTTGGTTGAGGTTATTGCTGCCAAAGGAGGCTCAACCAGTTATTAAGTCCAAAGGTTCACATACTTTTTCCACCCTGCACTGTGAATGTTTACATTTCTGTTCAATAAACACATGAAAACATATAATGTTTGTGTTGTATTATTTTAAGCAGACTGTGTTTTTCAAATTGTTGTGACTTAGATGAAGATCAGAGCACATTTTATGACCAATTCATGCAAAAGTCCTCGTAATCCCAAAGGGTTCACATACTTTTTCTTGCCACTGTATATCTCTTTATATCCTTGTCTCTCTGTCTGTGCATCCTCAGATCTGTCTATCTATTATTATATAACCATAGATAGCTACACTTGGGTATAAAAAATACGGATGTAACTCCTAAACATGTTCTCACATTAGGTGCTAACTCTATTTTGTCTCCTCTTTAATGTGCTCATAAAATATGGATTGTGCAGGCAGAGCATGAAAAGCGAGTTTATGATGTTATTACAAATAACCTGCAGGATTAAGCATTACAAGTCTTTACAAAGATGCTAAAAAATACTAGCTGGGACATAAACGTGTTTTTTTCCCTCTGATCTCCTTTAGATAATTGGAGGTTAAATGAACATACTGTTGATAAGCGGCGTGCGGTGCTTTATCTGCTGCTCGGCTCTTACTCGTCACCCTTTCTCTTGTTGGTTGGAGTCCTTGCCAAATTGACAAACACTGTCATTAAGTGTTTCATCAGCTTCGCTCTCTTCACCTGATGCCACTTATATCTCCGTCTTCCCCGGGGACCGAGACAAGCAGCTGAGAGTCACAACAGCACCAGAAGTGGGATGACTCGAAATAACCTGTTACCTGCCAGAGCAAGCTGGAGCACACACAGCCAGAAATTCCCTTAATGGAACAAAAGGGTTAAGGCATTTGCAGATATTGTGCTTAGATCAGGGGTCAGCAACCTTGGCCCTACATATGTTTTGGAACTACATTTCCCATGAGTCCCAGCCGATCTACTGAGTGGCTGAGCTTTATGGGAGATGTGGTTCCAAAACATCTGGAGGGCCAAGGTTCACAAAGAAGAGAACATATAATCATTAAACCCTTAAGGACCAAGGGTCTTTAAAGTCAATGCATTTATGACGGAACAGTTGGTCTTTAAGGGGTTAATACGATAACAAATGGCTTTATTTTATAAAGGGAACTCATAGGGTCAGATTACATTCCTAACGCTAAAAGGGGGACACTAACGGGGAAAACCTGGGCCTGCAGATTTCCCAGTAGCGTCCCCATTTTAGTGTTAGATTCCAGAGGAGGCGCTACCACAGCCCTTGCCCTGAAAAGAAGTGCTACCCTCAGTGATACTTGCAGTAGCGCTTACGCGAGTATCACCTCCTGGAGTCCATAGAACTCCAAGGAAGGTTACGCTGCTGGTATGTGATTTCTGCTTAATCTTGCTCGCGCAGTGCCATGTAATGATCGTGGAGGGGACTGGGGACTGTTTGTCCCCATTCTCACTCTAAAAAAACAGACAAGGTGGTGTATTGCCGCAGATTATGTATACGAACAGTGCAGCAGCAGGGACACAAACACACACTCCCAAGTGTGGATAATATAATAATAATTTATATTAGATTATATGCACTTTGACAAAGACCGTTGGTCGAAATGCGTTAGTGCCGTACTATTAAATTATTTTAAACTTATTTGACGTCCTGCTCGCGGTGTATTTCGGGAATCCAATATTCTAACATATGGACCGGGTTACCATTGGAGATTGACATATTTGGGATGCGTTGGTGAGATTACCATCCACAAAATCATATGCTTTTACAGTTTAGAGCCGGCTTTATGTGGCTCTCGAAAAAGTGAGTTGACTACTGAGCGTTTTTCAATGAAAGTGTGATAAGGATATACTGCGCAATGTGTGTCCCATATTATATTTTCTAGATTGCTTGAATTGCAACTCATGTTCTGGACGGTTTTTGCAACCGTGAGGACTCTATACAACCCATTCTCACTCTGTTCGTGGCTAGGCAAAACAGCGGAATGGGCCACCATTCTCGCTGAGATGAGAGGTGAATTTTGGATTTATTGGGGTGGTTTTTAGGGGCTGCTGAATATTTCTGCAAAAGTGGAATCCGTTGGCACCAACCTTTAGTTGTTGCTAAAATATTTTTTAGTGCATCAGTGCAGTAATTAGCACTAGCACTTTGTAATACCTTACTTATCGAAACACTAATTAATGATTGCGCTCCTCATATTAAGTATAGGATGCACAAGGTACAGTAAACTCGCGCAAGCTAGCGCAATCATTGATGCCCTAATGGATTTTTAAAGGGTTTAGTCTTTGGAAGGTAATATGGGGGCCATGTGCTAAAGGCACGTATCCTGGGGGGTAACAGTTACGTATCTGAACAATACACTTAGCGTTCAGTGCAATCTAGTCCATAATCTTTAGCAAACATGTGGCCAGAGTTTCACGATGATTGGGGAGCGAGCTCCCACATTCTACAAACGTGCTGGTAATGCTCATGCGGTGTGAATTTTAATTAAAATATTTTTTAGATTTCCGTTATATTTTTTTATATTTACTGATGAAATGCAAAACTGATCTGGTCTTGAGCCCTTGAATTTTGTGGATCAAACAAATGGATTCAAAATGTTTGAAGATGATTCGTCACAAGTCTGCCTTTCGCAGGTTACGAGGGTACTTATATGTCAAGAAGGAGGGGTGATCTACAAATCATTGTCAAATTGTGTTTGTGTACTATAAGCATACACATGCATGCTACATTTAACTGGACAGTTACGCGTTGGAGAATCGTCAAAGGTGCCATGTTTCTATAATATTAAAGGGACAAGGTCATATCAAATTAAGTCACATACGCATAATCATTACTGACACATATACTGTATATAGTATTAGATCTGCTGCATGAATATCCAGGCAAATGACCAATGGGGCCTATATATCACGTCACATTTGTATCATATTCACCTTGTGTGGCCATATCTGGATCGGGATATATGTATAGATGGTAAATTTTGGTAAATGATGGCCCAGGTATTTTAAAGAAGTTCATATTGTGTATATAAAGGGAAACTGTGTTAAATCAGAGGTCAATTCCTAAGAAAAGAAGTGTGGCAACTCACCAAGATTTTTGTCCTTCAATCAGCAATTATCTCACACTTAATACACACACACACTCAAATCTGATATATTTCTGTACTTCATGCTGCACTTATTCCCGCGGCTCTCTGTAACTCTTCCGGGAGTCCTGCATCACGTGACACAGCAGCCAGGAAGCTGTTTGACTGTGGCTGCTCCATCCTCACTGTGTGTGTGTGAGATGGAAGGGAGCCTCGAGGTTGGTATTATTTACTTGTGGGGGCGCCTGCTTTCGGCCCCCCCGTCAGGCGCCCGGCCCGGGGTCACGTGCCCCCCTCTGCCCCCCCTTGCTACGCCACTGGTTAAGCATTATGACTGACTATTATTCTTCATTATTATTACTGTTGGTATGACTGATTCCTATTGTTCTTTAATGTAAATCTGTCAAAATTTTGCAAGAGAAAAACCTCAAACAATAACCCCTCCTGACCTCCTTCACACTGCCTTCTTCCCATTGTAACCATTTAGTTTGATTTTAAATTCCTTTGCATTCAGCTCTGGTCCTGAAATCAGATGCTGCCAGCTTCCTGTAAGCCACAGCTGACACGTGTCTCTCAAGCATTTTGGAATATGTGAGAATTCAATGTCTGCAGGAAGGGAAATGGAGCAGGGGAGACGCGATCCCTTCCAGCTGCATGTACACATGCTGGGAAAGCTGGGCACCCTTTTAAGGGAAGTGCTGCACAGAGCCTGTATGTCTCTGTGCAGCATGTCACATGCTGGGGCTTCACAGAGTCTCCAGCATTATCCATACTGTGCTTTGAAGCTGTCGGTGGAGCATCAGGCTGCAGCAAGACACATCCAGAGCTTAAGTAATTCTGAAATTTATAAGGCTCCAAAAATTCCAAGTTTTGGAGTCTTCTGAATTTCAGAATTTCGGATAAGGGGCATCCATCCTGCATAGTCTCCTGTCACTATTGTTGCTATGTAAACCATTTTTGTTTTTTCCTTTTGTTACTTTATATTAATTGTTTCTCCATGGTTTTGTAGATTATACACCAAATGATAGTTCTGGATTGCGCAATTTCTTCATACACGGATCAAACATTGGAATTTAATATGTTGTCTAATATTATTATTATTTAATTATATAGCGCCAGCATATTTTGCAGCGCTGTACAATATAGACAGGGTTACAATACATTGCACAACAATTGACAAACCAGTACAGGAGGAAGCGAAGGCCCTATTCCCATGGGAATTTACAATCTAGAAGGGTTGTGGGTTGGAAACAGGAGGAGAGGACTGCAAGGTGAGAGTGATGGACTGCAAGATGAGAGCAATGGACTGCAAGGTGAGTGTGATGGACTGGTTGCATCAGTGAGTCGGGTGGTAGGCTTCCCTAAATAGGAATGTCTTAAGGCAGCGTTTGAAGGAAGGGAAACTAGGGGAAAGTCAAGTCTAATAGGGAATGTGCCCATTTTACTACCTTTTGTTTATCGAGTCAATATATGCTTTCTTATGAGATGTGGAAATAAAGTCTTGAAAGTTCTGAAAATCAGTACAGATCCCAATATGAACAATTAGCAATCTATTTAATTGGGTCATTGCTAAAAAAAAGTCTATTTCTCTACATATGATTTTTTTTAAATATTTGCATATTTCCATATACATACAGAATACTGCAGAATACAAAAATAAATCTCCATAGTGGCTCCGAACCATCTCCACAGGATAACCTATCTGTAATCTTATAGATATTAAAACATCATACAGATATTAAAACTTCTTATAGAGGTTAAAAAATTGAACAGGTGTAATATGAAAATGAGGGCTATCCTGCCTCACTTTAATATATATATAAATTTAAATTAAATATAATTTTAGCCCTGATAAATGTTCTATGGGTGACACCCACCGTACCCACCGTTACCCACCGTAACATCTGTCTTGTAATGCATATACTGTAAATGCTATAAGATTGTATGGAGAAGATTGTGCAGTGATAATAGATACATATATAATGTTCCTTACCCCTGCACTCACGGACTTCAGCAAGATCCATGGCCCGGAGCTCAGCCCACTGAGGAATGTAGAGAGAGGACAAGAGCTAGCACTCCAAGGACTTAAAAACAGTAATACTTTATTATAACATATAAAAAATAATATAGGGGTGCTAGCTCCGAAATGTCGCCGAAATGTAACCGGACACTGAAATTCAGCGTACAGTGACATTTCGGGCTATTCAGAAAGCAGGCAGTTCGCCAAACTTTGGCCAATTGCCTGCACATATGGTGTCTGTTCGAAGGCAGTGAAATCCCCCATAGAGAAGCAATGGTTAATCTATTCAGAGACACCGAACAGCAGTGAAAAGTTGCCGAAATGCCCTGCTGTTCGGTGTTTTCATTCGGAAGGTTTATTCAGGCAAACCCCATAGGCTTCAATGTTAAAAATAGTCCTGGTTTTATTCAATATCTAATAAATTGTTTATTATTTTAATCTGCAGTAAAAAGTCTCTTTATTTATAGATTTTTTTAAGTCTTTTAGGCATTTTTGAGAATTTTTTAAGCATTTTTTTTTAATCATTTTTTTCATTTTATCTTAACAGACCTTTTTATTATCATTCATTGGATCGTATATGTAAATTTCAGACATTTTCGTTCAGTAGCTTTTTCCAGACAGCGTTTCAATTTTGAAACTTTCAAGCGTACTGTTTTGTTGGTTTTTACTTTACCCCATTCGTCAGCGTGTCGGCTTTTTCCGGGGCCTGGTCTGTATTGTGATCGACGGCTCGACGGATTTTTCCGGCGTGTTCGGAGTGTTTTTTCTTGCGATTCCGGTGGGTCTTCGGTGGGTTTTCGGCGGGATTTCGGCGGGTTTGCGACAGGTTTTCCCTGCACTCTGGGGACCCTGCGGTGAATTCAGCATTCACCTCAGGGTCCCCGGAGTGCAGGGAAGTACGGGGAACGAGAGAGCAACGAAATGTTGGCGACATTTCGGTGCTCTCTGAATAAACCCTTATATAATTTAATTCTAGGCCGTTTATTATTTTCTATACGGTATAATAAAGTATTACTGTTTTAAAGTCCTTGGAGTGCTAGCTCTTGTCCACTCTCTCTCTCTATGGCCCCTATTACATTCTTTGCGCAATTTCGCTCGCACAGCGCAAATTTTTTGCGCACATCGGCCAGCGTTATCACGTGAAAATTAACGGTGGTATTACGATCTGAACGCATTTTCTCATCTGTCCGAAAATAACGTTCGTAGAAATGATGCGCAAAACAAAGAGTAATACGTGCGCAGTAACGTTGCGCACGTAAATCTGTGTGCGGACTGTTTTTTTTTGCGGAATTCAGCCAATCAGAATTAAGAACCTTAATCGACATCAATTTACCTTAATTAACTCACTTAAGTTTTTGCGCCTGTCAAAGTAAATCTGAGTATATATGCTGCATCAATAATAAAAACACGCACGAATTCACAATTTTATTGTTTGGGTATGTGTAGAATGTGTAACTATACTGTGCTGTATTTTTTTTTCGTGCTGGTGTTTTTCGTTTCAGCCAGAACGTTCAGATTTGCAGTTACCACCAGCTTTTCAAAGACGTTAAAACTATGCGCGCAAACGTCGTTCGTAAAAAGATGTGCATCACTTGTAATGCTATCCATGTACCAGCGCACGAACGCATTTGCGCACACAATGTTAACCCCTTCACTGCTGAGCCATTTCAAGTCTTAAAAAAAATGTGTTTTTCTTTTTTTTATTATTATTTTTATTATGCTTTTTCTTTACTTTATATATGGTCATGTTTGTTATCATTGGAAAGGCCATGCTCTGCTAGCTGCCAATAATCGGGAGATATCGGGGTTCAAAGGAAATCCCCATCTCTACCCTATCTTTCCTTAGGAGTCAATGAGGACGTTCCCCACACGTCCTCCGCAGTGAAAGGGTTAAGTATAGGATGCGCACAGTTCATCACGTTCGCGCAGGTCCATCCGTGTTAAACGACAACGCGCATCGTTTGCGCGAACGTTGTAATACGACGTTCTGCGCAAAGGGTTTTGCCCCACGCGTTAATGCGTTTTTGCGCACGCGTTAAAAATTGCGCGAAGAATGTAATAGGTTCCGGAATATATATATATTTTGCCCCATTTTTATTTTAGGATACTATTGTGGCACAGTGGACGTTTTATCATTTTATGCTTATAACTCTTTACTTGCAGTATTTTAATCGAGCCCCAATGATTTGAGCAGAGCATATTGTGTGATCGCAGATCCCTGTTTATGCACATCCAGAAGAATAAGCCGTCTCACTGCAAAAGGTCAAGTAAGAGGTGAAATGTATTGTACGAAGGTCAGGAGCACGATGGGTTTGTTTGTCTGTCAGATCCAGCTTGAATCACCTCGTATGCATTGTTCTAGTGAAGTTCAATTGTGCTGCATAAAGGATCAGAATAGAAATAATTATAAAACAGATGACATGCCGAGGGAACAACAGTTGGATAAAACAGTTGTTCTAATAAAATGCAGCACCTGCCGCGGTCCCTGCTGAAAGAAACCATTACTCCCAGCTAATGGATATTAAAAACCATACAGCTCTCTGTAAGAGACAAGCTCGGTATTATAATAGCATAAAGCTGATTGCATTTCACTCTAATCTAGACCAAACGAACACGCATGATGCTGAGAACTAACATGAGGTTAGGAGAGTACACCAAGAAGGTAATAAAAGGTAGGGATATCCTCCAGTAAGGTATTCCTTCAGTATGACACCTTCATATACCCACCAACAGTACACACATGACAAATGGGAAATACATTATTCTATAATTAAACTCTATTAGCCTAGGTAGTAACCTAAAAACAAGCTTTAGGAGTTCCATATTATTCTATAACCAATGTTTATGTTAGTTCTTCTAAAGCTTGGTTATAGGCTATCAGGGTTATTCAGAGAGAGATGAAAACCAGGAGAATTGCCCTGAGAATGAACAATCTAGACCAAATAGCCGATTTGGAAAGTGCGATAAATGGGAGAATTTTTCTGGTTTGGCTATTTTGACCTAGAATTTTCACTTCTCCAGTCATTCTCCTGCTTTTCACCTCTCTCCGAATAACCCTGTATATCTGCCTATAGCCAAGCTTCATTTGGATTATGTTAGCCTGAAAAAATTCTAACCATACTAATCTGTTATAACACACAACTCACAACTCCTGAGTCTTTGACACTGACACACACACTAATATATATACATATATATAATATAAACAGCAAAGAGGTTGCACTCAACCTAAACTAAGCGGGTGCATCTAAAACATTAAAAACAAATCACCAGGAAAGAGCACTCCGTATTAATGACCACCTTCTTCCATCATTTTCTGTGGCAAAATGCAGCACAGAACTCTGGGGATGACATGCAAATGACGTCTGCAATTTCCTTTTTTTTTTGCATCCTGGGTCTGCTTTCACATAGAATCCTTCATTCAATGCCATGCCATACTAGATGGCTTTTTTTTAGCAGAGATCAGGTTTATGCAACTGGTCAAAGCCACTCCACAGTATCTCACAGAAGTGAGTACACCCCTCACATTTTTGTAAATATTTTATTCTATATTTTCATGTGACAACAATGAAGAAATGACACTTTGCTACAATGTAAAGTAGTGAGTCTACAGCTTGTATAACCGTGTCAATTTGCTGTCCTCTCAAAATACAGTTGTGTTCAAAATTATTCAACCCACAATGCTGTAAAGGGTTTTAGGGAATTTAGTGTACATTTGTAATTGTATTCAGAATGAAATCCTACAAGGACTTTTTAAAGAACCATATGTGTCAGGGATCTGTACCTGTATGTGAGCAAGAACCTGCCCTGCATGTACGCATACAGGAAAAGTGCTGTTTCAGTCCTGTCCAGCACCTATATGGGTTAATTCCAAGTGAAACGTAAAAGCACCAACACACACCACACCCCCCTGTCTAATAAAAGAGAAACTCCCACTCCTGCAACTTGACTTCTCATTGCAAGTCAAAACCTTGTGCTATAGAGACCTGTTGTATGTTCCAGTTGATAATTGTGTACCAGACCCTGATTTACCCTCGACCTTGCTGCCCACCTATTCGACCCTCGGACCGTCCAGACCATTCTACCTCGTAATCCTATTTGTACCGCGCTATGGACTGTTACCAACCAGCCTATTCTAAGGTACAGTCTATACATTCCTGCCAAAAGGGCTCAAATACCCAGCAATTGGGTCCCACCACAGCGTATGCCAGGTGCCACCCTGACAATATGCAACTAAAATGACATCAATTGGTTTTGTAATACAGTAGTAAATGTTTCTTTTGTGAATTCTTCATTGACACAATTATTCAACCCCTTAAAGACTACCACTCTGAAGAACAGAGGTTCATTCAAGTGTTTTCAATCAGGTATTGAAAACACCTGTGGATGTCACGGAGCAGCAATAAAGCATAATAAGCACCAATTAGGCAGCTTTAAAATGACTGTGATACTCAGCTCCTTCTAGACATTTACTGGTGTGGTTACAAACATGAAGTCAAGAGAATGGTCCAGGAAGGACAAGAGAAGAGGTGATTACTCTTCACAGGAAGGGCAATGGCTATAAGAAGATTGCAAAGATGTTAAACATACCAAGAGAGACCATTCGCAAATTCATGGCAAAGGGTACTGTTGAAACGCTACCTGGTCGTGGCAGAAAGAAGATGCTGACTTTGACTGCTGTGCGCTACCTGAAGCGTAGAGTGGAGAAAAGTCCCCGTGTGACTGCTGAGGAACTGAGAAAAGATTTGTCAGATGTGGGTACTGAAGTTTCAGCTCAGACAATACGGCGCACACTGCGTAATGAAGGCCTCCATGCCAGAACTCCCAGGCGCACCCCCTTGCTGTCTCCAAAGAATAAGAAGAGTCGACTGCAGTATGCCAAAAGTCATGTGAACAAACCACAGAAGTTTTGGGATAGTGTTCTGTGGACTGATGAAACAAAATTAGAACTGTTTGGGCCCATGGATCAACGCTATGTTTGGAGGAGGAAGAACAAGGCCTATGAAGAAAAGAACACCTTGCCTACTGTGAAGCATGGCGGGGGGTCAATCATGCTTTGGGGCTGTTTTGCTTCTGCAGGTACAGGGAAGCTTCAGCGTGTGCAAGGTACCATGAATTCTCTTCTGTACCAGGAGATATTGGATGACAATGTGATGCAGTCCGTCACAAACCTGAGGCTTGGGAGACGTTGGACCTTTCAACAGGACAATGATCCCAAGCATACCACCAAGTCCACTAGAGCATGGTTGCAGATTAAAGGCTGGAACATTTTGGAGTGGCCATCGCAGTCACCTGACTTAAATCCGATTGAGAACCTCTGGTGGGACTTAAAGAAAGCAGTTTCAGTGCGCAAGCCTAAGAATGTGACTGAACTGGAGGCTTTTGCCCATGACGAATGGGCGAAGATACCCGTAGATCGCTGCAAGACACTTGTGTCAAGCTATGCTTCACGTTTAAAAAGCTAAGTACTAAGATTGAATGTCACTTGGGGGTTGAATAAAACTGATAATGATGTGAGCACAGAAAAGACATTTGTGGTTATTTCATTATAAATGTTATGTTATATTTGTCTGACCTACATGTGCCTCTTTGATTTAATTGTAAGCAAGATGACTGAATGATCAAAATCAATGTCAAACTGGCCAAAACACTCAATTTCAGTGGGGGTTGAATAATTTTGAACACAACTGTAACTCAACACAGAGCCATTAATGTCTAAACCGCTGGCAACAAGTACACCCATAAGTGAAAATGTCCAAATTGGGCCCAATTAGCCATTTCCCACCCGGGTGTCATGCGACTCGTAAGTGTTACAAGGTCTCAGGTGTGAATGGGGAGCAGGTGTGTTAAATTTGGTGTTATCGTTCTCACTCTCTCATACTGGTCACTGGAAGTTCAACATGGCACCTCATGGCAAAGAACTCTCTGAGGATCTGAAAAAAGAATTGTTGCTCTACATAAAGATGACCTAGGCTATAAGAAGATTGTCAAGACCCTGAAACTGAGCTGCAGCTGCAGCATGGTGGCCAAGACCATACAGCAGGCCAAAATGTTTGCTACACCTAAAAGCTGGTGTTAAATGATTCCGCCTTTGCAAAAAAGAAACATGCCAAAATTACTTTTTATATTTCTGTTTTGGGGCAAACAATAAAAAAGAGTTTTTACAAAACTGAAAAACCGCTTCTCTCTGCGCTCAAATCAGAAGGGGCAGAATCTGTTGCCTTAGTTGAGTTAGTGCAGTGGCATTGTTTGTTTTATATGTAGAAGCATATATTGCCTCTGCCGTAGAACAGAGAAAAAAATACATTTTGCATTTGCTTTTTTCAGTTTTTATTTTTACAAATAACTTGGTCATATATGGTATCATTGCAAAGACCAGACTCTGACTTAACCTTGTGCGGTGTACAATTCAGAAATGCAGGTTCCAAGATTCCCTGTCTCTCCTCACTGCAGTGCCACGGTCTAGGTTGTCGATGAAACAATGTGTTGCATCATCAGCTCCACACTTGCTGGCCATGTGGGAAATGAGAAGGTGAGTTAGCGCAGCCTCACTGTTCACTTTATAATTGTAAACTGAATAATAGAGCTGCGTTAGAAAAAAAAAGAGAAAAAATATTTTATTTGTTATTTTATCTTTACATAATTCTAACCTAGTTATATTTGGTATCACTGGGAAGGCCATAATCTTTTCTTTCCAATGATACCTCATATGTTCCTCTAGCCCTTACGGCTCCAGAGATACAGTGGTCTAATTGATTTTAAATTGTAAAAAATAAACAAAAAAATGTTTTTTACAGAGCAAGGTGCATGCCTACTCTGCCTAATTATAAATCTGGCCCTGCTGCTAAACCACCCCAATAGATTCGATACTCACCTCTCATCCTAGGGCGAAAATGGTGACCCGATCCACTACTTCTCCTAACCACGAGCAGAGTGAGACTGGGCACAAATAGTTCCCACTCGCAGCCCTGGAAGCAAAACACTACGTGGAGGTCTATGGACACCAGGAGATGATACTCGCGGCAGCTCGTAAGTGCTACCGCGAGTATACCAACAGTTAGTGTTGCGCTCCGAGGCAAGGTGCTGAGGTAGCGCCTGTCCCAAGAAATCACACTAAAATGGGGACGCTACGGGAAACGTGCAGATGCAGGTTTTCCCTATTAGCGTCTCGATTTTAGCGCGAACAATGGAATAGGGCCCTAAATCTACAAACTCCGAAATGCTCAGAGCCCCGCAAACATTAGCTTAGACTGAATGTAGTGGGGCAGAGAACTGGTTTGTTGCACAAAAACCCAGGACATTTATACACAATTGTATTTACATATGGTAGAACAAACAATGGGGAAAAGAATAAAGTGGACCTTGGTGTAAACCATGAAAGCTTGGATTATTTACAGTATGGATTATCCATTTCTCTGCCAGAACAAAGAAAACCCATCCACCTGGCAGAGACATTGAGAGGATAGACATGAAAGAAGGACAAACAAATCAACAAATGGTCACTCATCATATAACATGCCTAGAAACCAGTAACATCACATGCAAAACAGGAGAAAAAATATTAAAAAAAAGCTAAAACTGAGCTACCACAACAGCCACCAACTGCCAGTAACCTGGAGGGTAGGCAAAAGGACAACTGCATAATGGCTGGATGTGTGTTATGCCCCACTCCGCGGCCCGCTCCAGGTCCGGACCGCCATGCTGGGAGAGTTACCATACTCACCCGAGGTCCCTCGTGGTGCGCTGCTCCAAGTTTCCGGTCCGCAGGATGGAGCGAGGAACCCAGGAGACGCCCCACGCCGCCGGCCAGATCCGAATGCTGAAAGTGAAAGCGCGCATGCGCGAGTACAGACTTTCCTAAGTAATGTAAAATCTGGTACTCTGGCGCCCTCAGCTGGCCGATTAGAGGTACTGCTTGACATCTGTTCTGGAGATCCTCGTATTCCTCCCATTGACCTACCAAAGGCGAAAGGTATTCTCATGATCCTATGAACCCTATTTAAATCCACCGCCCTTCTCAATACATTAACCAGGTTCTACTGTTCCCTTCCACTTCAGTTTTCCTAGTGCTCCTCGTATTCCTGACCACGTTACCTTTCTCTGATCATCGACCCGGATTGCTATATCAACTACGCTGCCTTCTTCTGCCCATCGACCCGGATTGCCATATCGACTACGCTGCCTTCTTCTGCCCACCGACCCGGATTACCATATCGACTGCGCTGCCTTCTTCTGCCCATCGACCCGGATTTCCATACCGACTACGCTGCTTTCTTCTGCCCATCGACCCGGATTGCTGTATCGACCACGCTACCACCTTCGTTACTATTTTGTTATTATTCTGGAACTTTTGTTACTTGATTTACAGTTCTTTCCTACGTGCCACGAATTCCTACTTCTCAAGAAGACCATTCCAGCTGTATCATTGTTCTGGACTTAAGTTACTTTCCTTGTTTCACTAAAGATTGTTTATTTCTACGTGGTTTCCTGAATTCCTTACTCCTTCGGCTTGCCATCGGGTTAAATACTCATACTACACAGGGGTCTCAAACCCTGCATTACAATGTGGGGTGCGAGAGGGTCAACACAAAGAGGTACAATGCGAGATGAGAGAAATCCTGCAGAGGCCATATCAAAACCTTAATCTCTAGGCCCATGAACTCGTCCATAATCCATTACAGCCTATAGCAAAGCTTTTTCAGAGCCAGAGTCGAGTATATCACATTCACAACATGTCATTATCATTATTAAATCAGCATGTAGTCAAGTATTTTGGTGAAAACAAAATACCCAATTAACATCCCCTATGAGTTATGAAAGCAATATTGACACTCGGCACAGCTCTTCCAACCACAGGCTCTTTTTCAGAAATGTGTAACCTCCATGGAAAAAACCATTAGGCTGCATTTATCTTCCATATACAGTACTTTATTTATGTTATGACATCTGATAAACTTGTAAAATACCTGCTGTCCCTCAATTTGCCACTGCGAGTAATGCGAGCAATTTTTTTCATCTCTAAGACCATTTTTTTTCTCATATTGTTGTTCCAGCTTCTATAGAAACCTTGACGATGGTTCATTGGAAGAGGCCCTGGAGCACTTCATGAGATGCATGTACAAAAGTTAATTGATTTGTATCTTTTATGTCTCGCGGAGAGCTGCAGTATTATTTTATACATGGAGAGAAAAAGCGTCCCCCAAGTGATTCATATCATCAACCACCTCTGAGGAACCAAACGTGACGTCCTTTGTGGGATATACACAGAAGGCCTTCGCTTTCCATTACTAGTGGTGTATATTTCACTTCATGGTGCAGGGAGTAAACAACAAGTCGAAGATGATTATTTATTTATTTACAGTGTTTGCCCGTAGTTATTTTTCTCACTTTCATTCGCGTCCTGTAGTGCATGGACAGTAAAATCCAGTCACAAGGTTACATAGATCGATGTTGTCAATCCGTCCTCAGCGGGTATGCATGCTTACTTTAATAATTATTTATGTAAAGCATTTATACCCGCTGAGGATATACCCGCAGAAATGAAAATAACAGATTTTATATAATATTATAATATTATATAAAATCATGTTATTTTCATTTCTGGTTTAGATTGTAGATATATTCATTACATCAGGCCTCAAAATTGCCAAATGCGAGCAGGCGAGTGGAAATTTTGAGGCCTGCATTATATAATACCTGAGAAGGGGTTTAGTCAAATAGCTCAGTTCTGTATTGACATCACCTATGCAATGTCAGTGGTTCCCACCCGCGGTCCTCAGGTCAACCCTAACAGGCTTGGTTTTGCAGATATCTGAAGCACAGCACAGCACCGCACAGGTGATCTGATTTGCTGCTCAGTGATTGCAGGATTCAGTCTGCATTTCCCCAAGTTGATCCTTAAAACCCGGCCTGTTATGGGTATGAGGACCGTGGTTGGGAACCACTGACCTATGTGAACGTGGTATATCATATGACATCTAAATCTGAGTATGGGGACAAACCAGGCACTATGACCACATTTAAGCTTAATGACAGCACACATGGGGCACTATTCCCTAGTGTGCACTTGTGCGCTAAAATAGGGACACTAATAGGGAAAATCTGCATCTGCAGGTTTCCCGTAGCATCCCCATTTTACCGTGTTGTTCCGGGGCAGGCGTTGTCTCAGCACCTTGCCTTAGAGCAAAGCCTTAGGCCCCCTTCATACTGTGCGATTTTATCGCGTGGATTTTGCAGCGACGTCGCAGCAAAATCCGCGTGACATTGCGCTATGTAGCTTCTCCAATGCATTTCAATGGAGCGGTTCACATCTTGCCGCGTGTCGTCACGTGTCACTGTAGCATGTCACTGGTACAAAATCGCGCTAAACTGTGACATCACGCGACATTATCGCTCTATGTCGCGAATATGAAAACCGCACAGTGTGAACGAGGCCTTAATCGCTGGGATACTCGCGGCAACGCTTCTGCGCCACCATGAGTATTACCTCCTGGAGTCCATAGGACTCCATGGAGGTTTGCGCTTCCGGGACGTTAGCCTTTGCGCGATCATGCTATCATGAGATCACGCAGTGCCGCAGAGTGATCGCGGAGGGAGACTGAGGATTATTTCTCCCCAGCTTCACGCTGCTCCCGGGGACAAGAAGCAGTGGATCGGGCCACCGTTATCATCGTGGAATGAGAGGTGAGTATGGGTTTTATTTATTTTACTCTCATTAAAAAAAAAAAGTTCACTCTGCATTTTTTCTGAAATGGTGCAGATTTACATTCTGAGAATATTCTCTCCGGTAAAAACAGATTTAATGACATGATCTGAACTCCTGTTTTTTCTTCATAAATTCACTCGGTCCTAGTGGTGGCTTTATGGAAAACAACTTGGTAGTGAAAGGGTTAAAGAAAATCATCCACTTCAACCTAATATGTCTGTTGTTCCTTTTGACATATTCCATCTTTATGCAAGAAGTGTGAAAACGCGAGAGGAAAAAAATGTAATGAAAATAAGGACCTCAAGGGCACGTTATTAATTGAATAAAAGGTAAGATCAGGAAAGTAGTCGCGTTCTGCAGACTTAAGTGACCTCCTAACTATAAGATCTCAAAAGCTGTGATGTGACAAATAATATATTCTGACTCAAAGTAAATCGATCCGCCTTAAGACAGCCGGCAGCAGACAAAATTCCCCCAAACTTGAAGGCCTGCTCCTAGTGCTGAGGAGTTTTCAGATATCACGTTTTCAAGCTTCTCTAACCTGCAATGGTTTTTTAAAAAAAGCATGTGTCTTTGTAAATCCACCCCTATATCAAATCCGAGGAACGGCTTATCTAGGTCTCAGCTGATTATCTGCGCACGTTCAACGTTTTCCTTTGGTTCACAAAAAACATATTTTAGAATTTCAACTTCTGAAAACTCCAGGAGCCCCTTAGTCAGCCAAGACAACACAATCCTAAACTACGTATGCTATATACTCCGGATCATCGTAACATACACAGTTTATTATGTGTACATTAAATAAACAGCTGCACAAATGTGCACGGCCCATATCATTAAGGTGTATGCCCATGGAACAAGTATTAATTGTGGACAGTAAATTATCACATTGAATTTTAAGGCTCTTCATCATGGCACAGATAAGGAACATCCACAAAGTGGACTGACTGATGAAGCTGTGTATTCGGCGAAACGCATCTCAGCACGCTCACTGACCTTTTTCTAATGGTTCTAATGTTTAAAAGTTTGTTTTTTAAAAGAATAAATTCTATTATTTTATCTGCACCACGGTGTATTTTTTTGTTTCCTTTTAAATCCACCATTGAAGAAACTGGTCCAGATCGAAGGGATTTCCAGAAGGGCAGAGGGTTGCCGATAAATACCCTACAAGCACTACGTTCCGAGGAGCCAGGCCAGGGGCTCCCCCTCTTGTAAGTACCCCACAGGGGGAAGATAGGGGACAGTACCGCCGTGTGCTGCGCAATTGTGTTTTCGCTTTATATATCCACTGCAGGATTGGAAGACACACAGCAGAATTCATTTGGCGACTCCCTGGACCTAGAAGTCTAAAATCTATCTCTGGAAAATAAGATCATCTTATATTATATGCAGTGACTTTGTTGTGACTACAATATGCTAGAAAGTAATGTATAGAAGTTCTCGCCACTGACTGGCTATTGATACTTTCTAAACGTGAGAATATATGCTCTATACTGTTCGCAGGAAAAGCACTATTTTTCTTTCTCCGTTTTTCCCATTTCTATAAATCTTCTAAGCATTGTGGATCTCTTCATGTTATGTTGGAATTATAGAGCAGGCCTCAAAATTTCCACTCGCCTGCTCGCATTTGACGAGTGGAAATTACATGAGGGCGAGTGGGAATGCAGAGGCAGGGCAGGATAAGGGGTTAGGTGCGGCAACTATTGGCGAGTAACTCTTAAGGCCTGGCTACTAGTAGCTTGGAACTTGAAATTTTGAGCCCTGTTATAGAGGATATATATAATTGATAATAATACCTCCCTAAGCCCACGAACATATTTTACACGCACCAAAAGGAATTTTCTTTTTTATCATTTCCTTTGTGTTTTTTTGGGTGTCAAACATATCCTTAGGGATGCGTACCATTAATCTCTATACCGTACCCGAAATCCGTAGCGCCTGCAAGTATAATATTTCTACATCCACAAAGTGTACCTGGAGACCTAAAAGATGGACAATCTCACCCAGTAGACACCCTCTTTGTGTGCAGCTGTAATTTTATGAAATGGTAACTAATGCTAAATTGTATAGTAAATTATATCAATGTAGCTTTTATAAACACTGTTTTTTTAATTTGGAAATCATTTTCTATTGATGCATTTGTTGATATACCTATATGCCTGGTTATATATCTATCTGTCTGGTTATATACCTATAATACATGAATACATATTGTTATGCCCATCTGTCCGGGGTTATGTACAGTATATACAAATGCCCAACTATAAAGGAATATCTGCCAGGATACATACGTAACTACAGAGCTGTATACGTCTATCTGTCCAGCTATATATACCAATCTGCCCAACTGTATATACCTATCAATCATGAAAACATAACATTCTGCCCAACTGTCCGGTTATATAAACACCTCTTTCTGCCCAGCTCAATAAATATCTGCGAGTATACATATTACCATCTCTCCAGCTGTATACTTCTATCTGCCCAGTTATATATATCAATCTGTCCAGCAGTATATACCTAGCTGCCATTATGCATTTACTTATCTTTCTGGATAAATTTAGTAAAACATCTTTTAATTGCCCGCGTTTCCAAAAATAGGCCCATCAAAACCTTAATCCGGCCCTGGTTCTAAGGAACTGCAGAGGCGGCATTAATGTGAGTTTTATTGCTATGGAGCTATGTGATACCCTAATGAGCAGTGTGTATGTGTGAGTTTTATTGCTGTGTAGCTCTGTAATTTGCTCACACACACCACAAATTACTGTGCAGTTTATTGCTGTGGAGATTTGTGATATGCTCATACACACTGCCCATTATTGTATCTCAGAGATCCACAGCAATAAACCTCACAGTAATGACAGTAATGTGTGGTGTATATGAGTGAGTTTTATTGCTGTGTAACTCTGTGATAAAGTAATGAGCCATGTGTATGAGTGTATCAAAGAGCTACACAGCAATAAAACTCTCACTTATACACACCGCACATTGCTGTGAGTTTTATTGCTGTGGGGATCTGTGATACGCTCATACACCCCACACCTTACTCTGAGTTTTATTGCTGTGGAGCTCTGTGATATGCTCATACACACTTCACATCACTGAGTTTTATTACTGTGGAGAAATATTGGAATTTTATTGTAGTTACAGGGGAGGGGGATCTGTTTTTATTTAATTCAGGGGACAAATAGTTACATAGGCTGAAAAAAAGGCGTGCGTCCATCGAGTTCAGCCTTTCACACATCACGTACTGCTCTTGCTTTAAAAGAAGGCAAACCCCACAGTATGAAGCGCTCGCCAATATGCAACATACAGGGTAAAAAATCCTTCTTGACCTTAGATGGCGTCAGATTTCTCCTTGGATCAAGCAGCTTATACCCACATATTAAATATTAAAAACCCTTAATAGAATATTTTTGCAAGAAAACGTTGTATAAAAGTCTGTACAGTCTCTGACCCAACCACCTCAACAGGCAAAGAATTCCACAGTTTAATTGTTCTCACTGTAAAAAAAACCTTTCCTATGCTTTAGGCTGAATTTCCTTTCATCTAGTCAGAAATATAAAAAAAATTCTCCAAGAGGTAAATAAATTAATTAATTAAATCAGTTTTTTGTTTGGTTAATTTTATTCTGTTACTCCAGGGGGGATACATAAATTAGATCTTTTTTCTTTGGGGTGTTCTTCGGGGGGGGGGGGAAATTAAGTAAATTTGTTTGCTTTTTTCCTCCCTGGGCAAATAAAGTAAATAGGATTTAATTATTATCCCAGGTGCGAAGGTAAATATCTTCTTTCTTTCTTTTTTCTAATTTACTTATTTGGAGCAGGGGGAATATTCCTTTGTTTTTTTTCCCAAGGGGCAAATAAAATATTTTTTTCGGCTTTTTCCCCCCCAGGAGGGAGAAAAAATTAATACATTTATTTTTTATTTTGGGGGGGGGGGGGTTGACAAGTAAGTGAAATCATTTTTGGGGGGTTCTTCCTAAGGGGGGCAAACAAAGTGATTTATTTTCTTTCCACGGTAGGGCACATAAATTAGGATGTGTTTTGGTGTTTTTTTGGGGTTTGTAGCTGGGTGAAGGCAAAAAAAAATTCCGGGGGGGATAAATCATTTTTTTCTTGGGAAGGGGGTGGGTGGGCAGCTTCATATTCTGAGTTATGAACCTAAGATTCTTCTAGCACTATTTAGAGTGACCATGAGGGTCTTGGCAGTGCTTGCTTCTAGTGCTCCAGTGGAGCGTGTCTTCAGCCATGGAGGCATCATACTACGATCCTATAGGGCACATATGTCTAACAGACTTTTGGCAAATTTAATCTTTTGCATGTGCAATGCATAATAGTCCAAAGAAAACAACTCTCACTGATTCAACCATTCATTTCCTCAATCAAAGTATGACAGCATAGCAATTTTCACCTACTTGGGTTCATGGAAGTTGTGTTATTTTTACAATCATTTTGTTATTCTCCTTTACTATTTTTTCACAGTTTGTCCTTACTAAGGGCCCTATTACATTCTTCGCGCATTTGTTTTGCGCACGCGCAAATGCGCATTTGCGTGAGTGCAAAACCATTTGCGCAGAACGTCGTATTACGACCGCGATGGTGGAAAGTTTTTGTGGATTTTTCATGAAAATTCACGTTCTTAATTCTCAAGAGCCTGGAGGCTCCAGCCTGAGTAAGTGTGCAATTGGCATTTACAATATATATTGATGATTATAACAGTATTATGCTAGGGGAATTCCCGCTGTGTCTTTCATCTCATTTATTATATGTATGAGAAATTTCAAGAAGAAGACTGAAAAGGTTACTGGGTGCCTGGGAATGAGTAGTAAACACACATAAAGCGGATAATACTAGAGCCAGTCTGGGCTCATTCTATGTGAGTGTGCAATCACCAAAATCGTTATTATTTGTGAAAATTGGGATATACTGCCCAATTTGGCGTTATATGTTTACTCTTTACATGACCCATGGAGACACATAGAAGTTCTGCTTAATGATACAAAGTACATTCAATATCCATATTGTATCAAATTGAGTGCGCTGTACCTTTTCTTGAACGTTTGTCCTTACTAAGAGTACGTCACAATTACACATGTTTAATCTCACATTAAATGGAAGTAAGAAAAGATAAACAAATTTTAAAAAACTTCCTGAGTAAAGGGAATCCACAAGGTAGAGGAAGGGAGTATATTTAAAAGGAAACAAAGTAGCAAAACAAGAGGACATAGTCTTAGATTAGAGGGGCAAAGGTTTAAAAGTAACATCAGGAAGCATTATTTTACTGAGAGGGTGGTGGATACATGGAACAGCCTTCCAGTTGAAGTGGTAGAGGCCAAAACAGTAATTGAATTTAAGCAGGCATGGGATAGGCATAAGACTATCCTAAACAAAAGATAAATCCAGGGAAAGTATCCATGTAATTGGGCAGGCTAGATGGGCTGAAATGTTCTTATCTGCCGAAATTTTCTATGTTTCTATGTTCTGAAACAAAATTATGCAAAGAGACTTGTTGAATACCTAACCCTTTCACTGCTGAGGGATTTCACCGCTGTGTGCTGAGCAAATTTTTACCGCTTTCGCTCATCATGTTTAAACGCGATTTGAAGTCACATTTTATTATATGACACAGACATATTATATATTGTTGTTTCCGGCTGACTCGGCAGATTCATAATATATCATTTTTATATGTATACGTTATGTCCTGTCTGTATATTATAACAAAAAATGCAATAAAATTAGAATTTTTAATCCTCTACAGTGTGTAAATTGTTTTTTTCACATTTTATCACATGAGCATTTGCGAATATATTTTCTATGATTTGTGCTTGTACAAAAATTATAAATGGGGACTCATTACATTTTATGGGGGAATTACGTGATTTTTAGCAAACGCACCCCATAAAAAAAAATCATTAGTGCAGCATCATTGTTCACATTATTATTGAAATGTGAACAATATTGCTGCATTAATAAAAGCAACACACGCCATCTTGGATGGCAGCTCCACCTCCAGGTTCCCCCTCGGCTCCTGACGTATCGTGCATAGCACGATGACATCAGATGGCCGGGGAACCCCTCTGCCTGGGGATTTCCCAAGGAAATCCCCTGGTGGAGATTAGGGATGAGCTGTTCGGTTCGATCGGTTCGGAGTTCGGTTCGAACATCGCCCGTTCGCATGTTCGCGAACTTCGAACATTTCCGCGTGTTCGCAGCATGTTCGCACACAATGGACCACAATGCACTTTTCGACTGGCCTGAAGCTTGTAATTGGCTACAGCCTTGCACCTGACCACAGTTTAGGTGCAAGACTATGCCAATCACGGCTCAGAGTCCTGATTGGGCAAATTTTGCCCAATCATGGGCTCGCAGAGCTAAGTCCCGCAGCACACTATATAAGGCTTCACACAGCCTTCAGCACGTGTTTTTTGAGAGGAGATTGTTGTGTTAGTGTGTGTTCTCACTGCCAGTCTGCCACCAGCTATTGGAGGGGGGGGGGTCTCACTCCTACAAAATATCTGGGAATTGTTCTAATCTTTGTGTTCTCACTGACACCAGCAATTGTGGGAGTCTCATTTCTACAAAATATCTGGGAATTGTTCTAATCTTTGTGTTCTCACTGCCAACAACTATTTTGGGGGTCTCATTTCTACAAAATATCTGGGAATTGTTGTAATCTGTGTGTTCTCACTGCCACCAGCAATTGTGGGGGTCTCATTTCTACAAAATATCTGGGAATTGTTCTAATCTGTGAGTTCTCATTGCCACCAACTTTTTGGGGGTCAGTAATGTCTACAAAATATCTGGGAATTGCTGTAATCTGTGTGTTCCCACTGCCAGCAACTATTTTGGGGGTCAGTCATTTATACACAAAATATCTGGGAATTGCTGTAATCTGTGTGTTCTCACTGCCAGCAACTATTTTGGGGGTCTCATTTCTACAGAATATCTGGGAATTGTTGTAATCTGTGTGTTCTCACTGCCACCAACTATTTTGGGGGTCAGTAATGTCTACAAAATATCTGGGAATTGTTGTAATCTGTGTCTTCTCACTGCCAGCTATCAGGGGGTCCCACATACTTCTAGCAGATTTCTGCGAATTGTAATTTGTGTTTTGTCACTGCCACCCATCAGGAGGTCTCACTGACGTATAGGAGGTTTCTGGGAATTTTAATCTGTGTCTTGTTATTGGCTGCCAGCTATCAGGGTGTCTCACTGAGTTATACCAGAGTTCTGGAAATCTTTAATCTTTATACCAGAGTTGAATCAGAGTTCTGCAGCATATCTCCAATTTTTATAACAGAGTTGAATCAGAGTTCTATATATCTTTAATCTATATAGCACTCACCCTGTCAGAAAGACCAAAAAGGACAGGCAGACGCTCCCAGACACAGATAAGAGGGCAAGCAGCCTCTGTGTTGGGAGGCTGTGCCTCTGGTCGTGGTGGACGTGGTGCATCCTCTGCAGGGGCACGCTTGTCCTTTCTAACTGGTGCTGGCCATCTTAAGCAGCAACATACAGAAGATTTGGTGGATTGGTTAACCAGGCCATCCTCATCCTCCGAGTCCTCTGCCAGCCAGGCTTGTAGTGCTTTACAGTCCACCTCAGCTGCCAAAGCATCTAATGCAGGCTCCATGTCCACAGCTACTCCTGCCGTAGCCTCGCTATCACACACGGAGGAGTCAACTGAATTGTTTGACTACAATGACAGTGACATGCTGCTTGAGGATGCGCAGCAACTACAGTGCTCTGATTCAATCTCTGAGGTTGAGGAAGGGAATATAATCAACCTAGAGGAAGGGGGTGCCAGTGACACACAAATAACTGGCACTCATGTTGCCCCAGCAGCTGCAGCATACTGCCAAGTTGGCTCCAGTGACGAGGAGATAGGGGGTGATGACAATGATGATGAGGTCACTGACTCCACCTGGGTGCCTGATCAAACAGAGGAGTCAAGTGAGGAGGCGGAAACAACAAACACGAGGCACAACGTCCTCTATGACCAACTGTAGCACTAGCCAGTCCAGGGCATCAGATGTCAGAGCTGCTCAGGTGCAGAGCGCTGTTGTCTCAAAGCACACATCCAGGAACTCTGCTGTCTGGCAGTTCTTTAAGAAATGTGCAGCAGACCGCACCGTTGCTATTTGTAATCTATGTCAGATGAGGATAAAGCGTGGAAAAGACACCGGACGCTTGGGTACCACGTGCTTGAGGCGACATATGACCACCTGCCACTCATCCTGTTGGCACAACACTTTGCATAGGTCCTCCTCATCTGTCTCTACCCCCACTATATGTCCTGCCATGTCATTGCCTGCTACAACCTCCACTGACAGGGATGATGCTACAGTAATGGGTGTACCAGATCCTTCCACACAATGTGACAGCATCCCATCAGCTGAAGATTTACGCAGTCAGATTACGTTGCCCCAGCTGCTGCAGCGTAAGAAAAAATATAGTCCCAACCATCCCCAAGCACAGCGTCTAAATGCCAGCTTAGCAAAATTACTCGCATTGCACCTGCTGCCTTTCCAGCTGGTGGACTCTGCTTCCTTCCGTGAATTTGCTGAATGTGCTGTACCACAGTGGAAGGTTCCAAAACGCCATTTCTTTTCACGGAAGGCCATTCCAGCACTATACCAGCACGTGGAAGACAATGTTATGGAGTCATTGGGAAAGGCAGTCAGCAGCAAGGTGCACGTGACTTTAGACACGTGGTCCAGCAAGCATGCACAGGGCCGTTACATTTCCTTCACGGCACACTGGTAACTCTGATTGCAGCTGGGAGGGATCCAAGATGGGGCTCTGTGCTGGAGCTTGTTCATCCACCATGCCTCCAGAAAACTGCTTGTATGAGGTCTGTCTGCTCCACCACCCACTCTCTTCTCTTCCTCCTCCTCCTTCTCGTCTCTGGTGAAGTGGCAGTTAAACCGAGTTTTAAAGTGGCAGGGGCTACGCAATTGCTCAAGCAAAAAGATGCCATACTGTGCTTGAGCTGGTTTGTTTAGGGGACAGGAGCCACACGGGCCAGAAATTCTGTCAACTCTGGCAGGGGCAGGTGCAGAGATGGGTTAACACCACCCCGGCTTGGAGCTGGGAATGGTCGTCTGTGAATAATGGCAGCAACCTTCTCTCTGCCCTACGCCAGGGTAAGTTGACGCATGTACCATGCCTAGCACACGTCTAAATCTGGTGGTACAGCGTTTCCTAAACAGGTACCCAGGGCTGGCAGAGCTTCTCAGCCAGGCCAGAAAAGTCTGCAGCCACTTCAGATGGTCATTCCCAGCAAGTGTCCGCCTGGCAGAAATTCAAAGAGAATTCCACCTTCCCACAAACCGTCTGATCTGTGACATGCCCCCAGGTGGAACTCGACATTAGCAATGCTGGCAGCGTCTGCACAAGCAGCAGGGCTATCAACGAGTACCTGTGTGAGTATGGCAGAAGGACAAGGTTTAGGTCACTTGTTTTTTTTTCCCCACAGTGGCTGATGATCAAGGATGCATGCACTGTAACTGTCACCATTTGAGGAGGCAACGAGGATGGTGAGCAGGGACAGTGCATGCATCAGTGACACAATTCCTTTTTAGTGTTCCTGCTTGAGCACACTGCAGGAAATTTTAGATGTGGCTCTAGAGGCAGAGCAGCGGGAGGAAGAGGAGGCCTTCCCTAGCTCTCAAGGCCCCAGTCTTTCTGCAGACAGCATTCCAGCGGGTCCTCCTCAGATCAGACAGGAGAGGAGGAGGAATATTTAAGTAGTGGGGGCACTGAAGGTGGGGATTCCTCAAGGGAGGGTTTTGTGTGCCCAGAAACCCAAGGACTAGTACGTGGCTGGGAGAGGAAGTGCACGATATGGTCATCCTCATTGACCAGGAAGACTCGAAAGCTAATGCCACCTCCAACCTACACTGCATGGGCTCCCTTATCCTGCAAAGCCTGGTAAAGGACCCCAGGATTCGTGCTATCAAGGAGAGGGATCATTACTGGTTGGCAACCCTTCTTGATCCACGATACAAGGGGAAAGTTGCAGAGCTCATCCTGCCCACACAGAGGGAGCACAGGATGAAAAAACTTGAGGACGCTCTAAAGCGACACTTGTGTAACACCTTTCCAGGCACTGGTAGGTTACCAAGTGATGACACACGTGCTTCTGAGGCTGTGGATGATCAGAGGAAGAGTGGTGAAGGCCGGGGCTGCTTGACTGATGCCTTTTTTAAATTTTTTAGTCCACGACACCCAGGGACATCAAATGTAGGCACCCATTGCCAGTATCTTCACCGTATGGTGCAGGACTACCTAGGCAGAGGGCAGACCTGGATACCTTTCCAGCAGATGATCAACTGGCTTACTGGGTGTTGAGATTGGATCACTGGCCAGAACTTAGCCAATATACTATGCAGCTACTAGGTTGCCCTTCATCCAGCGTGCTTTCTGAAAGGACGTTCAGTGCCGCTGGAGGTTTTGTCACAGACAAAAGAGTGCGTCTGTCCACCGACTCTGTAGACCGGCTGACATTTATAAAAATGAATCAGTCCTGGATCAGCAGCTATCAATCCCCTGATGCTGACGTAACGGAATAGATCATGGATCTCTTCTGCATTCACAAAACCTCCAACCCTGCACTCTTCCACATTACCACAAAAGGTTTACGGTGTGAAGGCACTTGCCGCCACCTAAAGCACAATATTTGGCTGCACTGACGCCTGTACCATATTCATATCATTTTAATATTGGATTGCAGGGTCCGACCAGGCACTTGCTGCCACCAAAGGCACAATATTTGGGTGCACTGACACTGACGCATATATTACCAGATTTATATCATTTTAATTCTTTGGACCGCAGGTTCCAACCCTGCACTCTTCGAACAATACCACTAAAAGGTTACGGTGTGAAGGCACTTGCTGCCACCAAAGGCACAATATTTGGCTGCACTGCCACTGACGCCTATATTACCAGATTCATATCATTTTAATATTGGACCGCAGGGTCCAACCCTGCACTCTTCCACAATACCAGAGGGGTTACGGTGTGACGGCACTGTTGCCGACACTAAAGGCCCATTTTTAAAGCACCTATTGTTACTTTCATCCAAAGCCTGCATAGGTTTCACCATAATTTAGCAAAAAATCACTAAACTTGTTCTGCGTGTCCTAAAATGTCTTTTCATACAGGCTGCCGCCCCAAGCAGTTGTTTATGAATAAAGGAAAACCGTTTACCGTTATTTGAAATGTCATTTTCTTGTTTTTAAATGTTTCTATACATCCTACAAATCCACCACTTCACGGGCAGGTTATGGGGACCTCCTAGGCACGATATTTGAAGGAATTTTTCGTTTTATTTTTAACCCTTATTTCATGGAAAACTCACTGTTCCTTTAAAACCTTTTTTTTAAAACTTTTTGTCCTTGTTTCCTGTCCCCCAGGGCACTACCCGGACGCCCATACACCTTTAGTGGCAAATATCTTGCATATATGCCCTCTTGCAGGGCACTCTAAAAATCAAACTTTTGAGTCCTATTGACTTGCATTGAGTTTGGTTCGTGTTCACGTTCGAACTCAAACTTTTGAAATTGTTCGAGTTCGAATGCGAACCGAACACAGGGGTGTTCGGCTCATCCCTAGTGGAGATTAGGGATGAGCTGTTCGGTTCGGTCGGTTCGGAGTTCGACCCCGAACTTGGCCTGTTTCGACTAGATCGCGACACCGAACATTTCCGGGTGTTCGCCGCATGTTCGACCACAATGGACCACAATGCATTTTCCACTGGCCTGAAGCTCGTAATGGCTACAGCCTTGCACCTGACCACAGGTCTGGTGCAAGACTGGTTCAACACTATGCCAATCACCGCTCAGAGTCCTGATTGGGCAAATTTTTGCCCAATCATGGGCTCACAGAGCTAAGTCCCGCAGCACACTATAATAACGTTTCCACGCGCCAATTCTGCACGCATTTCAGAGGAGATTTCAAAGAAGATAGTTGTGTGTTGTTACTGCCGGTCTGCCACGCTACTGGGGGGGTCGGGGGGTCTCATTTCTACCAAATATCAGGGAATTTAGGTGATGTGTGTCTTGTCACTGTGCCAGCAAGTTTTTTTTGGGGTTTACAACTTTCTTTAAAACATTTGTGAATTGAGGTGATCTTCTGGGTCTTGTCACTGTGCCAGCAAGTCTTTTTGGGTCTCATTTCTACCAAATATCAGGGAATTTAGGTGATGTGTGTCTTGTCACTGTGCCAGCAAGTTTTTTTTGGGGTTTACAACTTTCTTAAAACATTTGTGAATTGAGGTGATCTTCTGTGTCTTGTCACTGTGCCAGCAAATCTTTTTGGGGCTCACTAATTTCTTTAAAACATTTGTGAATTGAGGTGATCTGTGTCTTGTCACACAACAGAACCACGCATTATTTTGGGCCTCACTAATTCTTTAAAACATTTGTGAATTGAGTGATCTGTGTCTCGTCACACATCCAGTACCACGCAGTATTTGGGGCTCACTAATTTCTTAAAACATTGTGAATTGAGGTGATCTGTGCTTGTCACACAACCAGTACCACGCAGTATTTGGGGCTCACTAACTTCTACAAAACATTTGTGAATTGAGATGATCTGTGTCTCGTCACACAACCAGTACCACGCATTATTTTGGGGCTCACTAATTTCTTTAAAACATTTGTGAATTGAGGTGATCTGTGTCTTGTCACACAACCAGTACCAGGCATTATTTTGGGCCTCACTAATTTCTTTAAAACATTTGTGAATCGAGGTGATCTGTGTCTTGTCACACAACCAGTACCACGCATTATTTTGGGGCTCACTAATTTCTTTAAAACATTTGTGAATTGAGGTGATCTGTGTCTCGTCACACATCCAGTACCACGCATTATTTTGGGGCTCACTAATTTCTTTAAAACATTTGTGAATTGAGGTGATCTGTGTCTCGTCACTGGCTGCCAGCTATCAGTGTGTCTCACTGAGTTATACCAGAGTTTTTTAAATCTTATACCAGAGTTGAATCAGAGTTCTGTATATATTAATCTATATATCACTCACCATGTCTGAAAGAACAAAAGACAGGCAGAACGCTCCCAGACACAGATAAGAGGGCAAGCAGCCCCTGTGTCGGGAGGCTGTGCCTCTGGTCGTGGTGGACGTGGTGCATCCTCTGCAGGGGCATGCTTGTCCTTTCTAACTGGTGCTGGCCGTCTTAAGCAGCAGCAACATAGAGAGACTTGGTGGATTGGCTAACCAGGCCATCCTCATCCTCTGAGTCCTCTGCCAGCCAGGCTTCTAGTGCTTTACAGTCCACCTCAGCTGCCAAAGCATCTAATGCAGCCTCCATGTCCACAGCTACTCCTGTCGTAGCCTCGCTATCACACACGGAGGAGTCAGCTGAATTGTTTGACTTACAATGAGAGTGACATGCTGCTTGAGGGATGCGCAGCAAGTACAGTGCTCTGATTCAATCTCTGAGGTTGAGCAAGGGAGTATAATCAACCTAGAGGAACGGGGTGCCAGTTGATGACACACAAATAACTGGCACTCATGTTGCCCCAGCAGCTGCAGCATACTGCCAAGTTGGCTCCAGTGACGAGGAGATAGGGGGTGAAGATGACAATGATGATGAGGTCACTGACTCCACCTGGGTGCCAGACCGAACTGAGGAATCAAGTGAGGAGGAGGGGGAGGAGGAGGCACAGCAAACACGAGGCACAACATCCTCTGTGACCAACCGTAGCACTAGCCAGTCCAAGGTATCACATGTCAGAGCTGTTCCGGTGCAGAGCGCTGTTGTCTCAAAGAACACATGCAGGAACTCTGTTGTCTGGGAGTTCTTTAAGAAATGTGCAGTAGAGCGCAGCGTTGCTATTTGTAATCTATGTCAGATGAGGCTTAAGCGTGGGAAAGATACCGGACACTTGGGTACCACATGCTTGAGGCGACATATGAACAAGTGCCACACATCCCGTTGGCACAAAACTTTGCATAGGTCCTCCTCCTCCTCATCTGTCTCTACCCCCACACTATGTCCTGCCATGTCATTGCCTACAACCTCCACCGACAGGGATGATGCTACAGTAATGGATGTACCAGGTCCTTCCTCACAATGTGACATCATACCAGTAGCTGAAGATTTACGCAGTCAGATTACGTTGCCGCAGCTGCTGCAGCGAAAGAAAAAAATATAGTCCCCAACCATCCCCAAGCACAGCGCTAAATGCCAGCTTAGCAAAATTACTCGCATTGCAGCTGCTGCCTTTCCAGCTGGTGGACTCTGCTCCCTTCCGTGAATTTGCTGAATGTGCTGTACCACAGTGGCAGGTTCCAAAACGCCATTACTTTTCACGCTAGGCCATTCCAGCACTATACCAGCACGTGGAAGACAATGTTATCCAGTCATTGGGAAAGGCAGTCAGCAGCAAAGTGCATGTGACTGTAGACACGTGGTCCAGCAAGCATGGACAGGGTCGTTACATTCCTTCATGGCACACTGGGTAACTCTGATCGCAGCTGGAGGGATCCAAGACGGGCTCTGTGCTGGAGCTTGTTCATCCACCACGCCTCCAGAAAGCTGCTTGTATGAGGTCTGTCTGCTCCACCACCACCACCTCTTCCTCCTCTGTCTCTAGCGAAGTGGCAGTTAAACCGACGCCTGACAGGGTCTACGCAATGGCTCAAGCAAAAAGATGCCATACTGTGCTTGAGCTGGTTTTTAGGGGACAGGAGCCACACCGGGTCAGAATTTTGTCAGCTCTGCAGGGGCAGGTGCAGAGATGGTTAACACCACGCCAGCTTGAGCTGGGAATGATTGTCTGTGATAATGGCAGCAACCTTCTCTCCGCCCTACGCAAGGGTAAATTGACGCATGTACCATGCCTAGCACACGTCCTAAATCTGGTGGTACAGCGTTTCCTAACCAAGTACCCAGGGCTGCCAGAGCTTCTCATCCAGGCCAGAAAAGTCTGCAGCCACTTCAGATGGTCATTCCCAGCAAGCGTTTGCCTGGCAGAAATTCAAAGAGAATTCCACCTTCCCACAAACCATCTGATCTGTGACATGCCCACCAGGTGGAACTCGACATTAGCAATGCTGCAGCATCTGCACAAGCAGCAGAGGGCCATCAACGAGTACCTGTGTGAGTACGGCACAAGGACAGGTTCAGGTCAACTTGTTTTTTTTCCCCCCCCGCAGTGGCTGATGATCAAGGATGCATGCACTGTACTGTCACCATTTGAGGAGGCAACGAGGATGGTGAGCAGGGACAGTGCATGCATCAGTGACACAATTCCTTTAGTGTTCCTGCTGGAGCACACTCTGCGGGAATTATTAGATGTGGCTCTAGAGGCAGAGCAGCGGGAGGAAGAGGAGGCCTTCCCTAGCTCTCAAGGTCCCAGTCTTTCCGCAGACAGCATTCCAGTGGGTCCTACTCAGATCAGACAGGAGGAGGATGAGGAGGAGGAGGAATATTTAAGTAGTGGGAGCATTGAAGGTGGGGATTCCTCAAGGGAGGGTTTTGTGTGCCCAGAAACAGAAGGGCTAGTGCATGGTTGGGAGGAGGAAGTGCACGATAAGGTCATCCTCATTGACCAGGAAGACTCAGAAGCTAACGCCACCTCCAACCTACGCTGCATGGGCTCCCTAATGATGCAAAGCCTGGTAAAGGACCCCAGGATTCGTGCTATCAAGGAGAGGGATCATTACTGGTTGGCAACCCTTCTTGATCCACGATACAAAGGGAAAGTTGCAGAGCTCATCCTGCCCGCACAGAGGGATGAAAAAAAACTTGAGGACGCTCTAAAGCGACACTTGTGTAACACCTTTCCAGGCACTGGTAGATTACCAAGTGCTGACACACGTGCTTCTGAGCCTGCGGGTGATCAGAGGAATAGTGGTGAAGGCCAGGGCCGCTTGACTGATTCTTTTTTAAAAATTTTTAGTCCTCGACGCCCAGGGACGTCAAATGTAGGCACCCATTGCCTGCGTCTTCACCGTATGGTGCAGGACTACCTAGGGGCAAGGGCAGACCTGGATACCTTTCCAGCAGATGATCCACTGGCTTACTGGGTGTTGAGATTGGATCACTGGCCAGAACTTAGCCAATATGCTATGCAGCTACTAGGTTGCCCTTCATCTAGCGTGCTTTCCGAAAGGACGTTCAGTGCCGCTGGAGGTTTTGTCACAGACAAAAGAGTGCGTCTGTCCACCGACTCTGTAGACCGGCTGACATTTATAAAAATGAATCAGTCCTGGATCAGCAGCTATCAATCCCCTGATGCTGAAGTAATGGAATAGATCAGGGATGTCCTCTTCTGCATTCACAAAACCTCCAGCACTGAACTCTTCCACAATACCACAAAAGGGTTACGGTGTGAGGCACTTGCTGCCATGAAAGGCCCAATATTTGGCTGCACTGACGCCTGTGCCAGATATATTATCATTTTTAATTTTTTGAACCGCAGGGTCCAACCCTGCACTCTTCCACAATACCACAGAGGGGTTACTGTATGATGATACTTGCTGGCCTGGCATTAAAGGCACAATATCTGGTGCAATGACGCCCATTACCAGATCAAAAACCTTTCAATATAGGACCACATGGTCCACCCCTGCATTCTTCCACAATATTACAGAGGGGTTACTGTATGATGATACTTGCTGGCCTGGCATTAAAGGCACAATATCTGGGTGCACTGACGCCCATTACCAGATCAAAAACTTTTCAATATAGGACCACATGGTCCACCCCTGCATTCTTCCACAATACTACAGAGGGGTTACTGTAAGATGATATTGCTGGCCTGGCAGTCTTGCACCAAAGGCAGAATTCTGGTGCACTGACGGCTTGACCAGAATCATATCTCTTCAATATAGGACCACATGGTCCACCCCTGCATTCTTCCACCAATACTACAGAGGGGTACTGTATGATGGATGCTGGCCTGGCATTAAAGGCACAATATCTGGGTGCACTGACACCCAATTACCAGATCAAAAACTTTTCAATATAGGACAACATGGTCCACCCCTGCATTCTCCACAATACCGCAGAGGGGTTACTGTATGATAGTACTTTGCAGGCCTGGCACCAAAAGCACAATATTTGGGTGCACTGCCACTGACGCCTTGTATCAGATTCATATCCTCAGAGGGGTTACGGTGTGATGGCACTGTTGGGGATGCTAAAGGACCAATTTTAAAGCACCTATTGTTACTTTCATCCAAAGCCTGCATATATTTCACAATAATTTAGCCAAAAAATCTGCGTGTACGAAAATGTCTCCTCTTTTCATACAGACTGCCGCCCCAAGCAGTTGTTTATGGATAGATTAAAGGAAAAGCATTTACCGTCATATGAAACGTCATTTTTTGGTTTTTAAGTGTTTCTATACATCCTAGAAATCCGCCACTTCACGGGCAGGTTATGGGGACCTCCTAGGCACGATATTTGAAGGAATTTTTCGTTTTTATTTTTAACCCTTATTTCATGGAAAACTCACTGTCCCTTTAAAACTTGTTTTTTTTTTACTTTTTGTCCTTGTTTTCTGTCCCCCAGGGCACTACCCGGACCCCTATACACCTTTTATGGCAAATATGTAGCATATATGCCCTCTTGGAGGGCACTCTAAAAACCGAATTTTCAGCCCCATTGACTTGCATTGGGTTCGAGTTCGGGTTTGGGTTTGGACCCGAACAAATGGGAAGTTCGTGTTCGGGCTCGAACCGAACTCGGGGGGTGTTCGGTTCATTCCTAGTGGAGATACGGGGTTCCTTTGAACCCCCATATCTCCAGATCCTCACATAGGGGGTCATGTTGGGTATCATTCGAAAGGCCTGATCATGGCCTTTTCGAATAATACCAAACATGACCAGGTAAAAAGTAAAACAAAAATTAGGGAAAAAAAACCACTTTGATTTACCTGCCAATGCAAAGCTCTTATGTAGCAAACATTTTACATATTCTCCTTCTCGGAGATTTTCCATTTGTTGTTCATCAATTGGCCAAGACTGAGGATTTCATCTGTATTTAAAATAAGAACACAATGTATGGGATTAATAATTCACTTTCCAACAACTTCTTTGTTATTCCTAGTTACTAAACCCCTCAGGTTTAGGTTTACAAGATATGAAATGGCAATATATGGAACTACTGTAAAAACCTCCATCTGCAAATTATTTGATTAAATATCATATGTGCATATGTATATATATATACGAGAAAAATAAATCAAGTGTGCTTTGTAGGCATAATCAAGTTACGCTAGTTCGCTCGCAGCAAGATCTGGTTTTACACCCACCTGTAAAAAATAAATAAAATAATTAGAAAAAATGTCCTCTGATTTTGTTCCAAAAATCTGGTCAGCTTATGCTACAGTCTGTCCTGGAACACATTCGTGATAATTTTCTGCAGAAAAGCGGCTATTTTAGCTTGGTAACATCTTCAACATATGACATTCTTTTAATATTATCTGTTTTCTACCACAAGGCTATCTTCATGTTTTAATTAAATAAAGAGGAGAACAGAAAGAGTGTGGGAGGCAATGAATTAAACATTATTCACCATCTTATGCTCACAGGCTACATGGGGAGCTGCAGATAGATTGAAAGACAGACAGGGTCGTGAATCATGATAACAATAGACAGACTAATGGGCAGGTAGACAGGTGGACAGAGCCATCCTTAGGCTGGGGTCAGACGAGCGTAGTGTTCACGTCCGTGATTGCGCCTAAAAGTACGTCCGTGATAGCATGACAGAAAGCCCATCGGAGCCTGACACACGAAGTACGTGAGCACTGAACTGCGGACGCACAACGGCCGCGGCAAACGGAGGCAAGGCAGGCAAGAACGTACAACCACTAGAACGGCCGCACAAAGTGCGCTGCGTCCGCAACGTTCGCATAGCTTTGTGTGTGAGTGATGGAACGTGGTCAGACGGACTGCATTTATACATCCAGCATTTTTCACGGACAAAATGGTTTTGCTTAATTAATATTTTCCCTCCTACATCCGTCAAAATATACGTCAGTGAATAACGGACTGTGTGGCCACTACTGTGTCTTCCGTACTGACGTACGTCCGTGTGCACGGACGTACAGTCCGTAGAAATCACGCTCGTCTGACCCTAGCCTTAGGGAAAGCCAAGAGGTCCACAGGCCTCAGGCCTCCCGTTGGGAAAAATCTATTCTTGCAGAAGTGGAATTTATATCTCTAGTGACCCGATAGGTCGGTTATCTGCCTGATGGGGAGTGAATTCGCTGGTGCACATACCTCTTGTGGGAGGTATATTCACCATAAAACACACCCAATCTCGGCTCTCAGCAACTTATGAGACTGCCAGAGAAAAACTAAGGATGCACCTTCAGGTCCTCACCACCATGGTTTACAGTGGTCCTGCTGATAGCTAGCTAGACAGAGAAACAGACAAATAGTCCAGCCTGGATCCTTTGGTATGTAAAGTAGATCTAAGCATAAAAGAATGAGAAGGATAATCCATCTGAAATGTACTAGTATTGTTTAATATTATAGATCTAGAATTTAATGATCAGCCTTAGAACAAAGGAGAGCCAGGAATCTGAAGACTTTGGCATTATTCAATGGACTTTCGCATTATTTCAATTATTCAATGAAGAGGAAAGTCCTATAAAAGTAGCACAGGAGCCAATATGGCGTGGCTGTGTGACTAACATTTCCGGATTTTATTTCCCATTGCCTCTTCAATAGCCATCAATCCTGGGGTTTATCCATGACAGAATGTGTTTGGCATATATCATCTTCTCATATGACATGAGTGCAAAGTTGCTAGGTCGACCATGTTTTTCTGGACACAAATTACTATTTCTTAAAGAAGAAGAAGAGCACAAGGATGAAGCTGCACTGCAACACGTATAACTTATATGCTTTTCATTTTCTAATCAGGATTGGTCACCTGGGATTCCATTTTGTCTATGTATTATACGCAGTTACATTTTTTGCAGACGCTGCCCATCAGCATGAATAAATTATATGTGTCCAGGAAAACATGGCCGATCTGGCAACCCTACATGAGCGTCAATTAATTCACCTCATTCATTATTCAGCAACATGAACGAAACTATACATTCATTCTGGCCTACTTTAATGTGACTTCCTTACCACTTAATAATTGCCTAACTTTGAATATTATCATGGATTTTATGGTCCACATCCATTTGACAGGGTCACATAAAGGGTTATTCAAATTTCAGTACTCCTTTGGCGCACTTCGTCACTCTTAATTTGCCGACCCTGTGGTGAATTCAGCATTCACTGCAGGGTCCCCGAAGTGCGCCGAATCGATGCACCGAACGCCGCTTATAAAAATGCCGAACGCAGCTGCAATACGAAAAAAAACACTGAATCGATTTGATAACCTGCAGCAAAACCGCTGAAGTGATCTGATAACCTACCGCAAGGCTGCCGAATCGATCGGAAACACCACCGAACAGACCGCCGAATGCATCTGAAAAAAAGCCGACTGGCTGCCGAACAGCAAAAAAAAAACAAGAAAAAAAACCCTGCAACTTTTAAAAGGTGTTTTAAAAAAACTGCTAGTGCATGAAAATCCCTGGAAATAATATTTCAGGTCCTATGAATAACAATAAAAAGGTCTGTTACAGAATAAAAAAAAAAGACATCTAAAAAAAATCTGAATCAAAAATTTTGTTGAAGAAATCCTGGAAAACACCTAAAATATTTCTAAAAAATAAATCAATAAAGAGACTTTTTGCTGCAAATGAAAAAGAATAAACGGTTGAACAAATATAATAAGAAAAACTGAGATTTTTTTTAACTTTGAAACCTATGGGATTCACCTGACTGGACTGGACTAGCGAAACCACTGGAAATCAGGGCATTTCTCTGACATTTCGGTGCTGTTCGACGTTCTCTGAATAGATTAACCATTACTTCTCTATGGGAATTTCACTTCCGCCGAAGGTCACCTTATTTCGCTAGCAATTCGCCAATATTTGGCGGATCGCCAGCTTTTTGAATAGCTGAATGGCCACGAAATTGCACCGTATGGGGAAATTCACCATTCGGGGCAATTCGGTGCTCTCTAAATAACCCCTATAATGAACATTTGTCTTTAAATAAAGAAAATAAACTTAAGGACACAAAATGAAAAACAAGAAATTGCTTTAGAATACATATTGGAAAGTGAATAAACATGCTTCCCATGGTGTTTAGAGTTTTCAAACCCGCAGTTAAATGTAATGGCACATTTATAAATAAATAAAATAAAAAAATAAAGATAAATAAATAAATAAATAATGGCACCGCAGTTCAGCATCCCATGAAAAATGTCTCCTGCACTATACAGTATTTTTAGGTTGCCAGTGAGAAATAAAGAAAGAAAGAAGGAGATCCCACAGGAACTAAAGTGATGAATTACCTGCTTTATTTCTGTCAATCCAGGGCCAGATTTTCAACCCTAGATAGATGAGTAAACTCCGAAGAACGAGAAATTCCCATGGTTTATATCCCAGTTCAGATTCAGGGTCCAAAACTCTCTTCACAGCTGAATTCACCGCTTGAAGACTGATGGGAACCTATAAGTCTTAATGTTTCCGCAAGGACTGCCTTGATAAATAGTCGAGGGATACAGGTGGTGAATTATCACATACATTCCCCCCTGACAGGTTAATATTTCCCGGTCCTCATAGCCATCTCATTTACGGAGGTCCTAGGTGTGGAGGACTGGATGGACCAGCTGTTCGTCTAATGTTTCCATAGAAACGACGTGGGGATCTGACACATTTTATTTCTATGGATTTTAGTTTTTTTGTGTACTTGATAAATAATAAACACAGGCCCTGTGGATCTCACGTGCCACGCAATGAGAATAAAATTAGAACGCTCCCTTCGACTGCAGTTTTATCAGCGATTAAGTAAATCAAGGCCTTAACGCTTGCAACAGATGGATCCTGAGCTCGGCTTCTCTGGGAAGGTCTCGCAAGTATCTTCATGAGAAATTACACGGATTCTAATTAAGGAAAGCAGTAGACCAAAGGAAATCCAGTCCTGGAATATGCAAAGCTCTATGCGTTCTCTTTTTATGTCGTTTTAATATTTTCTGATTAAATTGTTAGTAGAATGATCCCATTAAATGGCTTTTTTTCAAGTGTATTTTTAGCCTTCTTGCGTGATTCATCCCATTTTTGTGGGGAAAGACAATAGCGCATAGGATGATATAATCATATAAAATTCTAGCTCAGTGTCTATGGTCTCCTGTATCCTTTGGCACTTACGTTGGCGTTGCTCACGTACAGCAGTTATTAGCTCCTACGTTCACCGCAGTGTTTCGATTTTTATTTTATTAACGAGTTTAAAGATGTACACTAAAACAGCTATTAATATAATATATCTGCTTCACGGCTGAAACGACATATACTTGGAAAACCACCAGGTGTTGTACATGTAGCTCTGTCATTACAGCCGCCATGGATGGAGACTCTTTCATGTTCATCCAGCCAAATACCATGCGCGTATTTATGCCAAAAATAATACGTTCACAAGACAAACTAGGATACAGAGGTGACTATCTATAACTAGGCAGAATAGGGGGCCGTCTAAGGCCCTGCTCAAACAAGGGCCTCACCTGATGGAATTTGTATGGTACATCAGTATGCACTTAGCATTCATACTGACATTCCTAACAAATACACTCCTGTATTTACATTCTCCAATCTACCAAGAGAGTTGTGTGAGCCTTCAATAAATATTTATTGGGTTAATTTCTGCATTTTTATGTATAATATAAGGGGACTCACAAAACATTGATCCCCTTCTGCTAGGATAGATATTGAATTCAGAGTATCCACGGGATCAAGATCAGTCACTCCACTTGACATGAACTGCAATTCCCAGCATGCTCTGCTTTGTATGGATGGACTGACAAATGGGAGCTCTTCACTGAAGTTGCAGCTTCAACTTAAGTCTGCCACATTGCCATTTCAATAGGGATATGAAACAGTTGTGACAGATGGAAATTGTTTCATTAATATATTATCTGTTAGGTAGAGGAAAAAAATTATGGTAAAATTGTATCTCAAAAGAAGTCATCAAAGGGACCTTCTAGCCACTAAGACCATTTATTTATTGAGTATGACCCCACCTTCCCTAGGCACGTGTCTAGGAAGGCTGATGCAGGATAAAAATGGGTCAGAAGGAGTTAATATTTAACCCTTCCATCCCCTCCCCAACGTTCTGGTTTCAACCTAGTCCCTTTAAATAGATTTTAACTTCATTTTCACTCTTAATGACTAATGTGGAGTTGCATTGATTTAGATGTGTTATTTAATTTCCTAAGGGGTTATCTGTTATGTGGGGAATTGCAAATTATAGGCAAAATAGTAAAGAATATGATAGTTAATGATAGACAATTTCTATCCATTCTGGTCTAACTTTTGCAGTTCTCGGCAATGGACTGCTCGGGGAATAACCTCTCTTTCTCTCTCTCTTCTAAGACATGATGATCAGGAAACAATTTCACCTACTTAAAAAGAATGGGATTCCAGAGACCTCTTCTTACAGGGGGGCAAACACAATGTGAAACGGATGGAGCCAGCCAGAAAAACTTGACGTTCTAGGTAAGAAAATTGGCTGAGTTGGTTTGGAATGGAAAATATTAGAGATGCACCGATACAATATTAGTACATGGTACTCGTGCAGATGCTTGCAAAACCGCCCCTGATACCGGAAGCAAGCACTGAGCTGGCTTGCCGGTATTCAAGGGGCTGGAGTGACTGGTGCAATGCTCTATCTGCATTCTATCAGACCCGTGCTGGCTGGCTGCATTCCAATGAGTGGCCACCGGCAAAGGTTTAAAGTGGCGGCTCGGTGGAAGCCTCCAGCCGCGATCTCATGAGATCTTGGAATTTGCGAGTTCCCGAACTATGCAAGATCTCACAAGATCACAGCTGGGGGGCTCCCGCTGCGCGGCCGCTCTAAACCTTTGCAAGCAACCACTCAATGGAATGTGGCCAGCCACAGGGGCCTGGTAGAATGCCATTACAGCATCCTGCCAGCCGCCCCAGTCTGTATCTGAGGTCTGGAATTTGTTGGTTATACATTTATCTGAGACTGTGGGGTATACATGGATCTGAGACTGTCGGGTATACATGTATCTGAGGTCTGGAATTTCTTGGTTATACATTTACCTGGGTGTACCGTTCTGGGTCCCTGGCGCCCCCTCTGGCGTATGTGAACATTGCATCCAAGTTCTGGACATTTTGTTTCTATAAAGTCCTGGGTCCCTGGCGCCCCCTCTGGCGTATGTGAACATTGCCTCCAAGTTCTGGACATTTTGTTTCCTTTTGGACTTCAAGCCCTAGAGCCACACCTGGACTCTGTTCTAATGAACTCTGTATATAAGGAGGCATCGCCCAAAGAAGGACGTTGCCTCATTTTGATCCATGTTCTCAGTTTGCTCCTCACTGTCATCCTAGCCTCATTGTTATCCTGACTCTGATTCTTTGCTCTAGCAGTTCTGGTTAAGTGCTGTTTGTCTTTTATATTTACCTGTCTGTCTTCAGGTTACTTCCCCGTGTCTGGTAAAGTCTTGCGAATTCCTAGTTCTGTTTTTTTAATTTTTGTCTGCTTATTGTTACCCAGGTCCTTGGTTGTTTATCTGTTTATGTTTATCTGGTTTATTGATTTTTGTATATTTAGTTCAGGTCAATCTGCCTGCTTGCTTTTTGATTTCTGCCCTGCTTATATCCCTGTATCTCGTTTTGCTTTTGTGCCTCAGTATTTTGGTTTCTTCCTATGTTTTGCTAAGTGTTTTCAGGTCTTTAGTTTTAAGTGCATTTTGTTCTGATTCCTCGATGTTTATTTAGTCGTGTTGTAAATAAATTCCTTGTTTTACTCTATACATATCACGGTTCATGTCTGATCGCTGCCCAAGTAGCTCACACCCTTTCTGCACCATGTCAGGCCAGGTCCCACGTAACACTGGGACTGTGGGGGGTATACATGTAAATAAGGCTGTGGGGGTATACATGTATCTGATCTGGTTTACCAGAGATGGGCGAAGACAACAAACCAAAGGCATATACTCACTCATAGCCAGTGTCAGGGCTCTCTATTTGTGAGTGAACATCCACATCTATAGAGTGTTCACCCTTGTTATTGACCTTCTGCACTATGACGTCTCATGTTTTGTTTTATGTGTGCATCCATTCTAGAGGCTGCCGATTGTGAGAGACTCCAAAGCCTCATAGCAGCTTTGAGCAGTACCAGATTACTACAATTCTATGTGATTTGGTTCAGGGGAAACCACTGCTTTCTGGTACTGGCCTTGAAGTTTTGGTGGTGGTATATACAGTGTGGTGCTACACTATTTTTATGTATAATCACTCCATTATTATACTACCTCCCTGGGGGAAGTCCATGCTGGTCTGTGGAGGGTTGATGTGGCCAGACGCCGCTGGTTATCGGGTGGCAAGGATGCCTTCACCCCACCGGAGGGCTTGAGAGTAAGGAACGAACTTTGCAGCAGGTGTGCAATGGCTATATGCCTGTGATGAGAGTTGAGAGTGTTTGGAGGCTGTATATCAAGGTACCCAGGGTGGCGTGCGGGCACCATATGTGTGTGATGACAATCATGTGTGTGTGTGATGAGAACTAAACCTCATTTGTGTGACAGAATCTTTATCTTCCCTAACTATGTCCACCATGCAAATGTCTATTATATAGTTATCTTTCAATTTATCGAACTATCTAGTTATCTCTCTGTGTATATCACTGTTTCTTTATCCATTTATCTATTTAGCTTTTCATCTGTCTGTTTATTTAGCCATCTAGCTATCGGTTCATCCATTTATGTATCTGCTTTATCTACTTAGCTGTCCGTCTGTCTATCTCTCTCTCTATCCATTTATTTAGCTGTCCGTCCATTCATTCATCCATTTCTGTCTGTCTTCAATGTCCCTTCATCTGTCTCTGTATCTATCTAGTTATCTCTCTCGAGATATACTATATATTGATGTATCTAACTCTCAATCTACTTATCTCGATCTATCATCATAGTCAAAATTGATTGCGTGCCCCCAAGATTGGTGCCTAGATTCACCCTTAAAAATTGTGAGACTTTACAAAAAAAATTGTACACTGATTAATAAGATTATATCTTTAAGAAGTCTACTTATAATTTATCAAAGGGTGTCAACTTATTTACAGACAATTAATGGAAAAGAACCAATGTGCATTGAACTTACAAAAACGACATAAGGGGTTATTCAGAGAAAGCCGGTCTGGCCCCGAAATGTAACCGAACACTGAATTTCCCCGTACGGTGACATTTCGGGGCCATTCGGCTATTCAGAAAGAAAGCAGTTCGCCAAATTTTGGCGAATTGACAGCAAGTATGATGCCTGTTCGACGGCAGTGAAATCCCCCATAGAGAAGCAATAGTTAATCTATTCAGAGACATCGAACAGCAGTGAAAAGTTGTCAAACTGCCCTGGCTGTTCGGTGTTTTCATTCGGCAGGTTTATTCAGGCAAATCCCATAGTCTTCAATGTTAAAAATATTCCTGCTTTTACTCAATAGCTAATAAACCGTTTATTATTTTAATCTGCAATAAAAAGTCTCTCTATTCATAGATTTTTTTTAGGAACTTTTAGGCATTTGTCTGAATTTTTTGGGCAAAATGTTCTTCTGTTTTTTTTCTTTAAAGCGTTTTTTCTTTTTTCTGTAACAGCCCTTTTTATTATCATTCATAGGATCTTATACTGTATGTAAATTCCAGGCATTTTCATTCAGTGTTTTATTTTTGCAAACAGTGTTTCAATTTTGACATTTTCAATCATATTTTTTTTTTTACCCCGTTTGTCAGCATGTCGGCTTTTTCCGGCGGCTGCTCTGCATTGTGATTGGTGGCTTGGTGACTTTTTCCGATGTGTTTGGCGTGTTTTCTGCGGCGGTTCCAACGGGTTTTTGGTGAGTTTTCAATGGGTGTTCGGTGAGTTTTTGGCAGGTGTTCGGTGGGTTTTCCCTGCACTCCGGGGACCCTGCGGTGAATGCTGAATTCACAGCAGGGTGGGGAACTTTGATTCCCCTAATTCAGCGAAGCGCGGGAATGAGAGAGCAATGAAATGTTGGCAATATTTCGGTGCTCTCTGTATAACCCCCATATTTAAAAAAATATATATTGTATCCTGTAAAAAAACAAACAAGCATTCTTAGACCACACAGAGTACATTATTATTTTTATTTTTATTACAAAGCCAGTAACAGGAGATCACAAACTAAAGGCAGGAACCTAAGGTAGATCCCCAGCTGCTATGAGAGATGACTTTATGACGTTACTGAGCTTGTCTTCAATAATGGAGAGCAACTAACTCTGTTGTTGTGCCACATGTCATGTAATTACGCTGTATTTGTTTTTTACCATTGCACTTGTCCTGCGCATATTTTTGCTATACTTGTATATATATTTAAATATGTACATTTTTCCTGCATTTCTTCCTCATGCACGTCTCCTCTATTTCACTTTTGGGTTTAGGTGATGGGAGTAGAGCACACGTATTTCATCTTTTTCCTTTTCTTCCGGTTATGACCTCATATGTACCCCTGGGCTTTCTACACAAATGTTAGAAGAATGTAATGTTTGCAGAGGGATTTCTGGGATGTACCAATGATTCTGAAAATGGCATATTTATTCTAGTGATTTGGAGTACTTCAGTCAGTTCTCTGCAGTTTGCTCTAGCCACAGGTGAACCTTTATTATACAACCCCCCCCCCCAACACACAGTGTAGCCCCATGGTTCATTTGGTTATAGTAATTCATGCTAATAAATGTATTATGCTGTGTACTCCAGGCTTTAAAGAACATGCTGGGTTTTTTGCAAGCTGGGTCATTTTGCAATGTTTTATTAATGCGTCGATTAGGAGAAAATCAAAGTACAAGAAACAGAAAGTGCTTGAAAGTAAAAAAACTAAAGACGTAAACATAGAAAAAAGGTTCTTCTTATGCTTATAGAGGGGAGGTCATTATTTAGGTAATGCATTATTTAAATTGTAAAAAAAAAACTGCCAAAAAATCCATTCTCAGGCAATCCCTAAAATACACACACCTTATTAATCAGAACCTCGTGATACCAAGGACCATCAGAATTTGCTGCACTAGGCATGATTGGCAGGATGAGATAAGCTCCTTGACTCTTTATTTCTCTTTGGGGGTTTTCCATGACCTTACTACTTTTATTTATCTCTCACATTGTCTCCATGATGGCTACTAGCAGTTTGCTGTTATTTTGATCTGTTTATACCCTGCATTAAGGGAAAGCTAAGATCTTTAAACATCTGTTTCACAGGATTGCATTCCAAGTTTTGCATCAGAACCTTTATTGTAGGGATGCACCGATACTGGCGTTTGCAGGAGTCCTTGGTACTTGTGCAGATGCCTCCGATACTGCCCCCAATACTGGAAGTCAGCACTGAGCTGGCTTGCTGACATCCAAGGGGCTGGGGCGGCTGGCAGAATGCTCTAACTGTATTCTACCAGGCCCCTGCCAGCTGGCAGCGTTCCAGGGAGCAGCGTTTGCAAAGGTTTAGAGTGGCTGTTTGCTGGAAACCTCCAGCCGCAATCTCACGAGATCTCAGGGTTTGTGAGATCTAAAACTGAGCAAGATCTCGTGAGATAGCAGCTCGAGGTTCCCACCGAGCGGCCGCTCAAAACCTTTTCCAGCGCTGCTCGCTGAAATGCAGCCAGACGACAGGGGCCTGGTAGAGTGCCGTTAGAGCATTCTGCCAAGCCCCTCAATGTCTGTATCTGAGGTCTGTAATGTGTTGGGTATACATGTATCTGAGGTCTGTAATGTGTTGGGTATACATGTATCTGAGGTCTGTAATGTGTTGGCTATACATGTATCTGAGGTCTTAAATGTGTTGGGTATACATGTATCTGAGGTTTGGAATGTGTTGGGTATACATGTATCAGAGGTCTGTAATGTGTTGGCTATACATGTATCTGAGGTCTTGAATGTGTTGGGTATACATGTATCTGAGGTTTGGAATGTGTTGGGTATACATGTATCAGAGGTCTGTAATGTGTTGGCTATACATGTATCTGAGGCCTGGAATGTGTTGGGTATACATGTATCTGAGGTCTGAAATGTGCCGGGTATACATGTATCTGTCATGCCTCACGCCGCCGTCGCCAGAAGAAGGGCCAGGCTGGCGCTATTCCCTCCTGAACTGCACCTTGGCAGCACAGGAAAAGTGCTGCCTCTCCCCACCACTAGAACCACAGGTCTTCAAGCAGTTAATGCACAACTAACACGCCACACCTTTCCTCACCTGAAATAAAGTTCCCTCCCTCTTTCCCTTCTGTGCTTCAGTATTGTTATCCCTTCCTAGCAGAGAGAGGTGTTTAGCTCTGCCGTCCAAGTCTGCTGTTTCCCTGTATCCAGAATACCCCTTTTGCGTCTACCAAGATTCCCATCGTGTTTCCACCAGTGTCTTTCCAGTCTCCAGTCTTCAGTTATTCCTCAAGATCTGGTCAGTCTCCTCCAACTCACCCTCCCCCACCCACTATCCTGTCGGTAGTAACCGCATTTGGGCCATATCTCCACTACCTGGTTCCACCCCAGAACCAGAACCTGACATATACTGAAGCCAAAATATGTATGAGCCCGCGGTGCTACACTATATGGTGGAATTGATCCAGAGAAGTTTCCATGAAGCTGTCAGACACCTGGTCAATTCTCTCAATGATATGCTGCAGAAACTGTGGGGCACCTCACCTAAAGTGTGCGTTTCTGCAAGAGAGAAAAAACGTGCTTCATTATCCGCTGAGAAGCGTACCAGAAGGAAGACCTACAACCTTTGCCTATACTGCAGGGATTTTTCCCACTGGGTCGTGGACTGGCCCTTGAGACCCTTCAAGAAGCAAACCCCTAGGCAAAGGTCTGAAACAACCCCCATACCCAGAAATGCACCCCGACCCAAGGTTACGGTATCTTCACCAAAACTGGCTAAGGCACCTAAGCCTGCTAAAGTGCTCCAGCCAGCTCCAAGGAGGTCCCCCGCACCGAAACCTACCCCCAAAAGTTCCTCACCACCCAAGACCTCCCTCACCAAGTTCAAGCAGCCATTGCCGGAGTCCATCAAACGACCTGCTGTCTCTCTAACCCCTGCCCTTCATGAAACCACTTTTAATGTTGACCAGCCTGGTGAACCCGTGGATATGGAATATGCTGTGTTTGAAGAGACCGGATCGGTCTCCTCCATGGAGTTAGGACCCACCAGTTTCCTGGAAGCCAGGTCACCTGAACAAATGGAGCTAATGCCGCTTTTTAATCTGGAGGCAACTGCCATCACTACCAGCCAGCCAAACCTTGCTTCTGGCGTGCCTCCTGTACCCGCCCAAGCTGCTTCTCCACTTCCTGAGGATGCTGCTGAGGCATTACCAACTCGAGGTACCACCAACCCACTTCCAGAAACTCCAGTGGTCAAATCCATTGTCACCACCCTTACCAGTCAGGTCAATGACCTAATGACAGTTCTGGAGGATCTCAGGACTGACTATGCCCTCCTGCATGCACAAGTGCAGGACCTCCAGACCCCCACCTATGTTCCACCTTCTGACCCGGTCATGGATGCCTCCAGCCCAGAACCCTGGATGGAAGAATACCCAAGCTCTGATAACTTTCTGGAGGCAGACTGGGATACTTTGGACTATGAGGACCATCTGCCCTCATTAGCAGAGTGGTAGGGCCTAGGACTACCTAGTCAAGGTGGGGCATACCTGGGTGCCACCATCTCCGCACCAGCAATCACCCCGGTTACCCCCCGTGTGACTTTTTTGTACCTAGGAAGACCTCATTAATGGCTCAGGTATGGCCTCCTATTACCCACACTTGCAGGATCAAGTCATTCCCCTGTTCCTTGGCATCTGGTTCATTTCCTGCTGTCTCCCTTCAAGACCCTCTACCAACCAGCATCTGCCCCGAGACTGAACCTCACACTGCTCCATGCCTCCAGGGGTGCTTCTTGCATGGGGTTGGAGCTGTTTACCCCATCGTGGAATCCTCAGACACCTTGACTCCAGATTGTACCCCTGCATCTGATGGGACTGTGATACGCCAAGAAGACCCCCAGACCATTGACGCCTCTTTTGTCGCACGGGGTGCGACTTTAGGGGGAGGGATTTGTCATGCCTCACGCCGGCGTCGCTGGAAGAAGGGCCAGGCTGGCACCATTCCCTCCTGAACTGCACCTTGGCAGCACAGGAAAAGTGCTGCCTCTCCCCACCACTATAACCACAGGTCTTCAAATAGTTAATGCACAACTAACACGCCACACCTTTCCTCACCTGAAATAAAGTTCCCTCCCTCTTTCCCTTCTGTGCTTCAGTATTGTTATCCCTTCCTAGCAGAGAGAGGTGTTTAGCTCTGTTGTCCAAGTCTGCTGTTTCCCTGTATCCAGAATACACCTTTTGTGTTTCCACCAGTGTCCTTCCAGTCTCCAGTCTGCAGTCTTCAGTTATTCCTCAAGATCTAATCAGTCTCCTCCAACTCCCCCTCCCCCCCACTATCCTGTCGGTAGTAACCGTATTTGGGCCATATCTCCACTACCTGGTTCCACACCAGAACCTGACAGTATCTGAGGCCTGGAATGCATTGGGTATACATGTATCTGAGGTCTGTGGGGTATACAAGTATCTGAGGCTCGTGGGCAATACATGTATCTGAGGCCTGTGGGGTATACATGTATCTGAGGTCTGGTGTGTGTGTGGGTATATATATATATATATATATCTGAGGTCTTTGTGTGTGGTCAGGGTGTGTGCAGTGGGTAAATGGGGTGTCTAGCCATACATTTCAATATTAACATGAACTGGACACAGTGGCGTAGCGTGGGTTGTCAGCGCCCGGGGCCAGCCAAGAATTGTGCGCCCCCCCAACCTGTGGACATGTTATCGATATTGCCCCAGCTCTCACATGAATATTGCCCCAGCTCTTACATGGATATTGCCCCAGCCAGCTCACACATGAATATTGCCACAGCTTACACATGGATTTGCCCCAGCTCTCACATGGATATTGCCCCAGCTCACACATGGATATTGCCCCAGCTCACACATGGATTTGCCCCAGCTCTCACATGGATATTGCCCCAGCTCACACATAGATTTGCCCCAGCTCACACATGAATATTGCCCCAGCTCACACATGGATTTGCCCCAGCTCACACATGAATATTGCCCCAGCTCACACATGGATTTGCCCCAGCTCACACATGAATATTGCCCCAGCTCACACATGGATATGCCCCAGCTCACACATGGATTTGCCCCAGCTCACACATGGATATTGCCGCAGCTCACACATGGATTTGCCCCAGCTCATGGATTTGCCCCAGCTCATGGATATGCCCCAGCACATGGATTTGCCCCAGCACATGGATTTGCCCCAGCTCATGGATATGCCCCAGCACATGGATATGCCCCAGCTCATGGATAATGCCCCCAGCTCATGGATTTGCCCCAGCACATGGATTTGCCCCAGCACATGGATTTGCCCCAGCTCATGGATTTGCCCCAGCACATGGATTTGCCCCAGCTCATGGATATGCCCCAGCACATGGATATGCCCCAGCTCATGGATAATGCCCCCAGCTCATGGATTTGCCCCAGCACATGGATTTGCCCCAGCACATGATTTGCCCCAGCACATGGATTTGCCCCAGCACATGGATTTGCCCCAGCACATGGATTTGCCCCAGCTCATGGATTTGCCCCAGCACATGGCTATGCCCCAGCACATGGATTTGCCCCAGCTCATGGATATGCCCCAGCACATGGATATGCCCCAGCTCATGGATTTGCCCCAGCACATGGCTATGCCCCAGCACATGGATTTGCCCCAGCTCATGGATATGCCCCAGCACATGGATATGCCCCAGCTCATGGATTTGCCCCAGCACATGGATATGCCCCAGCACATGGATTTGCCCCAGCTCATGGATTTGCCCCAGCTCATGGATTTGCCCCAGCACATGGATTTGCCCCAGCTCATGGATTTGCCCCAGCTCATGGATATGCCCCAGCACATGGATATGCCCCAGCTCATGGATTTGCCCCAGCTCTCACCTGGATATTGCTCCAGCTCCGGATCCAGCAGGGGTTGAGGGGGCCCAGATGCCGGGCAGCGGGAGTGCCTGCCCGGTCCTTAACAGTGTGCGAGTCTGTCCTGTTGAAGGGGAGGCGGCTGCGTGCGTGCGCAGGTCACGCAGTCCGGCCAGTCAGGTGGTACAGAGACTCAGTATCACCTGATTAGACGGACCACGTGACCTGCGCCTGCATGCAGCCGCCTCCCCTTCAACAGGACGGACTCACTGTTTAGGACCGGGCAGGCACTCCTGCTGCCCGGCATCTGGGTCCCCTCAACCCGCGGGCCCTTGGGCCCGGCGGGTCAGTCCGGGCCACAAATTTTAGGGGCGCAAATTTCTTTTGAAATTATGTGCCCCTAAGAAAACTGCGCCCGGGGCCACGGCCCCCCCTGCCCCCCCGCGCTACGCCACTGACTGGACAGGCTTTCGGTAAGATCCTAAATTATTTACTGGAAAGCAGTCACGTGACATTAAATAAAAGTATTGATACTCAGTATTGGTGAGTACCTGAAAAAAGTATCGGTACTCATAATCGGTCTTAAAAAATGGTATCAGTGAATCCCTACTTTATTGTAAACCTAAAATAATCATAACCCTCACAACAACCCTAATTCTGTCCATAAAAGTAACCCTAACCCTTAGCTAAACCCAACAGTAATCCTAAACCTAAAAGAAGCCCTAACCCTAAAGTAACCCTTATCCAAACCTAAAAGTAATCCTAACCCTAATCCTAAAAGTAAGTCTAACCTTAACCCTAAATTCGGGTACGGGGTGTCCGTTATCAATGCTGTTCTGGTGTTCAAGGAAGATAGATAAAATTTCTGTTGTGTTAGTGGTGAAGCAGTGAATCGATGCTTGATGATTGGGTGGGGATGTTGAGATATTTGTCTACTGTAGTGACTGAGAAGAAATTCTGGTAGAAAAGTGAGAAAACAAATAATCCTTTCTGGTGGGGAGGGGGTTGCATAGTGCTGTTAAACCAACAGAAACTGATTGCAGTAGAATAAAACAATATAAATATGGGATGTAAAACTGACTGACCTCCCAGCATGACCACGTGAAGGGATGAAATGTGTTGAATCTTCTTGGTGGGTCTCTTGGAACTGAGATGATCTGTCAAGCTGTAACCAGTGCAAGATCTGCACAAAAGTGGAGCTAAATTTACCAACACAGGATGTTGAATGTCCATTAAGTTGTTTTTTTAAATGTTATATTTGTATCCTTTCTAACAGTTTGTGGTCATCTGGTTGGACACACGAGATAAAAAGAAAGAAAATCGGCTCATATTAGCTCTTACATTAGGAAGGGGCCCAATATTTTTCTCCCAAAACAATGACTAAAGCGGCAATACTAAAGCGGCAAGCTATTTTTAGCGACTGAATTGGATACATTACAGAATCCTGTGTCTGAGTGGTTGCTGTGCTGGTGCCAAGAGAGAGTATTGCTGCATAAGCATGTTTTATCCTCTTCCCTCACACAAAGTAAATAATAGAAAAGAACAAGAACAAGTTTTTCCCATACGTGATAAATGTCACTGCAGTGTGACTCTTTTCCTTACGACAAAATGTGACATAGTGAGAGATAATGTGACGAGTCCACTGGCTCCACATGTAGCTCACAGAACTACAGAACGCAAGTACGCTTAATCATTTCCATCAGATCTGACCAAGAATATCTAATGTGCCTAAAGTGAAGGTTTGCTTGAGGCAGTATTCACGTATCGGGAGTTTCCAAAAGCAAATGTAATAGATGCCTTTCTCGAAGGAAAAAATTGCCAACACTGGAATATATGAGCGTTGCCTACTTCGCTAGCAGAAAACTCATGAATATTGTGTTTTAGTCCTCTCTCATTTGCATGTTTCTCTGTGATCCTATTTCTAGTCATTGGGTCATTCTAGTAGGTTTCAAAGTAAACTTTAATAAATACTATTAAAATCTGTTAAAACTATTATTCCTACATATTCAGCAGCCACCAGTGACCCGCGTGTCTCAACTCTGCCTTATCATCCTACTTTACAGCAGGGCGAGGTCGAGGAGGGTTCTGTGTTGTATGCAGTGCTGAACATGAGCTAGAGGGGACTTGAGATCATTTTACAGAGGGTTTGATGTTGCCACTGGACACAGGGATCCGTGCTTCCGCTTTTCTTTATTATGCAGCCATGGACCTTGCAAGGTACATCATAAACAGGAAATAAAACAAATGTAAGTCAAACGCCTACTGCCTATGCGGAGCCTTACTAAACATTTAGTACTCCTACCTATAATATTGGGCGGCTAAGCCGCTTACCAATAAGCAAAACAAAATGTACTTTACTTTTTAGCTTCAGGATTTAGCTTCCTTCCCTGCTGCACCCAGAACCAAGACTGCCCTCTCAGAGGGAACCACAGATCCTATAAGGGCAGGGCAGTCCTAATCAGGCATCAAATGTGAGTTAACCCTATATGGGGAAAAGAGTGTTCTCCATTCACCTGCTAATAAACTTGTGGTCTATTACCCTGCCCCTAATCACACTGTCACACGGGATAGAAGTAAACAAAAATATATACTGTAAACCAGAAAAGTAGCATCAGCTGTGCAATTATTCTGATAAAAATGTCCGCTAGAAAGTCTTGCAGTCTTGATGTGGTGTATTAGTAGATTAGGGCACAGTTGAACGCTGCAACACAATCCTTGACAGTCATCTTCTGCCTTCCAGCTCAGTTGGAAGACCACACCACCCAGGCTTTCATTATGTCTCAGACCAATTGACCATCAAATGCTAGTGGAAGCATGTTGAGATCCCAGCACACATTTTCTTTAAATGGATAGGTCCTTTAGTTTGTTATTTTGCTGCAGAATATCACTAGGAATTTCCCAAATCAACCAACAGGTAGGCCCTACAGCAGTAGTTTCCAACCCTGGTCCTCAAGTACCCTAAAAAGGCCAGGTTTTAGGCTAGGGTCAGACTGAGGCAGTGCGAACGCGCGTTCTGGCGCACTTAATCACGGCCGCACTAGCAGCAGATGCCGGGCAATGACGGCCAATATACGAAGTACGGTCGCACAAAAGTCCGGCTGCGCAACGCAAGTGGAAAATGAACGCATTTTTTCGAGAACGTGAAACCGCAGGTACTGACGTACAGAGTGCGCTGCGTCCGCTAGCGGCGTGTGTGCGTGATTGGGAGACGTCAGACGCTACTAATGTCCGGCCAACATAACGTCCAGACGCAAAGAGAGTTTTATTGATGATCCGTACAAAATCACGGACGAAAATGCGCATAGTATGACCGCTACCGCGTATTCCGTGAAAAAATGCGTCCATTCGTTCGAACGCACTTTTTCACAGACAACATAAAAATGCGTTCGTCTGACCCTAGCCTTAAGGATCACCTTGGGGAAATGCAGTCTGAATCCTGCAATCACTGAGCAGCAAATCATATCACCTGTGCTGTGCTTCAGATATCTGGAAAACCTGGCCTGTTAGGGGTACGTGAGGACCAGTCTTGGAAACCACTGAACTACAGTATTTTTACCCTTTAATCGCCTCAAGCCTGCAGTGCTTCTCAAAGTATTGTTTGAAAAGAAAACAGATCCTTCAAGCCATATGGTGATAATCCATGATTATTTTTTGTACTGAGAAACAGGTTTTTTCCATATACAATTGATAGTGATGAACCCTTCTGGATTAAATGTACCAAAGAGAACAGCAAAACACAGGGCTCTCATTGCCAAGAGGCATCGGTTAACTGTTCACCATGAGCCCTATCAGGTCTCTATATACTGTATATATCTTACACTGTATATATACATAGCTTATAGACCAGGTCAACATTGCAGTGGGTGAAAACTAAAACTGACCTATTTTTGATATTTTTTTGCTTTTTATTAACTTAAATGTCATCCTAGTGTTAAAAGCCTAAAAAAGTGTCTATATAACGGATGTATAATAAATATACAATAAATCCAGTGTACGGCACGCTCAGGTATCATTATACCAGTGTAGAGTCTGGAGAGATGATGCACGAGCATTAAAACCAAACTAGTAACATCTTATTATTCCCGATGAGGTAAAAAAGCTTGTGCCGCGAAATAAAATTTTATCAAATAGATGGATAGTGTTTCAATGACAATGCGGGTAATAGTATTCAGAATGATGTGGTCCTTATGGTACAGTGAAGCAAGCCATGTTGTCTTGTAGTAAAATGATATTTTTTTAATAGAGGTTCTGTAGAGAGTAATTTTAATATTTTTACAATACACACAAAGATGAAACAAAGAAATGGGAAAAAGAGATGCACGAGACCGAAATATGAAAATAAGCGAGCAGGAATCGAGATTCTGGTTTTGACTCACTTTGTTCCAATAAAAATGTTAGATTTTCAGCATTGAAGCAATATAAAGTAGTGATAAAAACAGTACTGAAACCCACTTTTGTGATCACTCAAGTTGGACTTGCAATTGTTTGACTTTGAAGGAGTATCTAAGCAGCCCAGGAAATGATTCGGCAACAAGGCCAAGCCCAGGTGTCCATCACTGCTACAAACCACTGCACCCATTCAGGCATCTACTGGCCATTGGGAATTCAGGCGGGCCGATGGCTCAGTGGGCCGGTGTGAACAGCTGCTTTACTGGCCCTGGTGGCCGCATGAGCCTTGGGCTCGCCTAGGCTGGGGAGCCATCTGATGCTCTCTTGGACCAGGCAACTGCCTGGCCCTGCAGCCTGGGGCTCGCCTAGGTCAGCAGACTGGCTAGGCCTACCAGCAGTCTGGGGCTCGCCTTGGTCAGTTGGCCGGCTAGGCCTGCCAGCAGCCTGGGACTTGCCTAGGTCGGCCTCACAAAATACTTGTACATCACATAGATTGTAAATTCCGTTGGGAACAGGGTCCCCCTGAATCAGATCATCAGCCATGTGTGATATTCCAATGTATCATCAACCCCTTGTACAATGATCAAGTAAAGCGCTGCGGAATATGTGGTGCTATATAAATAAAGGATAATAATAATAATACTACAACAGATTCTGCCCTTTGTATTGATGTGAGGACAGCGAGAAGGGAAACTGTTTTTCTGTTTTTTAAAAAAAATATTAATTATTTCTTGTTTCCCCAATACAAAAAATTAAGAACATTTCCCCTAGTTTCGACACTTTTTGGGAGGGGGGGGGGGGTGGCGCTCCAGAATTATGTGCCTACAGGCTCCTGAGGTGTAAATCCGACCCTGAATATAGTAAGTATGAAATATTGACTTTCACAACCATTCAGACATAACCCCCAGTCTGCTCAATTGGCAGGCGAGACATTATTGGGACAAAAATCTCAACTAATTCATAATCTAAAGATAAAAAGGTGATACACACGTAAGCTAATGCACTGTAACAATCATTATTATTTATCACATTGTTTTCTAAAGTGATACTGGCTAGACGAATCTGACTGCGTGGGGCATCATTAAGCTGTAAATCTGGCACATCAAATGACCCTTCCATTAAAACACGTCACACAGGAACGTTATAAAAAGAATGTTGTTTGTAGTTTGTGTTTAAAATAGAGACTGAATAATTGCCAAGATACAGAGGTGCTTTTTAATACTGATACATTCTCATTTCAACATGTCAACATATATCACAAACGTAAGCTAAACATATTGAATTCAGTGGCTTTCTACATTTCTTCTATTTTCAAAAAAATTTCAATTTTTAAACATTTTTTCTTTTTAACAAAGTGGAGTTTAATAAGACCTAAAAAAAAGGAAGATATTGTTAATGTTAGACGGAAAAAAAATCTACTTCGAAACATTCATTGCCAGTATACGATGTTTGTTTCTTTTTGAAAAAACTTATAGAACACAGTTAAAAAATAGTGAAACTTCCACAAAATCTGCAGAACGACCATGTGAAGCACATCCATAGCGGGGAAAAACCACAACTTAGGCTTTGATTTAATTTAATTCTGTCAGCTGTTTTTTTTTCTTCAAAACATTAGCTGATTCAGTTGACAAAAATTTAGCCCAAGCCGATATTTGAAAAATGCAGCTGGTCCAAAAAAGGTTTGGCTGGTAAAACACCCAAAAAAGCAGATTTTTGGCCAGCATCATACATCATTTGTGCCTTTAAACATGTCTATTAATGAAATAAAATGTATAAAAGAAGGATTTCAGTCTAATTCCCTCTACTTTTCTGCCTTAAAATCCATTTATCAACAACTGTCAGAATTTTTATTTATCTATTCAGAAATGGGCAAACCAATACATTCTGATTGAATTGATATAGATGATATTTCCGATATTTGATCCGAATTTTTATCAGGGATTGAAATGCCAGTAAACCCACATTTGAATCTCCTGAACCAAAAAAATGGCTGAAAATTGGGCCAAAAAAAAAAACTGTCCTGATTTTTGCCATTGGGCTGAATTAAATTGAGTCAGATTTCTTGATGTCTGTGATTGAAAATATTTCTGTTAGGGATTCTTATTAATTTAAACAATAAATAAAGTGTTATAAAACTCGTTAATAACTCTGCCAATACGGGAGTGATAGCCCACAGCAATAAAAGTGCTAGAGAGAGAGAGCGGGGCTACCAATGACCGAGCAACAGGTTTGGCTATTACAACATATTTTACCACAAATTCCATTGGTCTGTTTTCCTTTAATGGTCATTAATCCTAGCTTTCTAATTTTGTAGCACAACATGATTTTGAAGTTCCTGTATGCCGGGCTAAACTGTTGACCTGTGGCTTAAAGCACTGATCAATACCTCAATGACAGACCCCGTAACATATTGTCTTCAACAGTAATTAGGCATCTGGAGACATGAAGTGATTGATCTGGTCTACGGAATTTGTAAATACAGAATTTTGCGAGTATAAAAAGCATGTGTTTTGAGATCCATCTAGCCACAGCTCTAGGATGGGAGAAGTATTCTGGTAGAAAACATTGTGGGCAGTATTACAAAGCTGGTGCTAACTTAGCCAGAGCTGTTGTAAACGTAGCAACTCCATAGACTATGGGCCACATTACATTCTTGGTGCTAACGTTAGCGCTCACCTACGTGAACATTACCGTTAGCCCTGGTGGCCCTCGGGTGGGCCGCCCATATTACAATCCAAACGCTAATGGGATAAAAAATGGTATCTTGCGCTGTTCTGCACGAGGTTACTGTACTTTGCGCTCCTTATTCTAAACATGGGGAGCGCAAAGTGTTAATTAGCGATAGGATTACAAATTACTAACACTAATTACCGTCCGGCTGCGGTTACCAGAAAGTTAACCACAGCCTGGACTTGGTGCTAACGGATTCCGCTGCTGCAAAATCCGTCTACACCAGCAGTAACCCCCCAAAATAAATCGTATACTCACCTTCCATCCTGCGGCGAGGACCGCGGCTCCAATCGCCTCTTCTGTCCGCTGGGAAGCAGGGAGAGACTGAGGGAAAAAAGTCCCCCAGCCTCCCCATGCAGATCACTACGCCGACCTGCCGGATCTTCATGTGACTGGCAGAGCATAAACTCAATGAGTCCTATGGACTCCATGGAGGAGATGCGCACAGCTGCGCTTAGCCCTGCCGCGCGCATCCCGTGTCTTAGCGCCCAATAACAATGCAGGCAGCTTTTCTAGCTCCTGCATTGTAATATCGCACTAAAACGGGGACGCAAAAGAAAAACCTGCAGGCGCAGGTTTTTCTCCCTAGCGTCCCCGTTTTAGCGCAACAATTGTAAAGATGCCCTATAATGGCTTTGGTAAGTTTACAACAGCTCTGGTTAAGTTGGCACCAACTTTGTAATATAGCCCTGTGTCTTTATAAGTCAATTTAATGGACTGATGGACAATTTGTAAGACACAGCTGAGTAAATTGCATAGTCTATTAACGTGTACCTTGGGAACCTCTTCCCAGAAGTAGTAAGATGACAGGAGGTAGTATGGATGGTAATCTTCGGTTGATATCATTCAGAGTATTTTATATATTTTTAAATACCGATTGATTTTGCCAATGTCTAGGGAATAGGATGATGGACTTACTAGTGGTTGGTTTATCACTGAGACCTGATTAACTTTATCATTCCTGATCAATTATTCAATTTTTCTTCCCAGGATTCCAGCTAAGGAGTCTAGTGACTATTGGCCTTCCAGCTATCATGGGATACGTTGGGTCAACAACATGAGTAAATTGGTCCACAATAGCCAGAGTTCAGCAGCTTCCCCATCACGTTCTAGACCAGGGCTGGACAGGGCTGGGCTTGTTTTAGACAGAAGCTAACATCACACGGGTATAATTTTGGTATAACACAGACAACTAGACAGTGGATTTTGTATAAAAATACACAGAATATACATAAAAGAAGACACATTACTCTTGTGAGAAAAACACAAGTGTCTGGTAACATTCAGATAGTGATACATGTTTGAAAGAAGCGTTCTAGAGGTATTGATAATATGCGAAGCAGAACTTTGTCTAAGTGGCTTCTAAAGTGCATCGAAACTCTGATTAAACACACACAGTAGATGAAACGTAGTATATTTAGGTCCTTTATTTCCGCAGTGCAGGCTGTTCAGTGTTGGGTAACTAGGTATCGTTTCGTAAAATTTTATTCCCCGCAGAATATTGTGTGTTTCGTTTCTCAAAATGCAAATGTCACATTTGTGAAACCTTCAGAACAAGAGCTTGATTCCATGTCACTTGACGTGTGAGCTATTTAGAAAGTGTCACCTGAACATTTACTGTCTGCAACACGCACCAGTCGGATAACCCCGGTCATTTCATTAAATTCAACATAAAGGAGACACAGCCAAGGTCGGATCCTCCTGCTCTGCTCACGTCCAGCCTGTAGAGACATTCCTCTCTCGCTTGTCTCAAAAGGCTTATTAGCCAATTCCTAAAAAGCACCTGCAGCCTCGCCAAGAGGTAGCAGGAACTGTAAACATATTAATAAGGCTGCCACCAGTAGTGGTGAGGGACCTCTTAGTGTAGCACTACTGCCCGGCGCGTCTGGTTGTTTACGTGAGATCTTGGTAGGAACTGGACCAGCTGGGATGTGTGACTCTGTTCCAGGCTTTGCTTCACTGAAGACCTTAGGTTTGGACCGTGCATCTGTAACAGAGAAAAACCATGATTCACATTATTCACCAAATACAAAATATTTTTGGAGGATTCTCTAAGGTGGGGGGTCAGAAACCGTGGCCTCCAGATATTTTGGAAATACATCTCCCATGATGCTGAGCTATTCATTAGCAGGGTTATTCAGAGAGGTCCGACACTGAAAATCAGCGTACGGTGACATTTCGGGGCCAGTCGGCTATTCAGAGAGCAGGCAGTTCGCATAATTTTGGCGAATTTGCAGCCAGTGCCAGTACGATACCTGTTCGAGGGCAGTGAAATCCCCCATAGAGAAGCAATGGCTCACCTAGTCAGAGACACTGAACAGCAGTGAAAAGTTGCCGAAATGCCCTGCTGTTTGGTGTTTTCATTCGGCAGGTTTATTCAGGCGAATCCCATAGGCTTCAATGTTAAAAATATTCCAGTTTTAATCCAATATCTAATAAACCGTTTATTATTTTAATTTGCAGTAGAAAGTCTCTTTATTTATAGATTTTTTAGGATCTTTTAGGCATTTTTGGGGATTTTTTCATCTAATATTTTTCGGGTTTTTTTTTTAATTGTTTCATCATTTTTCTGTAACTGCCCTTTTTATTATTACTCATTGGATCTTATGTGTAAGTTCCAGGCATTCCGTTCAGTAGTTTTTTTACAAACAGCGTTTAAATTTTCAAACTTTCAAGCGTACTGTGTTTTTGGTTTTTTTACCCCGTTAGCCGGCTTGTCGGCTTTTTCCGGTGGCTGCTCTGCACTGTGATCGGCGGCTCGTCGGCTTTTTCCGGTGTGTTCAGCGTGGTTTTTGCAGTGGTTTCTGCGGCTTTTCAGTGAGTGTTTGGCGAGTTTGCGGCAAATTTTCCCTGCACTACGGGAACCCTGCGGTGAATGCTGAATACACCGCAGGGTGGCGAACTGTGATTCCCCGAAGTGCAGGGAACGAGAGCGCACCGAAACGTCAGCGACATTTCGGTGCTCTCTGAATAACCCTGTAGGTTGTTGACTGAGCATCATGGGAAATGAACTTCCAAAACATCTGGAGGGCCAAGATTGCTGACTCCAGCTCTAAGGCTGTGATAGTCAATAAAACCAGTACGTTACGCCACGGATCCATCTATCTTGTGTACCAGGGATAAAATAAAACCAAGTGTGTTGTTAAAATATTATTATGCCTTGTTTTGTGCACACGATGCTTTATTATAGGAGTCAAGGGCCACAATTGCAGCAAACCCCCCTTATTTATACCATTCACTGACCTGCAACTGACATTGCGCATGTTGGCTGAGCATAATAGGCGGTGCTGCTTATAAAAAAATATACAGTCCTAATGATAGCCATCAATATACTGTGTAGAATGGGAGACAGATGCTGCCCCGGCAATGTTTTAACAGGAAGACGTCAAAATGAAGCAATATTCTCCATCACTAAACAGTACAGTGCTGTTTATTTCCATGAGGATGATCCCTTAAGGGAAGGTTTACATACATGATCATGCAACCATCTGCACGCCGGGCGTTCGCCGCCCTGGCTTGCACTCCCTTGCTATTTATAATATATTTATTTATCCGGTTATTGTGTAGAATTACCACATCGCATTTTACAGATGTACCATATGTACTGCAGGGTTAGAAGACGGAGAGAGGGAGGGGAGCCAGGCCGCGATTTGAGGATTGCATTTTTATACAATGTAAAAACAAGGTAGAGACATGGAAACCTTTCAGACTGCCATTAAAGATCATTAGGAATACATTTCAGAGAAGGCATCAGAGCGGTGACAGAAACCAGCGTGAGCAGTTCCATCACTGTCACCATCACAGGCAGACGTTTCATAGCCTCATCTGCTCTGTTCTCCGGGGATGAGTGGTCAGAACCCCCCCCCCCCCAGTCCTTCTCAAATTCATATCAATTTATCAGTTCCATCCGGCACACGGGCGCAATATCCATCCAGATAGACCACTGTGCTTTCTTTTCATACCAGCAATGTTACCGTTGTTTGCAGTTAATATGCTTTACGTGCAGTGTCCATGTATGAGCTGCCTGTGTTCGTCCATGTAAAGCAAGAGATATCGCTAAAGCGCTGAGAAACCTAAGGATGAGCTGGTTGGGAAAACAATAGCCAAATTTTTTTTATTGTCATTAACCCTTTCACTACCAAAAATTTGTAAACACAATTTTGCTTTGTAATATATATATATATATATATATATATATATAAAAAGACTATTTGCGTTCATTTTATTACATTTCTAATGCAAGATTAGTTGGGGAGAAACAAAATGCCCTATGGGATCTCAATCCTGTCACCCTGCATTACTGTATAGAAGCTGCAAGGAGCAGCCCCTACGCTCACTGCAGCAAAAAGCTCTGCTGCATTTCAACAGCCAGGTAGAGGGCAGAATACAGGGAGATCACTGGGGTCACTCACTGCTGTACAGAGATAAGATTCAGGGGGTTATAATGACTGAAAATCCCTGTACAGTACAGCTACAAGGTGTTACTGTAATTTCCATAGACAGGCATTATGTCACATACAGATATTATTTTTATATTCTATTGGTATTTTTTAGAAGCTGCATTGCTAATAATCTCATTATGATCCATACTAGGGATGTGCGTTTCGGGTTTCGGAATTTTGGAATTTTAACGAAATTTCCCGATTCGTGTTTTCGGATTCGGCCGAATTTCTGAATCGGGTCGGACCCGAAAACCGATAGATCCGAAAAGTTTTCCGTGCCGAAACGAAAAGTTTTCGGATTTTTCGAATGGACTTGAAATGTGTCAAATCGAAATTTATTTTTGCTCTATTCATGATTTCGGTTCCATTCGTGATTTCGGTTCCATTTCGGTAATTCTGGACATCGTATATTTAACTATTATCGGTTATATCGCTGATTCTGTAAATTTTGTATTTGTAAATGCGTATCACTTGTTTCTTGTGGCATTCGGGTCAGTTTAGCGTTTTTTTAAATCGTTTTGTTCATTTTTTTTGTTCCTTGGCTTTCATACCATTTTAATATGATTAAATAAAGTTGTGAAATGTATATTCAATTATTCATAAGAAAAAAAGGATCTTTATTTAATAAAAAAAAACACGATAGAATCGCCAGAATTATCGTAGACACTTTGAAACGAGGAGAACAGACTTTCCGAAAAAACGAAAATTTCGAAATTTCCGAATTTCCGAAAAGTCAATACAAAAAACGAGCAAAGTGACCCGAAAATACGAAAAATGGTCGATATTCCGAAAAAAAAATGTACACGAAAAACGATCCTAACCGAATCGAAACAGAAATCGGTCGAAACGAGCCGAATCGAAAAGTTTAAACATCCGAACAAATCGAACCGAACCGAAAAAAAAATCGGTGCACAAGCCTAATCCATACAAACACCCATAACCAGGAGATCTGACCAATTTTATTATCTATATTTAGCACATTTACAGTATATGACACAAATGTCATTTCTGCCTGTATGCTGATAATACAGACCCTGTGTGAAATTACGTAAAATAAAGGACACCATCTAGAGTTTAGAACCTTTTAACAGATAAAGAAATACATGAACAATTTACAAATGTACATTATTTTAATATTTTAACTGTCTTATAATGACAATCTCTCATTTTTCAACAAAGATTCCTAGCAGGGAAGGGGTTAAAATACATTCTGGCATTGTATGCACATTTCATTTTTCATTTTATGCTATTGTTTATTTATTTATAAAGTATTTTACCAGGAAGGATACATTGAGATTTCTTTTGTTTTCAAGGATGTCCTGGGTAAAACATGGCTAGAGATGCCACGAAGTAGGTGGCAGTGCCTTAACTGTATTTTTGTTGTAAACGTAAAGGCCACTGGGACCTCTTCCATCCTTGTCAAGGGGAGTACTAACCTTCACTCTTTTCACACAACAATTGTGACAGTACAATAGTATGTTCTCTGCTAAGGCAGATTGTAAGTTCCCACGGGAATAGGGCCCTTGTTTCCTCCTGCACTGGTTTATCAAAATGTTGTTCAATGTATTGTAACCTTCAGGGTTATTCAAAGAGATCCGAATTGGGGCCGAAAAGGTAACCGAACGCTGAAATTCAGCGTACGGTTACCTTTCCTGGCCATTCGGCTATTCAGAGAGAAGGCAATTCGCCAAATGTTGGCAAATTGCCTGTACGTATGGTGTCTGTTCGAGGGCAGTGAATCCCCATAGAGAAGCAATGCTTCATCTATTCAGAGAACACAAACCATCAGTGAAAAGTTGCCGAAATGCCCTGCCATTTGGTTGCTTCATTTGACAGGTTTATTCAGGAGAATCCCATAGGCTTCAATGTTAAAAATATTCCCGTTTTAAACCAATATGTAATAAACCGTTTATTATAATATTCTGCAGCAAAAAGTCTCTTTATTTCTAGATTTTTTAGGATCTTTTAAGAATTTTTAGTGATTTTTTGTAATTTTATTTTCTCTACTGTAAAAGTTTTTTCTTTTTTTCTGTAACAGCCCTTTTTATTATCATTCCCTGGACCTCATATTGTAAATTTCAGACATTTTCGCTCAGTAGTTTCTTTGCAAACAGTGTTTCACTTTTCAAACATTCAAGCGTGCTTTTTTTTTTTTCACTCCATTCTTCTGCGGTGTCGGCCTTTTCCGGCGGCTGCTCTGCGCTGTGATCGGCTCCTGCTCAGGTTTCTCCGGTGTGTTCGGTGGGTTAATCCAGATGTTTTTGCCAGTTTCGGTGTGCATTTGCCTGGGTTTTGCGGTGAGTGTTCGGCAGGTTTGCGGCGGCTTTTCCCTGCACTACGACAGCCCTGTGGTGCTTGCTGAATACACCGCAGGGTCGCCGAAATGGGATCGCCAAATCGCACCGAATTGAAGAGAACGAAAAGTCACCGAACGTGCAGTGACTTTTTGATTCTCTTTGAATAACCCTGCTTGTCTATGTTTTACCCAATGTACAGCGCTGCGGAATATGCTGGCGCTTTATAAATAAAGAAGAAGAATAATAATAATAAAAGGCATTAACAGTTGTCATTTTAACATTAATATACTTCATTACATTCCCTCTTTGGGTGGTTTCAAAGCCTTATTCTTTTTCCACTCCTATATGTGACGCCTTCAGCCCATAAAGCCATGAATTTCCAATAATAAACAATTTTTTACCTACAGAGCAGCTTGTTAGCTCTTGGGATGTACATCTAAGGGCGTGTAGGTAATGATGATATCCATAGGCAATTCTAAGGCACAGTGTACGAGCCCTTCCGTTTGTGACGTTTACTAATATTAATGATCCCAAAAGGCAAAAACTGATTTTGTAATATTGCTGCATACATTTCTCCATACAAAGAATATCTGCTCAACAAAAGGTATGAATGGATAAGGATAAACATCATTGTTGCACTGTGCACCAAATACTACTTAGGCTAATGTCAGATGAACGCAGTCTGAGCGCACTCTGCGTGCGTGCATAACAGACAGACGTACTGACGGAAGATACTGTAGACACCACACGGTCCGTTTTTGTTGCTGGATGTAGAAAAAAAAGGGAATTATGGGAAATAAAATTAAAATGAAAAATGATAAAAATTTGAAAAGGATAAGAAAAGCCATTTTGTGCGTCAAGGTGCTGGACGTCGCAAATGCGCTGCGTCTGACATCTCCTGTCACGTTCGCCATCCCGCTCACCCTTGATAACCGTGGTGAAGATCCTTTTGGACAGACCTCTATCCCTCCGATCCTTGAAATGGTCGGGACCGCTAACCCTATCACTCCCAGCCAGGGAGAACAGATACACCAGTAACACAGAATATAAGTCTGGTGAAAGCCAGACTGGTGCGGGTCAAGTAGACAGTAAGCAGCGACCAAAACCATTGATTTCAACCTTCCACATATCATTACACCTATTGCTGATCCAAAAGAAGACAAAAAGAACCCATTTGGTGGAAAAAAATACTTCTTGGTTCCATAATGAAACTACCTTCCTCGCTGGAGCTCCAAGCAATACATTATCATTTTAATTATTTCTTTATTTATTTATAAATGTATTTTACCAGGAAGGATACATTGAGATTTCTCTCGTTTTCAAGTATGTCCTGGGTTCAAGAACATTGAATTGTTACAGTTACAGAAATACAAAGTAATACAATGTAAGATATTAAAAAACAACACAAATATATACAGATTAACAGAAAATATATATGAAATAGTCATTATCATTTATATCGGATTTTACCAGGAAAGCGTCCCGACTTTCATAACCGCAACAAGTAAATGTGATAAAACACCCTCTTTACGAAGAGAATTCAATTTTTTTTGATCATACTGAATAAAAGCTGGGTGGAGTAGAAGTAACATCACTGCTCTGCGTGGAGAGAGCCTGTGGAGACATGGGTTTGATCCCGGCAAGAGCGCCTCTCCAGTAAGCGTCCTTGGGCAAGACACCTAACGGTACATACTCGCCACCCAGGACATACTTGAAAATGAGAGAAATCCTTCCTGGAAAAATCCTTTCTCAAAAAAAAAAAAAAAAAGCCTTTCATATGTGGTTAACAAAATCTCCTCTTCTGCAGTCTCAAGGGGTGACCTTTGTAAAGTCCTGCTAATGAACAGAGCAATAGCAAGGCTTCACAAAGGACACAATGTCATCCACTAAGACTGGTTCATCCTTACTTTGCTCTCAGTGGTAACATTCCTATGTTACATTTGTTGTTTACCCTTGGCCACCACTCTTTTTTCTTCCTCTAGCCGCTCAAATAATGTTTTTATTGATCTATTGAGGCTGGGGTCAGACGAGCGTAGTGTTCACGTCCGTGATTGCGCCTAAAAGTACGTCCGTGATAGCATGACAGAAAGCCCATTGGAGCCCCACACACGAAGTACGTCCGCACTGAACTGCGGACGCACAACGGCCGCGGCCCACGGACGCAAGGCAGGCAAGAACGTACAACCCCTAGAACGGCCGCACAGAGTGCGCTGCGTCCGCAACGTCTGCATAGCTTTGTGTGTGAGTGATGGAACGTGGTCAGACGGACTGCATTTATACGTACAGCATTTTTCACGGACAAAATGGTTTTGCTTTTTAATTTATTTTCCCTCCTACATCCGTCAAAAAATACGTCAGTGAATAAACGGACTGTGTGGCCACTACTGTGTCTTCCGTACTGACGTACGTCCGTGTGCACGGACGTACAGTCCGTAGAAATCACGCTCGTCTGACCCTAGCCTTACTCGTCACCGTTTATCGTTAATGGTTATTAGTCTTTGTTTGTTTATATAAGACATATTCTGTGCACCATAAGGTGTTAAAATATCGTGCCTGCATCTCATCTTGTTCATTTGTTATTCTGTTTAACATTTTTGTTTGAATAAAAAGAAAAAAAAAGAAGTTAAATAAATATACTGTAGACTGGTGGCCAAGTTTCCAAACGAAACCCAGTGCTGGTCTGTGGATATCTGAATCCACTTGGAACTAACCAATTTTTAGATGTGATTTTCATTTCATCATGTTAAAAATGTAAATTCTATTCAAACAAACTTATTGATAAAAGAGGTCGTCATTTACGAGGAATATTTCAAACGCATCATAGCCTTTCTGTTTTTTATGATCCATCTTTGATCCAGATTTAGATCTCCCAAATATTAACAGGACTGGATTACGTGTTTCAAAACAGACTCGGTTAAGGCTGGGGTCAGACTAACGAATTTTTAACATGCATTTTAGGCGCACTTAATCACGGCCGCAGTAGCAGCAAATGACAGGCAATGACGGCCATTATACAAAGTACGGCGGCACGAAAGTCAGGCCGCGTAGCCCAAGTGGAAAATGAACGCATTTTTTCGAGAACGCAGAACCGCTAGTACTGACGTACAGAGTGCGCTGCGGCGGCATAGCGGCGTGTTTGCGTGATTAGGAGATGTCAGACGCTGCTAATGTGCAGCCTACATAACGTCCAGACGCAAAAAGAGTTTTATTGATGATCCGTAAAAAAATCACACACGAAAATGCGCATCGTCTGACCGTTTTCGTGCATTGCGTGAAAAAATACGTCAATGCGTTCGGACGCACTTTTTGACGTTCGCTGCGAATAATGTGTTCGTTTGACCCTAGCCTAAAAGGCACAGAGCAATAGAGGACACGGGGTGAGCAGAGTTACAAGAAAGAGAAATAATAAAACAATTAGAAGAACAAAAATAATTGAGTATAAAATAAACCCGAGCTACAGTAGTATTTGTGCGAGCTTTAGCTTGGTTAGTTTGTCTAATCCTGCCAACTCACAGCACAGTGCACTATAGTTGACTTAAAGGGCCACTACCACCAAAAAATGAAATGTCCTTATGGTGTTTATTTTATGTTGCTGAAAAATATTTTACTCTATATGTGTCACTGGGAGCATCCATTTTGCCCCCTTTTTTTTTTTACCTCAAACTGCCACCCCCTACAATGGGTCCTATTACATTGTTCACGCAAAAACGCATGCGCAACGCGTGAATTTTTGCGCAAAGCGTTAAACGTTAACATACGTAAATCAACGCTGGTATTACAATCCTCGCGCACTTTTTAATCCGTTATAAAATAACGTGCGTAAAATGGACACGCAAAAACGCGCGCGCAGCAATGTTGCGTGCAGAAATCAGTGTGCGGACAGTTTTTTCACGCGATTCAGCCAATCAGAATTAAGAACCACAATTGTATCACGTTAAATTTTTGCACCTGTCAAAGGCAATCTGCGCATATATGCTGCATCAATAAAAAAAAACACGCACAACTTCTCAAATTTATTGGTTTGGTATGTGTAGAATGTGTAACTATACTTTGCTGCATTGTTTTTTTTTTGGGCTGGTGTATTTGGGTTCGGCCAGGTTGATAGAATTTGCCATTAACACCAGCTTTTAGGAGTTGATAAAATTATGCGCGCAAAGGCTGTGCGTTACAAACTGCGCATAGATTGCAGGTTCACCCGAGGTAGACGTATTTGCGCGTTTGTTGCGCTGACATTGTAATACGACTTTCTGCGCAAAGGGTTTTGCCCCTCGCAATAATGCGTCTTTGCACAGATGCAAACGTATGCGTGAAGAATGTAATAAGGTCCAATGTCTTTCCATCACTTGCTCCTCACTGTGTGACAATGGCCATAGAATGGAGGCTATAGATTGATCACTGACTCAAATCTTTCAGGGTTATTCAAAGAGAATCGAAAAGTCACCCCGCGTTCGGTGACTTTTCGTTCCCTGCAATTCGGCACGATTCGGCGATCCTAGATCGCCAACCCTGCGGTGTATTCAGCAAGCACCACAGGGTAACCGTACTGCAGGGAAAACCCGCTGCAAACCTGCCAAACACTCATTGCACAATCTGCCGAACACTCACCGAAACTCGCAGAAACAGCTGGATTAACCCCGCCAAACACGCCGGAGAAACCCGACTAGCTGCCAATTACAGCGCAGAGCAGCCGCCAGACAAACCCGACCCCGCAGATGAATGAGGTGAAAAAGAAAACCAAAACAGTACGCTTGAAAGTTTGAAATTTGAAACGCTCTTTGTAAAAAAACTACTGAACGAAAATGTATGGAATTTACATATAAGATCCAATGAATGATAATAAAAAGGGCTGTTACAGAAAAAAGAAAAGACAATTTTAAAACAAAAAAACGGAAAAAAAATTGCAAAAAAAATCAGATCCTAAAAAATCTATAAATAAAGAGACTTTTTACTGCAGAATATAATAATAAATGGTTTATTAGATATTGAATTAAAACGGGAATATTTTTAACATTGAAGCCTATTGGATTCGTCTGAATAAATATGTCGAATGAGACCACCGAACAGCAGGGCAATTCGGCAACTTTTCACTGCTGGTTTTTGTTCTCTGAATAGACGAAGCAGTGCTTCTCTATGGGGATTCACTGCCCTCGAACAGGCAACGAACAGGCACCGTATGTGCAGGCAATTCGTCAGGATTTGGCGAACTGCCTGCTCTCTGAATAGCCAAATGGTCAGGAAAGGTAACCGTACGCTGAATTTCAGTGTTTGGTTACCTTTCGGGGCCAGAGCGTCTCTCTTTGAATTACCCTGATTGTATTGTGTGGGGTGTATACAAAGGACATCACCAGGGGGTAGATTAGAAGTTTTGTTTTTTTCAATTTATAATTTTTATTTTGAAAGCACGTCAGCACAGCAGTACAATAAACATTAAGAAAATAAGGTCAGCAGTGAGGGCATAAAACCCAAAAAGGCAGCAGAAACAACAAAATGAAGAACATCAGGAAAAGACAAAACCGCACAATCAGACATAAGTATAGATAATGAGGGGAGGGGGGGTTACACAGACTAGGGGCAGAAGGGTTGGTGAGGCCGCAGATGAGAAGCGTGGGGGTTATCAGGTCCCAACAGAATATTAGACGTATTTTAAGCTCCCTGTCATATCTCATTCAGCTGCCATCTCTTATGTGAACAATGCACAATGATGCACATGGCGACACATTTAGAGTAAAATATTTTCTTATTTTTCTCAACTATCAGCAACATAAAATAAGAACATAACATTTTTTGGTGGGAGTGGCCCTTTAAACATTGTAAGGCCTCATTCACACTGATACGTGCGTACGTGCTTATTGTACTATATGCAACATATGCAAATAAATGGCTCCATACACACAGCCGCGTATGGATCCATGTAGTTGCATCGCGTAAACGCGCATAAAAACGGAATGGAACTGAGCTGCATCCCCGCAGCGTTTTTACGCGTGTTTACGCATTTATACGCGCATACATCCATACAGTTTTCAGTTTTTTTCCCTGGATATCCTGAGAACCTCTGTGACATCATGGCAAGGATCCAGAATCGACGCTTGGATCGCCTTTCAGGCTCTCTCAACAACACAAGCAACATTAAATGGTTGATCAACTCAATAGGGGGGATCTTTGCTATCACACCACAGCTAATAGCAGCTAGTACATGAGGCAGAGAACACTCTCTAGCAACAACAGGATGCCAAACATGATGCATTCTGGGATTATAAACACTCCGAACGCATATACGCACATACGTGCCTATATACACGCGCTCATACGCGCATATACACGCACATACGCAATATTCAATTCTGCTCTTGCGTTGTGTGTGAATGAGGCCTAACACTAAATGCATTATACTCAGATAATAATAAAATCATAGTGGGGATGAAAATGATTAGGCAGGGACACAGAGGGTCAAGGATGGAGAAGATCCAATACATACGCAAGATATGGTTGGGCACTCGGTGTATAGTGTACATACAATACCGCTCAGTCTGTGAGTGCCAAATTCAAATCTCAGGGGGCAGCTCCATCCTCCATATTAAAGAAGAAGAAGGGAATCAGGCCATCCACTTGCGGTATAACAGCAGCTTTTATTTGGGTGAATAGCAACATTTTTGGCCATTAAAGTGGCCTTTGTCAAGCTTGCCATATAACGGATACCATATAAAGCAGTGGTTCCCAACCGCGGTCCTCATGTCCCCCTAACAGAACAAGTTTTAAGGATTATCTTGGGGAAATGCAGACTGAATCCTGCAATCACTGAGCAGCAAATCATATCACCTGTGCTGTGCTTCACATATCTGCAAACCTGGCCTGTTAGGGAGACTTGAGGACCGTGGTTGGGAACCATTGATTATAAAGAATGGAGATGAGGCCCACCACAATATATGGCCCAGGCCTTTGAATCCCTTAATCCAGCAGTGCAAGAATCACAAAGACAAATGGCCACCATTATGTTTTATACATAGAATATAATGATGCCTGGACGTTAGCATTGTCACTGCAGTAGCTAAGCAAGGTGGGGAAATGCAGTTCGCAACAAGAGTAGTGTCATATATAAACCATCGCTCAATAAGATAATTTTTCACAAAAGGTTGTAGAGACATCATTTATTTCATTCTGGAAAGTTTGCTAATTATCACCCTGACTGTGCAACTCTATTATAGCAAAAGCACAGAGGGTTGAATAGGCTATTGACTGCGTGAATAACGACAGTGAGCAGCTTTTACTGTTGGGTAATTCCACATACAGTCGCTGGAAGAAAAAAAACTCCGGTTTTCCTAAGGGTACTAAAATATTCACTGTTCCTATAACAAAAGAAAAAGGTGTATATTCTGCAGCAAATGCAGGCTGGCTTAGACACATGTACAAAAATTAACATCCAAAATTTCCCTGCCTTAGGGAACCTCATTTACATTCTACGGATATGTTCTTTTAACTGATAATTGTGTTATTCATAGGAAGATAAATGTTTCTAGTGTTCCAGTGGGAACAAAATGTAATTATAACCTAAAAAGTATCCTCATATACTATACAGTATAATATAGGGCAGCGGCACATCCAAATCTTCAGCTCCGGGTCCATGAAGCCTACAATCTAGCACGGGTCTGTCTGTTGGGTGGACTACTGTGACATAGGCAGTGGGCCCCATGCTCTGGGAGGGTCCACACAGGCCTAGTGACGATCAGCAATACATGCTGCCTGTATGGCTGAGCCTTTCGGTAGCATGCAGGTTACTTTGCAGTAACCTGTGCGATGCCGCTTTAATCCGAGATCAGCCATTTTCAAGCCTCTCTATGACTGGCTCTCTTTGTTTCTCTGTTAGTCTCTCAGGCTGGCTGTCTCTCTGACTTGGCTAGCTGTCTCACCGTCCCTCTGAGCTGGCTGTCTCGCTGGCTGTCTTATTGGCTGTCTCTGTGGCCCAATTATGTTTCCCATGATGCCAGACTGCTTAAGGCTGACCATCCACTGGCACCATGGTCGGGCGACCGACTTGGTCACCCGACTACGGACAACGCCATTGGCCGATCAGGGTATTCCACAGTAAGCAACAAAAAAAAATATTAAAAACCCTGCTGCGGGGCAACTCCAGGGAGAAAAAAAAACTGTCTCTGATGCTGTCACTCGAGTTTCAACTCCAAAGGCAGCCCCCATCCAGCACAGCCAAAGCAGGGGGTACAAAATGAAAACTTGCCAGGCTGCAGGGAGGAGGGTTAGCCCCCAGTCCCTGGTGATGAATTTCAGCACCAGGGACATCATCGCTGAATGCAGCCGGCTTGTAGAAAAGAAGAAAAAAAAGACACGTGAGAAAAAAGGCTAGTCCTTTTTATTTTTTAAATCAGAACCCAAAATTTTGCCTGAAAAATACCTAAAAATTCAAAAAAATTTAATAAAGAAAAAGGCTTTCTGCTGCGGATTAAAAATATAAACAGTTGAATAAAAAAGAAGTAAAAACTATTTTTTTTTACATTAAATAATATCGGCGGTTTTACTATACAATGCATCTTTTCACGTCTCCCTGAAGCATGGCGGTTTTACTATACAATGCATCTTTTTTCACGTTTCCCTGCACACAGCGGTTTTACTATACAATGCATCTTTTTCAAATTTCCCTGCCATGGCACAGCGTTTATCTATACAATTCATATTTTTCATGTAAACTTCTACCAGATCGTCCCGGCATCGTCCAATAATTCCAAATAAATTTGGAAAGATTGCTAGTCTGTTTTAGTCGCAAAATATTGTCTGAAATCGTCCGATAGTGGTCGGCAGGGCCGCCATCAGGGCATTACGCCCAATACTGCCGTAAGGGGCCCGGGCCCGGTGGGGGCCCGGGCCGCTGGGGCCTGGGGGGAGGATCCCGGGCCCCCAACGGCAGCGGCGTCGCCCTTTAACAGCTCCGGTATCGGACTCGATGAGTCCGAATCCGGAGCTGTGGTCCCTGCTGCTGCTGCAGGAGCCGGAGGAGACTGAGACACTGTGTCTCCTCCGGCTCCTGGCAGCTTCACTTCCTGGCTGGGCGGGGCCAAGCAGCGTGTGAGGGGCCTCCCAAGCACGTTGCTTTGGCTCCGCCCCTCCACTCAGTGGAGCTGCGCGCTGGAGCTGGAGGGACCGGGAAGAAGACCAGAAGAAAAGAAGAGAAGAAGATTGAAGAAAAGGTGAAGAAAAGAAGAGCTGAAGAAAAGAAGATAGAAGACAGCGAGTGGTGAGCCAGGGCCCAGACCCTAAGACCCAGGGCCCAGACCCCTAGGCCCAAACCCAGGACCCAGACCCCTAGGCTCAGACCCAGGGCCCAGACCCCTAGGCCCAAACCCAGGACCCAGACCCCTAGGCTCAGACCCAGGGCCCAGACCCCTAGGCCCAAACCCAGGACCCAAGGCCCAGACCCTGGGCCCAGACCCCCTAGGCCCAAACCCTAAGGCCCAGACCCAGGGCCCAGACCCCCTAGGCCCAAACCCAGGGCCCAGACCCTAAGACCCAGGGCCCAGACCCCTAGGCCCAAACCTAGGGCCCAGACCCAGGGCCAGACCCCCTAGGCCCAGACCCAGGGCCCAGACCCCTAGGCCCAAACCCTGGGCCCAGACCCCAAGGCCCAGACCCCAAAGCCCAAATACAGACCCAGGGCCCAGACCCTAGGGTCCAGACCCCAGGGCCCAGACACTAGGGCCCAGGCCCAGACCCCCTAGGCCCAAACCCAGGGCCCAGACCCCTAGGCCCAAACCCAGGGCCCAGGCCCCTAGGCCCAGACCCAGGGCCAGACCCCTAAGCCCAAACCCAGGGCCCAGACCCCTAAACCCAAACCCAGGGCCCAGACCCCTAGGCCCAAACCCAGGGCCCAGACCCCCTAGGCCCAAACCCAGGGCCAGACCCCTAAGCCCAAACCCAGGGCCCAGACCCTGGGCCCAGACCCCCTAGGCCCAGACCCCTGGGCCCAGACCCCAAGGCCCAGACCCAAGGCCCAGACCCAGGGCCCAGACCCAGGGCCCAGACCCTAGGCCCAAACCCAGGGCCCAGACCCCTAGGCCCAAACCCAGGACCCAAGGCCCAGACCCAGACCCCCTAGGCCCAAACCCAGGGCCAGACCCCAGGGCCCAGACCCCTAAGCCCAAACCCAGGGCCCAGACCCCAAGGCCCAGACCCAGGGCCCAGACACTAGGGCCCTGGGCCCAGACCCCCTGGGCCCAGACCCAGGGCCCAGACCCCTAGGCCCAGACCCAGACCCTAGGGCCCAAACCCAGGGCCCAGACCCCTGGGCCCAGACCCCTAGGCCCAGACCCAAGGCCCAGACCCAGGGCCCAGACCCCTAGGCCCAAACCCAGGACCCAGGGCCCAGACCCAGGGCCCAGACCCAGGGCCCAGACCCCCAGGGCCCAGACCCAGGGCCAGACCCCAGGGCCCAGACCCCCTGGGCCCAGACCCAGGGCCCAGACCCCTAGGCCCAAACCCAGGACCCAAAGCCCAGACCCTGGGCCAGACCCCCTGGGCCCAAACCCAGGGCCCAGACCCAGGGCCCAGACCCAGGGCCAGACCCCCTAGGCCCAAACCCTAAGGCCCAGACCCAGGGCCCAGACCCTAGGGCCCAGACCCAGGGCCCAGACCCAGACCCTAGGGCCCAAACCCAGGGCCCAGACCCCTGGGCCCAGACCCCTAGGCCCAGACCCCTAGGCCCAGACCCAAGGCCCAGACCCAGGGCCCAGACCCCTAGGCCCAAACCCAGGACCCAAGGCCCAGACCCAGGGCCCAGACCCCTAGGCCCAAACCCACGACCCAGGGCCCAGACCCCCTAGGCCCAAACCCAGGGCCAGACCCCCTAGGCCCAAACCCAGGACCCAAGGCCCAGACCCAGGGCCAGACCCCCTAGGCCCAAACCCAGGACCCAAGGCCCAGACCCTGGGCCAAACCCCCTAGGCCCAAACCCAGGGCCCAGACCCCAAGGCCCAGACCCAGGGCCCAGACCCCCTGGGCCCAGACCCCCTGGGCCCAGACCCCCTGGGCCCAGACCCCCAGGGCCCAGACCCAGGGCCCAGACCCCTAGGCCCAAACCCAGGACCCAAGGCCCAGACCCTGGGCCCAGACCCCCTAGGCCCAGACCCTGGGCCCAGACCCCCTAGGCCCAAACCCTAAGGCCCAGACCCAGACCCTAGGGCCCAGACCCTAGGGCCCAGACCCAGACCCCAGGGCCCAGACCCCAGGGCCCAGACCCCTAGGCCCAAACCCAGGGCCCAGACCCCTAGGCCCAGACCCAGGGCCCAGACCCCAAAGCCCAAATACAGACCCAGGGCCAGACCCTAGGGTCCAGACCCCATACCCAGGGCCCAGACCCCAAGACCCAGACCCCTAGGCCCAGACCCCAAGGCCTAGACCCAGGGCCCAGACCCTAGGACCCAGACCCCAAGGCCCAGGGACCAGACCCAGAGACCAGGGCCCAGGCTAGACCCCAGGGCCCAGACCTCAGGGACCAGACCCCAAGGCCCAGTCCCAGGGCCCAGGCCCAGACCCAGACCCAAAGGCCATCATACACAGCCCGTTTCTGTGAGATTTATTGCTGTGGATTCTGTGATATGTTCAGACACACCGCTCATTACTGTGAGTTTTATTGCTGTGGATACTGTGATAAGCTAATACACACTGCACATTACAGGGAGTTTTATTGCTGTGGTGCTATGTTATGTCCTTTTTTTGAAGGGGGAGAAAAGCTGTTAGAGGTTGAGGGGGGGCCCTGGGGGGCCCCATCGTGAGGTTTAGTAAGGGGCCCCATCATTTCTGATGGCTGCCCTGGTGGTCGGATGCATGGAAAGAGAGCCGATTCACCTTCATGTTGTGGGATCGGTCGGCCGACCAGATGATCGCACCATCACACAAATACGGTGCCAGTGGACGGCCAGCCTAAAGGTTAGCCAGTCAATAATGTATACCAAAACTCCCTCTGCATATGTCTGTAAAATAGATCAAATACCTCATTTGTAGTCAAACAAGGTTGCCGTAGTTTTATCCCATGATTTACAAAAGAAGACACTACTCTGAATTAGCAGCATTGGCTTATGTAGCTCATATCATTATGGTGTGCACATATTTAAATTAAGTAACCAATGTTCCATAACCACAAATAGTCAAGCTTCATTCTCGCTATCAGAAACCAATTAAGTGGCATCCAGAAGGTGTGGAACGGAACAAAAAGGTGGACAAAAATAACCAAGAAAGCTGCTGTGAGAAGGTTAGAACATGCAGAACCAGAATGCCAACATGAGATTATGTACAGTATAGCCCACATGCGCCACGCTACTTCACATACTCCAGGTACCCTCACCTACTGTGCCACCCCTCTCCTCTTAGATTGTAAGCTCTCGAGCAGGGTCCTCCGTCCTACTGTTCTGTGTGTAAAGTGTATGTATATTTGTTATTCTGTCTCTCCCATTGTACAGAACTAAGGAATTTGTTGTCGCTTTATATATGCTTGTAACTGTAATAGTAACTAACTATAGCATGAATTATGGATCTGTATAGAGAGGTAATGGTTAAAATAGCCTTGGAACGAAAATTCATTTACAAAACAATTATTTTTTTTTAATCAAATTTTAGACAAACCTATGTTTTTTTTGTTTAAATGTGTACACATAATCAGTATTTTACCTCAAGGCTCTTCTTTCTGAAGGCTCAGTAAGGCTCAGTCAGAATGGTAATGTGTTCCTGTGATTAAATCCCCGCTCCTTAAGCTGTAAATTGACCGTTGGCTGATCTCATCTATCAATCAAATTACACAGCTGACAAAGCCACGTAACAGTGTCATATAACAAGGAAAGAAGTAGTTAATTACTGCCAATATCTCCACAACAGCCTTAAAACAGGGTAAAATATACAGAAAATATCTGAACAAGAAATGAGCAATCTGAGGACAAAATGTGTAACACTTAAAATGTAGTGGTCCATGCCCAAAGGGTTAAATGGCTTTAGCGGATATGTGATTATATAGAAGCTGAACGCCTTTTTATTAGGCATTGTGTCTGTCACTGTCAGTCCGTAATTGCCTTTGGTTCAGGAAGTATTCAGCGCACATCGTCTCCTCTCCACACCAGTGTCTACACTCAGCCAACCAGAACTGCAGCTCTATCACCGCTGACAGTTATTGGCATGGGCTTTGATTGGGCTCTGCACTCTTGTGAATATTTAGAGACAAAATACTGATGATCAAACACCGATCTGATAAAAAAAAAAAGGTCTCGTACAAAAAAAATATAAGATGCGCAGTGTTCAGACACGAAAACAATTCCAACCTCTGCAAACATACAGAAACATGAACGACAGAGTTCACCCTTGCAGCGACACAGGATATTTCAATTCTGAAGCGAGCGTTTGGAATTTTGCCTTCATTCCGCTAAACTTTGGAATTGCCAGACCTGCTAGCGCTACTGATTATATCATCTACATCTGGCTTCAGCAAATCCGACACATCCGGACCTTTAGGAACCACAGGTCCCATGAGGCCCACGCAGCACATGTATCAAAATATCCGAGGGAGTCGAGGTAGCTGATATCTGGTTTGTACGATATCAAGCATTTTCAAATAAATCCAACAAATTCGTTCAACGCCTGACTTCTCTAAGCTGCATCAAGACCTGATTATAGATGAGGAGTGTACACAATACACATTGCCTGGACTGACAGTAAAGGGTAAAGAGGTTATTCATTAACCGTGGTTCTTTCATTGAAAGATCAATGGTTTTACTTAGCAAACTTTGACAAACTGCAGTGGAGGAAATACGTTGAACCGTGGCATAAGTTTGAACAGGGTTCCCACCATAGTTTCTGCCATAGCCACTGTGTAGGTCTCAGCGTAGTTTCCACAAGTGTTTTGTGGAAGTTGTGTAGTGTAGTTTGTTTGGAAGATCACAGCTTTACAATCGCTGTCACAGGCTTTGAAAACAACGGCGAACGGAGAACCGACGCAGTTCACAATTTTTACGGAAGATTAACAATGGTATCGTTGTTCGCCGTAGTTTGGCATTATTCACCTTGCTTGCAGTGGTTTCGCCTGCCAGTGTTGGATATTCCTCCCGTGAGCAGCTGAAGTTCAATGTTGTTGCAACAATGCCAATTCTAACCTTTGTTTGCATTTAGTAAATTTCCCCTTAAAACTTTAGAACTAGAATCAGAATTCAAAGTCCTCTTTCAAAAATTCTGGCATTCCACCATGCATGCGCTGACCTTCATGTTGCCTTCTTGATTTTTCTGTCACCCCTTATTAATCTCCAAAACCTTTTTAATATATGTAAATATTCCCTAATTAAATTCCCTTCCTCATAGTCACCAAACATAATTTTAAACAGAAGTGACAATAACACCGGTACATTTTGATGTAATTTTCGACCCTTCACTCACTCCCTTGTTCACCTTGCTATCCTCTTAACACTTTTGTTCCTGGATGTGTGCCAGATTGCTTCTTGGCCTTTTGGCTAAGATCCTGTGCGCAGCCCATTTCATTATAGTGCGCACTAAGGGGGTTATTCAGAGAGCCCCGAAATGTCACCCAGCATATCACTACTCTCTCCTTCCCCGCACGTCCCTGCAGTTCAGGGAATCAAAGTTCCCCAACCTGTGGTGAATTCAGCATTCACCGTAGGGCCCTGGAGTCAGTGGCATACTAAGGGGAGGGGCGGGAGCGGACTGGCCGGGTGCAGCTGGACAGGGGGGTGTCATCTAGCCTACCCTGCTGTCACTGACCGTCCATGCAGCAATGTGGTTTGTGCTTCCATGAAGCACAAACCACAAAGCAAAAGCATGTGCCTCCAGCTGCAGGCTGACAGTCTGCCTCCCTGACTCCTCCCCATCCTCCTGCACTTCCTGTCCCGTGATGGAGGGAGAGAAGTGAGGAGTCAGACGAGCAGAGCTCCTCCAGCAGACATCAATGGGTAAGTGGAGGGGTATGTGTGTGTCTGTGGGGGGGGGGTGCTGTGAGAGTGTTTTGTGTGTGGGGGTGTGTGTGAGATTGTTTTGTCTGAGGGGGGTGTTGTGAAAGTGCAGAGTGAGATTGTTTTTTTGAGTGCAGAGTGTTTTGTGTGAGTGGTGGGTTGTGAGAGTGCAGAGTGTTTTGTGTGAGTGGTGGGTTGTGAGAGTGCAGAGTGTTTTGTGTGAGTGGGGGGTTGTGAGAGTGCAGAGTGCGTGTTTTGTGTGAGAGGGGTGGTGTTGTGAGTGCAGTGTCAGGCAGGTCCACCTGTTAGCTGCACATATAATTTATAGTCCCCCACAGAAAAATGGTTAATCCCCCCCTACAGACTCCTCGAAGGGATCCACCGAATGCATCCGTAAATTGCCGAACGCAACTGACGATCCACCAAACGCAGCCGACGATCCGCCGAACGCAGCCGATTATCCGCGGAACGCAACCAAACAAAGCACCGATCAGCCGCCAAATGCCACCAAACAGGGGTAAATATATATAAAAAAACACACCACAATTTTTAACCCCTTCCCGCTGCAGGACGTTCTATGCCGTCCTGGTGGCAGGTACGCCCTGCTGTCTTCAATGGGGCCACCTTGGTCCCTCCCCGCAGCCTGCGCGCGCCGACTCATGGCACGCATCATTGGCTGCAGGGGGACGGCCTGTACTCAAGTCGTCCCCCTGCAGCCAATGACACGTGCTGCGCAATGGCACTTGTCAGTGAGGCGTAGCTGTACATCTCGCTGGCGAAAGCCACCCCGTAAGGGCACCACCCGCGCATCCATAAGGAGTTAAAAGGCAATTTAAAAAAAAATGCCTGGAAAGAATATATAAGGTCCTATGAATAATAATAAAAGGGTCTGCACTGTTAGGTGCAATTCGGAGGCAAATTAGTTTATTCTCTATGAATAACCCCTTTAGTTTGCCCTCCCCAACCCCCCTAAAAAAAGGATTTATATTAAATACCCCTTGGGGGGCAAAATATTTCCTTTTTTGTTTTTAAAGGTGTTTTTTTATTTATTTTGTAAATTCTTTTATTCAGACCTTTTTATTCTTTTTTAAAGGACCTTTTTTTATTATTTAAACACATTTTAATACATTTTTATTGGTATAGGTTACTGAGTTCACCACAGGATCGGCAAAAAGTAATGGAAGCGCTCTAAACAAAAAAAGCACCGAAATCTCACAGAAATTTCTGTTCTTTCTGAATAACCCTTTATAATAGGTGGTGTGTATGAGCGTATCACAAGCACCACAGCAATAAAACTCACAGTAATGTGCAGTGTGTGGATGTGAGTGAGTTTTAATGCTATGGAGCTCTGTGATATGCTCAGACACACTGCACTTTACTGTGTGCTTTATTACTGTCCAGCTCTGTCATATGCTCATACACACCACACATTACTGTGAGTTTTATTGCTGTGGAGCTCTACAGCGATACTGTCACGATCCCTCTATACACACGACTCAAGTCCCTTTAGACAGTCCCTATCTACCCCTTCAATCCATAAAGTGGTCGGTAAACGGACTACCGCTTAGGGACACAAACACACATATATGTACAGGTATGCACAGGACAGGATTACTAGAAACTGTTAACAAACGAGTGGGAAAATGTTTTATCAATGAGTGGGAAAATGTTTTACCAACAACTAGTGAGAAATGTTTTACCAACACATAGGACAGGGTATACCTGAAATAGGCCAGACGGTATACAAGGATTTATTCTAACACAAGCCCAAATCAATCAGAGTTAGAGTGGTCAAGGAAAAGCCAAGAAACATAGAAACATAGAAAAATGTCGGCAGATAAGAACCTTTCGGCCCATCTAGTCTGCCCAATTACATGGATACTTAACCTGGATTTATCTTTTGTTTAGGATAGCCTTATGCCTATCCCTTGCTTGCTTAAATTCAATTACTGTTTTGGCCTCTACCACTTCTACTGGAAGACTGTTCCATGTATCCACCACCCTCTCAGTAAAATAATGCTTCCTGATGTTACTTTTAAACCTTTGCCCCTCTAATCTAAGACTATGTCCTCTTGTTTTGCTATTTTGTTTCCTTTTAAATATACTCCCTTCCTCTACCTTGTGGATTCCCTTTACGTATTTAATAGAAACATAGAAAAACTAGAACTAGAACACGGGGGTGGTTCTCATACAAGCCAAGTAATAACAGGGACTGAAAAATCAACCAAGTAGTGAATCGCCAGGAGACACTCAGCACTAAGGGAAGCAAACTCCTCGACAGCGCGATGAGCCGCATTGCACTGTCTATATTTAAACCCGGCGGGCGCGCGTCATCATGCCGCACCCCACCTCCTGACCGGCCCTGCGAGCTCCAGAAGCTGGCACAACTCCTGCCACCCGGCTTGTCGATGGTGCCACCAGGTGCCGGGGCCGCCTCTGAGCCCCAGACGTGACAAATACGCTGATACACACCGCACAATACTGTGAGTTTTATTGCTGTGGAGCTCTGTGATACAGTAATGTGCAGTGTGTATGATATATCACAGAGCTCCACAGCGATAAAACTCACAGTACTGTGCGGTGTGTATGAGTTTTATTGCTGTGGAGCTTTGTGATACGCTCATACACACCATACAATATGTGAATTTTATAGCTTTGGAGCTCTGTGAAATGCATAGGTGTGACTTTTTTTTTGGGGGGGGGACAGAATTTCACTCTTGCACCCAGACAGCACAATGTCTTGGGCTGGACCCATTTGCGTTTTGCATAAAATTAAAAAATTTTCACCTCATCGCCTCGTTGAGGTGGACCGTTGAACTGCATTTTTGCCTTTTTCCTTGGGGGGGGGGGTGTAAAAGGGAGCATCTGCCCCAGGTGCCAAATGCCCTAAGTACGCCTCTGCCGGGAGTGCAGGGAAAACCTGCTGCAAACCCGCCGCAATCCTGCCAAACACCTGCTGAAAACCCGCTGGAACCGCCGCAACAAATAACACATTAAGGAAAAAGCTGACGAGCCACCAATTACAGCACAGACCAGCCTGTGGAAAAAGCAGACAAGCTGACGAGCGGGGTAAAAAAAATCAATACGATTGAAACTGAAACGCTGTTTGCAATAAAACTACTGAACGAAAATGCATGGAATTTACATATAAGGTCCTATGAATGATAATAAAAAGGTCTGTTACGGAAAAAAGAAAAAACGCTATTAGAAAAAAAACTGATTTTTTTGGGCTGAAAAATGCATAAAAGACCCTAAAAAAAAAAAAATCAATAGACTTTTTACTGCAGATTAAAATAATAAACAGTTGATTAGATATTGCATAAAAACGGGGATATTTTTAACATTGAAGCCTATGGGGTTCGCCTGCATAAACCTGCCAAATTAAACCACCGAACAGCAGGGCACTTCGGCAGCTTTTCACTGCTGTTCGGTGTTCTCCGATTAGATTAACCATTGCTTCTCTATGGGGGATTTCACTGCCTTCGAACAGGCACCATACATGCTGGCCGTTCACCAAAATTTGGCAAACTGTCTGCTCTCTGAATAGCCCGAAATGTCACTGTATGGGGAAATTCCCTGTTCGGTGACATTTCGGGTCCAGATCGGCTCTCTCTTAATTCTACTGTTCAGAGCAATCAGTAATGTATCATTCATATGTATCTTGATTTACTACAGGAATATAATTGCACTAGAACAATATAGCAAAAATAAGGCAAAAACCTATGTAAAAGTGCAATGAATTTCCCCAGTTCTATCAATCTCAAGTGGTTATAGTGTGTCAATCGTTATGCATAAAGTCACTTATTTTGTGATCATTAAAAGTACTCTTATTAATCAGATTCTTTCCAAGTAGCTACAAATGGCAATGAAGTTTTGGTACTATACGCACTGCAATGTAGTATTCAAAATAAAAATACTAATGTAAAAAAGATAAGTTATAAGGTGCTGTATTTTTCAAAAAAAATTGGTGTAAATTGATGGTTCATTAAAATACCTTCTAACAAAGAGATAACGGCCGTGGCTTTGAAAGATTTCACTGGTCAGTAGCGGTTTTGCGTTGCTGTAAACATGGCACGTAATCATGGGTAATTCAATGTTTCAAGTCTTTGTTTTTTACGTTGCCAAGTTTGCTGTGCATTTTCTTTCTATCCAGCGACTGCAGCAGGAGAATGAATCACTGTCTGGACCAGAATCAAAACCAAGACCATCCAACTGGCAAACGGCAGACTGCATGCAGCATGAAGGGGATAGCGGGTAACTCCCTGGCCTTCTGTCAAGGGTTATAGGAGGAGGACCACCAGCACGTTGACCTTTCAGCAGAAAGAAAATCACCACCCAAGATGCAGAACGGCATTCCGTTTAATTAGGTTTTTCAATCATATTTTCCAGAAGCAATTTTAGTAAAAAAAGCCTTTGTGCCAGAAAATAAATAGTACAGTCTATGTCTGGAGTCATCGTTTCTCACTGCTTTGTCACAGGCGACACTATATAATGACAACATTACTTTCGATATAATGGAACTCTGTGTCATGGCGTGCCGTGAGACTCTTTGCCAGTCGCAATGGAAAGCACCGGTTGGATGCACTTGAAGTGTTTAAGACTGAACAATGGAACCAAAATAAAGCTGCTTCTTATGAGAAATTCTGAACAAATTGGTGATGATGATGAATGGCTAACCATCTGATGATGGACATAGACCTCCTATGGGAAAATGAAGATGACAAGCCAATATCAGGACTTCCGCTTGAGGTTTTCTTGCTGTATTGGACATACTCCATGCTTTATATTATTATTATGATTTTCTATATTTCCATATTGCAGTATATACAGTAATGAGATTAAATGAATGACCTAGGATCCTAGATTGAGTAGATTATGGGGTTTAGTCAGTAAATTCCAGTTTTTGTCTGTGTTGCAAACGCTGTTGCAACGCTGACAAATGCTGGCAATTCACAACATTAAAATCCAAAGAGCGACAGGAGAAGTTTCACTGTGAAGCTTCTCCTGTCTCTCTTCGGATTTTACTTTTATGAAATGCTGTTTTTTTTTTCCGGCATTGCAATAAAAGTGTTTTTTCCCTTAGTAACACCGGCACTTACTGAGTAACCCCCCCTGTCTAGCAAATAATATTAAAAATTCTTTAAATCTGCCAGGCTCATTGCTTTTAAATATTCAATGTAAACGGATCTACAGGAAAACAAATCCTTAATTCCAACTTTATAACCACGTTGAATGGGAGCAGAGTTTCCCCTCTATTTTTGCAGTGGGAACAGTGTTCCCATATGCCCCAGCATTTGTGAAGCTTTTATTTAAGTGCTCAGTTATAAAATGTGCTTATTATGTCACATTAAACACATACTAACGAATAATTCCCTAAAATCCAATGCATAGAAAAGTATTTTATAAAAGTGGACTGGGTTATACGGCATCACAGTAATGATGCGTATACATTAATAACGGGATATTCTATTAGAAATAGAATACCTTGTGCACTGGCGTCGTAACGTGGGGGCGGGGGGTGCGGCCCGCACCAGGTGACACCCGCCTTTAGGGTGACACCGTCACCCTAAGGGCGGGTGTCTCACCCTCCGCCACGTATTCGCTCCCTGCGAGCGTCCGAAGCATGCAGCTTCGGCGCTCGCCTGGAGGAAACACGTCACCAGCCAATCGCGGCTGGTCACGTGGCTCCCCCTGGCGAGCGCCCAAGCTGCGCGCTGCCGGACGCTCTGAGGGAGCGAAAAACGTGGCGGAGGTGAGCTGGGGCATATCCATGAGGAGCTGGGCCAGTATCCATCTGCTGGGGCATATCCACGAGGAGCTGGGCCAGTATCCATCTGCTGGGGCATATCCATGAGGAGCTGGGCCAGTATCCATCTGCTGGGGCATATCCATGAGGTGCTGGGGCAAATCCATGAGGTGCTGGGGCATATCCATGAGCTGCTGGGGCATATCCATGAGCTGCTGGGGCATATCCATGAGCTGCTGGGCATATCCATGAGGTGCTGGGGCAACTCCATGAGGTGCTGGGGCATATCCATGAGGTGCTGGGGCATATCCATGAGTTGCTGGGGCAAATCCATGAGCTGCTGGGGCATATCCATGAGGTGCTGGGGCAAATCCATGAGCTGCTGGGGCATATCCATGAGGTGCTGGGGCAAATCCATGAGGTGCTGGGGCATATCCATGAGGTGCTGGGGCAAATCCATGAGCTGCTGGGGCATATACATGAGGTGCTGGGGCATATCCATGAGCTGCTGGGGCAAATCTATGAGGTGCTGGGGCAGTATCCATGAGGTGCTGGGGCAAATCCATGAGCTGCTGGGGCATATCCATGAGCTGCTGGGGCAGTATCCATGAGGTGCTGGGGCAAATCCATGAGGTGCTGGGGCATATCCATGAGGAGCTGGGGCATATCCATGAGGTGCTGGGGCAAATCCATGAGGTGCTGGGGCATATCCATGAGCTGCTGGGGCATATCCATGAGGTGCTGGGGCAGTATCCATGAGGTGCTGGGGCATATCCATGAGCTGCTGGGGCAAATCCATGAGCTGCTGGGGCATATCCATGAGGTGCTGGGGCAGTATCCATGAGCTGCTGGGGCATATCCATGAGGTGCTGGGGCAGTATCCATCTGGTGCTGGGGCATATCCATGAGCTGCTGGGGCAGTATCCATGAGGTGCTGGGGCAAATCCATGAGGTGCTGGGGCATATCCATGAGCTGCTGGGGCAAATCCATGAGCTGCTGGGGCATATCCATGAGCTGCTGGGGCATATCCATGAGCTGCTGGGGCATATCCATGAGGTGCTGGGGCAGTATCCATGAGCTGCTGGGGCATATCCATGAGGTGCTGGGGCAGTATCCATCTGCTGCGGCATATCCAAGAGGAGCTGGGGCAGTATCCATCTGGTGCTGGGGCAGTATCCATGAGGTGCTGGGGCATATCCATGAGGTTCTGGGGCATATCCACGAGCTGCTGGGGCAAATCCATGAGGTGCTGGGGCATATCCATGAGTTGGGGCAATATCCATGAACTGGGGCAGTATCCATGAGCTGGGGCAGTATATCCATGTGCTGGGGCATATCCATGAGCTGGGGCAGTATATCCATGTGCTGGGGCATATCCATGAGCTGGGGCAAAATCCATGAGAGGAGCTGGAGCAAAATCCATGAGAGCAGCTGGGGCATTATCAATTAGAGCAGCTGGGGCAGTATATCCTTGAGCTGGGGCAGTATATCCATGAGCTGGGGCAGTATACAAGCTGCATGCTTCGGATGCTCTCAGGGAGCGAATACACGGCGGAGGTGAGCTGGGGCATATCCATGAGGAGCTGCGGCAGTATCCATCTGGTGCTGGGGCATTATCCATGAGGTGCTGGGACATATCCATTTGCTGGGGCAGTATCCATGAGCTGCTGGGGCATATCCATGAGCTGCTGGGGCATATCCATGAGGTGCTGGGGCATATCCATGAGGTGCTGGGGCAAATCCATGAGGTGCTGGGGCATATCCATGAGGTGCTGGGGCATATCCATGAGCTGGGGCAGTATCCATGAGCTGGGGCAATATCCATGAGCTGGGGCATATCCATGAGCTGGGGCAATATCCATGTGCTGGGGCAGTATATCCATGAGCTGGGGCAGTATATCCATGTGCTGGGGCATATCCATGAGCTGGGGCATATCCATGAGCTGGGGCAAAATCCATGAGAGCAGCTGGGGCAAAATCCATGAGAGCAGCTGGGGCAGTATATCCATGAGAGGAGCTGGGGCAGTATATCCATGAGAGGAGCTGGGGCAGTATCCATGAGAGGAGCTGGGGGCAATATCCATGAGAGGAGCTGGGGCATATCCATGTGTGCTGGGGCAGTATCCATGAGAGCTGGGGCAATATCCATGTGTGAGCTGGTCTGGGGCAATATATCCATGTGTGAGCTGGTCTGGGGCAATATATCCATGTGTGAGCTGAGGCGCAATATATCCATATGTGAGCTGAGGCGCAATATATCCATATGTGAGCTGGGGCAATATATATCCATGGGTGAGCTGCTGGGGGCAATATATAACTGTGAACTGGGGCAATATATCCATATGTGAGCTGGGGCAATATATATCCATGGGTGAGCTGCTGGGGGCAATATATATCCAGAGCTGCTGGGGGCAATATATCCAGAGCTGCTGGGGGCAATATATATCCATGTGTGCTTTCACTGCCTTCGAACAGGCAACGTACTTGCTGGCAGCTGGCAAAAAGTTGTGTGAGCATATGAGAGAGCTCCACAGCAATAAACCTCACAGTAATGTGCTCTGTGTGTATGAGCATTCAGTGTTATATGGGAGTACTGATTTAGGAGTAAGAGTAGTTAAAAAAAAAATCTGTAAAACTCGGGGGGGGGGGGGTGACACCATAAGTTACCGCACCGGGTGACACCAACCCTAGTGACGCCACTGACCTTGTGTGTTGAGCTTTGAGGGGACGGAGGCCCTGCTGAGTAGGTCTGTTGTGCTCTTCTCTCCTCCCATCCTCATTGTAGCCCCTCCCCCTTTTTTTTTCTTTCCCTTCTTTTATCCTTCCCCTCTCCTTTTTCCAGATCTTCCTCCTCATCTTACTTTTCATCTTCTGTCCTAATCACACTGGAGCTGGACCGGCCACCTTTTTTCAGAGTCCCTCCTGTGGGAGGAGGACACCGTGCAGTGGGTGGGACCTGGAGTACGGGTGCTGCCGTATTATGCTGGTTTTGTATACTGTATACTGTTTGTGATGCATTTCTCTAAACTATACATTTAAAAAAAAATAGAATACCCTTTATTTACCCTTAAATAATTGGGCAGAGGCTGCGAACAGCCTCTGCTCAATTATTTAATTATTTTTTTTCTTTTTGCTTTTTAGCTGATTTTACTCACCTTTTGTCCCTGGACATGCACAGCTCCTCCTCTTTGGCTCAGGGACTCGCAAGTCCCAAAAGCTTTGTAATGCAAATTGCACTCCTACACAATTTGCGTAGCATAGGAACTGCAAATTATGCATTGCTCGATACTTACGCACTTGACGTACGTAAGTTCCGTAGTACCTGTGCAGAACGATGCAACGAAGCTGCACTCATGTGCAGATCCGATCCACTGGCTGCTTCTCTGAGACTGCTCACTACCGTGATAGATCTCAGATGTTAATGTTATCATGCTTTCTGTGTGCTGATTTCTCTGGTGACCGATCTGGTGACCGGCAGCTGGAAAATTCAAAAATCCTGGCTGCTGGTGACGCTGGGCCTCCACTTCACTCATCACACTTTTAAGGAGGTGTTATATACACTCTTTGCATACATAATCAAGGCCCAGCATACCACCATGTAACAGTGACTAGGTAGCGACAGACAGAGGAATCTATCCATATTCTCTTCCCTCCACTTCACTCTGGTTTTTCTGCCAGATCGGTGAAGTTGGGAGTGGGGGAAGAAGAGGGAGCACGCCTCACGTAATGACTACTTTAAAACTATAAAGTGGTCAGGATGAACAGTGTCCCTTTAATTGGAGTAGAGGTAACATAACTGCTCTATAACCGTGGAAACCGTGGAGACACAGGTTCAAATTCCAGCCAGAACACCTCTCCAGTAAGTGTCCTTGGGCAAGACACCGAACGGTACATACTCGCCACCCAGGACATACTTGAAAACGAGAGAAATCTCAATGTATCCTTCCTGGTAAAAATCCTTTCTCAAAGAAAAAAAAAAAATCCTGATTTTTGTGAGAGGTGGTAGGGCTAAGAAGGAGATGATTAATTGGGGACATAAATAAATATTTGAGTTGCACCACTTGTGTTATTTTAGATTTGGCACCTATTTCTAACATATGCATTAGTACATCATATATTTTTATCTAGATTTTACTATTTTTAAAAGAGTATGAATAGTATATAAAACTTTCATTATTACTTATTATTTAGTTGTTTAAGTTGGTCCTTCAGAGAGTCAATCTCTACACTGGTTCTCTGTTTCCTTTAGAATCCAATTCAAAATACTGGTGCTCACGTACAAAGCTCTCCATAACCGCGCCCCTACCTACATCTCCCTTATTAGCAGGTACATCCCATCCTGAACACTTCGCTCTGTCAATGATCTGATGCTATCAGCTTCACGTACCCGCACCACCAACTCCGCCTTCAGGACTGCTCTCGAGCTGCCCCCTTTCTCTGGAACTCCCTCCCCTGCAACATTAGACCTTCCCCATCTCTCCAGTCCTTCAAGAAGTCTCTGAAAACACATTACTTTACAGAAGCCTATCAGCTCGCTCCATGATTCCTCCTCTGTACATTTCTTGCATCACCTTCCCACACAGCCCACATGCACCTTGCAACTTCAGGTCCTCTATTCACCCCCCTTACCTAATGTGTCACCCCGTCTCCTCTCAGATTGTAAGCTCTTGAGCAGGGTCCTCTCTCCTACTGTTCTGTGTGTTTAACTTGTATGTATATTTATTATTTTGTCTCACCCTTTTTACAGGGCTACGGCACATGTTGTTTATTGAAATAGCTATTATTTTGAAAAATGTAAATTGGAATGTGTTTTATACACAGCTCATGCAGGACAGATTAGTGTAGCTATTATTTGCAAAATGTAATGAAAGTCTTGAAAATTCACAGCAAACAAAGCAGCCTGACATCATGCTCATGCAGCTGGCGATATAAGGTTGTGTGAGATGGATATTGATTGGAAGGAGCACTTTTGAGAGTCCCCTATGCTACTTATAGACCTTCCGACTTGTAAAATAAAATTACAGTTAGAAATATGCTCATGGATGTTCATTATTATGTGTTAGCTGGTATGCTCATACTCTGTTTTGCAGTACTCTGTAGAGACAAAGGATTTTGAGAAACCCATTAAAGTGGTGCATCCGTAACCAAATTATTTTTCATTTTCCTAAATCAAATTAACAGTAACAGCATTAGAGACAAAACTAAATCATTGGCACCCGTAGAATTTACTATCTGACAAGCAGATAACCAGCGGAGCCGCCATCAAGGAGGTACGACCAGTAAGGGCCAGGGCCTCAAACCACTAGTTGTGATCTTGACTTGCTGTCGGTCTGGTTGGTTCAATCACTGGTACTCTCTGTGACTCACTGAGCATGGAGTTATGTGGTCTGTGCTCTATGGAGGAGGCATTGCTCCCCCACCGAGACAGACGAGGCCTGCCGACTGTTCCACCAGAAATCAGAGATTCAGGGCTAAAGAGAGATTCTAAAAATGGTCATGTATTCTGCTTATGGATATTTGATCACAATGAGATTATAAGCAGTGCAACTTCCTGACAAATACCTACAGAATATAAAAATAAGTGTATGTTGTCATATTAAGTCCATACAAGTTTTCAGATGTTATAAAAGCTTATATCTGTACAGTAGTGGGTTACCCCTGTATTATCCCTGAGTTCTGTCCTCTCCCTGGTTGTTATAATCCAGCAGTAAAGTTTGGTCCTTTTTTTTTTTATGGTGCAGATGGAGACATCTCCTTGCATGTTCTTTAAGTAATACAGAGTGACAGAAATAAGGTCTAAATGAGAGTTTAAATTCTCCCCAGGGAGAACCATCAATAAAGCATCAAAGAGCACTATAGTGGCTAGGTGCACTTATACTGCGATATCCCATCAGGGGATGGATATTGTATTGATTTTAAAGATTAATGTGATATCTCATCCATTGATGAGGTGTTGCAGGTTATGCTCAACCTGATCCAGCGATGAGCATCACCATGTTTTGCCCTCCATAAGTTGAGCTAAAGGGGGGGGGGCTGGAGCCAGTTTTACGCGATTGGCCCTCAGTGGTGACCTACCACTCAGTGTTATGGCAGCCAATCAGGCACAAAGGACGAGGGAGAGCTGTCCTGTGGGACAGCACTCCACTCAGAGCTGTCGCTTTACTTTGTGGCATGCCGCAGTGATGTGTTTTGATGTAAAGCAAAACTTTAGCAGGGAATAATTCCTCTTTTTAAATAATATATTGCATCAAACATTTCTGACATATTTACTATAACTATAGCGATTCAGATGAACCCAACTTGTTTTGCCTCAGTGACATGGGTGGGGCGTGGCGTGACGACGCAGCGCCTGTCGGATTTAAAAACAGGAGTCTGACCATCGCTCCTTGCCCTGACATGGTTCATTATCCTCTCAGTGCTTCCTTGTCTATATCTTCTATTGCTCCTCTATGTATGACCCTGGCTTGTTTGTTAACCCTTCTGGCGATTAACTCTGGCTTTTGTCTCGCTATTTGTTTTGGCACGACCCCCTGGTATCTGGGTGACTATCCGATTTGGTACGTACCCCTGGTATTGTCTGACTATTCTGTTCCTCGGTTCTCTGTCATATCTGTGTTTAGAAATCCGGCCACTTAAAGGACCGGCAGTGTAGGTAGATTGCCTGTGTGCAGTGATCAGGCATATACAGATACATGATAATATCTCATCCATTGATGAGATATTGCAGTTTAGGCTCACCATGATCCAGCGATGAGCACGGACATATTTTGTCCTCCATGGGTGGAGCTGAGGGCTGGAGTCAGCTTTACGCTATTGGGCCTGGCCCTCAGCAGCAGGGACGTGCAGTCAGGGGTGGCAGGGGAGGCAGAGCCTCCCCTGCCATTCCAGTAAATGAATGTGCTCATTGTGCTGTAATGAAATGTGTGTATATTTAAACTGTAAATAAAATTTTATTTATTGAAAAAAGTTCTCATACTCACCTCTCCACGCTCCCTCGCTGCTTCTCTGTTCTCTGCTTTTTTTCCCCTGCACTTTCAGTTTGCTGGCTGCTGCGTGTGTGTGTGATTCACTACATAGACAGCAGGGGCAGCACTGAGCCAGCCTAGCCTACGCAATTTGCGCAGCTGAATGCTACACTAATTGCGTAGCTCAAGCTGGCTTTACTTCCTGGTTCTACGCTCTTCAGTGCCTCCAGAGGCACTGAGAGCAATTGAAAGCTTGAGCCAATGGGAAAGCTCCATTGGTCTCAAGCACTTTTTTTTTTTTAAAAAAACGCCCCCCATGGGAGGCAGAGTTCCCCATGGATTGATTGACGCAGGACAGTCATGTGACTGTCCTCGTCAGTCATGGGGGGGCAGGCAGAGCTCAGCATGTGTGTAATAGCGCCCTAGTCAGTATTGTAAGTGCATGCTCTTAGAAGTAAAAACCTATATGCAAACTTTATTTTAAAGAGTTGCAATAGCGCCCTCTATTAGTCAGTATTGTAAGTGCATGCTCTTAGAACATTAAAAACCTATATGCAAATTTTATTTTAAAGTAAGATTTTTAATAGCGCCCTCTATTAATCAGTATTGTAAGTGCATGCTCTTAGAACTGGGAAAAAAATGCGAACTTTACTTTATAAATAGTGAAACTCTTTTCTCCTATATAACGATAATCAAATGCGTAAATTGCGATTGCGTAACCCTGTGTAAATCTGGCTCTGATACTAGCCAGTGCCTCACCAGCCACTGACCTCACCGCACGTCACTGCTCAGCAGTGAGTTATCAGACAGTGCTTTAACAGTCAATCAGGCACAAAGGATGAGGGAGGGCTGTCCTGTAGGCATCTCTCCACTCAGAGCTGTCACTCTACTCTGTGGCATATATCGCATCATAATAATTGCTGACATAATTGTTGATGTATATAACTATAGTGATTCCCTGTCAGATGAACCCAACTTGTTTTGTCACTTTAAAAGGGTATATAAACGGCGCTTTATAAGCTAGATATGTAAGTTCTTCACTGTTGTTCAATGCAAAATTCTGTATGCACATTCTTTTTTCCATGTGAAATTTTGTTAATGTTCAGCAGCTAGAAACCACATGATTAGCTTTTTTTTTTTCTTTTTTTTTAGGGCTGAGCATAAAAGAATTCCTTTAACAAAAGCAATCGGTGATTCAAGCCTGCCCATCATCAGACAAAAAGCCTTGGCTGAGTAATGTGTCAGATGAACTGCATTCTAATGAAAGCGCCACCAAACTAAACCTCCTTTGTATCGAGGGCCTGGCTGACTATTAAAGTGCTCGGAGAGTTTCTTAGGCAAGCTTACTAATGAACGTTATCTTATTAAGCTTCCATCTATCACTGTAATTCCATTGATCCAGTTCCTGAGCGACCACGCTTTCTGCACCTGGAGTGATCGGCCATCATTTTATTATATCCCTTGCTAGGCTGAAGTCTTGATGCTCTCAGAATTGATTTACCTACTTTGTGTCTGCTTTCTAAACTATACATATGGTATTACACGCTTGAGAGGTATAACTTATTAGTTATTTGTAATAATAATTATAAGTAGTTAGTTAATAACTTATTAGTTATTTGCAATCGCGGTTTCGATTCATCACATGGTGTTAAGTGGTACCCGCTGTATCTCCATGATTTGGGTTGTGATCTAAGTCTCAGCATACACTATGTAGATTGTAGATACTCTGGTGTTCGCCAACCAAGTAAACAGTTATAAAGAACCAAAAGGTAAAGGTAACCGGTGCCACTGTCACATCCCATGCCGTCTTGGGGCCTCGGCAGCCGTCAGCGCCTTCCTCGCTGCTTGCTGGCTAGCTGCCGAGTGAAGTAGTGGGTGGTCACGGGTCCAGGCCGTGGGCAGGGCGCGGTGAGGTGACACGGTGCCCGTCGAGTTTAAAGTCAGATGCCTGAGATGTGTTCTTTGCCCTGACGTAATTTTCGCTCCTCTCAGTGCGTACCTATCGGATAACCTGTGTATAACTTCTGGCTTGGCTTACGATTTCTCTTGCTTTTAACCCTTTGGCACCTGTCTGACTACCCTTCTGGCATACGCCCCCTGGCACTTGGCTGACGATCCCTTCTGGCATAACGACCCCTGGCATTACTCTGACATTCCCTGGCATCTCTGGTATGAACCCTTGGTGTCTGTTCTGTTTTGTCCATGTATACTTCTGGTTTTGTTTATTTGTGGAAATAGGTAGAATTACCGACCACTACAAGGACCAGCAGTGTAGATTAGTTGTTCTGCGTACAGGGATCAGACATTATATCTAGGAGGTACGTGACAGCCACACAGGCCGAGGTGGTACAAACCTTATATCACATAGAGAGAACAGAGAGGACCGAGTACTTGGGATGGTCCGTGAAGGAGCTTTATTGCATGGATGCCATCACAACATGCCATCTCAGGCATGAGCCTATTTGAACACTTGAAAAAGACTCGTGCAAAAGCCAAAACATTGTGATGTCATCCATGCAATAAAACTCATACACAGTCCATCATGAGTGCCCAGTCCTCTTTGTTCTTTCAAAATCTATAAAGAGACATACAGGGTTATTCAGAGAGTGTGAAAAGCAGGAGAATGACTGGAGAATAACTGGAGAATGAAAAATTCTAGGTCAAAATAGCCAAACCAGAAGAATTCTCCCTTTCATCTCACTTTCCAAATCGGCTATTTTGACCTAGAATTTTTCATTCTCCAGTCATTCTCCAGTCATTCTCCTGCTTTTCACGCTCTCTGAATAACCCTGATAGTTTCAGTTTTGTATTTGTGTGATCAAGGAGTCACTATCTCTGTAAATGTTTGGATGTTCAAACTGTGAAATCATATGAAATAATAACTAATTACAAATAAAATGATGGAATTCTGTGTATTCAAGGTACAGTCCTTCAGCTATAGAAATAATACCCATCCCTTGTATATTCATGGTTGAATGAATTTGTTTAACAAAAAGAGTCACATAAAAGGTTTTACCATTATTTGATTAGAATTATTTTTAAATATGAAATACACTTTATCTTTTCCATTAGATATATGCATGTTGACCTCCTGAAACCATGATCACAGCTTGGTCCTGAACTAGATTTATCCCAGCTTTTGTCAAATACCATGGTGTTCAGTGTGTCAAAGTCCAGAACAAACAGCAGGACAAAACCTTACTGCACAACCTCAACCCGGGCATTGTATTTTGAAATATATTGTTTTCTAATTTTTGTGGTAAAGATATATATAATTTTTATTGTGGGGAAATAATATATATATATATATACACACTCAATTATGTTATGGTGGAGGGCAAAAAATGAGATTAAAAGCCTCCACACTGCAAAAGAATAAAGTTTATTATTGCAGAGACCATTAACACATCCCAACAATTCAAAGAACTGCATCACAGAGCTCATGTGATACATTCCCCATATGCAGCAAGGAACTCTGGGTAAGATATGCAAATGGCGTCTGTAACTTCAAATTGTTTTGCATCCTGGGTCTGCGCTCAGAACCCTCCAATCTATGCCACGCCATACTAGATGGCTTTTCTTAGCAGAGATCAGCTATATGCATAGAGAGAGTGAGAGAGGTTTTATTGTTCACAGAATTCGTTACATTTATGCAGTGAGTAAAACTATTTCTGCGCCACTTTTATCAAGTTTACATTTTTTTTCTTTGCAACTTAAATTTGACATGATCTGTTCATTGGATTAATTTAAAATTTTAAGTGGGTTTCTACATTTGATTGACATTGGTATAAGGCCAATCATTTTACACAGTGTAATGTATATATGTATTATTCTGTCTCTCCCATTGTACAGCGCTAAGGAATTTGTTGGCACTTTAGAAATACTTGTAACTGTAAGAGCCAAATAAAACGTTATACTCTAGCAGTTGTGATGACCATTACTTTTACCTTTACATAAATTGAATCCATTTGTGATGGATATCACACACAAAAGGACAAACAAACATAGCCCAACCGGTACTAGATTTAAGAGGTTACAGATAACAGGGCAACACATGATTCTGGAGGTGTGAGGAATGTGAATATTCATATAGGAGAGACGTGAAATGGCTAATTAAGGAGGTTAATTGCACAGCTGATAATTAAGCGGACATGAAATGACTGATTATAAAAAGGAGAATTAAATAATTGATTACAAAGCACATAAGTAATAGCTGATTATGGGGAGGACGTGAAATGGTTTTGTAATGAGGAGATGAAGAGGGCATGATGGCTCCCGATGAAACTAGAGGGTGTTTGAACGTGATCTACCTGGCAAGAAAGATGGGGAATAGAAGACAATCATCCCAAAATCCTTTTTTATAGGGGGTGCAAACACATACCGAGAGGAGCCAACTCCCACCATGTTTATCAAAGAATATGATATGGGCAGACGTATTAGGCACGTTTATTGAAGTCACATCAACAGAACAATGTTTCAACTGCCAATTCGGGAAGGGTAGATAGACTCAGGACATCGCACAATCAAAATACACAGTATCAGGGTTATTCAAAGAGATCCGAATGGCTGGAGAAAGGTAATCGAACGCTGATTTTCAGCGTTTGGTTACCTTTCCTGTCCATTCGGCTATCCAGAGAGCAGGCAATACGCCAAATCCTGGCGAATTGCCTGCACATTCGGTGCCTGTTCGGTGCCTGTTCGAGGGCAGTGAAATCCCCATGAAAAAGCACTGCTTCGGCTATTCAGAGAACACAAACAAGCAGTGAAAGGTTCCCGAATTGCCCTGCCATTCGGTGGTTTAATTCGACAGGTTTATTCAGGAGAATCCCATAGGCTTCAATGCTAAAAATATTCCCGTTTTAGTTCAATATATAATAAACCGTATATTATAAAATTGTGCTGTAAAGAGTCTCTTTATTTATAGATTTTTTAGGATATTTTAAGCATTTTTTTTTTTAAAAAGTCAGAATCTTTAATTTTTATTTTTTTTATCTTTGCTTATTTTTTCTGTAACAGCCCTTTTTATTATCATTCCCTGGATCTCAGATGTAAATTTCAGACATTTTCGCTCAGTAGTTTATTTGCAAACAGCGTTTCACTTTTCAATCATTCACGCAAACATAGAAACATAGAAAAATGTCGGCAGATAAGAACCTTTCGGCCCATCTAGTCTGCCCAATTACATGGATACTTTACCTGGATTTATCTTTTGTTTAGGATAGCCTTATGCCTATCCCATGCTTGCTTAAATTCAATTACTGTTTTGGCCTCTACCTCTTCTACTGGAAGACTGTTCCATGTATCCACCACCCTCTAAAATAATGCTTCCTGATGTTACTTTTAAACCTTTGCCCCTCTAATCTAAGACTATGTCCTCTTGTTTTGCTACTTTGTTTCCTTTTAAATATTCTCCCTTCCTCTACCTTGTGGATTCCCTTTACGTATTTAAATGTTTCTATCATATCTCCTCTGTCTCGTCTTTTTTCCAAGCTGTACATGTTAAGATCATTAAGCCTTTCCTGGTAACTTTTCTCCTTCAAGCCGTACACCATTTTAGTAGCCCTTCTCTGAACTCTCTCTAAGATGTCTATATCCTTCTGGAGATACGGTCTCCAGTACTGCACACAGTACTCCAAGTGAGGTCTCACCAGTGCTCTGTACAGTGGCATGAGCACTTCCTTTCCTACTGCTAATACCTCTCCCTACACAACCAAGCATTCTGCCAGCATTTCCTGCTGCTCTATTACATTGACTACTTACCCTTAGATCCTCTGAAATAATAACCCCTAAACAGGGCCGTAGGAAGGGCGAGGCCAGTGAGGCACTCGCCTCGGGCGCAGTTGTGATGAGGCGCAGCCAGGGTTGCTTCGTTTTGGGGCCGCTGGGCTGAGCGGCCGTTTCAGAATCAAAAGTAGTTTCAAACACTTTTTTTTTTCTTCAATAGGCTGCCAGTAACGTACTTCGGGGGGTGGAGCTATGGCCCCTGGTGGCTGACAAGCTAAGAGGGGTGTGTTTATGGCCGGGTGTCTCCGCGCAGCCTCAGATCAAAGCAGGAAGCCACCTGCTCTAGTGCGTGCATGGCTGGCTTTTACCATGTGCGAAGAGTACCGGCCCCGTGTTCTCAGCAGCCCCGCTCAGCAAGTTGTTGGCCAGTACATGAATAACACAGGCAGTGAGAGGGAGCTTGTGTTTCCAGTCAATTAATCTACCAGAGGTGAAAGTAGCTCCTGCTGCAGCTGAGTGAGCTCTCCCTCCCTCCCCACGATCTCGGCATTCCTCGGCAGTGAGGGACAGAGATCCTGGAGCAGATAACGGCACATCGAAGCAGGTCTGTCACACCCCCCCCCCCCCAATCTCAGACTTGAGTGTTAAAAAGAAAAAAAACTTTTGTATTGCTTTTAAAATGCTGGGAAATCCAGGCGGATTAAAACCACATCCCTGCTGTAGCTGTATTTATCAGCAGGGATGTGTTTAACAGCCAAATGCTCTCATTTAGACAGGCTTAGATCCATCTTTAAAAAATATAAATTTCACGATATTTGCTTTTCTTTATGCAGAAATGAGAAACCATGTCCGCAGTACCAAGAAACAGATTCTCCCCCTCCCCATGACGTTCAATGGTTTGCGCTGGCAATGAAAGGGTTAAATGCCAGCAGCTATGTTAATAAAAAAAAAAGCGATGCATGTAACTAAATTATTATGCTTATAATTTAAAATCATTCTAAAAGGGGTTATTCATAGAGCACTGTAATTTCAACAGAATTTCAGTGCTCTCTCCTTCAACAAACCTCAATTTGCCGACCCTGCGGTGAATTCACCATTCACCACAGGGTCGCAGAAGGGAGCCACTGACTGGACGCCGCCGAAAGACCCACCAATCAGACCAATGAATGTAGCCGGAAAAAGCCAAACAGCAGCCGAACAGGGGTAAGAAAAAAAAAATGCAACTTTTAAAGGGCATTTAAAACTAAATTAAAGCATGGAAATAATATATAAGATCCTATGGATAATAATAAAAAGTTCTGTTACAGAATTAAAAAAAAAAAAAAGCCAGGTAAACAAATCTTAATCAAAAATTTTGCTGGAAAAATCCTGAAAAATGCCTAACAAATTCTAAATAGACTTTTTTGCTGCAGATTAATAAACGGTTTATTAGATATTGGATTAAAACGGGAATGTTTGTAACATTGAAGCCTATGGGATTCACCTGAATAAACCTGTCGAATGAAAACACCGAACAGCAGTGTGTTCAGTGTGAATAGATTAACCATTGCTTCTCTATGGGGCATTTCACTGCCGTATTTTGCTGCTTTTTGAATAGCCGAATGGCCAAGAAATTGCACCGTTTGGTGCAATTCGGTGGCCCATTCAGCAGTCTTTGGCTAACCCCAAGACAAAAAAGTGTAATATCGAGGGCATGGAGATAGTGATGAAACTGGGACATGAAGTGGGATGCTAATAGGAGGCATGGAGGGGGTTGATTTATTGTATGGAGAACAGGGGTGATTTAAGATATTGAAGTATGTGAAGATCTGCCAATGTGTGTGTCTTTGTAGGTCTTTGTGGCGGTTACTGTGTGGCTATCGGTTTGAGTGTGTGTGCATGTGTGTTACACTCAAATAATAACCTCCATCCTATACTCCATGAACTATAAGCTCCCTCACACTTAACCACTCGTTTCTCACTCGGTTACACTCAGCCCAGGGCCATAAAGTATTGTTACCAGGTCAGCCATGTTTTCTGGACATACATTATTATTTCATGCAGAGGGGGAGCACAGGGGAAAGTGCTGCCCTGCAACATGTATAATTCATATGCCTATTTAAAAATAACGTGTGGGGGGGCACAATTTTCTGTTCTTGCCTCGGGTGCAAAAGGAGCTAGCTACGGCTCTGCCCCTAAATCCCTTTCCTCAGATGTTGAGGTTAGGACTGTATCAAATATTCTATATTCAGCCCTTGGGTTTTTACGTCCCAGGTGCATTATCTTGCACTTATCCACATTAAAACTCAATTGCTACAGCTCCGACCATTTTTTTAGTTTACCTAAATCATTTGTCATTTGGCTGATCCCTCCAGGAACGTCAACCCTGTTGCAAATCTTTGTGTCATCAGCAAAAAGACATACTTTTCCATTAATACCTTCTGCAATATCACTAATAAAAATATTAAAGAGAATGGGTCCAAGTACTGACCCCTGAGGTACCCCACTGGTAACAAGACCGAATAAACTCCATTTACCACAACCCTCTGTTGCCTGTCACTCAGCCACTGCCTAATCCATTCAACAATATTGGAATCCAAGCTCAAAGATTGCAATTTATTGATAAGCCTTCTATGCGGAACAGAACAAAAGCCTTACTGAAATCTAAATAAGCAATGTCTACTGCACCACCTGTGTCTATTATTTTTGTTACCCAACTGATTTCCTAATTTATTCACTGCATTCTCCTGCGGTGTCGGCTTTTTACGGAGGCTGCGCCTCGTGTGATCGGCTCCTGCTCGGGTTTTTCCGGCGTCTTCGACGGGTTAATCCAAATGTTTTTGCAGGTTTTCGGTGTGCATTCGCTGGGTTTTTGACAGGTTTTCGGTGGGTTTTCGGCAGCTTTTCCCTGCACTTCGACAGCCTTGTGGTGCTTGCTGAATACACCACAGGGTCGCCGAAATGGGAAAGCCGATTTGCACCGAATTGAAAAGAACAAAAAGTCACAGAACGTGCGGTGATTTTTCAAATCTCTTTGAATAACCCTGATATGTACATTGAGTCTGATAACCAGGGAGAAGGGCACACAAACTCAAATGACCAAACCATGAGTCTCACACAGCCAGCCCTTAAACTCCATCACAGCTAGTACACACAAATGCCAACTACATTCACAATAGACATGAGTGTTTCATTTAATCCGAATTGAAATTCGGATGAAAATCCACCAATTTTAGTTTTCGGAAGCATTTCCGAAAATGAAAATCAGCAATCCGAAATTCCAAATCTGTCCAAAAAAACCGAATCACAGTAACAACGAAAAAAACAAAACAAAATTGATCAAAGACGAAAAATAAAAAATAAATCAATGCAATTCAAAACAAATCAATGGGTTAATGGCATCTCACAGGGCACAGTTTATATCCCAGTCAGGGGTTAATGGGCATTGGGCATCTCAAAGGGCACAGTTTATATCCCAACAAAGCGTTAATTTCTGCTCTCCATGGTGCTGAATAGGTTTCAGCAGCAAGGAAAGGTTTCCCCGGATCTTTTTCTTTTTAATCATTATAAAATACAAAATGAAATTGGTAATAAAAATGAAATACAAATGGATCCGAAACACGAAATAACTAATAAAAACTAAAAACTAATCGATCTGAAAATGAAATACAGATCGTCCGAATTAATGAATCAGTCCAAAATACCTTAACGAATCGATCCGAAACTAAAACAAACCGTAACGAAAAAATCCAAAACTGAACGAGAGGAAACTTTGGGCCATGCGCATGTCTAATTCACAAGCCTGAGTAGAGTTGAAGTCAACCATGTGCAAAAGCGGAAAAGTTGCTCCAGTATTCACCATGAAGCAAAACAAGGAAAGCCATCAGCACTCTGGAACACCTAAGGCTAGGGTCAGACGAACGCATTTTTCACGTTGTCCGTGAAAAAGTGCGGTCGAACGAACGTACGTATTTTTTTCCGGAATACGCGATAGCGGTCATACGATGCGCCTTTTCGTCCGTGATATTGTACGGATCGTCAATAAAACACTTTTTGTGTCTGGACGTGATGTTAGCCGGACATTAGCAGCGTCTGACGTCTCCCAATCACACACACACGCCGCTATGCGGCCGCAGCGCACTCTGTACGTCAGTAGTAGCGGTTTGACGTTCTCGAAAAAATGCGTTCGTTGGCCACTTGCGTTGCGCGGACGAACTTTCGTGCGGCCGTTCGTCGTATGTTCCCCGGCATTGGACGTCATTTGCTGCTAGTACGGCCGTGATTTCGTGCGGCTAAACGCACGTTAAAACTGCGCTAGTCTGACCCTAGCCTTAGTCATAGGCATGCACACAGGACGTGTCTGGTGTGCCCAAGCACACCCTGTTGTTGGGTGAAGGGTTCATCTTTGGCCCCCTACATAGATATTTTGGATATTCTTTTTCTGTTTCATGATGAACATTGACTGTATCGCTGCATAAACATTGGTTATTCCTAACTAAAAATAACTGAATATATACAAAATTATCCAAACATAGATATGAAATTATTAAATGCTCCATGGGTGCACACCCTAATGAAATGGGCTGCGTACGCTATTGACCTTAGCATAGATTTATCAGGACATGAGTATGTAACATTTCAGCCCTCATGGAGCTGACAGATTAAACGTTGCATACTCATGTACTAAAAAAATCTAGACTAAGGTGTTCCGGGGTGCTGGTGGATTTATTTGTTTTTTTCTACATGGACGAATACCGGAGCGACGTTTACCCACTTGCACCTGGTTGACGTCAACTCTCTCAGATTGGTGAGTGCTGTTGGCTTTTTTGTGTACTACCTGTGATGTACTTTGTGGAATAGCTGCCCTGGCTGTGTGGAACCCAGGTTTTCATCATTTGTGGGTGTGTGCAGGGGAACTTGTTCTGGTGTTTTTTTCTTTTGGGCCACAAAGAGAGCCGAATTGGCACTCGATTTGCACCAAACAGTGAATTTCCCCGTTCGGTGCAATTTCGTAGCAATTCGGTTATTGAGAAAGCTGTCAATTCACCAAATATTGGTGAATTGGCAGCGAAATATGGTGCAATTTGGCAGCAGTGAAATTCCCCATAGAGAAGTAATGCTTAATCTATTCAGAGACTGCCAAACAGTCCCGAAAAGTTGGTGAAATTCCCAGATTTTTGGTGGTCTCATTCGGCAGGTTTAATGTTTAAAAGTTTTTTATTGAGAATTCTCACATAACATAGTATTTGACAATGACTTAAAGTGCAGACAGAATAGGAGTCTTGCAGGACCCTACGAGAAATGGCATGTCATGCAATGTAAGTATAAATTGGAGCATTGAAAGTCGCAAGAACCTCATTTTCAACAGTTTAAGAAGATAAAACGAAAAGAAAAGAAAAGAAAATCCACGTACAGCATCTAAGGTCTACAAACACATAGTGTGAAAAATAAGAAAGGTTGCTCAACAAGGTACACAAAGTCGTGATAATACCGATCATTTTAATGTCAGTTAAACTAAATTCCGTTAAATTAAGTTCCCAGAGGAGACAAAAGATTTCCAACCCTCCCACACATCATTAAAGTGAGAAGCTGAGAGGGAACCTGAGGCTCTGTGAAACATTTCCTCATAGTGGTATACACTTTCCAAAGACAACATGACCTCCCTCATAGATGGGCATGACGCCGAGCGCCAATGTCGGGCGAGAGTAGATTTGGCCACACTAAGTACAATAGAGATTATAGCCCTATGTCTTACATGAATAGTGGTAGGCAACATATGTAACAAGAACTGCTTTGGGCATAAGGGCAAAACCAGGTATGTGCAGTGAGAGATCAATCTACACACTCTATTCCAATAGCCAACAATCAGCGGGCATTGTCAAAAGATATGAAGGAGGGAGCCAGAGCTGGCTCCGCATCGCCAGCACAGTCCAGACTGTCCCGGTATATGAGCTAACCTGTTCGGAGTTAAGTACCATCTATACAAAAGCTTGAGATGTGATTCCCTCAAGTTAGTGCTCCTGGTATATTTGTAAACCGTTTCAGTCGCAGAACACCAGTCACCTCTGGAGATAGTCAAAGACAGGTCCATTTCCCACCGAGACATATAGGGTAATTTCCTGCTGGACTGTGCTGACAGCAAAAATTCGTAGCATAAAGACAGAGGTTTCCTCCTCACCTTCCCTCCCATGCAGAGTTTGTGAAAAGTCGTTAGGTCCGCCGTCTTAAATGAAAGTAAGCCTTGACTGGAAAGTGCATGTTTCATTCTAAGATACGTAAAACACTCGCTGGCTGAGTTAGCGAATTCTAACATCAGGTCAGGAAAGGTTTTCATCGAGGTGGGTGTAAAAAGTTGATGAATATGGGTGAGACCTCTTTGCGACCAGTGGTCAAGGTTCAAGTCCTGGACAGTGCGACACAGAAATCTCAAAGGGGCTAGGCTCAGTAGAGAAAAGGGACGGATGAGCGGTCTACTCCACTGACGCCATGACATGATGGAGAGCGAGGAAGCGGGATGAATGCCCACAAGTTTACTATTTGGCATCGTCGGGTACCACATTAAATCGTGGATGTGGAAAGGAGCGATATAGGAATTTTCTAGACGTAGCCAAAGTGGGACATCCTGTTGGAACATAGAGGATAATAGTTGTGCTAACAACGCCGCCTTATAATATGCTATAATATTTAAAAAACCCAAGGCCCCTCGACGCCGAGGCGCGGTGATAGTAGACGCCGAAATGCGTGCTGGTTTCCCCTTCCAGATATGTGCATAGAGAATTTTTTGTAAGCGAAGCAACATATGGGTTGGGATAAAAACTGGTATATTCCTAAAATAATACAGAATTTGGGGTAAGATGCACATTTTAAGCGTTGCCATGCGCCCCATCCGGAAGTCTCCAATGCATGCCATGACGTCAGCTGGGAGCCAATAGAAGCAAAGAGGGGGTGGTAGTTTAGCTTAAGGACAGACCCTCTAGATTTAGCTAAAGAGATTGCCAGATATTTCAAAGAGGATGTTCTCCAGTCAAAGGGATACGAAGCTTGTAAAGAAAAGAGAGAAGGAGCAGGGATATGCAGAGGCAAAGCTTGCGTCTTACATTATTTTTATAATAAGACACTAAGCCATAGGAGTCAAGCAAACGGAGTAAAGCAGGCAGGGAGGTGTCGGGGGAAGTAAAAAAAAACAAAATGTCATCCGGAAATAATGCTAGCTTGTGCTCGCCGTCAGGGGTCGATATGCCAGATATATTAGGATCTCGTCTAATGCGTGAAGCCAGGGGTTCTAAAGCCAAAACAAATATCAGGGGGGACAGGGGGCACCCCTGTCTGGTACCATTAGTAATTGAAAAGGGGGGTGAAAGGAACCCAGACGCCAGAACCTTTGCGGACGGAAAAGAGTAGAGACTCATAATACTAGTGATAAAAGGGGGAGGGAAGAAAAACAGAGCCAACGCCTCACGCATATAACCCCAATGAAGTCGGTCGAATGCTTTTTCCGCATCTAGCGCCAACAGGAGACCACTCGTGTTAGTCCTATTAGCAATATCGATTATATTCGAGAAGCGTCAGGTATTGTCACTTGTTTGTCTGACAGGGATAAAACCAGTCTGTTCCGCCGATATCAAGGAGGGGAGTAACGGAGCTATCCTAGTTGCCAACAATTTAGTGTACAATTTAGCATCCACATTCAATAACGATATCGGGCGGAAATTAGCGCAGTGTGTCGTTGGTTTGCCAGGTTTGGGTAAAGTAACAATTGTGGCTTGAAGCATTTCTGGGGGCATTATTCCTGTGCTCTTAACTTGATTAAAAAATGAGTGAGAATTGGGACCAGGGTATGGGCAAAAGTCTGATAATATAAATTAGAAAAACCATCTGGGCCGGGAGCTTTATTCTTAGGAAGGCGCTTTAATGGCAATTTGAACTTCATCCTCAGTAACCGGAGCAAGTAACTCCGCCGCCTGAGACTGGGAGAGGGAGGGCAGGTGAGCTCCCTGAAGAAAGTGACAGATCTCCTCAGGGTCTGGGGCGTGGACCATAGGGTCCGATCCCAGGTTGTACAATAATGCATAATACTTGGCAAATTCCTCCGTAATTTTTACCTGATTATAAATCCGTTCGTCCCCCGGCCCCAGAAGGAAAGGTATTTTAGATTGGAGACTTTGGATTTTAATTTAGATGCCAGCAGGCGACCAGCTTTGTTACCCTGCATATAATGAGAATAGTTCAAACGGCAAATGGCTCGTTCAGAGGAACGCAAATTAAAATGCTCTAGGTCCCGACACAAAGCCGTCAGCTGTGTCAAGATCTCAGGGGTGGGGTTGGCTTTATGTTGGGACTCTAAAGAGGATATTTGAAGGTGCAAGTTAGAAAGTTGGGCTCCCATTTCCTTCTTACGTCTAGCTCCCCTTCGGATCAAATGGCCCCGTATCACCGCCTTATGTGCTAACCAGATCGAAGAGGTAGCCACCTCCCCCGAGACAATAAGGTTAAAGTACTCTTCCATCACATTTAAGGTATCAATCACATCTGCCTCATTCACGATAAGGGAATCATTCAATCGCCAAGCACCCATTCCCCTAGCGGGATAATCAGCCTCCAAGCTAAGAACTAAAGGAGCATGGTCCGACCACGTGATGGAACCAACACTGGCCTCCAGAAGGTGGGGAACGGTATTGCCATGTATCAAGCAGAGGTCAATCCTACTATAAGAAGAGTGAACCGGGGAAAAATAAGTGTAGTCTCTACTGGAAGGGTTGCATAGTCGCCACGCGTCGTAGAGGTCATTAGCCTGTAGGAAGTCACATAGCTGGCGGCTGGAGGAGTTTAATGCTCGGGGAGAAGTACGGGCCCTGCCCGGTTGGGTATCCACTAAGGGGTCTGGCGCACAATTAAAATCACTGCATAGTAGGAGGGTTCCCTGCATCATGGCCTTGACCTTGCTGTATGCATTTTTAAGGAATGTTATCGGTCTATCATTGGGCAAATACACATTGGCAACAGTAATCGGCAGCTCGTTCATGGTGCCCACCAAAATCAGAAGGCGACCCGTAGGGTCAGCATATTGAGCGAGACACGTGAAAGCCCAATCCCTATGAAACAAGACTGAGACGCCCTTAGACTTCGTCTGGGCTGTGGAATGATATGAGATAGGATACATAGCTGATTTCAAAAACGGCGCGCGCTGTGCTCGTAAATGCGTTTCCTGTAGACATGCAATCACCGGGCGAACCTTGTGGAGTTCACGAAATAAAACATGACGTTTATATGGTACATTCAGGCCCCTGACAATGAGCAAGAAAACGTGGAATTGCGGTTTACTCATGGGGTATCATCTGCGAACCCAGCGGTTCAAGGTGAGTATGGAAGGGAAAAAAGGGGATCAGTGGTAACATGTGGTGAAAAACCTGAAGAGCAACATACCAGACAACATAAAAACAGAACAAAAAACAAATAAAAAAAAAACATAAACAGTGCTGCATCACCAAAATGCAGCGGAATAGAGTCATTTCGTCGTGGCCGGAAAAGAAAAAAAAGTCTAACAAAAATTCAAGAAAAAGACTCTTGAGGGGGTGGTGGTGGAACGCAGTTCTACTCACAACGTAGTGTGCGTCAACATGCGCTACAGCGAGATCGCAGAAGGTCCCAGGGCAACCAAGAATAATAAAAAATTTAAAATTTAAAATATAGAAAACCGTAATAAAACAAGAGAAAAGCTATTGTATATAATCAAATAGCTATAGCTATCCCGGTAGGTAGAATAAAATAAAAGGGGACCCCCATGAAATAAAGGTGAAAAGGGGTAACTGGCACTGCATGGATACAACCATGGATCTCACTTCGGACGAACTCGATGCCACTCTGGGGACACCTTAATCGGAGAGGAGGAAGGCACGTGAGGGGGTGTAAAATTGGCCACAATCTTCCATTCTTTTAAAAATTGTAGACCAGTAACGACATCAGGAATAACATGAAGAATTCCGTCTCGCCATACGAGGATCTTTGTGGGGAATCCCCATCGATAGGCTAGCTTGTGGTTGCGAAAAAGCTTAGTCAGAGATAAAAATTCACGACGTTTAGACATGGTCGACGCCGAAAGGTCAGCGAAAAAGGAGATTTCGGCATACGGTGAAGGTAGAGGCATCATTTTTCTGGACGCAGTCATCAATGCTTCCTTAATATGGAAGAAATGTACCCATACTATAACATCCCGAGCCACCGAAGAAGGGAGATTTTTCACACGTGGAAGACGATGTGCTCGGTTCAGTAAGAGATCATGCGAGGTAACGGTGGGCAGCAGGATTTGGAAAAGTTCCTGGAGGTACGGTGGTAAATCCGCGAGGGCAACGGCCTCTGATATGCCACCGATTCGAATATTATTTCGGCGTGAGCGATCTTCAATATCGGCCATCTTAGATGCCAAAGAATCATGAGCAGTGTGTAAGGCCTGGTATCTGTCAACGAAGTCATTGTGGGCTAAACACAGATCGTCCGTTTTAGTTTCTAAAGCTTGCGTTCGCTCACCCAAATCCTGAACTTCGCGGGTCAGCTCCTGCAACGTCCCTTTGATATTCTTCTGGATGGTTAACCCACTGGTGTATTTTGGCCTAGGCCGACTAGGCCCAGGCCTAGGGCGGCACTTTCCAGGGGGCGGCGGCCCGCACTGGGTGGCCCCACCCCTAAAAAAAAAAAAAAAAATTTTTTTTTTTTTTTTTTTTTTTTTTTTTTTACTTTTGCAAAGTATTTTACCAGGGAGGATACATTGAGATTTCACTAATTTACACTTTCAATTTCACTTTCCAGGGGGCAGCAAAAAACCTCACCACTAAATGGGTTACTCACTGAGCACCGAAATGACGCCAATGTTTTGGTGTTCTGTAGTTCCCTGCACTTAGGAGAATAAAATTTCCCCACCCTGCAGTGAATTCACCATTCACCACAGGGTCCCCAAAGTGCATGGAGTCAGCCGCTTAATGCTGCCACCGCAAACCCGTGGCCTGCTGTTTTCAAAAGAACTACTGAACGAAAATGTTTGGAATTTACAAATAAGATCCTATGATTGATAATAAAAAGTTCTGTTACAGAAAAAAGAAAAACCGCTATTAAAAAGGGGGGGGGGAATTTTGCCAAAAAATCTGAAAAATGACTAAAAGGTACTAAAAAAATTCAATAAGTAAAGACTTTTTACTGCAGATTAAAATAATAAATGATTTATTAGATATTGCATAAAAACGGGAATATTTTTAACATTGAAACCTATGGGGTTCGCCGGAATAAACCTGCTGATTGAAACCACCGAACATCAGGGCATTTCACTGCCATTTCTCTGAGTCTCAGTACCACATGACTGGCTGAACCACGTGAAACGCACGCGCGCAGCTGCCGCCCTTTAGTTAACACAGACTCTATTCTGGACTGAACACCCACCGGGAAGGGAATCAAAGCTACAGTGCACCCTCTGGCAGTGACACCCCACTGCTGACAAGATGGCTCCACAGCATAATTGCTGTGTGCTCATATACACTCGGTTTGCTGGGAGTTTTACTGCAGTGGATTCTGATGCACTCATACACACCGCACATTGCATTGCTGGGAGTTTTATTGCTGTGGATTCTGATACGCTGACACATACCACACATTGCATTGCTGGGAGTTTTATTGCTGTGAATTCTGATGCACTCATACACACCGCACATTGCATTGCTGGGAGTTTTATTGCTGTGGATTCTGTGATACACACTGCATATTACTGTGAGTTTTATTGCCCTGGAGCTCTGGGATACGCTCAAACAACACTGCACATTACTGTGAGTTTTATTGCTGTGCAGTTCTGTGATATGCTCATACAAACTGCACATTTCTGTGGGTTTTATTGCTGTGCAGCTCTGATATGCTCATACACAGTGCCCATTTCTGTGGGTTTTATTGCTGTGCAGCTCTGTGATATGCTCATACTGTATGCAGTGCACGTTTCTGTGGATTTTATTGTTCAACCAATTAGAGCGGCTGTGATCCAGTATACTTGACATGCGTGGCTGTTCTTTGTAAAAATGCTTGAATTTAAACATTTCTTAATTTTCTTTATCTCAATAGATACATTTGAAATGGTATACAAAATATACAAGTAGGCACTTGGTATCCACTTTTAATATAAAGAGAGGAAAAGGCGGAGCTCTAAGAGGAAAAGGTGGAGCTTAAAGAGGAAGGGTGGGGATTAACCAGGAAGAGGTGTGCCTTGACAGGAAGGGGTGTGTCAAATTTAAATTAGGGGGTGCACGAGTTTAGTCAGGCCTAGGGCAGCACAAAACCTAAATACACTACTGGGTTAACCTCAGGTCCTGCAACATGGTGTGTAGTCTGCTCTCCGAAGGTGGTAAGGAGTCAGACATGCTGTGAGATTCCTGAGTTGCTGGGACTGGGTCAGGCGCTGGTACATGCCGCGGGGATCCGCCATCTTGGGCTTCACGTCCTCGGTCTTTTTTGCCGGATTTTGGGGGTTCCAGCGCTCGTTGAGCTTTGGGAGGCGCCATGGATAGAGTGGTATTATTCCCCTACCAGCTTGTGGAGAAAAGTTGCCCCGGGGTTCCTCGAAGTAGCCACAAGATTGAAAAAATCAGCACAAGCTGCGGGAGCTACTCCGCCATGCGACCGCGCGCTGCAACGTCCGGACACGCCCCCCATTCGGCAGGTTTAAACAGGTGAATCCTATAGGTTTCAATGCAAAAAAACAAATCCCCGTTTTTCAAAAAATTTTATTCAACAGTTTTTTTCATTTGCAACCAAAAGTTTTTAATAAATTCATATTTTAGAATTTTTTAGGCATATACTGGATTTTTTGGCAAAATTTTTGATTCCGATTTTTTAAAATAGTGTTTTTTTATTCTCTAACAGACCTTTTTAGTGTTACTCATAGGATCTTATATATTATTTCCAGCCATTTTCATGTTTCCTGTTTAGTTTAGAAAAAGGCACCTTAGAGGGGATCTGGTAACTTTATATAAATACAGGGTGAGCCAGTCAAACCTGCATTTTTGAAAAGGGCGGGAGAGCCGTGAAAGTGGGCGGAGCGAATTAGCAAGGTTACCATTGTGTCCCCCACAACTAAGCATTTCAGTCGTCATGGAGCAGTGGTCTAAACCACAACGTTCATTCGCTGTGAAAGCGTTTTACCAAAGTGGTAGTTATGCAGCCGCTCAGCGTCGTTTCCGGAAGAATTTTCAAATTAATTGAAATAAGCCAGTGCCGTCTGTTAATTCAATCAAATTGTGGGTGACAAACTTTGAAGCAATTGGTGAAACGAGAAGCAGAAGGGGTGGCAGTGCAAGATCAGTGCGAACTCCCGCGAATATTGACCGCGTGAGAGTTGCTGTGGAAAGAAGCCTCGGAGATCGGCGCGTCGACAGAGTGCTGCGCTTGGCATGGCAAACACGAGCGTCCGAAGAATCTTGAGGTTAGATTTACACCATCACCCATACAAAATTCAGGTTGTTCAGGCTATGAATGAAAACGATTTTGCAGCTCGACGGCGTTTTTGTCAAACGTTGTTGGACATGTTTGATGAAAACGAGACCTTGTTCACAACCTGTGGATGAGCGATGAGGCACATTTCCATCTCTCCGGTTTTGTGAATAAACAAAATTTCCGATATTGGAGTGATGAAAACCCTCAACAACTCCATCAAACACCACTCCATTCAAGCAAGGTAACAGTTTGGTGCGCAATGTCCTCATTGGGAATCATAGGCCTGTATTTTTTTGAAAATGACAGGGAGCAAGCAGTTACTGTGAATGCACAACGCTATTCGGAAATGTTGCATTCGTTCTTCATTCCTCAACTTCGTCAACATGGAATGAACAATGAAACCTTATTCCAGCAAGACGGTGCCACAAGTCATACAGCCCGTGTGAGCATGAATGTTCTCAATGTTTTTCCAAATCGGGTGATATCCCGAAATGGAGCAATTTCTTGGCCTCCCCCAATCGCCTGACCTCAGTGTGCGATTCTTTCTTGTGGGGGTACCTGAAGAGTAAAGTCTTTGAACAACGACCTCCAACGCTTGGGGAACTCAAGAGGAGAATCCGGTTGGAAATCGAGAGAATTCCTCAGCGTATGCTCCGTGATGCGATGGGCTGTTTCAGAAATCGCCTACAAGAATGTCTCAATCGGGAAGGACACCATCTTACTGGAGTTATTTTTAAACAGTGAATGTTGTTTCTTAAATGCTTTTTAATGTACATTAAGATAGTAACAATAAAATGTTGAAATATCCATCCGTTTATTTTTTACAGTCATTTCAAAAGTGCAGGTTTGACTGGCTCACCCTGTATATACAGGGCTATAATAAACCATTGTCTGGAAACCTATTCATTAACAGGACTATACACAGGACACAAGGTCACACATTTAGACTGGAGAAAAGGAAATTCAGCCTAATGCATAGGAAGGGTTATTTTACGGTGAGAACAATAAAGCTGTGGAATTCTCTGCCTGTTGAGGTGGTTGGGTCAGAGACTGTACAGACTTTTAAACAACAAATGGATGACTTCCTGCAGACACAGAATATTAAGGGATATAATATTTAATATGTGGGTAAAAGCTTCTTGATCCAAAGAGAAATCTGACGCCATTCTGGAGTCAAGAAGGAATTTTTTCCAGTATGTTGCATATTGGCGAACGCTTCAGTCTGGGTTTTTTGCCTTCTTTTGGATCAACAGCAGTAGGTGATATGTGAAAGGCTGAACCCAATGGACGCATGTCTTGTTTCATACCTATGTAACTATGTAATGCATTATTTTTATTTAAAATTCCTTTTAAATGTTGAGTTTTATTTTACCCCAGTTCGGTGGCAGGTCGGCTTTTTCCGGCTGCGTTCAGTGGGTTTGTGGCTGTATTCAACTTGTAGGTGGATTGGTTCGGTGCTTTTTCGATGGCGTTCAGCGATTTAGCAGATTGGCTCAATGATTTTTCAGTGGTGTCCGGTGTTTATTGGATGCGTTCGGTGGATTGATTTGGCACATTTCGGGGACCCTGTGGTGAGTGCTGAGTTCACCGCAGGGTTGGCGAATTGAGCTCGATGTACGCCGAATGAAAGAGCATCTTTAAATAACCCCTAAAGAGGAGTAACAGCTGGTCACACCATGCTGGCCACAAAGCAGCATTTTATTGAGTTCCACTCAAGGGGCAACATTTCGGCTCAATTGGAGCCATTTCATCTGCTTGAAATAAATGTCTCTCTTGTCACTAGCATGGTGTAGCCAGCTGGTTGTCTTCTTTGGCCTATACACTGGGACTGCATCTCATTCATTTGAGAAGAAATGGAATAAAGAATTACATGGGAGCATATGCGGGCTGTAGACATTATAGCTTTTTGATACATGTAAATGACGTGAAAGACAAAACAATCAAAATTGTTCTATGCATATAGTGTACAGCGCATAAATACACCATATTAATAAAAAGTGATGGTATGGTTGCAAAAAACCTGTGAGAGCTTGCAATTAGGGATGAGCTGTTCGGGTTCGGACGGTTCGGAGTTCGACCCGAACTTTGGCAGTTCAAAAGTTTGCGAATTTCAAACTTTTTGGGTGTGTTCGGTTTGAGTTCGAAAAAAAAAAGAAATTTTTAAAAAAGTATAGAAAATGCTTAAAAAAATACTAAAAAATCTAGAAATAAAGAGACTCTTTACTGCAGAATATAAGCAACGGTTTATTAGATATTGAATTAAAAACTAATGTGTAGGTGGAAAGATTATCAACTCTAAATGACCTCTGTTCACAAACCGGCATAACACCAGGTGTTTTTAGTCTGGTAATCAAATTGATACATTGTACACCATACTGAGGGTGGGGTGGTATCTGCTTCTGATTGAGATTTGAGAATTAATTTCCCTAAAACATCCTAATATGCTGCATTTAACCCTTTCGCTGCTGAGGCTTTTCACACCTCTGTGCTGAGGTCATTTTTACCGCTTTCGCTCATCATGTTTAACCGCGTTTTGTAGCCATATTTTGATATATGACCCAGACATATTATATATCGTTCTTTCCAGCAGACTTGGCAGATTCATAATATGTCATTATTATATGTATACGTTATGTCATGTCTGTATATTATAACAAAAATGCAATAAAATTTGAATTTTCAATAATTTATTATGTGTAAAGTGTTTTTTTTCACATTTTAACATGCGATCGTTTGCGGTTATATTTTGTATGGGGTGCGCTTGTTAAAAAAGTTAGAAATGGGGTCTCGTTACATTTTTTTTTGGGGAAAATTTTGCTTTTTTTAACAAACGCACCGCATACAAAAATCGTTAGTGCAGCATTATTGTTCACATTATAATTGAAATGTGAACAATATTGCTGCATTAACAAAACAAAAACAAAAAAACTTGTTTATATTTTTTTTAGAATATATATATATTTTTTTTAAACATTTTTCATGCTCATGTTTGGTATCCTTGGAAAGGCCATGCTCTGGCCGATCCAACTATATCAAACATTAACCCCTAGCTGCCACGGATCGGGAGATAGGGGGTTCATTGGAACCCCCTATCTCCACCATTGGTGGCAGCTAGGGGTTAACTCCAGGGGGAGTTCCTGGAGGCTTGGCCGACATCCAAGATGTCAGCCAGCTCCAGGAGAGGATCACGATCCGGTGCTTTTCAGTGCCGATTTGTGATCCGGCTCCCCAGGGGTTAATCACAGCCACCGTTTGGAAGGGCAGGCTGTGCCCTTCCAAATGGTGCCTGGATTAACCCTCTGCCCCCCCGCGATCGGGAGGGAGAGAGGTCCGAAGGACCTCCCCCCCTCCCTTTCAGGCGCTTCCTCCGCACATGCGGGGGGGGGCACCTGAATTAGATGTCATTGCGCAGCCGCGATGACATCTAATTGCTCCGCCGGGGTCCCGGAGTGCTGGGCTGACATCCAAGATGTCAGCCCGCACCGGGGGGCGCAGCAATCCGCCGGAATCTGGCAGATTGCTGCCTCCTGTGCATGGACGCGCACAGCGCGTCCATAGCACAGGAGAACCACTTGGCTGGACGCGCTGAGCGCATCCATAGCAGCCAAGTGGTTAACTGGTGTTTGAAAAAAATTCAAAATAACATCTAAGGCTAGGGTCAGATGAGCGCATTTTGTACGGACTGTGCATCTGTGCAGTACGGACGTACTTACTGACTGACAACAAGGTAGTGTCCAAACAGTCCGTTTTTTTCACTGACATATTTTTTGACTGATGTAGCAGGGAAAATAAATTGAAAAAACATTCTGTCCGTCAAAAATGCTGGACGTATAAATGCAGTCCATCTGACCTCGTTTCATCACTCACATACAAAGCTACACGGACGTGGCGCACTCCGCACGTCCGTTCTAGCAGTATTACGTTCTTGCCTAACCTGCGTCCGTTTGCTGCGTCCGCCATGCATCCGCACTTCCGTGCGGACGTACTTCGTGTGTGGGGCTCCATTGGTCAGAATGCTATGCTGCCACGGACGTACAAATGTGCGGCAACACGGACGTGATAACTGCGCTCGTCTGACCCCAGCCTTAAGCAATGTTATTTTTCACCTCGGGATTAAACATTCACAGGGTTATTCAGAGCGGTGAAAAGCAGGAGAATAACTGGAGAAGTGAAAATTCTAGGTCAAAATAGCCAAACCAGAAAAATTCTCCCATTTAACTCACTTTCCAAATTGGCTATTTGGTCTAGATTGTTTTCTTCTCCTGCCAGTTCTCCTGGCTTTCACCTCTCTCTCAGGGTTGTTCAGAGAAAGGTGAAAACCAGGAGAATGGCAGGAAAAGAGAACAATCTGGACCAAATAGCCGATTTGGAAAGTGAGATAAGGCTAGGGTCAGACTAACGCATTTTTCACAGCGACCGAAAGTGCGTCCGAACGCATTGCCGTATTTCTTCACGGAATGCGCGAAAACGGTCATACGATGCGCATTTTTGTGCGTGATTTTTTACGGATCCAAACCAGGAAACTTTGGGTGTCTGGACGTTATGTTGGCCGGATATGAGCAGGGTCTGACGTCTCCAAATCACACACACACGCCGCTAGTGGACGCAGCGCACTCTGTACGTCCGTACTAGCGGTTCTGCGTTCTCGAAAAAATGCGTTCATTTTCCACTTGCGTTGTGCAGCCGGACGTTTGTGCGACCGTACTTCGTATATTGACTGTCATTGCCCGTCATTTGCTGCTAGTGCGGCCGTGATTAAGTGCGCCTAAACGCATGTTAAAAATTCGCTAGTCTGACCCTAGCCTAAATGGGAGAATTTTTCTGGTTTGGCTATTTTGACCTAGAATTTTCCATTCTCCAGTCATTCTCCTGCTCTTCACCGCTCTCTGAATAACCCTGACAGGGGTATTCAGAGAAAGGTGAAACTCAGGAGAATGACTGAAGAGAAAATTCTAGGTCAAAATAGCCAAACCAGAAAAATTCTCTCATTTTTCTCACTTTCCAAATCGGCTATTTGGTCTAGAATTTTCCATTCTCCAGTCATTCTCCTGCTTTTCACCGCCAAAAAATCAGTAAACTTTTTCTGCGTGTCCGAAAATGTCTCCTCTTTTCATACAACCGCCCCAAGCAGTTGTTTATGGATAGATTAAAGGAAAAGCATTTACCGTCATTTGAAATGTCATTTTTTGGTTTTTACATATTTCTATACATCCTAGAAATCCACCACTTCACGGGCAGGTTATGGGGACCTCCTAGGCACGATATTTGAAGAAATTTTTCGTTTTTATTTTTAACCCTTATTTCATGGAAAACTCACTGTCCCTTTAACCACTTCAATGCGGAGGACGCGCTCAGCGCGTCCTCCGCATTACCGCTGTGCTGAGGACGCGCTGAGCGCGTCCTCCCATTGGGGTCAGCGTTCAGCCGGGTTCCGGCCGATCGCTAGCCCCCCCGGTGCGGGCTGACATCCTCGAAGTCAGCCCAGCATCCGGAACCGCAGCCGCTGGAATTAGGTGTCATTGCGGCAGCGCGATGACACCTAATTCAGGCGCCCCCCCCGCATGTGCGGAGGAGGCGCCTGAAAGGGAGGGGGGGAGGTCCTTCGGACCTCTCTCCCTCCCGATTGGCGGCGTTGCAGGGGTTAACCCAGGCACCATTTGGAAGGGCACAGCCTGCCCTTCCAAATGGTGCCTGGCATTAACCCCTGGGGAGCTGGATCGCGAATCGGCGCTGAAAAGCGCCAGTTCGCGATCCTTTCCCGGAGCTGGCCGACATCTTGGATGTCGGCCAAGCCTCTGGGAACTCCCCCTGAGGACTGGCGTCATCGTGCGTAGCACGATGACGCCAGTCCTAGAGTTAACCCCTAACTGCCACCAACGGTGGAGATAGGGAGTTCCAATGAACTCCCTATCTCCCGATCCGTGGCAGCTAGGGGTTAATGTTTGGTATGGTTGGATCGGCCAGAGCATGGCCGTTCCAACGATACCAAACACGAATGTGAAAAAAGTTTTTTAAAAAAAATTAAAATTAAAAATAAAAATATATGTAAAAAAAAATTCTAAAAAAAAAAAAAAACTTTTTTTTTTTCTTTTTTTTGGTTTGTTAGTGTAGCAATATTGTTCCCATTTCAATTATAATGTGAACAATGATGCTGCACTAACGATTTTTGTATGCGGTGCGTTTGTTAAAAATCGCGTAATATTCCCCCAAAAAAAATGTAACGAGACCCCATCTCTAATTTTTTTAACAAGCGCACCCCATACAAAATATAACCGCAATTGCTCGCATGTTAAAATGTGGAAAAAAACACTTTACACATTGTAAATTATTGAAAATACATATTTTATTGCATTTTTTGTTATAATATACAGACATGACATAACGTATACATATAATAATGACATATTATGAATCTACCGAGTCTGACGGAAAGAACGATATATAATATGTCTGGGTAATATACTAAAATAAGCCTTCAAAACACGTTTAAACATGATGAGCAAAACCGGTAAAAATGAGCTCAGCACAGAGGCGGGAAAAGCCTCAGCAGCGAAAGGGTTAAAAAATGTTTTTTTTTTACTTTTTGACCTTGTTAGTTTCCTGTCCCCCAGGGCACTACCTGGACCCCCATACACCTTTTATGGCAAATATCTAGCATATATGCCCTCTTGGAGGGCACTCTAAAAACCGAATTTTCAGCCCCATTGACTTGTATGGAGTTCGAGTTCGGGTTCGGGTTCGGATCCGAACATTTGGAAAGTTCGGGTTCGGCTTCGAACCAAACTCGGGGAGTGTTCGGCTCATCCCTACTTCCAATGTCAAGTGTCTGTGTATACATTTATGCAAGTATACCCATTATCAAAATGATTACCATTCACCAGTAGAAGAAACTCTCCCTATTGAAACGCTGTGAAAGCCCTTCTCCTTTGATTTGGGCATTGGACTATTTTGTATGCTATACGTCAAGTGCACAACTACTTATGTAGTCAACATACAAACATATAGAGCTTCCCATATGAGTCCATGGTCATTGGCTTTCTTTTTCTCGCATTTCCCTTGGACCATAGTTTCTGAATGGACTGTCTGTAACACACAATCTGTTATAGTATGCTTTGTATTTAATATAAAAAGGCTTCATCAGAAAATGTGTAAAAGCCGAATAAAGCCAAACTGTGGGCAGGAGAGCATGACCCGACAATCATGTCAAATAGATCAGGGCTAATTGTTCCAGAAGAAAAGGCAATGATCCTCAGCCGAAATAAGGGGGCCTGTAGTTACATAAAAGAATAATAAAATGGAAACAAGAGGAGCCTTGTCTGCGCATCCAATAAATGAATGAACAAGAACGCGGCTCCTGAGCAGACAACGAGGACATTCACGGATCCCTCTCAGTGTACACACATCCCGCACTGTGTTTGTGGATGGAACGCCCAAGTTCAGCAAAGCAGCCGGCTTGCCTTATACATTTCCTTCATTGTGTTCATAGTTTTACCGTGAAACACTGCGGAACCCGTTGCGAACATCACAGATAGACACACAGATTGTGATTTATCATCCTTAACTCTCAGCCCTTAGCCTCAAGTCGAACATAGTGTTTGAAGTGACTAAATACATCAAGGGATCTGAGACACCCCTGAGCCTTGATGTACGGGACATGGTTTCAACCCTTCGCTGGTTCTCTTATTCTATTTTTCCACTTCCTTGGGAGCACTCTATTACTAGGTGTACCAGGTGCATGTATAGTCCTTTCTACTCTTATATTTACGTCTCGGTTGGTTCAGTGATACTGTAAGGCAAGCATTCAATCCAGGGAGTGTTATCAGTTGGTAGATTAGCTGCCAAATTGTTTTAGGTGCCCAATATTTTAGCACCTGGTGTGTAAGTATAAGGAAGTAAAAGGTAGAGGTATTTTTTACTGAAGTGAGACCCGCTCAACCCAGTGTCACGAATCCCCCTCGGGTCTATGATACTGATCCCTGCATACAGTACACTATCCACCCCTCCGATCCTTAGGTGGACGTACAGCTAAATATCTTCAGGGAACCAAATGACACATACCCATCAAGGGTTAACAGATACCATAATACTATAACAGACTTGGTTGATGGAACAGGGATCTTAGTACCAGTCAGTGGCGTCACTAGGGTTGGTGTCACCCGATGCGGTAACTTATGGTGTCACCCCCCCCCCCGAGTTTTACGGATTTTTTTAACTACTCTTACTCATAAATCAGTACTCCCATACAACACTGAATGCTCATGCACAGCGCACATTACTGTAAGGTTTATTGCTGTGGAGCTCTCTCATATGCTCACACATATTTTTGCCAACTGCCAGCAAGTACGGTGTCTGTTCGAAGGCAGTGAAACTAAAAGCACACATGGATATATATTGCCCCCAGCAGCTGTGGATATATTGCCCCCAGCAGCTCACCCATGGATATATATTGCCCCCAGCTCACATATGGCTATATTGCCCAGGCTCATAATTATATATTGCCCCCAGCAGCTCACCCATGGATATATATTGCCCCAGCTCACATATGGATATATTGCCCCAGACCAGCTCACACATGGATATATTGCCCCCAGACCAGCTCACACATGAATATATTGCCCCAGACCAGCTCACACATGGATATGCCCCAGCTCTCATGGATATGCCCCAGCAGCTCTCATGGATATGCCCCAGCTCTCATGGATATGCCCCAGGAGCTCTCATGGATATGCCCCAGCAGCTCTCATCGATATGCCCCAAGCACACATGGATACTGCCCCAGCTCACATGGATATTGCCCCAGCTCTCATGGATATGCCCTAGGAGCTCTCATGGATACTGCTCCAGCAGCTCTCATGGATATACTGCTCACCTCCTGCCGCCGCCGCGTGTTTGGCTCCTTCTGAGCGTCCGGCGGCATGGAGCTTGGGCGCTCGCTTGGGGGAGCCACGTGACCAGCCGCGATCTCGCGAGAACTCGGCTGGTGACGTGGTTCCCCCAGGCGAGCGCCGAAGCTCCATAGCTTCGGACGCTCGCAGGGAGCCGAACACTGCGTCGCAGGGTGAGACACCCGCCCTTAGGGTGACACCGTCACCAAAGACTTTGATTTTTGAACCGGCCGCCTGCCTGTTCAAAAATCAAAGTCTTGGTGACGGTGTCACCCTAAGGTCGGGTGTCACCTGGTGTGGGCTGCACCCCCCCCTGCCCCCACCTTGCGATGCTAGTGGTACCAGTCAGACGTGTGCCAATGTTGATACACAGAGCAGGATCACTAGTACTTGCAAAGTCAGTATACAGGGTGGGTATGTCAGTAAATGCCAGGTCGTACACAGAACAAGTTTGTCAGAGAATGCCAGGTCGGTACGCAGAGCAGGTTTGTCAGAGAATGCCAGGTCGGTACACAGAACAGGTTTGTCAGAGACTGCCAGGTCGGTACGCAGAACAGGTTTGTCAGAGAATGCCAGGTCGATACACAGAGCAGGTTTGTTAGAGAATGCCAGGTCGGTACACAGAACAGGTTTGTCAGAGAATGCCAGGTCGGTACACAGAGCAGGGTTGTCAGTAAATGCCAAGTCGGTACACAGAGCAGGTTTGTCAACGAATGCCAGTTTGGTACACAGAGCAGGGTTGCCAGTAAATGCCAGGTCGGTACACAGAGCACGTTTGTCAGGGATTGCCAGGTCAGTACACAGAGCGGGTTTGTCAGAGAATGCCACACAGAATAGCCAGAATACACAGAAATGCTGAGGGAAGTGATAACCACGTAAGGGCACAGGATTAAGTGAGACGCTGGATTTTAAACCCAGTAGGCGCCGTGTCATCAAGCTGCGCCCCGCGCCTTGGCGTCTCACGTGACTGCTAGTAGGCTTCTGCTCTTTACTCAGTGCCCGGCCAGCGAGCAGGACGCTGCCGGGCACCGGGTAATGTGGGACGTGACACCCCTCCAAGCTAGCTTAATACCAATTTACTATCAGCAAGTTGCCACCTTGTAGCTGCTGATAAAATAACCCCGGTAAAAAAGCTGCAATTTTAAAAAACGTAGTGGAAGTGTATCAGTGTTAAAAAAAAAGAGCAATTTTTTCATAGAAAAAATGTCACAATTGCGACAGTTTTTTACGCAAGTTCAAACCATACTTGCATTATTTTACTTTTAGGGTTAGGGTTAGTATTTTTAACCTCTTCACTACCAAGCGATTTTTCCAGAAAACCACTGTCAGAAACCAGTGATGTTTTGGAAAACTGCTATTCATGAATTATGCAGTAATAAATATTTAGGAATATTCCCAATTCATTCCTTACTGTATTAACCTATTTGGCATGCAGAGGTATGCCTGCTGGACAGAAGAAGCTACTCTAGCACTGGACTATGTGCTGGACCAGCTGGCACTTTGTGTTTCAGACACAGAATCACAGTACCTCAAACTATTTTAATACCCCGAGCGTCATGCCCCAAGTGCTAAAATGTTTCGGGACACATTTTCCGGAAACCAACTGCAACCAAAATTCATTTAAAAAAACTAATTTAATTTGCTTTTTGCCTTAAAAGCTGCAGATTTAAAATCAATATCAGTCATCCTGGTGATGCATTTTGAAGAGTTATCACAATGTGAAGAGGTTACTACTGCAATTTACTGCCCATAGGGCTCTCACGCTACTATTCCTATGGAGGTCCCCTCCTTCCTTTGAGTCCTTCCCCATCTATATATTTCCACCTATCTGTTTCCTCTTCAGGGTTAGTTTGTAAGGCTAGCTATATACCACAATGGAGGTCTCCCCAACCACCTTAAGACCTATAAACAGCAGAAAGGTGAAGCACAAATCATCTTTATTTGCCTGAGGCCTCACAGTCAAATTTCGATGGCTTGCGCTATACCTTTCTGTTGTTTATAATTCTATTGCCCGATTTTTCGGAAGACAGGTCAGCTGCCTGCAGACAATATTTTCTTTGAAATATCGATTGATTCAGTTGCAAAAATTTGTCCCAATCCTATATTTGAAAACTGCAGCTGGTCTGATGAAAGGTTGACTGGAAAAACGCCTGAAAATGCTTATTTTCAGCCAGCGTCATATAGATTTGTGCCTTTAAACATGGCTATTAGAAAAATTCGATGCAAAAAAAAATAATAAAGAATTTCAGTTTTATTCCCTCTATTTTTCTCTCTGAAAATCTTTTTTTCACCACCTTTCAGCGTATGTAATGAAAAATGGCCAAAATAAGGCCAAAAAATAACTCAGCTACCTGGACACCACAAGGTGGAACAGCATTAGATAAGGGTCGGAATGAACAAATCACTCAACTACAACCGCCCTTCTAAAAGTCTGCAATGATATCCAGGCTGGGATGGAACAAGGAAACCTAACGGGAGCCATCTTCCTTGATTTTGCCAAGGCCTTTGACACGGTAGACCATGGCATCTTGTTAGAAAAACTTAAAAACTCTGGCATTGGTGATCGCACGCTAACCTGGTTTCAATCATATGTATCCGACCGATCACAATATGTGTCAATTTCTGGCAGCTCCTCCCTCCCGCTCCCAGTCACTTGCGGTGTACCCCAAGGCTCAATACTAGGCCCCCTGCTATTCACAATATTCATAAATGATCTGCCCAACGTCTGCAAAGCCTCAACTGTACATATGTATGCAGACGACACTGTGATCTATACCAGCAAACCAAATCTCCCGCAGCTGGAGGCCGTGCTGCAAGAACAATTCACAGAGGTAGAAAAGTGGATCAAAAACAACAAACTTTTTTTAAATACTGCCAAAACTGTAACAATGCTCTTTGGAACAGCACCTAAACTACACAAATTGCAAAATCCCCATCTATGTGTTGGGACAAAATCAAATGGCACGCTGACCACAGTCACATCTCTCAAATATCTAGGTATGTGGTTGGACCCTAATCTATCCTTTGGCCCCCACATCGAAAAACTCTCATCTAAACTTTACCCCAAACTAGGTGCCCTGTACAGAAACAAATCCTGCCTGAGTCCCGCGGTAAGAAAGCAGATTGTACAGCAAATGCTTATGACGGCTATTGATTACGGAGATGTAGTGTATGCTGCCGCCCCGCAAACACACCTTCATAAACTTACTACATTGTATAACTCATTCTGCCGCTTTGCGCTACAATGTAACTACATGACCCACCATTGTGACATGTTAAAAGAGCTAAACTGGCCATCGCTGGAATCCAGACGCACCCTTCACCTTTCCAGCCTGGTGTTTAAGAGCATCTCTGGGAAGCTGCCACCCTACCTGAATAGACTGCTTCCCCCAGCAGCTCCCTCATCCTATAACCTCCGATCCAGGACCAGCACCTTACTTGCTATACCACAATACAAAAAGACAGTGGCTCGGTCCTCATTTTCCTACAGAGCACCACAATTATGGAATAACCTCCCAGACACCATCAAATCTTCCCCCAGTCTTAAGTCACTCAAAAGCTCCTTACTAACATACCTCAATACAGAATGCACCTGTAAACATGTAACCTAGTGACTATATTTCCTACATATTTTTTCTGTATTTGTGTTGTTTTTTTTTTAATATCTTGCATTGTATTACTTTGTATTTCTGTAACTGTAACACTTCAATGTTCTTGAACCCAGGACATGCTTGAAAACGAGAGAAATCTCAATGTATCTGTCATGCCTCAGCCCTGAGAGTCTGCTGTGGTCAGCCTGGGTCACTTGCTCTCTATACCTGCTCCCCACCTAAGGGTTAACTCCTGTGTCTGAACCTGAGGATTCTGCATATAACCAGACCACACCCTCCTCCCCTTTGCTCTTTCATTTTGTGTTTTTCCCTTCCTGTGTCCAGAGGTCTTGAGAGCTCCCTCTTGTCATTGTATGTATCCAGATTTAGCTTGCTCTGCCGTGCATCCTTGCTGTGTCTGCATTACCTGGGTCCTGCTTGCTGGAAGATCCACTGCGTGGCCCACTATCCAGTGGGTTCAGAGACACTCTAGTGGCTTCCAGCCCTCCAGCTCTCTCCAAGGAGACCAACCTTCTATCAAGGTACATTTGCCTAAGGCTCCAGCTTCTCCTCAAGCAGATCTGGAGAGAGACTACGTGGTCCACCATCCACTTGCCTATTTTCTGTGTTACCGTTTGTGCTGTGTTGGTCTGCTTGCTGTGAACCATTCTGCAATACAGCCTTATTGTACATATACTGCTTCCAGTGTCTGTGTGCCTGCTTATCCCCAGCGCTTGGGATTATATATCATAACACAGAGGCTGTGCCATGGCTCCTTCGTGGCGCGAGCCTGACAGTATCCTTCCTGGTAAAAATCCTTTATAAATAAATAAATAAATAAATAAAATAAATATGATCCTCTTTTTGGTCTAAACCAGAACAGCAACCAACAGCAAATTGTGCCCAATATTCTGGATAGAGTGGCGAGTGACCACATGCAAAATTCACCAGTTCAGGTAACCTGTTACCTACCGTCAGCTGGAGACAGTCTGGATTACAAGTCAGGTTGTCGGCATACTGATAAATTTGAATCGCTATAACCGTTATATCCATTGAAAAGCACAGCCACGGGAGACGATATTCGACTCGAATTTTTATTGGGAGTCGAAATGCCAGTCAACCACCATTTGAAATTCCTCAATGAAAAAATGGCCGACGAAGGGCTCGATTGCAGCCATCGGGCCGAATTAAACGAAGCAACCATGGCTTCTCTTAATGAGCTGTGCGGGAAGGCGATCGATTTCCGAGTCTGCAGTGAACAGAGCAGTCATCATTCAGAGAGAAAGTGATCAGGAAAAAAACAAGGAGTGTGTAAACCGGAAAAGACAAAGGGAATGATGACATTAAAGTTGTGTGGGTGTGTAGCGACATTAATGAAGACAGGAAATATATTTAGAATTTGATTGAGGACCATCCGTGTCTATTCTCATCCTGCTTGACCTCTCGGCTGCTTTTGACACTGTTGACCACCCCCTCCTTCTGCAGACCCTCAGCTCTCTTGGTCTCTGTGACACTGCACTTGCTTGGGTTGACTCCTATTTATCCAACAGGTCCTTCTCTGTGTCCTTTGCTGGTAACTCTTCCTCTTCATTGCCTTTATCTGTTGGTGTACCTCAAGGCTCTGTCCTTGGTCCTCTGCTCTTTTCCATCTACACATCCTCCCTGGGCAAAATCATCAACAGCTTTGGCTTTAATTACCACCTCTATGCTGATGACACTCAGATCTACCTCTCTACCCCTGATCTCTCTCCCCCTGTCCTTTCAAAAGTCAGTGACTGTTTATCTGGCATCTCCACCTGGATGGCCTCGCACCACCTAAAGATCAACATGTCCAAGACTGAGCTCCTACTTATTCCTCCCTCTAATGCCTCCCCACCTCCTGACTTCTCTATCACGTTGGAGGGTATCACCATCTCCCCATCAAACCAAGTTCGCTGTCTTGGAGTTACACTTGACTCTGCTCTTTCCTTCATCCCCCACATCCAGTCTCTTTCCTCCTCCTGCCGCTACCAATTGCGTAATATTTCCAGAATTCGGCCATTTCTTACCGCTGTCACCACAAAACAACTCATACACGCCCTGGTAATCTCCCGACTCGACTATTGCAATAATCTCTTATCTGGCCTCCCTCTGTCCCACCTCTCCCCCCTACAATCCATCCTGAACGCCTCCGCCAGGCTAATTCACCTCACCCGCCGCTCTGTCTCTGCCGCTCCCCTCTGCGAGTCCCTTCACTGGCTCCCCATCCACTGCAGAATTAAGTTCAAAATCCTTATCCTTACCTACAAAACCCTCACTAACTCAGCTCCCCACTACCTGTCCTCACTAATCACCAAATACACCCCAGCCCGCTCCCTAAGGTCAAACAGTGACCTGCGACTAGCTTCTCCCCGCATCACCTCTTCCCATGATAGACTGCAGGACTTCACACGCGCAGCCCCCATTCTCTGGAACGCTATCCCTCGTACGGTCAGACTTTCCCCTAATTTCTCTTCCTTCAAACGCTCCCTTAAAACATTCCTATTTAGGGAAGCCTACCACCCAACTCACTGACGCAACCATCAATCACTCTCACCTTGCAGTCCTCTCCTTCTGTTTCCAACCCCAACCCTCCTAGATTGTGAGTTCCTACGGGAATAGGGCCCTCATCTCCTCCTGTACTGTTTGTCAAATGTTGTTCAATGTATTGTAACCCTGTCTATACTGTGCCTATTGTACAGCGCTGCGGAATATGCTGGCGCTTTATAAATAAAGAATAATAATAATAATAATAATAGTGATGCTTCTTGCCTGGATTTGGATGAATAAGGATACAACTGGTGTCACAACATAAGTCCTGCAACAATACAGTATATAGGTGTATTAAATTACAGAAAGGTTTCCAAGGCTTTAACCCTTTCACTGCTGAAGACGTGTGGGGCACGTCCTCATTGATGCACGTTACATGCTGAGGACGTGCCCCACACGTCATCAGCTGTGCGGGACCCCCGGCGGAGATACTCACCTCTCTGTCCGGGGTCCCGCGGTGTTCTGACTTCAGCGTCCTCAGACGCTGAAGTCAAGCTCCTCCCGGCGTAAATGACGTCATTGCGCTTGGCGCGATGACGTCATTTCCAGGCGACCCCCCGGCAATGCCGGGAGATAGCCTGGAAGGGAGGGGGGGGTCTCCCCTTTTAAGCGGTGCCTGGCTTTAACCCCTCAAGCGCCGGGGTGCACTTCAGCGCCTTGCGGCGCTGAAGTGCAGCCTAGCTCTGGTGGGGGCCGCCATCTTGGATGGCGGCTCCACCCCCGGGTCTCCCCTCGCTGCCTGATGTCATCATGCATAGCGTGATGACGTCAGATAGCCGGGGAACCCCTAGCTGCCAGGGGATTTCCCAAGGAAATCCCCTGGTGGAGATATGGGGTTCTTGTGAACATGACTAGGTACAAAGTAAAAAAATAATAAACAAAATTATAATAAAAACAAATAAATTAAAAAAAAAAAAAACATGTTTTTTTTTGTGTGTTGTTATTATTAATGCAGCAATATTGTTCACATTTCAATTATAATGTGAACAATGATGCTGCACTAATGATTTTTTTCTATGGGGTGCGTTTGCTAAAAATCACGTAAATCCCCCCACAAAATGTAACAAGTCCCTATTTCAAATTTTTGTACAAGCGCACCCCATAGAAAACATAACCGCAAACACTCATGTAATAAAATGTGAAAAAAAACCACTTTACACACTGCAGATGATTAAAAACTAAATTTTTATTGTATTTTTTGTTATAATATACAGACAGGACATAACGTATACATATAAAAATGATATATTATGAATCTGCGGAGTCTGCCGGAAAGAACGATATATAATATGTCTGGGTCATTTATTAAAATATGGCTTCAAAACGCGTTTAAACATGATGAGCGAAAGCGGTAAAAATGAGCTCAGCACACAGCGGTGAAATGCCTCAGCAGTGAAGGGGTTAAAGTAACTTTCCAAGACCTGTGGCCCCTCCTGCTCCTATCATAGGTAATCAATACAAAGTAAAAACAAAGAAATAGAAACAGATGGGTGCCAACACGATCCAGGAGAGGTCGCCAGCAGAATCTGTCCAAAGTCAAAATGGAAAGGGCACTAAAATATATCACGAGCAAATTTAATTACCATGACACCAGGGGCATCCAACTCAGACAGAGATGAGACAAGGGCACAATAGTGACTGAGAGTGAAAGGCAATGGGAATTCAGAGGAATTGGGCAAAAGCGTAGCGGTGTTGAGACTGATGAGGCAGACAGCATGGATGAAATTATTTGTCCGAAGGCAATGGGACGCGGCACGACAAAACCTTCAGCTCCAGGCCCATGACATTCTTAACCCTGTACTGGTCTGAGCAGAACCTGCTGCAGAAACTACAAAGTCTAAGAGCATCTAGCTGTTCATTTTCTATCCTTTAGAATATATATCATTATATTTATAATGCATTGCTTATGCTATGCTTCAAAGAGGAATGGGTCAAAATCAAACCTGAACTATCCCTCCAAGGATTTGCACATACTTTAATGATTTTCTGTGAGAGAGGGTGGTGAGAAAGAAAGTGTCTTTATTCTTGTTTATTCCTATTTTATTACAATTTCATTTGACATTTACAGCAGGTTAAAGACCATGAACCTTTGGTGATGGAATGTGGAATTAATCTGTAAACAAATAAAGCACAACGAGCCATTTAATGTTTTAAGACAAATAAACGGCTGTTTTATTTTATGTTTCACTAACCTGCAATCCACAAGGGTGCAAGTATTTCTCCGGTGTCGGAAGAAGTATCTTGGCTAGATGAGAACGCATACTTTGCAGCTCTGATACTGAAAGGTACTTCTTTTTTATTGCAAATAATTTCACAACCTAGACGTAACTGGGTACTATACAATGTACATTTCTGTGTCAGCTTGCCATTAGTGTGTGTTTAGAGTTGAGATGTGTCATTCATAGTTTCTTAGTTACAAGGGGCTAAATTGCATAGGTAACACTAAAGGCCGGCGTTAGACGAACGCAGTGATCACGTCCGTGTTGCCGCACAGTTTAACGTTCGTCATAGCATAGCATCATGATCAATAGAGACCTACACACGAAGTACGCGTGCACCGAACTGTGCACACACATCGCAGGTGGCAAACGGACGCAAGTTAGGCAAGAACGTAAAACCTCTACCACGGACACGCAGAGTGTGCCACATCCGCATAGCATTCTGTGTGATAACACGAAGTCAGACGCAGCACATTTGCGACGTCCAGCACCTTGACGCACAAAATGGCTTTTCATATCATTTTCCATATTAATTTTGTTTTCCATAATTCCCTTATGTTTTTTCAACGTCCGTCAAGAAAAACGGATCGTTTGGTGTCTACAGTATCTTCCGCCAGTACGTACGTCCGTTGTGCATGCACGCAGAATGCGTTCTGACTACGTTCATATGACATTAGCCTAAAATGGGGATGCTAGTAGGGAAAACATGCGCCTGCAGGTTTCTCTGTAGCGTCCCCATTTCAGCATTAAATTCTGGGGCATGCGCTACTTCAGTACCTTACCCCATAAGGCAGAGCTACCCTCAGTGATACTCGCAAAAGCACTTCCGCGCTGCCACGAGTATCACCTCCTGGAGTCCATAGGACTCCATGGAGTTGCGCTGCCGGTACATGAGCCCTGCGCGATCTCGCTTTTGCACTATTTATTCCCAGTCTCACTCTGCTCGTGGCCAGGAGAAGCGGCGGATCTGGCGAGTCTCCTCACCGGGGGATGGGAGAGGAGTATGGGATTTATTGTGGGGGATTAGGGGGTTCTAAATTATTTTGCAAAAGCGGAATCAGTTTGCACCAGCTTTTAGAAGCCGCTAAAATTTTGTTTGGCCCATCGCTGCACTAATTAGTGCTAGAACTTTGTAATACCTTACCTATCCGAACGCTAATTACTGATTGCGCTACCCATGTTAAGTACAGGATGCGCAAAGTACAGTAAGCTTGCGGAAGATAGAGCAATCACCGATGCGCTAACGGATTTTTCACGGGTTTAAAGTCGGGAAGGTAATATGGGGGGCATGAGTTAAAGGCACTTATCCTGGCGATAACACTTACTCACCCGAACTTTGAAGTTAGAGTTCACTATGGAATTTATCCCTATAATGAGTTCATATCGTTTTCTTATAGTTGTAAGTATTTACAGTAGGGATCTCAAACTCTGACCCCCCCAGATGCTTATTGCCTACAATTCCCAGAATTCCTTCAATACAATAGATGGCCAGAGAATCATGGCAGCTGTAGTTCAGAAACATCTGGGGGGCATGAGTGTGATATTCTGAATTTACAGCCTTGAAACCAGGGGTCAGCAACCTTCACCCAACAGTTGTTTTGGAACTACATTTTTTGATGAGGCTCCGACAATGTGTGGCTGAGATTCATGGAAGATGTAGTTCCAAAACATCTGGAGAGCCAAGGTTTCCAAATCCTTTTTTTAAACATATCATTATATGGAATGAACAGGATCCCCCACTCACCAATGCGTTCTCTCTCGCCGGAACCTTGACACCCATCCTCATCATCACAATCTCCGCTGGGATCTGAGTCTTCCGATCGACCGCCACCTCCGCTGCCCTCTCCAATATGCCATCGCTCAGGCCTGATCCGCTTTTCATTTCCCATCTGGAAAGGCAAAAACAAAAGGTATAATAATAATATTGGCACAAAGCACCCACTTGCAGCACCTGAGGCATTTCAATATTATAAAGCAAATAACACATTTCATTAAATCTTTACAAGGTAATTCTTAAAACCACGGCGCCTGTCTTCAACCCATCTGTTAACATTAATGAGGTTAAGTAGAACAGCCCCACTTGTTAATATTAATGGCATACAACTTATTCCAGGTTGCGCTTCAACTGCTGCTTACTGTGCATTTGCACTTCCTAAGATTTGTATGCGCTAACATTGAGGCAGCTGGAACATGCGGTTTCCAAGGTTTCTTGCTATTCCTGTCAGCAGTTGATAGTGAGGAAAAAAATTACAAGCTGCCAAAAATTGGTGTTAAAATGATGTTGCATCTGAAAAATTGCACATCATAATAAAAAAAAATAGCTAAAAAAACAATTACTCACCCCTGGCCTAAGTGACTCGTCACACCGGAAGTAAGGACACATAGAAAAAACAGGTCTCCAAGGTTCTTCTGCCAGAATGACCAAATCTCATGATATTGCATACATGCATTCACACATATCATTCGTGCACATCTACATGGAGTCCTATAGACTCCAGCAAATGATACCAGCATAATCTGGTATAATTTACTGACTCCTTAAAATTATGAGTTGGGTCATAATTGAGCCAGTAATAGAGAGCTGCTCGACGATTAACAGCTTGTACTATTTTTTCATCTTTTAGGCTTCCTACCTGCTCATCTGGAATAAGGGCCACTGCATATTAGAGTGTCAGGAGATTGACTGCATGTCTCACAATGAGAGGTGCCCTCTGATGTCAGACCCTCCGGGCTATATTACAAACGTAACGCTAAAATGGGGACACTAACAGAGAAAACCTGCGCCTGCAGGTTTCCCCATAGCATCCCCATTTTAGCGCTAGTGTCATGCCAGCTGGGCGTTATGCAGTTAGGTCTCCTCAACAGAGAGGGCGCCATTCTGGTAGTTTGCCTGCTGCACCTGGTCAGAGGCCTTTAAATACAAGTCACTGACAGAGCTCTGAGCCCTGTCATGGATTATTATACCCTACAGCGTGTTCCTGATTTGTCTATGTTTAGGATCTTCTGGTATGACCTCTGGCTAGTATTCTTGACTGTGATTTCTACATTTATCCCTTCTTGACATTTGTTTATTCCGTGTACCGACCTCTGGCTTCTATTGTACTACGACTTCTCTCCTGCTCCTGCTCTGTACTCGTATGTATTGTTTGTATACTTTCTTTAGATTAGTACCTGGCCATTATTAAGGACCAGCTTCTCAGATTAGGGGTTTCCTCGCTTAGCTGGGTTTTGTCTGCATGCTGGGTGACTCTATATCCTTACAACTAGATTCCAAAGCAGGCGCTACCGCAGGATGAGAGGTGAGTGTCTGATTTAATGGGGGTGGGGGGGGGGGTTCAAGGGGTGCTAAAGGATTTCGCAAAAAAGGAATCCGTTTGCACCAGCTTTTAGGAGCAGCTAAAATTTTGTTTAGCCCATCGGTGCAGTAAATAGCACGTTGTAATACCTTACTTATCCTAACGTTAATTACTGATTTCACTTCCCATGTTAAGTATAGGATGTGCAAAGTACAGTAAGATAGCGCAATCACCGTTGCGCTAATGGATTTTTCACTGGTTTAGCGTTAGGAAGGTAATATGGGTGGCATGCGCTAAAGTCACTTATCCTGGCGTTAATCACAACTCATCTGAATGCTGCAGTTAGCATTCAGTATGTAATTTAGTGTAGCCCTCTTTGTGTTGAATCCCCAATCACTTCAGTAGACTCTCAGCTCATAAATTGAATGTGGGGGAGTTGCATTTGGCTGGTTTTACCCTAGGGGCAAATCCTTACCCAGTTCAACCCCCTTTATTCATTCTGTTGCTATGATGGCATTGGATAATTCTAGAATTATACCCATAATAAGATATTTTATTTTTTATTGATATATTTGATTTAGTATTATGACAATAGTTTACTGTGTTTTAACAAAAAAGTATCTAGAAAATTCAGAATCCTAAACATGATAAAATATTGAGGTATGTTTTGAAATTTCACTACCTAAAACCTTTAGGCACCACATCTTTAGTGTAACATAAAATGAAGCAAAAACCTCAATCTTCCTTCTCTTCTGTCCTCTAAATGTCAACCACAGCTTTGGTCAAACCCTGTAGCTTAAAACCTGTGTCTACAGATAAAATCTCCTCTTCATTCAGGACGACTCATGCAGGAGCCTGGAAGGATTATTACGTGTGGGGCTCACACACCGCGGCATTAAGGGCTTGTCAATTTCTTGGAACATGACCTAATTTATGAAACCACCCTACATATATCACACCACTTGTGAAATCTACAAACCCCATCAATTCATGTCCATAAATTAACGAAAACATGTTCAAAATGTTTCTTTGTATTCTCAAATTTTATTCTATTTTTAATTAAAATTTCCATATTCTAGATCTCTGTTCCTCCCCTACTTTTGTTACAACTTGATGACCAACCAAAATAACCATTAATTAGACAAGCCATGGGAACTGGCATTAAGAGGTCTGGCTCTGAATTTGTAGTATGGGAGAGATGAAGTATTTCTTGGTTTATCCTGGTTTACGAAAAATTAAATGTACGTTTTGAAGAATAGGCTTCTTTTGGAATATTAAACACAAGTCAAATGTCACCTGTGTCATCAACCTCCAGATTCTAACATGGCATTTTACGAAGATCCTGTGATTTGGTGTCACTTCAGAGAGTCACGCTGAATGCCGGCTTCGTTCGGCAGATGAAAAAAAAATAACGTCACGTCTACAGATCAAACAGACGCCATTTATCCATTGCATGTGACATATGATTTCATGTTTGTATCACTTTCTAATCTCTGCTAGTGATGAAATGAAAAATGATCTCTTTTCAAGTTAACCCATGAATGAATCATTTCTTCTTATCTCCAGAATCCAAGATGCATAAAGCGGAATCTTTTTTCACCAAGCAACAATCTGTGCCGCGACCAATATGGATAGCGATTAGTCAGAGGTTAGGTCACGCAACACAAGGGACCCAGCTTTCCATTAATGCAACAGAGCATTATTATGCTGAAACAAAGCGTTACAGCATCAATTTCTCACTCACATCCCTGCCCATCCCACGCCAAGGAGATGCGAATATCACAAGGTCCATCCAGATAAATAAACGCTCAAGGCGAAGAACATGAAATTGATTCCAATAGACTCCATACGCTCCGTGTCATAACGATCAGTGAAATTGGGAAATTAACTTCAATGCCTTGCTCTTTTGTTCAGTGTGCGCTCTCTTTAGCTCTAACATGTTCCATGGCAACATGGAATGTGTAAGATGAATAATGTCATCGGTAATAATATTAAATAATAGTGGCATGATCGTATGTAGACTTGCTTTGATAGACCCCAAAATCATAGGGGAATCAGGGAGGAATCATTTATATTCTAAAAGAAGCATTGTTCCCATGTAAAATAAGGGAATATACACTCACAGTCGCCTTGTGGTTAAGTGTGGTCTTTCCTTTTTCTCACCAAGGTACAGTAAGTCGAGACAGGACCTGAAAATGCTCAGGGTGCGAAGTGGGAAAAAATGGAATAATAAAGCTATAGGAGGCGGTCCCTAAATTAAAATGCTGGATATAAGGGAAAGATACAACTTAAATCTGGATCTGGATAACCTACATTATGAATACATACCTCTACTAGTGTTGATACAATGGCACCAGATTGCCCTAGGACCTGTATTCGTGGTTTCTAGGATGTCCAACCTTGTAGTCATGACAATAAAAGCTGCCATTTTTATTATCATTAAGAGTATTTACAAAAGGTTACCCTATGCTTTTAGTAAAAACCTGATATAGGGTGTGAGACGGTAGTCACATTACTCTGGGCATCTGGAACTGAAATTACTTTTTGGGAATTACGGACTACGGGTTCTGGTGGGCAGGAGTGTAACTACCAGGGGTGCAGAGAGTGCCACTGCACCCGGGCATGAGTCCGGGGGGCCCACACTTTTGCTGCCGTGGCCTCGCCTGGGTGGCACGGCCTGGGGACTCGAGACTCACATGGGTTGGCACTGCCAAGGCCTCGGGCTTTAACGGCCTCCATGCAAAAAGAGTTAGGAAAGATAACAAATATATATTTTTTTAATTTTTTAATTTTAAATTATGTTAATATAATCATTTTTATATTTATCTTAAATGAATTAAATATGATTATTTTAATATATTATTTATTTTAGTAATATTTTATTTTATACTTATTTGTGAGTTTTACTTTGGAGCTCTGTGATATGCTCATACGCACTGCACAGTACTGTGAGCTTTACTGCTGTGGAGCTTTGCGATATGCTCATGCGCATCGCACATTACTGTGAGTTTTATTGCTGTGGAGCTCTTTAAGATAGACATAGTGCACATTACATTAAAATGAGATGGACTGAAGTGGCCATATTGGACCTGAGAGAAAAAATTGGACACTGATTGTCTGGAGTCGACTTTGGGCACACGAATGGTCCAGCACATGGGGACAGCAGGGGGAGGGGTGTCAAAATATGTTTCTTCTTAAGCTTCAGCTAAGGACAGGAGAAAACATGGAAGATCTCTGGTGGGAGAATGGCTGTCCTGCAAGGGGCAGCATTAGTGGCTATACCCATACAGGGTACTGAGATCTGTTACAGGGTGATATTAATATGTGAGGGGTCTTTAAAAAAAAATGGGTTAGGTGATTCCAAAACCGGAGGGAAGTAGTGTAGGTCCCCATATGGCTGTGTGTGAAAGAACACAATCAATCCTGCATTTCATCTCCTCTCAGTGTAATTCATCAATGTCCATCAACTCTGCTAAAGCTAATCCAAATGTCTCTGGGTCTGGTAAATCTAATATTTTGGGAGTTGGGATGGGTGCTTTGTACATGATTTATAGCCAAGACCCCAGAAATGATGTTTTAACTATTATTGTTTCCAGTCACCATAACTGGAATGGATTGTGGATGGAATTAATCTTTTAATATAAATGACAATATTACTACGGTTAGAGAGGTCAATGTCTAATATAACCATCGGCAAAATACTGATTCTTTCACATGTAATAAATTGATAGCTATCCTGACCTCCGCAATATTGTCCGCTAGGCAATAGTCCTCCAAAATACAAACCTTGTCACCCAGATTTATTCTGTGGGCTCCTGGAGTTTGCTGACCATGTAACGCTAAGAACATAAATCCTAATGAAATAGAAGAAATGCCTAGTTTTCTAACACGTGGATGCTGATAAATTGCCAATGGTGTTTCTCCTTGTGCATTTGGATCAATATTTGCTTTGCTTGGAGCCATGTTGTAGACATATTCCAGTAAAGGTCAGCATATTGGCTGGAGGCACAAGCATGCAGCTAATAATGAAAGATGGGCCAGGAGGCTGGTGCTCCCAAACCTTGTTATTTTGGAGGACAACGTCTTTTAAGGCATGTTTCCAGTTGGTCGCAGTCCACCACCTCTTGAAGGGTACCATTTCATCATGCTCCATATCTCCTCACGTTCCATAACCTGTAACCTCTTCTTAAATCGCCTGCAAAACCAAAGCCGAAATTCTTACAGCATGACAGTTACCATTTCTCGTCCGCAGGAGGAGGTGCGGTGGTCTCGCTCCACCGAAAGTTAATTCACGACCATGATCTTGAAATGATTATTTGCGTCTCGTTGCGGTATTATTTTGGAAATTATTTCATCTCGGGATCAAACATCTCATATTTAACAAACTGACAGCTTTCCTGCAGCACAAGCATTACGCAGTGACAGAAACAGCGAGACCACACTGTCCTCAAGATGATATTCCTCCAAAACCAAAACCTTGTCACCCGCATTTATTCTTGTGGCAACTGTTTATTATACGATAAGGCTGTCAGATCCTATACAGTATCCGCCTGCTCCTGGCCTTTAAAACTGCTGAGCTTGAACTAAACGCTCAGCTTTCTTCATTTAATGGCTCAATTGCCATGTATCCAGGGATTTAATCCTCAGCATGCTAGGGGCTGAAGCACATTTTTCTTGGCACTTGAAAGTATAATATAACCTTCGCCCTTGCACATTCATTGAAAACTGAAAGCGTTACTTTTTTTTTTTGCTGGGTGTGATTGATATATTTTATTCAGTTTACAATTTATATAACTATACCACCAAATTGCACAGCACAGAATTTACAGCAAATTGACACAAAAAAATGGGATATTTTCACAATATAACCTAACACTGTAACGCAAACAGTGCTTACTAGAGATTCATTGACAATTATATAAGATAGATGGCACAGCAGCAGCATGGCATGCCCCATTGAGAGAAGTCCTTTTAATTATAATTATAGTAATTGTAAACAGGTAGGGCCCTAATCCAACCAAGTCGTTAGCTACCCGCTCAAGCAACCGTACATTTACAGGGTTATTCAGAGAAAGGTGAAAATCAAGACAATTGGCAGGAGAAGAAAACAGTCTAGACCAAATAGCCAATTTGGAAAGTGAGATAAATGGGAGAATTTTTCTGGTTTGGCTATTTTGACTTAGAATTTTCACTTCTCTAGTCATTCTCCTGAGTTTCACCTTTCTTTGAATAGAGCTGAAAGTCTCCAGTCGTTAGTATAACAGCTCGAGGCACTATTACAACTGAGGCAGGGGCGGATCCAGACACAATTTTCGTGATCGACACTCTACTAATTTAGGCTGCTTTGGTTTGCAGTAATAGTGATGGGTAAAGCGGGTGCTAGACTGCACTCATCACATTCACTCTCCCCAGACCATTGCTGAATGGAGTCTGTCTTCCTACTGCTCAGGTGACAGTGACACCTGACAGACACTGTACAGCAATGTTCTGCAATCTGCATTCTGACACCTGCTCTGCCTGGCACTGAGAATCGATCACCACCACGATAACACGCTGCAGGCGTGTGTCTCCATTAATAGGATCGCAGCTCAGAAGAGACCCTTCTTAGCTCCCCCCTGGATCCTCCCCCCTGGATCTGTATAAATGAGACTGTTTCTGTATATATTGTCTCTGACTCCAGCTGCAGGGTTTTATATATTTATTAAGAGATCATCTTATAACAGGTTCTAATCTACAGTTCTGCTAACTAGTCCGTGTCCATGTGACTCCTCCCCTATATCCTGCTGAGCTGCAGTGTAACACATATATCCTTCCCCCTGGTTACAAACACTCTCCTTCCTGGTTCCACACATATTGATACAGGATCCACCTATAGGCGAGAGCACAGTGTGTGCTTGGTGTCCCCAGGCACACCCTGTTTGAGGTACAGTGACAGGTTAAATTGTGAAAATATCAGATTTTTCTTGTCCATTTTCTATAAATTCTGTGCTGTGTAATTTGGTGGTATATTTATATAAATTGTGACCTGAATACAATATATCATGCACAACCTAATGTTTGGTGAAGAGCTCTTCTTTCACCTCCTACAATGAATTGAAGATGTCCTTTATCTGGTTCAGGATGAATAGCATAAAAACTGACTGTGTCACTGATTACAGGCTTCTTGTTTGTAATGAAAAATGTGCATTTTGTGCAAAATCTTCTAAACATAAGGTTTCAATTAATAAATGTTCCATGTGTGCACACTTTAGGCTAAGGTCAGACGAAAGCAGTTTTAACGTGCGTTTAGCCGCACGAAATCACGGCCGTGCTAGCAGCAAATGACGTCCAATGCCGGGGGAACACACGAAGTACGGCCGCACGAAAGTTCGTCCGCGCAACGCAAGTGGCAAACGAACGCATTTTTTCTAGAACGTCAAACCGCTACTACTGACGTACAGAGTGCGCTGCGACCGCTAGCGGCGTGTGTGCGTGATTAGGAGACGTCAGACGCTGCTAATGTCCGGCTAACATAACGTCCAGACACAAAAAGTGTTTTATTGATGATCCGTACAAAATCACAGACGGAAAGGCGCATCGTATGACCGCTATCGCGTATTCCGGGAAAAATACGTACGTTCGTTCGAACGCACTTTTTCACGGACAACGTGAAAAATGCGTTCATCTGACCCTAGCCTTAAAGAGGCAGGTGGCGCATGCCAGTGGATCCACCCATAAACTGGGCTGCACACTTTGCTTGCAGCTCAGTCATTGCTGCTGCCTATCGTATAGTAACGGCTCCTATGCTTTGTATACTTTATATAGAAGTCATTATTTTGCAGGCAGTTGATGAACAACAAGCTATTTTAAAGTAGCTCGCTCTTCTCGGCTCGAACCAGTATTCATAAATAAACACCGCCTTGCTAATCCTGGTTTTAAGTGATTAAGCTATAGCAGAATTTTTTTTAAGTGGCTTTTTTAATACGGTTGATTTATTGTAAGGTGTCTTTACTGCTGCCATCCTACAGGTGATGACTTTATAGTAAGATACCACCTATATTCACCTCTCGAGGTGTAGACGAATGGAGTGCTGCTTTTGTCCAGGCTATTATGTCTTCTGTCGAGGGTCAGGGAATGATGCCAGTTCCTCGGTTTAAATAAATGGTTCAATTTTAAGTTTCATGAAACCAAGATCCCGATGTTTGAATCTTTTCCAAAGTGTTAATACTTTCACAAATTTCACGCACTGCACTAAAGTACTGCAGTCTGATTGAGTGCTTTGTAACAAATGTCGATTGCTCCTTGCCAAGTCTAAGTAACCCACTTTCACTCCGGGCTACTGCATATAATCATTTCTAATTGTGTTAATTAACTGTTAGCTCCAGTCGCTGCTAATGCATGTTAAGTAGGAATGCCTCCCTATTTCTTTATATCCTTACACATACACCTTCACCACTGTATATATCAGTGGCCAAGTCCTACGGGCTAAAGGACTATACACACCAACAAAGATCATTCCATTACAGAGATTGCTCGAAAAGAGAAAACAGTTGCAGTAAAGTTCTAGTAATGCTGTTCTTGTAAATCCTCCGTCGTCCCAATCAGATCATTGGTGAAGAAAAGAAAATGTATGAACTCCACCTTCCAACGAGTTGTAAAAGGTTTTATTTATATCAATCCATAAAATAAAGATAAAAAGCACACATATGTGCTACTAAAACGCGTTTCGCCGAATAATTCGGCTTCATCAGTTATGATGATCTGATTGGGACGACGGAGGATTTACAAGAGGGCAAAGGGTTGCCATACAAAATACCCTGCAAGCGGATACCCCCTCAGAGCCGGGACATGGGCTCTGAATCCTGTAAGTACCCCCCAGGGGACAAAAAAGGGGCTTTTTTAGTGCTATATACCGCGCAATGGTCCTTTCTCTTTTGTACCCCATAGAAAGATCAAGAGTCCTGCTGAGTTGAACAAGGAAGAAGAATCTTTCTAAATAACTTGAGGGGCTACAAAAGAAGGACTTACATACTTTTGAATGTGTATATTTTCTGGATTAACAGGAGACTATAAAACCTCCCTGTGAGGGTTGGATTAAACCATCTGCCTGTGTTCAATATTGAGTTATGTACATCTTCATACCCGTTGATACATATATTATGTGCGCCTAAAGGCTATTCTCTTTTATCTTATTATAACCTTGTGTTTTCGGTGTCAAACACTTGCCTCGGGCAGCACAGAAACCAGTAAACGTAGGTCCTAAGCGCCCACGGTTCCTACATTCCTGTTATCAAAGTGATTTGGTTATGCCTTCCATTTTGCTAAATGTTGAAGCATTTGGCACTCATCTACAAAAATGGAAAATGTTGAGATAAAAATAACAACCACATCCATTACTGGATACGATTTTTAGGCCTAACATTTGTAAAGCACTTGTCATGTCCTAATTTCCTTCCTTTCTTTGTCTCTGCTTCTCCCTCTTTCTCTGTCTCCTATCTCCTTCTCCCTCTTTCTCCTTCTTTCTCCTTCTTTCTCCCTCTTTCTCCCTCTTTCTCCATCTCTCTTCTCTGCTTCTCCCTCTTTCTCCATCTCTCTTCTCTGCTTCTCCCTCTTTCTCCGTCTCTTCTTCTCACTCTTCTTCCTTTTCTCCTCCCTCTTTCTCCATCTCCCCTTCTCCGTCTCTCCTCCTTCTTTCTCCTTATCCTTTTTTCACCATCTCTATTTCTTTGTCTCTTCTTCTCCCTCGTTCTCCTTTTCTCCTCCCACTTTCTCCAACTCTCCTTCTCTGCTTCTCCCCTTTGTCCATCTCTGCTTGTCCCTCTTTCTCCGCCTCTCCTTCTAGCTCCTTCTCCCTCTTTCTCCGTCTCTTCTTCTCACTCTTCTTCCTTTTCTCCTCCCTCTTTCTCCATCTCTCTTCTCTGCTTCTCCCTCTTTCTTCGTCTCTCCTTCTCCGTCTCTGCATCTGCCTCTTTCTCTGTGCCGTCTTCCTCTTTTTCTCTTTTAAAATAATGTTGTCTGGCCATCTCACTGCATAAAGGTATGTGTAACATGCTGTCATTTAATGGTGAAGTATACCTGGTTGCTGAACCACCTGTAGAAAAACATACGGCAAAGAACAAGAGCAAGAGAGACAGACCATGTCCAGGCCTCACTAAATATCCCCACCACTGGCCCTGTAGCCCTCTCAGTCTGTCACACAAACCTACACAACGCTTGCATATTTCAAATGCATTGTAACAAAATTAAATTTGCATCCGCCACTTACACTTTGTATTTGTGCAATTCTTGTATCAATCTGTGCATCCAGTGGAAGATTTAAGTTGAGAACCACTATCTGATTTTATTTTTTGTCATTGGACTAGATGGAATAAAGAATGGTGCATATTGCACTGCCTGCTAATCTTCGCTGTGTGTGCAATGAGGTGATGAGTGATTTATGCTTTTTTCCATTTAATGCTTTGATTTCTAAGAGGACAGATTAGAGTGTACCTCCACGGTTTTGGAACTCCCCCTCATGTTTAAGAAGTGTGTCCAGTATTTTAACAGAGAAGTACATAAAAAAACCCAACCACAATTTTGCCTTTAACGTTTTATTTCCCCCATAATAACCAAGTCATTGCGATCATAGGTGAAAATCCAATGGTTCAGTTAATGCCAGTCGGACTGTAAAAAGTTACCAATGCTGAATAACCCTGTATGTTTCAGCACCATGGTGAGCTCCGTAGCTCTCCATGGTGCTTCACTGCTGATCTGAAACATACAGGGTTATTCAGAGAGAGGTGAAAACCAGGAGAATGACTGGAGAAGTGAAAATTCTAGGTCAAAATAGCCAAACCAGAAAAATTCTCCCATTTATCTCACTTTCCAAATCAACTATTTTGACCTAGAATTTTCACTTCTCCAGTCATTCTCCTGGTTTTCACCTCTCTCCGAATAACCCTGATAGTATTAAACTATTCATGGAATATGTTTCAGCACCATGGTGAGCCCCGGATCTCTCCATGGTTCTGAAACATATTCAATGAATACTATCAGGGTAATTCAAAGAGATTCGAAAAGTCACCACACGTTCAGTGACTTTTTGTTCTCTTCAATTCGGTGCAAATCAGCTTTCCCATTTCGGCAACCCTGCGGTGTAATCAGCAAGCACCACAGGGCTGTCGAAAACCCGCCGAAAACCCGGCAAATGCATGCCGAAAACCCGCAAAAACATCTGGATTAACCCGTCGAAGACGCCGGAAAAACCCGAGCAGGAGCCGATCACATGCAGAGCAGCTGCAGCAAAAAGCCGACACCGCAGACGAAGGAGGTGAATAAATTAGCAAATCAGTTTGCTTGAATGTTTGAAAAGTGAAACGCTGTTTGCAAAGAAACTACTGAGCGAAAATGTCTGAAATTTACATATGAGGTCCAGGGAATGATAATAAAGAGGGCTGTTACAGAAAAAAATAAGTAAAGTTAAAAAAAACACGTTTTTTTTTTAGAAAAAATAAAAATCCAGAAAAATGCTTAAAATATCCTATAAAATCTATGAATAAAGAGACTCTTTACAGCAGAATTTTATAAATTGAACGGTTTATTAGATATTGAATTAAAACGGGAATATTTTTAACATTGAAGCCTATAGGATTCGCCTGAATAAACCTGCTGAATTAAACCACCGAATGGCAGGGTATTTCGGGAACCTTTCACTGCTGGTTTGTGTTCTCTGAATAGCCGAAGCAGTGCTTCTCTATGGGTATTTCACTGCCCTAGAACAGGCACCGAACAGGCACCGTATTTGCAGGCAATTCGCTAGGATTTAAGGAATTGCCTGCTCTCTGGATAGCCAAATGGCCAAGAAAAGTAACCGAACGTTGATTTTCAGCGTTCGGTTACTTTTCTCCAGCAATTCATAGAAACATAGAAACATAGAAAAATGTCGGCAGATAAGAACCTTTCGGCCCATCTAGTCTGCCCAATTACATGGATACTTTACCTGGATTTATCTTTTGTTTAGGATAGCCTTATGCCTATCCCATGCTTGCTTAAATTCAATTACTGTTTTGGCCTCTACCACTTCTACTGGAAGACTGTTCCATGTATCCACCACCCTCTCAGTAAAATAATGCTTCCTGATGTTACTTTTAAACCTTTGCCCCTCTAATCTAAGACTATGTCCTCTTGTTTTGCTATTTTGTTTCCTTTTAAATATACTCCCTTCCTCTACCTTGTGGATTCCCTTTACGTATTTAAATGTTTCTCTTCGGATCTCTTTGAACAACCCTGACTCGCAGAAAACAGCTGGATTAACCCCGTCAAACACGCAGGAGAAACCCGACTAGCTGCCGATCGCAGTGCAGAGCAGCCGCCGGAAAAACCCGACACGCAGGCGAACGAGGTGAAAAAAACCCAGTACGCTTGAAAGTTTGAAATTTGAAATGCTGTTTGCAAAAAAACCTACTGAACGAAAATGTCTGGAATTTACATATAAGATCCAATGAATGATAATAAAAAGGGCTGTTACAGAAAAAAGAATTTTTTAAAAAAAAGGAAAAAAAAGTTTGCCAAAAAAATCCCAAAAATGCCTAAAAGATCCTAAAAAAAATCTATAAATAAAGAGACTTTTTATTGCAGAATATTATAAATAACGGTTTATTAGAACGGGAATATTTTTAACATTGAAGCCTATGGGAATCGCCTGAATAAATATGTTGAATGAGACCACCGAACAGCAGGGCATTTCTGCAACTTTTCCCTGCTGTTTTGTGTTCTCTGAATAGACGAAGCATTGCTTCTCTATGGGAATTTCACTGCCCTCGAACAGGCACCGTATGTGCAGGCAATTCGCCAAGATTTGGCGAACTGCCTGTTCTCTGAATAGCCATATGGCCAGGAAAGGTATCCGTACGCTGAATTTCACTGTTCGGTTACCTTTTGGCCACAATTCAGATCTCTTTGAATAACCCCCGTAGTATCTAATTAATTCATCGCCGAATGGAAGAAAAGCCTCTTTGTTTTAAAATAAAATAGGAACAATAAACCTTCACCAAAACAAATCTGAAAAATGCCTAGAAAATCCGAAAAAATAAACAAAGAGACTTTTGCTGCTAGTGAAAAACATAAATGGTTTAATAAATATTTAATAAAAATGAGGATTTTTTTTAACGTGAAATCTGCAGGCTAATCCTATAGGTTTTGATTTTAAAAAATCCCCATTTTTATTAGTTTGAAATCATTTTGTTCCAATTTTTTTTTCTTTTTGGTCATTTTCGTTCTGGTTTTTTCATTTGTGGTCAGTTTATCTCAGTTCTGTTTTTCTACCGCGATTCGTATTTTTGGCCGATTCGTATTTTCGGATGGCCGATATTTAGGTTTTTGGGGATGGAAAAAACCCTGAAAACTGTGATTTTCATCCAAATTTGAATTCGTAACGAAACAAAATGCACATGTCTATGCGATGAGAATGGTGGCCTGATCTGTTACTTCTCCTGGCTGCAAGCAGAGTGAGACTGGGGACAGATAGTCCCCAGTTACCCTCTGCAATCACTCCGCAGCTCTGCGAGATTGTTCAAGGCTTGCGGTCCAGAACCGCAACCCTCCGTGGAGTCCCATGGACCCCAGGAAGTGGCGTAGCGTGGGGGGGCTGGGGGGTGGTGGCCCTGGGCACAGTTTTCTTCTTAGGGGCACATAATTTCAAAAGGGCCCACGGGTTGAGGGGGCCCGGATGCCATGCAGCGGGAGTGCCTGGTCCTGATGAAGAGCGTGAGTCCGTGTTGAAGGGGAGATGGTTGCGTGCGTGTGTGCGCAGGTCACGCGGTCCGGCCAGTCAGGTGGTACTGAGTCTCTGTACCACCTGACTGGCCGGACCGCGTGACCTGCGCATGCACGCACGCAGCCGCCTCCCCTTCAACACGGACTCTCGCGCTGTTCAGGACCGGGCACACCCACTGCAAGGCATCTGGCCCCCACCCGCTGCATGGCATCCGGCCCCCACCCGCTGCATGGAATCCAGCCCCCAACCCCTGCATGGCATCCGAAGCTGGGGCAATATCCAGGTGAGCTGGGGCAATATCCATATGAGCTGGGGCAATATCCAGGTGAGCTGGGGCAATATCCACATGAGCTGGGGCAATATCCAGGTGAGCTGGGGCAATATCCACATGAGCTGGGGCAATATCCATATGAGCTGGGGCAATATCCATATGAGCTGGGGGCAATATCCAGGTGAGCTGGGGCAATATCCATATGAGCTGGGGCAATATCCAGGTGAGCTGGGGCAATATCTATATAAGCTGGGGCACTATCCAGGTGAGCTGGGGCAATATCCAGGTGAGCTGGGGCAATATTCATATGAGCTGGGGGCATATCCAGGTGAGCTGGGGCAATATCCATGAGAGCCGGGGGCAAATCCATGAGAGCTGGGGGCAATATCCATAGGAGCTGGGGCAATATCCATATGAGCTGGGGCAATATCCATGAGAGCTGGGGATTCACTGTGGTCAAATTTCAAGAGTACTGGTTCCATGAACGATCACTACGAATACCGAAAATGCCGGAATGAATGCACAAAACAAACAAAAATGGCTAATGCCCATTACTTCAATGAAAATCTAAACAATAACATATCAAACCCTAGAAACTTTTGGAGAACCATAAGTAACATACAAGCACCCCCAGTCCACTCCCAGCCAGCTGCTGTCAAAGTAAACAACCAAACCCTGCAACACCCCCTAGATGTAGCAAATGCCTTTAATGATTATTTTGTTGGATGCGCCACCACTTTGATTGCCAAGCTAGGAAATGACATGCAATCAGAGAGGCCTCATGCAGGTCAGCCCCCTCCAACTGTGCAAAGTCCCTGTATCAGACAGGAAATCAGTTTTAGACCAGGACCTGTCAGTGTCGTTACTAAACTTCTCCGTAAGCAAAAAATGAAATACCAGTCTGGACCTGATCAAATACCAGCAATGCTGCTGAAAATCAGTGCGCCAGCAATTGCAAATCCTGTCGCAACCCTAATCAATGAATCACTGGCGACTGGATACATACCCAAACTCTGGAAGACTGCGAGAGTGGTACCTATCCATAAAAGTGGTGACAGTACTTTGGTATCCAACTACCGTCCGATATCGTTGCTCCCTGTAATGTCAAAAATTTTGGAAAAATGCATCTACACACAATTCCGTGATTATTATCAATATTGGAACTACTTAACCCCGGATCAATCAGGCTTTCGTCCAAATCACTCAACTACAACCACCCTTTTAAAAGTCTGCAATGATATCCAAGCTGGGATGGAACAAGCAAACCTAACTGAAGCCACCTTCCTTGATTTTGCCAAGGCCTTTGACACAGTAGACCATGGCATCTTGTTAGAAAAATGTAAAAACTCTGGCACTGGTGATCGCACGCTAACCTGGTTTCAATCATATGTATCCGACCGATCACAATATGTGTCAATTTCTTGCAGCTCCTCCTCCTCCCAGTCACTTGCGGTGTACCCCAAGGCTCAATACTAGGCCCCCTGCTATTCACAATATTCATAAATGATCTGCCCAATGTCTGCAAAGCCTCAACTGTACATATGTACGCAGACGACACCGTAATCTATACCAGCAAACCAAATCTCCCGCAGCTGGAGGCCATGCTGCAAGAACAATTCACAGAGGTAGAAAAGTGGATCAAACACAACAAACTTTTTTTAAATACTGACAACACTGTAACGATGCTCTTTGGAACAGCACCTAAACTACATGAATTGCAAACGCCCCATCTATGTGTGGGGACAAAATCAAATGGCACGCTGACCACAGTCACTTCTCTCAAATATCTAGGTATGTGGTTGGATCCTAATCTATCCTTTGGTCCCCACATCGAAAAACTCATCTAAACTTTACCCCAAACTAGGTGCCCTGTACAGAAACAAACCCTGCCTGAGCCCCGCGGTAAGAAAGCAGATTGTACAACAAATGCTTATGCCGGCTATTGATTACGGAGATGTAGTGTATGCAGCCGCCCCGCAAACACACCTTCAGAAACTTACTACATTGTATAACTCATTCTGCCGCTTTGCATTACAATGTAACTACATGACCCACCATTGTGACATGGTAAAAGAGCTAAACTGGCCATCGCTGGAGTCTAAACGCACCCTTCACCTTTCCAGCCTGGTGTTTAAGAGCATTTCTGGGAAGCTGCCACCCTACCTGAATAGACTGCTTCCCCCAGCAGCTCCCTCATCCTATAACCTCCGATCCAGGACCAGCACCTTACTTGCAATACCACAATACAAAAAGACAGTGGCTCGGTCCTCATTTTCCTACAGAGCACCACAATTATGGAATAACCTCCCAGACACCATCAAATCTTCCCCCAGTCTTAAGTCACTCAAGAGCTCCTTACTACCATACCTCAATACAGAATGCACCTGTAAACATGTAACATAGTGACTATATTTCCTACATGACATATTTATTTTCCTGTTAATCTGTATATGTGTTGTTTTTTAATATCTTGCATTGTATTACTTTGTATTTCTGTAACTGTAACACTTCAATGTTCTTGAACCCAGGACATACGTGAAAACGAGAGAAATCTCAATGTATCCTTCCTGGTAAAATCGTTTATAAATAAATAAATATCCATATGAGCTGGGGCAATATCCATATGAGCTGGGGCAATATCCAGGTGAGCTGGGGCAATATCCAGGTGAGCTGGGGCAATATCCAGGTGAGCTGGGGCAATATCCATATGAGCTGAGGTAATATCCAGTTGAGCTGGGGCAATATCCATATGAGCTGGGGCAATATCCATGAGAGCTGGGGCAATATCCATATGATCTGGGGCAATATCCATGAGAGCTGGGGCAATATCCAGGTGAGCTGGGGCAATATCCATGAGAGCTGGGGCAATATCCAGGTGAGCTGGGGCAATATTCATGAGAGCTGGGGCAATATCCAGGTGAGCTGGGGCATATCCATGTGAGGCTTGGGGCAATCTACATGTGAGCTGGGGGCAATCAACATGTGAGCTGGGGACATTCTGTGTATATGTATCTGGGGGGATACTTGAGAGCTGGGGGCATTTTTAAATGAGGTCTGTTCTTATTGGAAAGCGTTCACATGACATAAAATAAAAGTATCGGTACTCGGTATCGGTGAGTACTTTAAAAAAATATCGGTACTCGTACTCAGTGTTAAAAAAAAGTGGTATCGGTGCATCCCTAGTTTTCATTTGTAGTTTTTTGTTTAATCACCTGCAATAGTGATTCAAAGGCAAGTGTGGTGTTTGTTTATGCTGGAATAAAAAGACCTTTCATTTTCACAATTTCAAGTCTGCGGCTGTTTATACCCTAGAATACCATGTTGTTTGGCTGGAACCAAGTATCCAGAGTGGTTGTTGTATCACAGTTAAGGGGTTCAATGCCCTAATGGTGGAAGGGAATCAGGGTATGCTAACGTGTCCACAGGTTGGGGGGGGCACACAATTCTTGGCTGGCCCCGGGCGCTGACAACCCACGCTACACCACTGACCCCAGGAGATTATGCTCGCAGCAGTCATACCGCGAGTATCCCAGCAGTTAGTGCTGCATTCCGGGTCGAGGTGCTGAGGTAGCGCCTGCTCCGGAATATTGCAGTAACATGGAGATTCTACAGGGAAATCTGCAAGTGCAGATTTTCCCCGTTAGCGTCCCCATGTTAGTACGACCTAGGGAATAGTGCCTTTAGTGGGGAATGGGATTAAGGAAAGCTAGTGGATTGAGGTGGACTGGGGGTTTAATGGGGACTGGGGTGATTAGGGACTGTGCGTACGGTGTGTGGGAAGGTTAGGGGGTCCAGGGCACAGACTTTGCCACAGGGCCCAGGGAAGTCTAGTAACAATCCTGAGTCAGTCCGGCTGGGTGGAGTATAGGTAACATCACTGCTCTGCGTGGAGAGAGCCTGTGGAGAAGCAGGTTCGATCCTGGCAAGAGCACCTCTCCAGTAAGCGTCCTTGGGCAAGACACCTAACGGTACATACTCACAACCCAGGACATACTTGAAAACGAGGACAATCGCAATGTATCCTTCCTGGTAAAATCCTTTCTCAAAAATAAAAATCCAATATATTTGTAAGTAAAAAGACTAATTAATAAATAAAATCTACATAATTATCAAAATGTTGCTTGGATTATCCCTGGGTGATGATCGTTATACAAATTTCCATGATTTTGTTATAAATGGCTGTCAGAAGGAATTATTTACCTCTCTCTGTCATAGCTACTTCTCAGTCACGATATAAAACATCTCTTTTAATAAATATACATTTTCAGACCATAGTGCGCCATTCAGAGGCTGTGGAATCTTTTTTCTCCACATTCCTTGTAAAGCTGATATGTTAAACTTGCGAAGCAAATGCTTGTCTTTGAGAAGTATGTGATCGCACAGATGACAGTAGCTGCACATGTGCTAACTTCAATGTCTCTCTATAACATGCATATTATTGGATGACTGGGCATCCCACTAATTCCTGATGTTGGATTTCTTCTATGGAAGCATGAAGAGAGAATAACAAAGTTGGACTGAGAGATAAGTCTTTACTTTACCTTTTAATTAACCCCTTCACTACCGAGATATCTCGGGTTTCCAAGGCACCATCTGGTGCCCGATATCGAGATATCTTGACCTGCAGCTCTGCAGCCCAAAAGCAAATGAAATCTATTTGAGCAAATGATTTTCGTTTGTTTTTGGACTGCAGAAGGTACCCCAAAAGGTTTAGCCCTATGGGCATAATGCCCAAAGAGCTGAAACTGTGCAAAATCTGCAAACTGAATGTCCTGACATCGTACATTCAGCAGCCGATACTATTACAGCTCATGTTCCCTCCAACTCAATTTGGCAGTAGATGGCAGCATCTACTGGCCAAATAGGTTATTACAGTCAGAAATACACTGGGAATATGTCCAAATATTTCTGTCACGTTCTGTGCTGGAAAATCTGTCTTCTTGCCCTCTGTATTTGTATATATGTTTTTTCCCTTGTGTTTCTGTTGCTGCCAATTCCTGGGTGGCCTCCCAGGGGTTAATTGGTGTTCTGTGTGCTGCTCACCTGTTGATCCTTGCCCTGATTCCCCTGCCTATATTAGAGCTATGTACCCATAAGACATTGCTGGGTCATTTTTCTTTGCCTGGTCTCCTTGCCACTTGTGTCCTGAGAGCTCCTTGCTGTGTTCCTGATATCCTCCGTTTGTTTATCCTGGTTCAGTTATTGCCTCTTATTTCTGTTCCAGTTTATGTCAGTTCCTTCTGTGTATTTTGTTCTGTCTATTGCTGTATTTTGTTTTGCTGTTTATGTTCCATTCAGATTCCCCGGTTACTGATTTTGGCTTGGCTGACTTCCCTTCTGGTTCTGATTCCTGTATCCTGTATGACGTACTCTCTCTGGTTATGACCTTTGGCTTTCCTCTATGACTATTCTATGCTATATTCCTTGCCTGTACCATTTCCAGGTAACCCTGTCATCTGCATATAACAAAAGACTCTGTACGGCTTCAAGGTAATACTTTCCTTTAGATTAGATCCGGCTATCTAAAGACCGGTCTTTCAGTGCAGGGAATCTTTGGTATTGCCGTACAGAGGTCTTTTGTTAACCCTTTGCTTTCACCTGTCCTTGCAGTTTACCCTGCATCTCTGCATATAGGGGCTTCTCTCAGGAACCAAGGCCTCACCTTCCTGCGAGTTATATTCATAGGGATATATATACAGACCGACCACTTCCAAGGATCGGAGGGCAAGTATAGGGTGGTGCGTGCCTGGTGGTACTGCCACCGTGACATATTCATACTGTGTAATTAATTAAAAATGATTTTTTTTAAAAAAACACTGGTTTCTGACAATGTTTTTTTTGGAAAATCACTTGGTAGTGAGGGGGTTAAAAAAGAAAAATAGGGTTGGGCAAAGAACGAGGGTTTGAGAGTTAACCCTGCATTTTTAAGCTAGAGTTTTTCCCTTTTATACTTGTAATATGTACAATGAATGCTAATTTCCAGTTAAGCACTTGTTGGGTAAACATGTTTGGGTTTATATCAAACCAGATGCTTTGTATGCAGCACCAACTTTTACAAATCAATTTGCTCGTCTCTAGTATTGACTGACCCTGTATTTGATGTGTGCCCTGTGAAACGCGGATTGGCTTATTGTCACAATACCAACACACAGGCATTGTACACACAGACCCATTCTTATTCGATTCACATGTCTATTGATAAATGCTGGTGGCTAATTATCCCTCTAATAAGATTGGAGACCAGTTGACATTTGATACCACTATTTAGCAAACAGTTTATATTACCAATTACACTATTGCAGCATGGCAGTCCTTGTAGTACTGGGATGGGAACAATGGGTTAAAATGACAAAGCAACAAAATTGTAATAATGATAGAGCTGTCAGTTCCTGCGAGTACATCGCTGGAACTGACAAAAAAAACAAGCAACATCAACAACTCCAAAATGCCAAGCATTGACTGTGAGGTTGGTCTCATCACAAGGTGAATGTAGACTATTGACACTCGTCCTATTACTACTATTGAAACCTCAGGAATGGCCATGGAACACATACGCCCAGTCCATCGGCGGATCTACAAGAACTGCATTCACACACCCGCAGCAGAGAATGAGACTCAAAGTGTGGGTACAATGGATGCAAGTAATACTGACACATGCTCCTGTACAAGTTTGACATGTGTCACTTTTGAACGCGCACCTGAATGTCAGTAAACACATAATGAACATAACACTAACATAAGTAATAATGGTTTCCTGGCTGTGGAATTGTGCACTCAGTCATCCTGACTCAAGTGGCAGGCCAGTGAGGCCACAATGTGCAGAGAATCCAGCTCAAAATTTGCTGCAATATGACACATTCAGGTCTATTCACTAAAAGGTGCAACTCTAGAGAACTTTTGGAGAAGTGAAAATTCTAGGTCAAAACAGACAATTTGTAAAGTGAGATAAATGGGAGAATTTTTCTGGTTTGGCTATTTTGACCTAGAATTTTCACTTCTCCCAAAGTCCTCCTGAGTTGCGCCTTTTAGTGAATAGACCCTATTGTCAATTTTGACTTTCTCCTTGTGCTGTGGGCAACAAATGTTGCACATACATTGTTGTTCTAGTTAGTTCTAGATAGTTAAAAGAAAAATAATGTAAATTTGCAATTTTTTCATTTTTTATGTATTTGTTTATTAATTTCAGAAATAGTGTTGGAATGAAAGATTCTGAACTCAATATGGTGTCCCTTATCTTGCACAATGTCACACAGTGTCTGCATTATCAACATACAGGCAGAAATGGCTGTGTATCAAAAACTGTAACTATAATAAAGATAAATAATATAAAATGGTCCTGCTTATGGGGGTATGTAGTGATCATAAAGAGATTATTAGCAATGCAGCTTCCAAAAAAATACCAACAGAATGTAAAAATATTATCTGTATGTGGCATAATGCCTATGTGTACATTACAGTAACACCTTATATCTGCACTGTACATGGAATTTCCGTCATTATAACCCACTGCATCGTATCCCTGCACAGCAGAGAGTGACCCCAGAGCTCTCCCTGTATTCTAACCTCTTCCTGGCTGTTGTACTACAACAGTAATGTGTTTGAACGTTTTGATACAGTGAGGTTTGGGGCTGTTATATGCAGCTTGTTCTGCCTCTCTGTAGGGTGCGTGGAGAGAGATAAGACCGTGGATTTCCTTTCTCCACAGGGGGCACACTAATGTGGCTTTAAAAAAGGAGTGAGAATTGGGCTTGATATACTAATGAGTGCTTTGTAATGTATTACTAAGCGAAATCAAGCTAACACGACTTTGGGTGTGAAGGGGTTAAGCCTTAACCACATTGTAGACCTTAATGTTTAAAGAATTCAGCTGAGTGTTAATGCACTTTGTGGCATTTCACCTGTTTATGTACGTGTGGTTTTCCATTGAAAGCCATCTTGTGATTCTTCCAAAAATACATGATTTGAGGCATGTTTCACATACTCTGCATCTTTACAGAAAATTAAATAGTGCTTTATGCTGGTCTCGTGACCTCTTGAGAAAATAGTGTGAGCTCAGAGGATGTGTTGGACATTCTTACAGCTTTTAAAACCCCATCCTGCCTACAAATTCCCTTTGGTATTTCCTGATGGTTGACCAAATTTCCTCCCGCACTGTCCAATAATTAAAGATAATTTCCAGTAATAACCCTAGTAAGGCGGACGGGCTGTAATGTCTCCTCTCCTTCACGAGGAAACATCTAAATGATTGTTAAGTTTTTAGGGATTACTGTGACTTTATTGTTTTAAAGTGGTCAGGATGTGTAAAGTCTTATTCCCACTCCCAACTCCTGATCTGGTGAAATCACCGGGTGAGGTAGAGGACTTTCCTCCACCCCACTAAGCGTCACCAGCTGCCGGTCACCAGATCGGTCACTAGTAACGTCAGAACACAGACAGTATGCTGACGTCAACATCTCTGAGACCACCCACTGTAGCAAGTAGTCTCAGAGAAGAAGCGGATGGACCAGATCTGCACATGCGCGCAACCCCGATCCATCATTCTACGTTGGCCCTACAGAACTTGCATATGGAAAGTGCGCAAGTTCTGTAACAGTGTGCAGTTTGTGATTCCTACACTACGCAAGATGCATAATATCCCAGGAAAAGCTTCAGGGACTTCCAGTTCAGGAGTTCCCAAGTTAAAGAGGTGGAGCTGAGCGCGGATAGGGGGTATGGTAAGTATAATCACCTAAAATTATAAAAAGACAAAAATGAAATAATTGGACAAAGGCTTTCAGCATCCTCTGCCCTCTTATTTAAGGGCAAAAAAATAACTATTTTTCAATAGTATCCCTTTAACCCTTTTCCCCCTGCGGGGCGTGCTATGCCGCCCTCACGGCAGGGGGATCTGAATGCCGAACACCACCATAGCACTACCCGCTGTCTCCCTATATCCGCCTACGTCTCACCTCCCTTGCGCCCAGAGTTTCATTGGCCACCGTGGGACTGCATGAAATCAGGTGGTCCCACAACGGTCAATGACACGCTCACTGGGACGGGAGGCGGGTCAAAGGAGGGCCTCAGAGCCTGTGGGGTGTGCTATGCCGGGCCTCAGAGCCTGTGGGGTGTGCTATGCCGGCCCGCGACTTTGTGGACTGCCTTGCCGGCGAGAGGTCCCTGGAGGCAAGGGGTTAATATTGATAGCTGACATGTAGTCAACATATAGAGCATATGTCTAGCAGCAACCACTCCACACCAACGTTCCACATTCCATAATTATGAACTTATTTTCATATTTAAAGACCACATAATCACCTACCCTACACAACCATGGTTTTAGTACACTTTCCATTATTGCTATTGTTGTCCATTCCAACAATCTGGTATAATTTTAGGAGTTTTTTCATAGGACCTGCCAATCACATTTGTAATTATGTTTGTGTAGGATTCTGTCAACATCTAAAATGCCAATTATCTCATCTAATATCGCATTCCCAAACGTCCGCTTAACATTTTCTACAGAGCGTAACCCATTTGTTACATTCAAGATGCTTCAAAAAAAAGAAAAATACATACTGCGTATTATTGCTGCCACATTCTTTCTTTATATTTTACAATTAAATGCCGAAACAATGTATTCCAGCCACCTTTCTTCTATTTATACTTCCTTTTATATGGAATTGAAAGAAAAACCCAATAGTAACATAGGCCTTTACCATACCATAGTGGTATTTGCGGGGATTTTCTAAGTGTGATTAAATCACTGATTCATTCTGCCCTTCGGATGCAAATAATTAAAATTCCTAACATTTCTTTAATCAGCTGTTAATTAGCTTTAATTAAAAACATGGTACTGTACATCTAGGTCGAATGTGCTGAGAGAAGCGCAATGCTCAAGAGACGTATATATTTATATATATACTCGTACATTTAGTTCCAAAACACAAACAAATGAATTCTATACAGACGGGGGAACATTGCAGCTGTGTTTAAATAGCCTGGACATTTAAACAGCGCAGCCGGGGAATGCATTATTACTGTCATTTGTATTGCTTGGATGTGCCAAGATTTGAAATGTGTAAATATGTTTTGGGTGGGGGGAGAGGGAGGTATGGCTTCTTTTGATTTAAATAACTGTATGTAGGATGTGAGTGACATTTGATAAGTATGTGTTTGTGTAATGGTTTTAGCGTCTTTCCAATGCATGTCTAGAGCACTGGTTCCCATTCCTGGTCCTCCTCAAGTCCCCCTAACAGGCCAGGTTTGCAGGATATCTGAAGCACAGCACAGGTGATATGATTTGCTGCTCAGTGATTGCAGGATTCAGTCTGCTTTTACACAAGGTAATCCTTAGTTGTTTTGCAAACAGCGTTTCAATTTTGACACTGTCAATCTTTTTTTCTTTTACCCCGTTCGTTAGCTTGTTGGGTTTTTCCGGCAGCTGATCTGCACTGTGTTCAGCGGCTCGGCGGCTTTTTCTGGACGTGTTTGGCGTGTTTTTTTTGCAGCGATTCGAGTGACCCGACACTCCGGACTGTATAGGATGCGTTTTTCGACGGGTTTTCAGCGGGGGTTTGGCAGGTTTTTGGTGGTTTCCGATGGATTTTCGGGTCCATTCCCTGCACTCTGGGGACCCTGTGGCGAATGCTGAATTCACCGCAAGGCTGGGGAAATTAGATTCCCCAAAGTGCAGGGAGTGGAAGAGCACTGAAATGTCGGCGACATTTCGGCGCTCTCTCAATAACCCTCATAGTAATAGAGCAGCAGGAAATGCTGGCAGAATGCTTGGTTCTGTAGGGAGAGGTATTAGCAGTAGGAAAAGGGAAGTGCTCATGCCACTGTACAGAGCACTGGTGAGACCTCACTTGGAGTACTGTGTGCAGTACTGGAGACTGTATCTCCAGAAGGAAATAGATACACTATGTTGCCAAAAGTATTCGTTCACCCATCCAAATAATCAGAATCAGTTGTTCCAATCACTTCCATGGCCACAGGTATATAAAATCAAGCACCTAGGCATGCAGACTGTTTTTACAAACATTTGTGAAAGAATGGGTCGCTCTCAGTAGCTCAGTGATTTCCAGCGTGGAACTGTGATAGGATGCCACCTGTGCAACAAATCCAGTCGTGAAATTTCCTCGCTCCTAAATATTCCACAGTCAACTGTCAGCTGTATTATAAGAACGTGGAAGTGTTTGGGAACGACAGCAACTCAGCCACGAAGTGGTAGGCCACGTAAACTGATGGAGCGGGGTCAACGGATGCTGAGGCGCATTATGCGAAGAGGCCGCCAACTTTCTGCAGAGTCAATCGCTACAGACCTCCAAACTTCATGTGGCCTTCAGATTAGCTCAAGAACAGTGTGCAGAGAGCTTCATGGAATGGGTTTCCATGGCCGAGCAGCTGCATCCAAGCCACACATCACCAAGTGCAATGCAACGCGTTGGATGCAGTGGTGTAAAGCACACCGCCACTGGACTCTAGAGCAGTGGAGACGCATTCTCTGGAGTGATGAATCGCGCTTCTCCATCTGGCAATCTGATGGACGAGTCTGGGTTTGGCGGTTGCCAGGAGAACGGTACTTGTCTGACTGCATTGTGCCAAGTGTAAAGTTTGGTGGAGGGAGGATTATGGTGTGGGGTTGTTTTTCAGGAGCTGGGCTTGGCCCCTTAGTTCCAGTGAAAGGAACTCTGAATGCTTCAGCATACCAAGACATTTTGGACAATTCCATGCTCTCAACTTTGTGGGAACAGTTTGGAGCTGGCCCCTTCCTCTTCCAACATGACTGTGCACCAGTGCACAAAGCAAGGTCCATAAAGACATGGATGACAGAGTCTGGTGTGGATGAACTTGATTGGCCTGCACAGAGTCCTGACCTCAACCCGATGGAACACCTTTGGGATGAATTAGAGCGGAGACTGAGAGCCAGGCCTTCTCGTCCAACATCAGTGTGTGACCTCACAAATGCGCTTCTGGAAGAATGGTCAAAAATTTCCATAAACACACTCCTAAACCTTGTGGACAGCCTTCCCAGAAGAGTTGAAGCTGTTAAAAGCTGCAAAGGGTGGACCGACGTCATATTGAACCCTATGGATTAGGAATGGGATGTCACTTAAAGGGACACTCTAGGCAACATGACCACCTAAGCTATTTTAAGTGGTCATGATGCCCAGAGTATGCTGCCCTCTGTCCCCCCTCCCTCCGCTCAGCGGTTCAGCTGTAAATGCTGAAAACAGCTGAGAGAGGCGGAGAACTTTACTCCGCCCTCCCAGCTGTCAGTCAGCAGAGCGGGAATCATATTTCCCGCTTCTGCCGACTTTTGCCGAGTAGGAGACGTCATTGCGCTTTCAGCTTTCAGCGCGATGACGTCTCCAACTCACCGCAGAAGCTGGCGGCTCCCTCTGAGGGTTAGTGTTGCGCGCATCCTCTTGCGCGCAACACTAATCCTCAGAGGGAGCCGGGAGGAAGCCTGCCGATTGGCTGGCTTACGTGAGAGGCGCGCATGCGCGCTTCTCACGTAAACCAGAAGGCAAGAAGACTCAAGAAGGACAGGAGCGGAAGAGGAGGGAGGTGAGTATGAAAAAAAAAAAGATGCCGCTGGAAATAGAGGATTTTAGGGTAAGTTTTACAGTTACAAAAAAAAACAAAAAAACTAACGATTTATTAAGGGAGTAGGGATAGATTAAGGTTAAAAAATGGGGGGGGGGTGATTTTTTATTAGAGTGTCCCTTTAAATTCATATGCGAGTCAAGGCAGGTGAGCCAATACTTTTGGAAATATAGTGTACCTTAGAGAGAATTCAGAGAAGGGCTACTTAAAAGGTGTATGGCTTGAGAGAAAAGTTACCAGGAAAGGGTTAATGATCTAAAATGTATATCTTGGAAGAAAGACGAGACAGATGAGATATGATAGAAACATTTAAATACGTAAAGGGAACCCACAAGGTAGAGGAAGGGAGTATGTTTAAAAGGAAACAAAGTAGCAAAACAAGAGGACATAGTCTTAGATTAGAGGGGCAAAGGTTTAAAAGTAACATCAGGAAGCATTATTTTACTGAGAGGGTGGTGGATACATGGAACAGTCTTCCAGTAGAAGTGATAGAGGCTAAAACAGTGATTGAATTTAAGCAAGCATGGGATAGACATAAGACTATCCTAAAAAAAAGATACATCCAGGGAAAGTATCCATATAATTGGGCAGATTAGATGGGCTGAAAGGTTCTTATCTGCAGACATATTCTATCAAGTCTATTCAAAGAAAGGTGAAACTCAGGTGAATGACTGGAGAAGTGAAAATTCTAGGTCAAAATAGCCAAACCAGAAAAATTCTCCCATTAATCTCACTTTCCAAATCAGCTCTTTGGTCAAGATTTTTCTCTTCTCCAGATTTTCACCTTTCATTGAATAGACCTCTTAGGCTTGTGCCCCGATTTTTTTTTTCGGGTCGGTTCGGATTTTGTAAATTTTCGTTTCGACTCATTTCCGTTTTGGTTCGGTTCGTTTCGGTTCGTTTTTCGTATCGACTTTTTTTTCGTGATTTCGGAAATTTTCGTGTTTTTCGGAACGTCTGTTCTCTTCGTTTCAAAGTGTCTATTCGTTTTGATGTAAACTAATGGTTTTTCGGACACGATAAATATACGATACGATAATGCTGCCGATACGATAATTCTGCCATTGAGATTTCTCATGTTTTAGAAGAAGGATACATTGAGATTTCTCATGTTTTACAAGAAGGATACATTGATATTTCTCATGTTTTACAAGAAGGATACATTGAGATTTCTCATGTTTTACAAGAAGGATACATTGAGATTTCTCTGGTTTCCCGGGAAGGATACATTGAGATTTCTCTGGTTTCCCGGGAAGGATACATTGAGATTTCTCATGTTTTACAAGAAGGATACATTGATATTTCTGATGTTTTACAAGAAGGATACATTGAGATTTCTCATGTTTTACAAGAAGGATACATTGAGATTTCTCATGTTTTACAAGAAGGATACATTGATATTTCTCATGTTTTACAAGAAGGATACATTGAGATTTCTCATGTTTTACAAGAAGGATACATTGAGATTTCTCTGGTTTCCCGGGAAGGATACATTGAGATTTCTCTGGTTTCCCGGGAAGGATACATTGAGATTTCTCATGTTTTACAAGAAGGATACATTGATATTTCTGATGTTTTACAAGAAGGATACATTGAGATTTCTCATGTTTTACAAGAAGGATACATTGAGATTTATCTGTTTTTCCAGGAAGGATACATTGCGATGGGAATGATACAAAATTTAATTACAGAATCAGCGATATAAATACGATGTCTGAAATTACTGAAAAGGAGCCGAAATCAGGAATGGAGCCGAAATCACGAATTGAACGAAAATGAATTTCAATTTTACACATTCCTACTCCATTCGAAAATTCCGAAAAGTTTTTGTTTCGGCTCGAATCTTTTTTTGGATCTGGCGTTTTCGGATCTGAAAATTTTTGGAAGATCGTCCGAATTCGAATGCACAAATCGGGAAATTTTGTGAAAATTCTGAAACCCGAAATGCACATCCCTAGTTTCTCTGTTTATATGATTGTTTGTTATACTGTAATGTTTGATAGCATGCTGTTGTCAAAGGTTTCATACATTACAGGGTTCATGATGGCTACTAAAGGGGTTTTGGAATTGCAAGAAAGAAAAAAAAAAGAGAAATATTTGAGAAGTCTTTATGCAGATTTAGGCTGCTGTCAGACGAGCGTAGTGTTCACGTCCGTGATTGCGCCTAAAAGTACGTCCGTGATAGCATGACAGGAAGCCCATCGTAGCCCGACACACGAAGTACGTCCGCACTGAACTGCGGACACACAACGGCCGCGACCCACGGCCGCAAGGCAGGCAAGAACGTACAACCGCTAGAACGGCCGCACAAAGTGCGCTGCGTCCGCAACGTCCGCATAGCTTTGTGTGTGAGTGATGGAACGTGGTCAGACGGACTGCATTTATACGTCCAGCATTTTTCACGGACAAAATGGTTTGGTTTTTATTTTATTTTCCCTTCTACAAAAATACATCAGTGAATAAACGGACTGTGTGGCCACTACTGTGTCTTCCGTACTGACGTACGTCCGTGTGCACGGACGTACAGTCCGTAGAAATCACGCTCGTCTGACCCTAGCCTTAACCCTTCACTTTTACCCCCCCCCCCCGATACTAGCATGCCTTTACAGTGCCCCGGATTCTGTATTTTGAATATTTCGTATTTGTTTATAATTGGGTGTTTCTGCATACATGTTACAAGCCACTACTTTAAGAGGAAAATATTTGGACCGTCCCGGTCGTTGTCTAGTGTATAACTACTTCTGTATAATTTCCAAAATGTGTTTTAAGTGTTTTAGTTAAAGTTAAGTTGTATACCCTTTTTTTCTTTTCTGTTGATCCAACCATCCATTTTTTGGTTATCCCCTTTCTTCATTGGCTGAGATCATTTTTGACATTGCATCTGGTTTTTTTTCTGTATTAACACTAGTTTGCTGAGCTCTGTTTAGTGTTATTCATGTTGCATTAACCCTTCACTACCATGTGGCTTTCCCTAAACGTACTGGTAGTACCCAGTGGTTTTAAGGGAGATCACTTTCCATTATCCACATAGCAAAAATATGCAGTAGCATTTTTACTGTACATTATGACTGTAGGTAAGCCTTATATGACAGGCAGAGGGCTCACTCTACAGGCCAAGAAGTGCTACTACATGCACATTGCAGATTGGGCTCCATGTTTCTTTAAAGAAAAAGCATCAAAGCTTTCCAAAACTTTCAGCACATTGGCTGTCAGGTCTGATGTGTTGAAACATGAAGACAAGGATGTTAACACCCCCCCAGATGTTTTATGGCCTACAACTCCCATAATTCTTTGAATGCAATAAATGGCCAGAAAATCAAGGGAGATGTAGTTCACAAATGTAAGGAGGGGGCAAAGTTTGAGATTCCTGCTATAGGGGCATATTCTGGAGACCATTTGAAAGTGAATTTGATTTGCAATAAATTAAATTCCTTTGTATTGCTCCAGGATTTGACCAGATCAAGTATATTCGATCTGGGGGGCTCCTAATGGTGCTCTTGAAGATCGAGTATACGCAATCATGGCAGTGAAGGGGTTAAAGAGAACCATGAAGCAATTAGTATTGGAAAAACACAATTTTTAGGCCATGTTTCAACACAAAAGGAATATTGTAATTGAAATAGTGAAACCTTCACATTGCCAGCTTTGAGGAATTATTATGAAAGGGACGTGTTTTTTTTTTTTGCTTTAAAAGGTTCTGAGCTGGAATGTTCTTAACGTCACATACTGCACTGAGAAATGACCTTCATATTCTCTTTAATATCACATAAGAAAGAATGTGATCATACATAAAAAAATCACATTACATTACGTGTAATTAAATATTGATGAAAATGCTCCACTGGCTCGTTCTCTATCAAGGCTATATATACCAGAAGCAGAGGTATTACTCTCACAAACTGCAGAATAGGCCGGTGCTACTGATTTCTAAATACAAATAATAATAAATGTTGATATTGATATCCCTAAGGGGTATTACGAAAAAAATCTAATTATTAGAAATTGTGATGGTTTTTCAAAAGTACAGTATATCTCAGACACACCAAATGCTGCTCGGGAATGTGAAGGGCCCAAAATCTACATCTATACAGTTATTGCTGTGATATAGCAAATCCATAATAGGTCCATAGAAATTCAATAAACAAAGTGATTGGCATGTGAAAATGAACTCACTGTAGGTGACTAAAGCAGACTGGGTGACAGAAGGGACTATACATTAGTTGTCGTGTGGTTCGTTGTTGCAACTACGGTAAAACTCGTTTATCCAAAGAAAAAAGATTCAACAACGGAAGGTAAAGCACTGACAAATGGGGGGAAGCACAGTCGGCATGTGCCCCCCTGATTTTACATCTCATTATAAGAGATACAGGGTTTTTGGACCAGTGTATCTCTGGTTTCATACACCCCAGAAGGTCATTGGACAAGCCAGAGTCCGACCTTTCTAGTGATACCAAACATGACATTGTACAGTGTAAAACAAAATAAAATAAAAACAATTGTTCTAATGCAGCTGCATTGTCTGCTTTTTAATTTCAATGCTACTGCAATAAATCATGTTCTCCACACTGGGAGCATGTGTAGAGTTGATGCAGTTATTCACACCGTTTTATTTAAAACACAAGCCGCAGTGCCGCTGGGAGGAGCGTCAGCGGCATGCTTTGGACACCTGTATCTCCATTATATTCTCCTCACAAGGTCAAGAGAGTTGTCATTGGACAGACCAGGGTCTGGCCTTTCCAATGATACCAAATATAAAGATGCAAACGTAACAAAATAGCTAAAATGTTTTTATAAAATAATTTTTTAGTTCTAAGGCAGTGGCATTCTCTGTGTTTTGTAGGGATTACGGTGTAGCGCCACTTCACATGCCTCCACCACCAGATAACTCTATGCCAGTATCAGAAAACAGTGATTCCCCAAACCAAAACACACTTCTAGATATACAACCTGATACAGCGCAACTTAATGCTAATAGAGGTATTCCAGTGTCTCTCAGTATACCAGATAAAAAAGACAAAAATTTAGATAGTTATGGTGCAGTATATCAACACTATAATATGACAGTACGTATTATTGCAGAGATTTCACTCACAAACAGAGAGTCCCAGCACTGGCTCTGAGTGGGTTAACGCCTGTGGGTTATTTTTCTTCCAATTTCTCAGGTGGCCCATACACCTTACTGGGATAACGTTTCCACTTGAAATAAAAAGCAGAAAAGGAAGGGGAGGACCCCTAGTGCAGATCTATAACAATCCAAAAGCACGATTTTTTTTCAGCCAAATTTAAACTTACTTTTGGGGGAGCTTCCATAGCTCTAAGTATGCTTCCGTGGGTTTTTTAGCTGGAAAAAAATCAATAAAAAACCACCAGGAATATGGCAGGAACAGCGAGGACATCAATATAAAGAAAATAAGATTTATTTAACAAATAAAAGGTTAAAAGCAATGTCAGAACGCGTTTCGCCGTCTATCACGGCTTCATCAGCTGGCCTACAATAAGAAGTCCAGCTGGTAAGATTGGGAGTCTGGGGTGGCTACAGATTTTTGGAACTGAGATGGTTCTCAAAAACTCTGGATTATAGCCAGTGTCAGGATCAGTACCTGTGCATGTGCAAAAGACAATACCTGCATGTGTGCATACATGTAAAGTGCTGCCCTCAGTCCTGTCCAGCACTGAAGGGGGTTAACAGTGAAAACACAAACACACACCACACCCTCCTGCCTATCAATAAAAGAGTCACTCCCCCTATGCAACTTCACTTTGCATTAGGCACCGTTCCACTGTGCAATTTGAAAATCGTGTGATTTTCAGCAGGATTTTCATATTTGCGACATGTGATAATGTCGCGTGACGTTGCGGTTTTGTGCGATTTTTGCAAAGCACCACCAATGCAAATTGCAAAATCGCAGATAGCAAATCGCAAAAAAAAGGGTCGTGTACCAGCGACATGCTACCGCGACGCGCGCGGCAAGATGTGAACAGCTCTATTGAAATGCATTGGAGAAGCTACACAGCGCGACACCGCAGCAACATCCACGCAACAAATCGCACAGTGTGAACGGGGCCTTAGAAGTCATACTTTGTAGTGAGCGGAGATATTCTGTGAGTCTGCTGATACCATGTACCAGGCCACCTGCATTGCCCACCTACCCTGCCTTCTTGCTGCCAGCCCATTGACCTAAGGACCGTCCTGACCACTCTTTAGATATACCCTTTGTACTGCGCCATGGATTACTACCAGCATCAGTCAGCCTATTCCAAGGTACAACCTGCATATCCCTGCGCTAAAAGCTCAAACCCCTTGAACTGGGGTCCCACCACGGCATATGCCAGGTGCAATCTTCGCGCATACGTTTCTGCCCGCGCAAAAAAGCAGTAACGCGAGGGGCAAAACCCTTTGCGATGAATGTCGTATTACAATGTTAGCGCAACAAACGCGCATATACGTCTACTGCCGGTGAACCTGCTCGAACGCTGCACGAGCTTACTGTACGTCGCGCGTCCTATACTTAACATAGTGAGCGCAAATACGTTTGTACGCTGGTACACAGATGGTATTACAATCTATGCACAGGAATTAACGCATAGACTTTGCATGCATAATTTTAGCAACTCCTAAAAGCTGGTGTTATGGCAAATCTGAACGTCCTGGCTGAACCCAAATAAACCAGCCCATAAAAAAATGTGTAGCGCTGGTTTAAAACCTGCCGCTGTAGTTACTTGTTCCTGGCCACCAGGGGGAGACGAACGCAATGTAAACTGATACTGGACACTTTTGGACTACATTTCCAGCATGCTTTAGGGCAGGGACAGGGAGTGGGTGGAGAGAACTGAGAGACATCCGCAACCTCGTGCAGAGGAGAGCCAGTGCACGCCAAGGGGTGAATAGAGCAAGACGCACGTGAGACAAGGAGCGATTGTGACCAGGCTGGAGCACAGGTGCTGCTTTGCAGAGCTGAAGATCGTCCCAAATCACTTGCCAGAGACCTATTAACCTATTGGTGAGAAGTTTATACAGATACAGAGCTGCAGAAGGACCCCGAGTTAGGAGACCGCAATGATCTAACGGGAGTGCAGGCGGTGAGCTGAGCATCTTGTGGCAGAAACGTACAAGCAAGACAAGCGGATCCGGTGGCACAGAGTCCCAGTCAAGTCGAGCGGAAAGACGTCCTGGGTCGAGCAGAGCGCAGAGTATCTGGCGGATCGGTGAGAGGCCTTCCCGGCCACAGTGAAAACAATAAAGCACGCTGCAGTTTGTCGAAACCTACAGGGCCCCAACGTGACTAGTCGAAGACACATTGAAATCATTCACTGACCAGTTGAATCTAGTACCCGGGTACCAACACACGCATACACGTACACCTTCTTGGGACACAACCTGTACGGGACTCACATTTCAGCAACGAAGGGGTTAAAATTCCTTTTTCTTTTCCGCTGCACGTTTCTCGCATTACGAACTTCTGTAAATATATATGTATACCGTGCTGCTCTATATATGCCAGTTTATTTGAGATCAGTAAACTATATAACTTATAAAATCCACAACAGTGCTGGTGTATATTTATTCCCTAGTGCGGGGACACTGACCCGAGGTTTAAATTCAGCGGCTCCTCCGGGAGTGAGCGCTACACGTGGGGGCTCGTTTCTGGGATCCAGTCTCTGGAAAAACCACATTTAAAGGGTTAAATATGGATCCAGACACTGCTGCCAAATGGTGTGAGGAGCAAAATAGTCAGATAGAATTATGTATAGTCATGGATATTCCTGCAGACACTTGGGCCGAAGATCAGATTCGCCGGGCCGTCGCCGAGCTGACACCAGATCATCGGGGGTTAATCCTGGACATTAAAGCGAACCCAGATACCTCTCACACGTATGTTCTTTTTGAATGGAGAAAGGGTGTTCCAGTGTGTTTTCAGGGTGCGAGCGTGAAGCTGACCGATGAGGTGGAAGTTCAACTGATTCAGCCAAGTGCGCCACGTGGCGATCCCGCGAGTGTTCCCGCGCCCAGTCCGCTGGCCATGATCGGGCCTGAATTTATAGTGGCTATTGGAGATTTGCTGGCTAAATGTCAGAAAACAAGCCCTCCGCACACTAACTTTGGTTATCGACGGTTGAGAAATTTTACAGGAAACGTGCCAACTCTGGTGGGAGAAGAAACCTTCGAAGAATGGGTAGAACAGGCGATGCAGGCTCTGGATGAGTCGGACGTCCCCAAAGCACAGAAGAAGCAAAGAATTACTGAGAGCTTAAAGGGACCTGCGTCAGAGACTGTAAGAAACCTAAAATTTAGTAAACAAGACTGCACTGCTTTAGATTACCTAAACGTACTACAGGAAGTTTTTGGGTGAACGGAAAAGGCTGCGGAGTTCGTGTACCAGTATGAACATACTTACCAGCGGAAAGATGAGAAAATGACTGACTACATGAGGCGCCTAGATAAGATTCTGCACCAGATACTTCTTAAGAAAGGGGCCGAACCGGCCGAAATAGATAAGATCCAAATACAGCAGATCCTGAGGGGCGCTCAACCTCTAGATCCTGTGATGCTATAGCTGAGAACCAGAGAAGGTAGCCGAGAATTTAAATACCTGGAACTGATCCGAGCTGTCAGAGAGGAAGAGGCTCTACGCGAAGAGAAATCCCTTAGGAGAGGAGAAAGAGTTTACGCACAACCCGTGAGGCATAACGAGTGTATGCGAGCGGAAGATGATTCGCTAGACACCTATGGATCCGAAGTGGACGAACAGGAGCATCTGGTTGTTTCTAAGTCCACAGAGAGTGCTGCAAGAGAGCAAATTCTTCCTACATACAGTGAAATTCACAAAACTGTTAACAAAGTGCAAGAAGCTCAAGCTGAATTGGAACAGGCACACACGGACCTGTGCCGAGTGCTTTTGAAGGTGGCAGAGACACAGACCGATCTGCAGAAGTTCCTTACTGATATGCGGACAACTGGAGTTGCTGTTGTTTCTGGCCAGGGTCCTTCAACTGAATCACCACAAGCAAGTGCGTCTCTATCTTCAAATAAGAGATGTTTCAGTTGTGGAGAAATGGGTCATTTCCGAGCGCAGTGCAAAAGTCGAAAGCCTGAGAAAAACAGGGTAGAAGAGTTTTTAAAAGCCTTGGAAGGGCTGCTATCTACCTCACCGGCGGGAAATGCCAGAAGGCCCAAGTGAGGGAGCAAACTAGGTGCCCAATAGTTAAAGACCGCTCCAGAAATCCAGCCAGGACTGAAAGGGCGAGAAGGCCCAGAGTTTCGTCCTCTGCGGAACCAACCAGGACTGAAAGAGTCACTCCCTTAGCATCCGGTCCTACGTCATGGGGAAGCAATGCACACCCAAAACCTACACGGGTCAAGAAGAAGGCCAGGGTACAGCAAACGGGGTCTAAGCTTCTTGCTACTACAACAAAGTTTGCTGAACAGCTGATAGGTCCTTCTCCCATCGTTCCAATCCAAGTGGAGTGAGTCTACACCAAAGCTCTGTTGGACTCAGGGGCTCAAGTGACACTGATCTACCGAGACTTCTATGAGAAACACTTGAAACACATACCTCTGCAGGAGCTAAAGGAACTCGAAATCTGGGGTATCGGGACCGAGAAACTTCCATATGACGGATATCTACAGGTGAAGCTAGAGATCGGATCCGAAGTCATCGGACAGTCTGGGGGTTGTGATGCGTTGGCCATTGTGTGTCCTTGACCTTCAGGGGCCAACAGAAGTTCTATGATAGTGGGGACGAATACTGATCTGGTGCGACGTCTCCTGACTCCTATAGTACAGGAAGAATATTCTACCAAGGGAGTACACCCGATGTTGCGTCCAGTCTATCAGCGAATGGTTGAAGAACAGAAGGCACCTGCCGAAGTAGGGCGTCTGTGGAGATTAGGAGGAACAGAAAAGGTTCTACAATCAGGAGAAGTGGCGAGTTTCCGGGCTTCAGTCAAGTTGAATGGGTCGCAACCAGGTCCCTATGTGGTACTGGAAACTGATTTTAATCATGGGAGTGAAGCCGGAGTCGAAATAATCCCTGAAATAATCTCCACAAAAGCTTTGAAACGAACACGAGGAAGAGTCTCAGTCAGTGTATGTAATGAATCTGATTCTCCAGTGATCCTGAAAGCACGAATGCCTATCGGGCAAGTGGCAACCGCTACGCCTCTCTCTCCTACTGATTTAGGAGGGGGAGCGAATAAAGATATTCCAGCTGACAAGTTCTATCCCAAGGACACTCCCATCTCGCCTGAATCGAAGAAACGTCTTCAGTCCCAGGTCCTAAAGTGGAGGGACTTGTTCTCAAAGGATGAGTTCGACGTGGGCCTGGCTAAGAGTACTGAGCACCGCATTCGACTGCAGGAAGATAAGCCGTTTTCAGAAAGGTCAAGACGAGTTCCACTGGGAGACTTGGATGATCTAAGAGAACAGCTGAATGAACTGCAGAGAACCAAGGTGATTCAAGAGTCCAGGAGTCCGTACGCTTCTCCCATAGTGATGGTTCGGAAGAAGAATGGTTCTGTCCGTCTATGCATAGACTATCGCACGCTAAATCGGAGAACCATCCCCGATCAATATGCCACTCCTCGGATAGAAGATGCCTTGCAGTGTTTGTCTGGAGCAAAATGGTTTAGTGTACTAGACCTGGAAAGTGGGTATCACCAGATACCAATACATCCTGAAGACAAAGAGAAGACTGCGTTTATCTGCTCACTGGGGTTCTTTGAGTTCAACCGAATGCCTCAAGGCCTTACGGGGGCTCCAGCGACGTTCCAACGGTTAATGGAGAAGACAGTCGGAGACATGAACCTGATCGAAGTACTAGTGTATCTGGATGACATAATCGTGTTTGGAAAGACGTTGGAAGAACATGAGCAACGGTTGGAAAAGGTCTTGAAGCGGCTCCATGAAGAGGGGTTGAAACTGTCTCTGGAGAAGTGTCAATTCTGTTTGCCTTCCGTTACGTATCTGGGACACGTTGTTTCAGCAGAAGGCCTCCTTGTTGTTTCACGTTGTTTCAGCAGACGGATCCTCGAAAGTTGGAAGCCGTAGCTTCTGGCCTAGACCCCGAAATGTCACTGAACTTAGATCTTTCCTGGGATTCTGCTCCTATTACCGAAGGTTTGTAGGAGGGTTTTCCAAGATAGCTCAACCACTGAATAAGCTCCTGCAGAAGGAAGATGTAGAAGAAGGCCACAAGGCCTCTGACCGAAATCCGTCGGCTCCAGGACCAAGGAAGGCTCGAGAATCTATCCAAGGAGAATGGACTAGTCAATGCGAAGGTGCTTTCGTGAAGCTGAAAGAGAGCCTAACTCGAGCTCCTGTCTTGGCCTACGCTGATCCTCATAAGCCGTACGAATTGCATGTAGATGCCAGCCGAGAGGGTCTAGGGGGAGTCTTATACCAAGAATATGGTGGATTGTTGAGGCCTGTAGCCTACGTGAGCCGGAGCCTTACGCCTTCGGAAAAGAATTATCCTACCCATAAGTTGGAGTTCCTCGCTTTGAAGTGGGCGGTGGTCGACAAGTTGAAAGACTATCTGTATGGAGCCAAATTTGTGATAAAGACGGATAAAAATCCTCTTACCTACGTCCTTACTACTGCGAAGCTGGATGCAACGGGACATCGGTGGTTGGCCGCTCTGTCAGGGTTTAGGTTCAGCCTGAATTATCGCCCTGGAGTGAACAATCGAGATGCTGATGCTTTGTCGAGAAGACCCTACACTACAGAATGGACTCAGTTAACTCCAGATGTGGTGCAAGCTTTATGTCAAGGAGAAGAGCGCCGGGTCAAGGGAGGGATTGAAGCAGAAGCCATAGGAGTCATGGCTGCGGCTGTTCCAGAGGTCTACTGTAACCCTACGCAGCTGAGAGATGAAAGTTTGCCTACTTTTTCGAAACAGGACCTGAGAGCTGACCAGGCTGAAGATCCTCTGATCGCATTGACCATGAAGGCTCTAAACGCGAACCAACGGGAGATTCTTCTGACATATTCCCCAGAAGGGGCCAGATTGGTCTACAAGGAGTGGGAACGGTTGAAAATGTTGGATGGGGTGGTCTACCGAAGGGGCCCCTCAAGCGATGCTGGAGAGACCCAACAGTTGTTCCTTCCCACCAAACACAGAGAGGGTGTGCTACGGTCATTACACGATGACCATGGACATTTAGGAGCAGAGAGAACTTTTAAGCTGGTGCGGGACAGATTCTATTGGCCCTGCATGAGGCCTGAAGTTGAAAGTTACTGCCACTCATGTCTGAGGTGTATCCAAAGGAAGACTCTGCCAACCCGAACTGCTCCAATGAGCCACCTACAAAGTCAAGGACCCATGGATTTGGTGTGCATTGACTTCCTGTGCTTAGAGCCGGATGCTAGTGGGCAGGGAAATATCTTGGTGGGGACTGATCATTTCACGCGTTATGCCCAAGCTTTTTCTACGAGAGACCAACGTGCTCCTACGGTGGTGAAGGTTTTAATGGAAAAGTTTTTTGTTCACTATGGACTGCCAAGGAGAACACACTCGGATCAGGGTAGAGACTTTGAGAGCCGGCTTGTTGGGCAATTACTGGAACAGCTGGGAATTCAGAAAACCCGAAATACACCATATCACCCTCAAGGTGATGCTCAGCCAGAAAGGTTCAATCGCACTCTGCTAAATATGTTGGGGACATTGTCAAACAGAGAGAAGCAGAGCTGGAGTCGTCACATAGCCACGCTAGTACATGCATACAACAGCACGGAGAGTGACGCTACTGGATACTCACCGTACCGTCTCATGTTCGGAAGGGAAGCTCGACTGCCGGTTGATTTGGCGTTCGGGTTATCTCTGGATCAGACGTCTATAGCCTCTCATAGGAATTATGTGGATAGACTCCAGAAGAATTTGGCCTCTGCGTTTGAACAAGCCCGTTTGAAATCTGGGAACAGGGAACAGAGGAATAAACGAAACTACAATTTGAAAGTTCGGATACAGGATCTACATCCCGGTGATAGGGTTTTGTTGAAGAACTTGGGTGCTTCTGCCAAGCATATGTTGGCGGACCGATGGAGTTCTCAGGTCTACATTGTCTGCAAGCAACTGCAGAGTCTGCCGGTTTACCAAATTCAACCTGATGGGAAGGCTGGGCCTCTTAAAAACTGGCACCGAAATCATTTGCTACCTCTGAAGGAAGCTGTAAGACTGTAAGACAAAGACTCACCTACGGCTCACCAGGACATAGCACTGAAGAGGCTGTTACCACAGTGCGAAGGTTGCCCGAAGTGTCTGCTATGTTAGCTGAGGTAGCTAGAAGTATGAATAAACTTGAGGATGTATACCTAACCCATTGTATGTTTGCTGCTGAGCCTATATATATCGACTGATGTAATGTTGAAATGTAATGTAACTGTTACACCTCCTTGGAGAGACCCAAGAGTTCTAGGAGGGGGAGAGTGTAGCGCTGGTTTAAATCCTGCCACTGTAGTTACTTGTTTCTGGCCACCAGGGGGAGACGAACGCAATGTAAACTGATACTGGACACTTTCGGACTACGTTTTCCAGCATGCTTTAGGGCAGGGACAGGAAGTGGGTGGAGAGAACCGAGAGACATCCACAACCTCTTGCAGAGGAGAGCTAGTGCGCGCCAAGGGGTGAATAGAGCAAGACGCACGTGAGACAAGGAGCGATTGTGACCAGGCCGGAGCGCAGGTGCTGCTTTGCAGAGCTGGAGAAAGGCCGAAATCACTTGCCAGAGACCTATTAACCTATCGGTGAGAAGTTTATCCAGATACAGTGCTGCAGAAGGACCCCGAGTTAGGAGACTGCGATGATCTAATGGGAGTGCAGGCGGTGAGCTGAGCATCTTGTGGCAGAAACGGACAAGCAAGACAAGCGGATCCGGTGGCACAGAGCCCCAGTCAAGTCGAGCAGAAAGACGTCCTGGGTCAAGCAGAGCGCAGGGTATCTGGTGGATGGGTGAGAGGCCTTCCCGGCCACAGTGAAAATAATAAAGCACGCTGCAGTTTGTCGAAACCTACAGGGCCCCAACATGACTAGTCGAAGACACATTGAAATCATTCACTGGCCAGTTGAATCTAGTACCCAGGTACCAACACACGCATACACGTACACCTTCTTGGGACACAACCTGTACGGGACTCACATTTCAGCAACGAAGGGGTTAAAATTCCTTTATCTTTTCCGCTGCGCATTTCTCGCATTGCGAACTTCTGTAAATATATATGTATACCGTGCTGCTCTATATATGCCAGTTTATTTGAGATCAGTAAACTATATAACTTATAAAATCCACAACAGTGCTGATGTATATTTATTCCCTAGTGTGGGGAGACTGACCCGAGGTTTAAATTCAGCGGCTCCTCCGGGAGTGAGCGCTACAAATGCAACACAGTATAGTTACACATTCTACTCATACCAAACCAATAAATTTGAGAAGGTGTGTGTGCATTTTTTTTTGCGGCAGCATATATGTGCAGATTGACTTTGACAGGTGCAAAAACCTAACGTGAGACAACTAAGGTTCTTAATTCTGATTGGCTGAATCGCGTGAAAATACAGTCCGCACACTGATTTCTGCGCACAACGTTGCTGCGCGCGCGTTTGTGCACGTCCGTTTAACACGCAATATTGCTTGACGGATGAAAAAATGCGCGAGGATTGTAATTCCAGCGTTGATTTCCGCGTGTTAACAGTTGACGCTTGGCGGACTCCATGGAGGGGATGCTTGTGACGGGGCGTTATCGGTGCCCTGAGCATCCTGGAGCCTAATAGCCGCTACATGGCAGTCTGCTGGATTAAGCACCTCCCTGTAATTCACTGATAAAATGAGGACGCTATAGAGAGAATTGCAAGTGCAAATTTTTCTCCTTAGCATCCCCGTTTTAGCTGTAGGCACAGGAGAGTGCACGAGAGCTGTAAAGAGACCTGCTCAGAGTAGGGATGAGCTGTTCAGTTCGATCAATTTGGAGTTCGATTCGAACTTTGGCTGGTCGCGAACTTCGAACTTTTTGGCGTGTTCGGTTCGAGTTCGAAAAAAAATAAAAAATTGAAAAAAGTATAAATAAAATAGAAATAAAGAGACTCTTTACTGCAGAATATTATAAGCAACGGTTTATTAGATATTGAATTAAAAACTAGTGTCTAGGTGCAAAGATTCTCACCTCTAAATGACCTGTGTTCTCAAATGGCGTAAACAACAGGTGTTAATTAATGTTGTGCTTTTAATTAGTGTACCGGCTGGGTGGAGTAGAGGTAATGTCACTGCTCTGCGTGGAGAGAGCCTGTGGAGTCATGGGTTCAATCCCAGCGAGCAACCTCTCCAATAAGTGTCCTTGGCAAGACACCTAACGGTACACACTCGCCACCCAGGACATACTTGAAAACAAGAGAAATCTTAATGTATCCTTCCTGGTAAAATCCTTTCTCAAAAAAAATAATTAGTCTGGTCTGATGAATTTGATACATTGTTAGAGACTGAGCGTGTGGTGTCTCCTGAACATGTATCAAACAACACATGTGCTTCTGAGAAGTGTTCATTTCTCTACTAAATCTTCCTCTTAGCTCATTTTTACCGCTTTCGCTCATCATGTTTAAACACGATTTGAAGCCACATTTTATTAAATGACCCAGACATATTAGATATCGTTCTTTCCGTCAGATTCCGCAGATTCATAATATATCATTTTTATATGTATACGTCATGTCCTGCCTTTATATTATGACAAAAAAAATGCAATAAAAATTGAATTTTTAATCATCTGCAGTGTGTAATGTTTTTTTTTCACATTTTAGCACATGAGCGTTTGCGGTTATGTTTTCTATGGGGTGCGCTTGTACAAAAATTAGAAATGGGGACTTGATACATTTTGTGGGGGGAATTACGTGATTTATAGCAAACGCACCCCATAGAAAAAAATCATTAGTGCAGCATCATTGTTCACATTATAATTGAAATGTGAACAATATTGGTGCATTAATAAAAATAACACACAAAAAATATACGTTTTTTTTACTTTATACCTGGTCATGTTGGGTATCATGCTCAGGCCTTTCGATTGACACCCTCCATGACCCCCTAGCTGCCACGGTTCTGGAGATATTGGGGTTCAAATGAACCCCCTATCTCCACCAGGGGATTCCGGGCAGCTAGGGGTTCCCCGGCTATCTGACATCATCACGCTATGCATGAGGACGTCAGGCAGTGAGAGGGGGACCCTGGGCCGGGGGTGGAGCCGCCATCCAAGATGGCAGCCCCCACCGGAGCTAGGCCGCACTTCGGCGCCGCAAGGCATCTCTATACACAACCCCATCAGCATCTCTATATACAAACAGCATCTCTATACACAACCCCATCAGCATCTCTATATACAAACAGCATCTCTATACACGACCCCATCAGCATCTCTAAACACAGCCTCACAGCATCTCTATACACCGCAACACAGCATCTCTATACACAGCCTCACAGCATCTCTATACACAACTTCACAGCATCTCTATACAAACCCATCAGCATCTCTATACACAGCACCTCTATACACAACCTCACAGCATCTCTATACACAGAATCTCTATACACAACCCCATCAGCATCTCTATACACAAACAGTATCTCTATACACAACCCCATCAGCATCTCTATACATGGAATCTCTAAACACAACCCCATCAGCATCTCTATACACAACCTCATAGCATCTCTATACACAGCATCACAGCATCTCTATACACAGCATCACAGCATCTCTATACACAACCCCATCAGCATCTCTATACACAACCCCATCAGCATCTCTATACACAAACAGCATCTCTATACACAACCCCATCAGCATCTCTATACACGGCATCTCACGGCGTCTGAGGATGCTGAAGTCAGAACACCGCGGGACCCCGGACAGAGAGGTGAGTATTTCCACCGGGGGTCCCGCAAAGCTGATGACGTGTGGGACACGTCCTCTTCAGCACACAGCAGGAGTAACTGAGGACGTGTCCCACACGTCGTCAGCAGTGAAGGGGTTAAAAACATATTTTTTTAAAACTTTTTGTCCCTGTTTCCTGTCCCCCAGGGCACTACCCGGACCCGGACATTGTTTTTAAATGTTTCTATACATCCTAGAAATCTGCCACTTCACGGGCAGGTTGCGGGGACCTCCTAGGCACGATATTTGAAGGAATTTTTCGTTTTTATTTTTAACCCTTATTCAATGGAAAACTCAGTCCCTTTAAAAAACGTGTTTTTTTTTACTTTTTGTCCTTGTTTCCTGTCCCCCAGGGCACTACCCGGACCCCCATACACCTTTTATGGCAAATATCTAGCATATATGCCCTCTTGCAGGGCACTCTAAAAATCGAATTTTGAGTCCCATTGACTTGCATTGAGTTCGAGTTCGAACTTTTGAAAAGTTCGAGTTCGAATGTGAACTGAACTCAGGGTGTTCGGCTCATCCCTAGCTCAGAGGAGCTTGCAGTCTAGAGGAGTTCGGGTACAGGAAGACAAGAGGTGTTTTATTGGTCAACAGGACCAGTAGCACTCGTGTTACAGAATTGGTGGGGGCAAGGTAAGAGCCTCTGTTATGATGTTGGCAAAGAGTGGGATAGGCCAGGGATTGTGGTAAACTAATCTGAAGAGAGGGGGGTTTTAAGAGAATTTTTGAAGGCTTGAAGAGTAGCAGAGAGTCTGATAGGGCGAGGCAGGTCATTCCACAGGACCAGAGCAGCCCTTTAGAAGTCTTGGAGGTGAGACAGAGGATATAGCAGTTTGAAGGATGGGAAATGGTTCTTCATGTATGATACTGGAGGAATACCCAAAGCACTTCTTTGGCAAAGCTATAGAAGTGAAAACAATTACACACTTCCCTTGAAATTACACTAGATTTAAACCTCAGTGTTGGGACAGAGGGGTACTCTAGACAGGTCATACTTTTCCAGAATCTGATAAATGAATGAGAGCATGGAGCATGGTAACTTGATGTTGTTTGAAGACAATGGACCTTGGATACCCTAAAAACAAATTCTTAAGCTACAAAACCTCGCGTTTAGCATTTCATAAGCCAGTTAACGGTACATTTAAAAAAACATATTTTTCTTGCATTTCTAGTCTGAAAAAAAAGATAATAGAGGGTATTAAATTTAAATTAAAATGTAACGACACATAGCCAGGCAAATTATGGCATGCACGCTCAATGAAATCCCTTGCACTTGGAACAATCAGGCTTATTGCAGTGCCTCCTGCCCCTTAGCGCCATAGCTAGCTGCAACTCAGATCGATGCCATCATCCACCACTGGGAGAAACTCTCTAGAAACATAATTAACATGTTGTCAGCAATGTAAACGTTCAGTGCTCTGCTGACAAAAATTGGGGAGGACATTGCCATCTGCACTCTCCACTCTCTTTGTAAGCGATTCGCCCGTCACTCAGAGATGAAGCAGATCTCTCGTTCCCATGGATATTATAAACATTCAACGTGAGTGATGGCAATTTGTTCAGTAGTATTTCTTAATGAATGCAATGATTGTGGTTTAGACTATGTAGTAAAATTACGGCAGGATTTATTTTGTAAATTCTGCAATCCAGTAATGTTTTAACACGCATCAAGTACCTTTCATGCAAGCATTGATGTTACATAGATTTCAACCTGGTAATCCTATCATGTTTTAAAATTCTGCTGCCTCTCCAAACCATTGTTTGAAGGACAAAGAGAACGAACAGTCCCTTGGAGTCCATCTTCCAGGTTTGCATGATCCAATGTGGTTGTGTGTTTGCACTCTCACGTGAAAATCCATGGAGTCCAATTCTAGTACACTTACAGCAGAGGAATACCTGGAGCATTGGCTTTATGTGCAGTCACTTGCAAATCATCATTCAAACCGGTACAGCGTGTAGGGCTGATGATTACTGGAGAAAGAAGACAGTCCTGTACTGTTCCCACCTTATCCCACTTAAGGCTCCTTCTCCAACATCTACTGGACCACATAGGTTAGTGAGGACAAAACCATGTTTATGAGAGCCCTGAGACGGGCAACACACTAGTGATCTGCCAATCAGTGTACACCTGTTCCATAATAAGGTTTTAGCATGATGGTGCCATTACAGAGAAAACTATACCCTCTAGAAATCTGCCTAATTCCACCCAAGCAAGGCAGCGAAAATGGAAATGCAAATGAAGCTTCCTCTGCATGAGATGCAGCAAATCACGACGATGGTTTCAGCCTATCTAGACTGGATCAGGAGGATGTAGCTGATATATCTCTTGGCACCTCGAGCAGAGAGTCCATGACTGGATGACCTTCATGACCTGGGGTCAGTGTAAGGTACGTCAAAATAAGGTACTCCATAAACATACACTAATAAATGTTACATTATGAAGTAAACTAATGGCATTTCTATTAAACCACCAGTAGATGGCAGCAGAGTGAAAAGCCTGAATGATGAGCACGTGTTTATCTAAGATGTTTCCCTTAGCAGAGGGAACCAAAAAAGCAGACCTTCTGTTTCTGGTAGGAACAAATTATTCAAGTACAATCCTACCAGAACTGAAAGTCATGCTTTATGTTATTGCAGGTAAGAGGGAGCAAATCCAGGGTTATAAACAGGGCAAAAGTGATTCAATTCACATCTCTGTGAGGAGAAAAGACTGTTGCTACTGTTGGGTAATTAGATAAGACACTATACAGATGTCAGTGGGTTGTGCTGATGTGTCATAGCTCACCAGCATACAGGGAATGTGGACTATAAGATCTAATGTTATACTGTATTGATTATATTGCACCATTAGCATACTATAATGTAGATTGAGTAATCATATATCTGTACATGTTTAATTGTTTATTATTTTCTATAAGGACGTTATTCCTGCATAGGTGAATGTTACTGTTATATATCTAAATGTGTATTAATGTTAAGGAACAAATTATTCAAGTACAATCCTACCAGAACTGAAAGTCATGCTTTATGTTATTGCAGACAACTTTTAAATAAAAACACTTCTGGTTTCACCCAGCCTGCTCCCTTCGCACATTGAATTATTAACCATACTTTCAGCATATGTGCAACATCAGCAACCTTGGACCTCTAGAGGGGTTATTCAGAGACAGCCGATCTGGCCCTGAAATGGTTCCTAACATATAATTTCCCGGCGTACAGTGCCTTTTCAGGGCCATTCGGCTATTCAGAGCGCAGGCATTTTGCCAAATTTTGGAAAACTGCCAGCAAGTACGGTGCCAAAGCAGTGAAATCCCCCATAAAGAAGCAATGGTTAATCTAGTCAGAGAACACCGAACAGCAGTGAAAAGTTGCCGAAGTGCCCTGCTGTTTGGTGGTTTCATTCGGCAGGTTTATAACAGGCGAATCCATAGGCGTCAATGTTAAAAATATTCCCATTTTAATACAATATCTAATAAACCGTTTATTCTCTTAATCCGCAGTGAAAAGTCTCTCTATTCATTTTTTTTAAGGATCTTTTAGGCATTTTTTGGGATTTTTTTCTGCAAATTTGTTTTTCCTTTTAAAGTAACATACCTTTTTATTATTAGTCATAGGACCTTATATGTTAATTCCAGGCATTTTCGTTCAGTAGTTTTTTTGCAAACAGTGTTTCAATTTTTACACTTTCAATCGTATTGTTTTTTTACCCCGTTTGTCAGCTTGTTGGCTTTTTCCAGCAGCTGGTCTGTGCTGTGTGTTCGGCGGCTCAGCGGCTTTTCTGGACGTGTTCAGCGTGTTTTTTTGCGGAGGTTCGAGTGATCCCATACTTCGGATCGTATCAGATGCGTTTTTCAGTGGGTTTGCGTCAGTGGGTTTTCTGCGGTTTTCTGCAGTTTTGCAGTTGATTTTTGGGTCCATTCCTTGCATTCCGGGGACCCTGAAGTGAATGCTGAATTCACTGCTGGGTGGGAAATTTGATTCCTCGAAGTGCAGGGGACGGGAGAGCACCGAAATGTTGGTGACATTCCAGTTCTTTCTGAATAACCCCTAGGTGTTTTGGATATCCACTTCCCATGTAGATTTACCTGGCTAATGAGTGCCTGAGAGTCAAGGGACATGTAGTTCCAAAATATCTGGAGGGAAAAGGTTACTGACCACTGCTCTAAGCCAAGAATGCTCAACTTTGTACCTCCAGAGGTTTTGGAACTACATCTCCTCTAGGCTCATAGAGAACAAAACTATGTTTATTATCTGTTTATTGGTTTGATAATCTAACCTACAGTTAAACTGCAAATCTCATCATATCCTGATTCCTGATTAGCAGAGAATGGCTGTCCCTGAAGCCGTGGTGGGGTACAATATCTGCCTGTGCCCGCTCAGAGTATTTATATGCAGACAGAGCAGACACAATAGTCATTGAGGCCAGGGCCTTGTAAGCAATGAGTTGGTGTAAGGAATCGCATCAGTATCCTGCTGTACGTGTGATTTATGAGTTCACGCTGTGCATACTGAACTGTTTGCTTCTTATCCCCTCAATCAATGCGCACAGCAGTAAACAGATGAGCTTTATCTCACATAAATAAATTGCCTGCTTTGGTAAAATGATTGTGGAAAGCAAATGGATATGCAGAAAGCCACATTATGTAGCAAGAGCTTAAAATAACTAAATAGTTAGCAACCTGTTGTTTTTCCATAAAAAATAAAAATAAATAAAAAAAAGACACATGTCACAACTAATCTGTTTACGCAATATGGAGCTTACATTTATGCATAAACATGGCGTGGGTGGGGGGGAGTCATAGAGAGTCATCTTTTGACACTGAAACTGTGTGTACCAGAGTCTATATCAAAGACAAGGTTAAAGTGCACCAGTGATGTACACATGGCATAATTATCACATAAGAGATTATGCTTTATCATACAGACATTGAGGAAAGTACAATCCCGGGTTGGCCAGTTTACATTGACGATAACCTCGGAGTCAATAAGAAAACATAGGAGCCACCTACGCAATTCTTAGGAATTAGGCAAGGCTTTCCGTATAGATTCGTGTAGAATAACCATTTGATTTAAAGAGCCACAGGTACATTTCTCAGATGTGTGGTTACCCATTATTGGAAAAAAAAAGGAAGGAAAGAAAGAAAATGAAAGTACAGCATTATAACAGGTAAACCAACATGTTGGGCCCTATTACATTCTTCGCGCACAATTGTGCGCGCGCGCAAAAACGCATTAAGGCTAGGGTCAGACGAGCGCATTTTCTACGGACTGTGCGCCCGTGCAGTACGGACGCACTTTTTGACGGAAGACGCAGTGGTGGCCACACAGTCCGTTTTTGTGACTGACGTTATTTTTGACAGATGTAGGAGGGAGAATAAATTAAAATGAAAAAACATTTTGTCCGTCAAAAATGCTGGACGTATAAATGCAGTCCAGAAAAGGTTTCACAATACCTATATATGGGCCGCTGGGTGAGGTGGTGAGGGTACCTTTTGGGTGCAGCTCTGTGATGAGTGGGTTGACAAGAGTCAAAATCCCAAAACACTCTGTAATAACAATTTTTAGAAGACAGAAACACACTCCAGAGCACAAACCTGTACCTAATGAAAGAGTGGGAGGAGAGGTCTTTACTCTCTAGGTGGCGTAATGCTCAAAGGTTGAGTCTATGTGTACATATATTCAGACAAAATTGCATACATTCACACAAAATTGCATAAGCAAAGATGTAAGCATACATATATCATATAAAATATAAAAACAGCATTGCATATATGGTCTGATTTAAAAGATCCTTTGTAATGCAGTATTGGTGGTATATCGCCACCTAGTGTCCGTATTTCAAAAAGTCTTTCAATTGAAGAAATGTGTAATAAATAAAAGTTCTTTCTGATCTGCGGCACTTCTCTGTCTCTCTTGTACCTCCGAGAGAACAGGAGAGTGTGATTAGAATTGTGCCAAGCACTGTATATTAATGGTCTAAACGATGGATGCACACTTACGCAGGTTTATTCCTCGTGCTGCAAGCGGCTGGTCTGTAAAACCACTCTTCTTTTGGTGCTTACTCCTCTGTTCCTGTGGTGATCGGTCCCAGGGCCCAGCAGATCCAGGACTTCCCTTCTGGGGGTGCTAGGATTCTTTGTATGGTGCTTTCGTCGAAAGTAATACCGGAAGCAGGGATGGCCAATAAAGAAGTGGATTTTATTCACATAAGTATAAAAAACAATAAAATGGGCTTGGTGGAGATATAAAACAAATTTTAATAAATGGTGTCCTTTAAAACGCATTTCACCGCTCAGGTGGCGGCTTCATCAGTCATGGATCCATTTTTGCACGTCGGTTTTACGAGAGCAATTTCCCGACGGATGAAAAAATGTGCGAGGAATGTAATTCCAGCGGTGATTTTCGTGCGTTAACGTTTAACGCTTCACGCAAAAAAACAAACGTTTAGGGTATGTTTTTGCGTTAAGGATGTAATAGGGCCGGTTGTTTCTCCAAGGAGAAATGAGACTGTTACTATGGAGCTTTGTTTCTCTTTTTGCCTTTTTTGAGGCACAATCAGAAATATCTTCACTTTACTTCATTTGCACAACTGGCAATGATAGAGGTTAAAAAGCACCAGTCTGTTTCAGCCTATGTTATTGCACATTTAAGTACCAATTAGGGCACGGTGACACTTGACAATCTAAGCTTGATTCACACCAGTTTTGGGAATGTATTGGCACATGTGCCATATTGCACAGACAAAAGAGTTCTTCTTAAATTGAAATGTTGTGTAAATATTTTAATTTATCATGCACAGTAGTGATTTGCACTGTGGATTACAGCTGTGCACGGTTGAAGAAAATTGCTTTGTTTGGTTTAAAAACTAAACAGAAATGGACGAAACAGAATTTGTTTGGCTGCCGATTCGCTTTCGTTATTTCAGATCAATTCATCATTTTGTTTCGTTATTTCGAATCACTAAAATAACAATAAATCCTGCTCAATTACTGTTAGATTAGGATTAAAAATGAGGGTTTCAAATTAGGGTTAAATTACTATTTTGATGCTGTTCGGCAATTTGTGTATAGAGGAATCAGTCAATGTTTCTCTATGGGACAATATTGCTGCCGCCCAACTGCACCTCAGTGCTGCGGAATATATTTCAGCCTTGCGGAATATGTCTGCTAATAAAGAATAATAATAAAATAAATAATAACTGCACTGTTTCATATATGAATATATATATATATATATATATATTGATTGCAGTTATTATTTATTTTATTATTATACTTTATACAGCGCCAATATTTTTTTTTCTGCGGTGCTGAAACATATTTGGTGCAGTTCGATGATTTGCCCCATAGAAGAATCATTCAATGGATCTCTATTGGATAATTTCACTGCCGCCAAAGACCGCCGAAACTGCACCATATTTCGCTGTCTATTGGCCTGTGGTGCTGATTCAGCACCGACGCCAATTGACAGGGACGTGGTGCTGTGCGAAACGTTATAACGAATCGATTTGCTTCAATGAATCGATTCGCTATGTATACATTCGTTTCGTTTCTACCACGATTCGCATGAAATCATTTCGTAAGTACTTCCGAAATACGAATTAACGGAATATCAGACGAATTGCTATTTGTTATGAAACGCAACGCACACCTCTACTGAGGATACAGTAATCTTATTTAGAGTAATAAGACATTGCTATCTGAACAATTGAGTAGATGACTTCCATGCGTGAATGTGATTGCCCGCAGTATTTGAATCCCTTCCCAGGAGAAGCTCTGCGGACCTGCAGAAAGTGGTTTTAAGATTATATCATGCTATTGATTGTAATGTACGAGAAATATAGGGCAAGAAAATTGAGCAAGTCAAGTAGCATTTATTGGAAACCTGTGTATATAACTCACTATAGTGGTCAGGATGTGTCGAGTGTCCCTTTAATGCTGGGGAATTGGGTCTTAGGTCCCCACTTGCACTATTTGTATGCTTCTTGTATGGTCCACTACATATTATTATTGCTCTTAAGCAAAGCGTTTGTATTTTGCGTCTCATTTTTTAACCTCAAGTTTTTAAATGTATCTGGTAGCAATTTAAGAGAAGTAATCTTATAGATTTAATTTAATACATGTGCCAGAGCTTACCAGTGCACATAATTCCATGCTTATGGCAACAATTTTACACTAAAATACATGCAAAGTCTCCAACATAGGTTGCATTTTCTCAAGGTTATCTCAATGGCGCAAAGACGATGACAATCAATAAATATGCCACGATGAGCATCTTAGACCACACAGGGGGTCTATTCACAATAAATTATTGATTGTTGTAGCGAATCAATCTATTTATTCCCTCTGTGGCTTAGAGGCTATCAGGCGTCTGAACGAAATTCACCGTGGATCAAAGAAAATTGAAGATGATGAATCTTGGGTTTAATCTGTATGGTGCCATGGTAAATTCACTGTGCTGTAACTGTGTAAGATATATTCTCATTTCATGGCTGGAGATGAGAGATTCTCGTATGATTACTACTGTACATTTATGATGGCAGAACGTCTCACGCAATGCAGAGAGCTGGATGTCCCTGATAAGTCAGTTAATCTCATACAAGCAGACATTGGGTTTGCATAGATAGGCACCTGCTAAATGGGGTACTCTGACGTTTGTGGCACGCTTACACGTTTTGTGATCACATCTTTTAACTCTACCCCATCTTTTTCAAACCAAAGTAAGGTGTTATTAACCTCTTTAGATGTATGGCTAGGCTGACTGTTCTGTATTTGGTATTTTAAATAAATACTGTATTTATACACACAGTCACACAAACGCATATATCAGGGCTCAAAATTTCAAGTCCCATGCTACTAGCTAGGCCTTAAGAGTTACTCGCCACTAGTTGCCCCACCTCACCCATATCCTGTCCTGCCTGCATCTGCATTCCCACTGTAATTTCCACTCGCCAAATGCGAGCAGGCGAGTGGAAATTTTGAGGTCTGGCATATATTATAATTATTAAATATAATTATGATATATATATATATTATTATCCTTTATTTATATAGTGCCACAAATTCTGCAGCACTTTACAAGATCAGTGTACAAGGAGTTGATATTTTAAAATACCACACATGATTGCCTGATTCAGGGTAACCCTGTCCCCAAGGTAATTTACAATCTATGAGAAGTACAAGTATTTTGTGAGGTAGGCGCAACTATATCGTTAAGTGTTTTGCCCAAGGACACTCGCTGGTGACGTCTTCTGAGTGGGATCGAGTCGGCTTTCATGATTGTAGATCAGCGGCCTGGTGGTTTTGGTTGAACCCGCTTCTCGTAAAGTTGAGACTTCTCCCCAGTTGTATAGGAGGGACGTGCTGAATGGGAATTTGACCTACTTCTCCACGGTCGAAGGGTAGAAACGTATAAATTATAATTAAAGGAAAACTCTACTCACTCTGACAACTTTATCTTTTTTTGTAAGAGTTAGAGGAGTTGCCCCCCCTCCCCATCCCTGATAAGCCATAATAGCTTTGTGCAGCAGAGGAGTTTCTTCCACCCGTATAGCCGTCACTGGGCAGATTGAATTTAAATATGTCCGTCAACAGCTCTGGTACTGATGATGTCAGCACACTTTTCGTGCTGATATCAGCCTTTCTAAGCAAATTGCATAGAAGTTGCAGGGATGTCCACACCTCAGAAGCCCCGAGGTGAAGAGGAGGAGATGCCCGGCACTAAGCAAGTTAAGGTGAATATTTACCTCTAAATTAAAAGAATAAAATTAAAAACAATTGGGCAATTTAAGGGGGGAAAGAGGGGGGCTATTTGTAATAGTGCTCCTTTAAGAACACAATTAAACTGTACTACTTATGTGATTTCCAACACATATGAAAGATTAGAGACTAATTGTTGGGCGTTTTATTGTTTTACAGCTCTGGTATACATCTGCACACCCCAAATATATGGCACCCCAAAGACAATAGGTTCATAAATGAGGGACAAGGAAATGGGGAGCACAACAGGGACTGTGCCTTCTAAACAGGGATACTTCAGATGTATCAAAAATAGGTGTATACAATGATTTGTGATATTATGATTTGTTTTGTACTGACCTGTATATTGCCCCTAAGGAAGTCTGTTCTTGCAGACGAAATGCGTCGGGCTTATGGGTGTTTTATATTAGAATGTTTTAATATAACAGGTTTTAAAAAATAAAAACATTTTTTATTTGGAAATTTTTTGGCAGTTTCCTGGCACAAGACATCCACCACGACTCCCATTGGTGAAATATGGAGGCCAAACCCATCCAGATCTAGTGCATCTACTCCAAGGATGCTTAATCCATTCAGATTCCGTGAGTTATAATTCATCAATACCTGATTTATAGGACATAGAATCTTCCGATTTGTACTCTATTTATACTTCAGATGTAGGCAGTAGTGACAGATGGATAGATGGATTACTGGTAGATTAAAGCTCTAGAATATATCTCAATCTCCATCTAGTTTCTTAGCTTTCAACATTTTATCTTGAGCAATGAGAAACACATGGGTTTTCTTTTCAGTTACTTTATATGGACTCATACCTAACATTTCTAGGTTGCTTCACAGCTATTTTATGTCACTGAGTCATTTGGAACAAATGCAAATAATGTTATTGTTGGGTACAACTGTACAACTTAATATTCACACTTAGTGCATCATGTCAACGAGAGGTTTTATTGTTGTTACTCCATTTTAAAACCACCAAATATAACAAGCTCTTAAAGCTTGGGAAAGTAGAACGGGGGGAATTTTGGAAAGAAAGAACTACCCATACTGTATCTTGTTTCCACATTAAATCTGACTGCAAAGCAACCTTGAACCTTATGGATGGTGGAAGAGTCTTTATTAGACAAATAAAATATACTTATTACTTATAGGGTTTTGAATTTCCCCGTTCGGTGCAATTTCGTGACAATTCTTCTATTCACTAAGCTGTCGTTTTGCCAAATACAGGTGAATGGACATCGAAATACTGTGCAATTCGTCGCAATTCGTCACCACCGAAATTGAACCATAGAAGACTATCACGGCGTCGATTCAAAGAACGTTGAATTGCAGTGAAATTGCAGCAAAATGGCCTGATTTTCGGTGTGTCAATTCAACAGATTTAACAGGCGAATTCCATGGGTTACAATGTAAAAAAATTATATTGTTTCACATTTTTTTAAAGACCATTTATTCTTTTTATTCTTTGCAAAAACCCTTTTTATTTTTCAAAATACCTTTTTGGATTTTTAAATTTTTTAGACGAGATTTTTTTTTTTTTAAGAATTTTTATTTTGTAACTGACATTTTTAATATTTTTTTAAAGGACTTTTATTATATACACATTTTTATTGATTGAAACCCCTATTAGGAGAATAGGAAACTGAATGCTGGTCATCAGATCAGTCACTAGACGTCAGCATGTAGAGAGCTTGCCGACGTCACCCTCTCTAAGACCACCCGCTGTACTGAGCGGTGTATGAGAGACAGCGACGGACCGGATCTTCGCATGCACGTGCAGCTCTGATCCACCATTCTGTGCAGGTGCTACCGAACTTGCGTTCTAAAGTGTGCAAGTCAGTACCGGTGCGCAATTTGTGGTTCCTACGCAATGCAAGTTTCTTTCGGAGTTCAAATTGCATTTGATAGCTGCAGGGGCTTCCATGTTTGGGAGTCCCTAGGCTGAAGAGGAGGAGCTGCAAGCGCCAAGGGACAAAAAGTGCGCCAAGGGACAAAAAGTGAGTATAAACACCCAACATAATAAAATAATAATAATAATTGGGCAGAGGCTATCAGCCTTTGGATACCTTTTCAATTAATACCTTTTTAGAGATCAATGTCACTATAAGTAATATTACAAACAAATACAAATTTAAATACAGGATACAAAAGGTAAAACGCAAAAAATAGCATACAGAATTAAACACAGAGGGCCCTATTACATTCTTCACGCACAATTGCGCGCGCAAAAATGCATTAACGCGAGGGGCAAAACCCCTTGCGCTGAACGTCGTATAACGACGTTCGCGCAAAAAATGCACATTAACGTCTAACGCGAGTGACCCTGCACGAACCCTTTGTGAGCGCAATTTAGTGCGCGCATCCTATACTTAACATTGTGAGCGCAAATGCGTTTCTGCGCTGGTGCACGCATGGTATTACAATCTTAGCGCAAAATTTAATGGACGACGTTTGTGCCCATAATTTTAACGTCTTTGAAAAGCTGGTGGTAACGGCAAATTGTAACAACCTGACCGTACCAAACTGCGGATTCACAACGGAGACCGTCGATGCGCACGTTTTTTTTTTACTAAATCTGTCAAAAATGACGGCCACTACCTTGTCTTCCATCAGAACATACGTCTGTTGTGCGCAGTCCACATAAAATGACGGACTCGTGTTAAAAATGACATTGCGCTCACTGATTTCTGTGCGCAACGGTACTTTGCGCGCATTTGTGTGCGTCGGTTTTATGAACGCAATTTCCCGATGGATGAAAAAATGCGTGAGGAATGTAATTCCAGCAGTGATTTTCGTGCGTTAACGTTTAACGCTTCGCACAAAAAAAACACGCGTTTAGCGTGCGTTTTGCGTTGAGAATGTAATAGGGCCCAGATTGTCTAGGTAGGATATTCTTCAGTTCTGCATTGGTTTGTGCCTACCTCAGTGGTTTTTTTAAGTGTAATATTTCAGAATACTGACATCTTTCACAGTTTCTAGACACACTGCTGTGAGTTTTGTTGCTTTGTTGCTTTACAGCTCTGTTTTAAATCTACACCCAAACTGTGGGGAGCCCTTGAAAAAAGGGACATAAGGATAAAATACATTTTGGACAACAAAAGCACATTTCTTCTTCGAACTGTGGGAATGGAGGCTTTCGGCATTTGGAAACGTTCTACCTCAAAGACCATAAATTCTACGGTAGAAACAATGCAAACAATATAAATATAATTTAGAACAAAATGATAAAAATCAAAGTAAACGTTTGATTGTGTAAAGAGATTAGGGGAACGATGGTTAGGGAATTCCAAACGGGCCACTCCTAATCTAAACTGATGGGAAGCATAGAAATGCCTGTATGAATTTATCAGTTCTGATTGTGCAAGAGTTAGCTCAAAGATTTGAGAACCCGTTTCTTTGCTGGAGGAGATCTCTCTGGCATGCCATCTACGCCGAGCCAGCTGTTCTGTTTCTGAGAAGAACATAGATGCACCCATAGATGATTGAAAGGCAGTCATGCATGAGTCACTAACAACCAAATCTGACAAGTAGGAACGAAGATTTTCTGTCCATTATTAGAATAAAAACATGTAATTCCAAAGCAAACCTTTCTCCTGACAGCACCAGCTGATCAAACAGCGAGAAGAATCTATAACAAGCCACGGCAGATCCCTCGCAGAATGAACGAGTCTTGGTATGGAAGTGAGGACAACCTTGGGCATACCAGCTGCTGTGAACTACACCTCCCAGAATGGTTAGCCAGGCAATACTACTCCTTTATGGCAAATAAACAAAAGAAACAGGCAACACAACAAAGTGAAATAGTTGGATCAGTATTTATTCGACGTAGAATGAAATGATTAGAAGTTGCCGAGTTTGAAAGAATTCAGCAAAACGTGTGAAATCGCATTACAACATAAGATCATTTCTGAGCGATAACCTGGAGATGGGGCTACGCCTTTTGAATTATCACATCATGGAGATGGTAAATATCAAATCTGGGTTAAAAATAAAGTATACAGATACTGTGTGAGAGGGCTGAGGACTGGAGAGGTTACCAGGTTACCATTGTATGTTTGTATGAGCTATTCTGAAGAACATGTATCAACATGTAAACTATTCGGTTCACAAGAAAACCACACAAAGGATGAGGACGAGAAACTAAAATCTGGTTTATTTTGTGTGTTATAATTAAGCAAATAAGTAATTCTTAAGACCACTCAACGTTTAAGATGATTTAATACCCCTTGTACTGAAACGTAGTTTTCCAAAGGGACAGGCTCCTTACTCTTTCTGGGTGAAGTAAAAGAGGCAAACACCTACTGGTCCTTTTTTTACTCCAAATCTTCTAGCCTATGCCCCTACCTTGACATTCATCAGTCCTACCAGGGAGGAGACTTCCACCTGTCATATTATTACAAGCTACGAACATTTGTCAACTCTCACATCCTTTTTTTTCTACAAATACACTGGACTCCATCGCCCTCATCACGCGGGATTTTCCAATGGCAGCATCAATTTATTATTATTATTATTGTCATCATTTATATAGCGCCAACAGTTTCCGCAGCGCTTTACAATAACCAAAGGGAACGAAATACATATAAATGGACATAGGATGGAAACAAGAGGTGTAGAGGGCCCTGCTCATAGGAGCTTACAGTCTAGAGGGATTAGGGGTGAGGAAGACCAGGGGAATTGCACTAGATAGCAGGATCATTAGTGCCAGTGGTTTGGGAATGGTGGGGCCATGCAAGCGGCTTCAATCAAGTGTGAGTATCCCCTTGTTGTGTGGCATAGCTGGCAGAGGGATGGTCTGGTGAGTGTGACCTGGGTAGTGAATCATGCAGCCTCTCTGGTAGAATTCCTATGGATAGCATATGGGGCTTGTCTGGTGGCAAATCCAGCATCTCTATATAGGGAAATGTTTTTGCACCTGCTCCATCAGATTTACTTCATCCCAATGCGCAGATTCTAAGTAGGCGCTGCACCCGATGACTGCTACCTGAAATGAGAACCTCTGCAGAGCCTAGAACATTACTTCTGGGACTTCTGTACCTGTGTATATTCCTGCCTTGTCTAGTCTTGTTCCTGTCATCTCGAATTGGGTCTCCTTCCATCCTTGCTGTCTACCACGTTTCCCATTGTGAGTTCCTATTGTTCCTGCCATTGTCTATGTGCCTTGTACCCACCTGCTGTGAATCTTGAACTCCCGTGTAAAGAAATCTCTTGTAAATTCACCATATATTGTCTGCCTGTGCCGTGTCTCCCCTGCACTTTAGGCTCTGCATGCACCCCAGTACCATGAAAAGTCTAAAACTCAATCTTTCGTGGATACAGCTTTACCAAAATCCCTTACACCCCCTCCAGGACTTTGTTTAGTGTTCTAGAAACCAACCCAACAGCTTGTTTGACCAAAGGAAACAAACTTTTGCCTGGTTGATGCCAGCAAGAAAGCCATCCTAACTTAATGGATGGGTCAATAGTGCCTGGAATTACTATTTTTTTTTGATCAATTGTTATTCAGATTTAATTGTGACTGGATGAATGCACTCCTTCATAAGGATAATGAGGTGGGAAATTTTTTTGCCATTTGGGGATTCTCTCGGGATGACGCCCACTGCAGGCTCAAATATTCCTTTCAATAAACTGAATGTTACAGATAGCTTTTTTGTTGTATGGAAAAATCCTCCAGAAGGTGGTTCTTATCCTTCTAATACTGACATGAGGTAAACACAGCGGATATGTAGTCCTATAGGAATGCGGTCAAGTAGTTGCAGTGTGGATAGGCAATTCCAATCAATACTGAGACTCCCAGAGTCCCCAGGGGGACTGGCTTTTTCCTGGAACTCCCATATGCCAAATTAAAAATCGCCACGGGATACCAAAGTAATGAAATTTATTCAATAAAATAAAATAAATAAGATTATTACAAGCATAAAAAGCCCATAAATATAGAAGCCCGACACGTTTCGTCTGACTAAACAGACTTTCTCAGTCTTCTATTTGGTTTTATTCTTGATTGTACTGCCCTTGAGAAAGCCTTAGTAATAATCTTATTTATTTTATTTTATTGAATAAATTTCATTACTTTGGTATCCCGTGGCAATAAACTGAATGTTATCTGTTCCAAAGGAGGAATATACCCAATACCTAACACCTCAGTGAACAGAGAAACACTTCAACTCAGGATGGAACTCCGTGTAGAGGGACAGGAAACTTTATCGCATTGTACCATAACATTATGTCATTGTATCACACTGTAATTCTATTTGAACTGCATTTATTGCCTTTAAACTTACAAAACCTAATAAAATATTTGCGAAAAGAAGGTGATTTAATAGTGTGCAAGAATTTGTATAATCGATGCTGACAAAGTGATGTCACAGGAAGTGGTGTGACATAAAATATGATAATATTCCATAATAACCATTGAGGCAGTTATTTTGGGATTTGTACTTGTATATTTATACTTTTCAAAAAAGGGAAAGAAAAACACCCACAGGCTAGTAGGTGAAGACAGCAGTGACCTCACCTCATAAACACTATAGGAATAAAGGTGAACACCCTGAAAAAGGATTGAACCTAACAAGTTATATACCACAAAGGAGAGAAAGAAAAACTTCCTCAAAAGGACATCAGGATGCTGAATTATAAAACATAACTTTTATTAATTATAATGATAAAAACAAACAGACACTTAAAAAACATATACACAATACGGCACTTAAGTTAGATATATTAGGCTTAGTAGATGTAACAGAGAGACGTGGTTTGAATTTGCACACTTGGCTGTAATGCTAATTATGAACCATCAATGGAAATAGCCAAGAGTAACCATATCGTTACAAACATTGCTACATGTGTCCGCAGTACTCAACTGATTAAGGCTAGGGTCAGACGAACGCATTTTTCGCGTTGTCCGTGAAAAAGTGCGTTCGAACGAATGGACATATTTTTTCACGGAATACGCGATAGCGGTCATACGATGTGCATTCTCGTCCGTGATTTTGTACGGATCGTCAATAAAACCCTTTTTGCGTCTGGACGTTATGTTGGCCGGACATTAGCAGCGTCTGACGTCTCCCAATCACGCAAACACGCTGCTATGCGGACGCAGCGGACTCTGTACGTCAGTACTAGCGGTTTGACGTTCTCGAAAAAATGCGTTCGTTTGCCACTTGCGTTGCGCGACCGCACTTTTGTGCGGCCGTTCTTCATATGCTGCCCGGCATTGGACGTCATTTGCTGCTAGCACGGTCGTGATTTAGTGCGGTTAAACGCACGTTAAAACTGCTTTCGTCTGACCTTAGCCTTAGACATAGTATACAGGAATAACTCCAGATGGAGTATAACAATAGAGCGGCAGTCTGACTAGGAGTGCCCCAAAAACTATTTAAACAGACTTGCTAATATACCCCAACATAAGCTATATGTCCTCTAAGCTTACTTGCTAAAACGCACAATGCATGTCACAACACCACTGCTAAATAGCACCCATCATCAAATATTGGCCTGTTAACTCCAGCTCGGAGACATATTTTAAAAAACAAACTCAACACCAACGTGTGTTTCGCCGATCACCACACCGGCTTCATCGGGAGTAAAAGTAAATCTGGAAACGCTATTCGTTTTCCCAATATCATGAACCACAGTTCTAGGATAAGGAAGAATTTTAAATATTGCTGTGCTATAAACATTTTGATATGACAGGTCTATTATTTCTAAAAAAGTACCCATAATATAGAAAACTGGTCATCTGTGACTCTCCGCTTAGTGAATGGTTAACTAGATTGCATGGCAAGGTTTCTTTTGCTATAGCAGTATATCCCTTCCCCAGACTGATATACCTATATACTGCCCTCCCATGACATATGTAAATTTCCCAAAAAATATTCCAATTACATGCCGAATGTAAAAAAAAAATATGAAGATTGACCAATCCAATGTTCCTTTTCTATAATATGTGCTTTTCATATCTGAATTTGAAAGAAACGTATGAAAAATCTCGGACATCCTGAAATAACCCTCACCCTTAGGCCTGAAAAAGATCTAAAGATTAATTGACTTTGCTAACGTAAGTTCAAAGAGCTGTCTTTCCTGTAAAAGGGCACAGATGAATGCCCATGGTCTCCTCAGGTCACCGAGGCCTTTTAAAACATTAAACAAAGGTGTCCGGTACCCGGACATTGACCTTTATTAATGATCATACAAGAACTCACATATGTACTTTGTTCTATTCCAAGGTACCTTGTTTTCACTTTTAGAACATATTTTTTATAAGAGTTTCTTTTTCTTATATTTCTCCACTAGCTTCTAGTTAAACGTCCTCGTGAGTTGAGGGTGTCCTTTCCTGGTACTGGGTCATTCGCCAAATAATTAGAACTTAAATATTAACCAGATATTTAAAACGTTAAAAAGCTAAATATTTTATTAAAAAATTAATAAGGAGGTGCATAATCTTTCAGAACTTTGACATAAAAATATAATCTGTGAAAAGAGAGACTGATGGATTTTTAATACTACTCGGAGTTTCAAATGAAGCGGAATAAAGTCAGTTTTAAAAATAAATAATATATATATATATAATCTAACCCAGTTTAGGGCTCTATTACATTCTTTGCGCAAAAACGTTCGCGCAGCACTTTTTTTTTGCGCGCTGCGTTAAATGTTAATGCGTGGTATCACAATCCGTACGCATTTTTCATCCATCAAAAAATAACGCGTGGAAAAAAGACGCGCAAAAACGAGCGCGCATTAACGCTGCGCGCAAAAATCGGTGGGCAGACAGTTTAGGCTGGGGTCAGACGAGCGTAGTGTTCACGTCCGTGATTGCGCCTAAAAGTACGTCCGTGATAGCATGAAAGAAAGTCCATTGGAGCCTGACACATGAAGTACGTCCGCACTGAACTGCGGACGCATGACGGACGCTGCAAACGGACGCAAGGCAGGCAAGAACGTACAACCACTAGAACGGCCGCACAAAGTGCGCTGCGTCCGCAACGTACGCATAGCTTTGTGTGTGAGTGATGGAACGTGGTCAGACGGGCTGCATTTATACGTCCAGCATTTTTCACGGACACAATGGTTTTGCTTTGTAATTTATTTTCCCTCCTACATCCGTCAAAATATACGTCAGTGAAAAAAACGGACTGTGTGGCCACTACTGTGTCTTCCGTACTGACGTACGTCCGTGTGCACGGACGTACAGTCCGTAGAAATCACGCTCGTCTGACCCTAGCCTAAACGCGATTCCTCCAATCAGAATTAAGGACCACAATTGTCTCCCGTTCAGTTTTTGCGCCTGTCAAAATCAATCTGAGTATATATGCTGCAGCAATAATAAAAACACGCACAACTTCTCTATTTTATTGTTTGGGTATGTGTAGAATGTGTAACTATACGTTGCTGTATTGTTTTTTTCGTGCTGGTGTATTTGATTTCGGCCAGAACATTCAGATTTGCAGTTATCACCAGCTTTTCAAAGATGTTAAAATTATGCGTGCAAACGCTGTCCGTTAAAATTTACGCTACGATTGTGATACCTTTTGCGTACCAGCACACAAAGGCATTTGCGCTCACAATGTTAAGTATAGGACGCGCAAAGTACATTACGCTCACAAAGGGTTCGCGCAGGTCCACCCGCGTTAGACGTTAACGCGCATTTTTTGCACGGACATTGTAATACGACATTCTGCGCGAAGGGTTTTTCCCCTCGCGTTAATGCACTTTTGCGCACGCCTTAACGTTTGCACGAAGAATGTAATAGAGCCCTTAATTTTTAAAAGGGAAAACTGCTTAAATTGCTAAAATGAGGCATTTTCTTTGAGGTGAGAAAACTACCTGCCAGTAAAAACGGCTGTCTATACAATCAAACATACAATAAAACAAAGCATTACAGGAATTGTATAACACATCCACGCAAGTCAGTCTTTATTTTATAATTTGGGTGTTTTCTTGTTTTTTTCTTTGCTGCGGGTGTAATGAGCGATTTGTCACTGTCCCCTTGAGCACTGGAACAGGACTTCCTAGGAAATCCTTCAATCAGCAGTTTTGAGTGTAAAAAGGGTTTGGCTGGACTCGGCAAGATGATTTAAAATAGATAAAAATGTGGATACAGATTCTGCCGAAGGGAGAAGTGATAAACCCCAGTGTATACCAATAAACATCTAGGATACATGGACATTCATAAAAATAAGCAGATAGAATTACCAATGGTTTCTGCTTGTAAAGACACAAACGGAGCAGAACGTTTTGGTGCTTCTTTCGAGTTTTGCTGGCACGATGTATCTTTGGAAGTTAAATTCATGAAGGGCGGGGCATAGTAAATCAGGGCTGCTCGCATTTTTTTAATTTGATTGGCGAATTCAAAATTTTGGTGAATGTCAAAGTGGTGGACGTACAATAAACAACTGTTATAATAATGCAACGGCAATGGAAATAATGAAAGATTTGGTTAATGAGAACACAATCAGGGTTATCCAAAGAGATCCGAATTGCTTGAGAAAGGTAACCGAACGCTGAAAATCAGCGTTCGGTTACCTTTCCTGGCCATTCGGCTATTCAGAGAGCAGGCAATACGCCAAATCCTGGCGAATTGCCTGCACATACGGTGCCTGTTCGGTGCCTGTTCGAGGGCAGTGAAATCCCCATGAAAAGCACTGCTTCGGCTATTCAGAGAACACAAACCAGCAGTGAAAGGTTCCCGAAATGCCCTGCCATTCGGTGGTTTAATTCGACAGGTTTATTCAGGAGAATCCCATAGGCTTCAATGTTAAAAATATTCCCGTTTTAATTCAATATCTAATAAACTGTTCATTATAAAATTCTGCAGTAAAGAGTCTCTTTAAGCATTTTTCTGAATTCTTTTTTTTTTTTTTTAAAGTCCGATTTTTTTTTTTCTCAGTTTACTTCTTTTTTCTGTAACAGCCCTTTTTATTATCATTCCCTGGACCTCCTGTGAAAATTTCAGACATTTTCGCTCAGTAGTTTCTTTGCAAACAGCGTTTCTTTTTCACACAATCATACAAACGGTTTTGCTAATTTATTCACCTCCCTCGTCTGCGGTCTCGGCTGCTTCGGCTCTGTGTGATCGGCTCCTGCTTGGGCTTTTCGAGGGGTTTATCCAGATGTTTTTGTGGCTTTTCAGGGTGCATTCGGTGGGTTTTGCGGTTAGTTGTCGGTTGGTTTGCGGCAGCTTTTCCCTGCAATTCGGGGACCCTGTGCTGTTGGCTGAATACACCGCAGGGTCACCGAAATGGGATCGGCAAAAGGAACCGAATTGAAGAGAACGAAAAGTCACCGAACGTGCAGTGACTTTTCGAATCTCTTTGGATAACCCTGATAGACTCTACTTTTTTAATTATTAATCAAATAATTAATAATAATTCAATGTTAAGTACTATTTCAGTGACAGCTAATTAGAGGTTGTGCTTCAAATGACAATCAGTAATGTTGTCCTCAATTTTGACTTGGAGTGCTTCATTCTGCAAAAATATATGTTCACATATGTAAGTGCTTCATAATGGGACTGTTACTTTTCACACTCCTCTTAAATTGTATGCCCCATTTCAATTTCTGCTCCGATGTCATGTTATGCCCCCAATTCATTCTATGCTCCATTTCAATTTATGCCCACTTTACATTCTGTACATCATTCTAATTTATACCCCATTTCATTTAATTCATGCATATCCCAGGGCAGAGATTTAGATCTCAGACTAGACCATTACTCAGCTACCCTTGGAAGATTGAGTTCTCCTCTTAACCCCTTCACTACTGTGATCATGTCTACACAATCAGCAATAGCAAGCATAGTAGCCCGAGATCATGTAAACACGATCTGGGGCTGTCCTGTATGATTGCAAATGAAACTCATTTGTTGCTGTAAGGATCCTGTTCCATGCAGGGCAGCACCCCTCCAATCCTGTACTTTGTGTCAGTCCTGTTTCCAGCTCTGTGTTCCAGGAGCTACATAGTTAACAGCACCAAAACACACATCCACACACTCCAGGTCATCTGACCTCTCTGGTAATAAAAGTGCCACACCCCTTTTGTTCCCTGCTTCAACATCAGTTGTATCTGCTCTCAGCAAGAGAGAACCTACAGTTGTGTTCAAAATTATTCAACCCCCAATGCTGTAAAGGGTTTTAGGGAATTTAGTGTACATTTGTAATTGTATTCAGAATGAAATCCTACAAGGACTTTTTAAAGAACCATATGCAACTAAAATGACATCAATTGGTTTTGTAATACAGTAGTAAATGTTTCTTTTGTGAATTCTTCATTGACACAATTATTCAACCCCTTAAAGACTACCACTCTGAAGAACAGAGGTTCATTCAAGTGTTTTCAATCAGGTATTGAAAACACCTGTGGATGTCACGGAGCAGCAATAAAGCATAATAAGCACCAATTAGGCAGCTTTAAAATGACTGTGATACTCAGCTCCTTCTAGACATTTACTGGTGTGGTTACAAACATGGTGAAGTCAAGAGAATGGTCCAGGAAGACAAGAGAAGAGGTGATTACTCTTCACAGGAAGGGCAATGGCTATAAGAAGATTGCAAAGATGTTAAACATACCAAGAGAGACCATAGGAAGCATCATTCGCAAATTCAAGGCAAAGGGCACTGTTGAAACGCTACCTGGTCGTGGCAGAAAGAAGATGCTGACTTCGACTGCTGTGCGCTACCTGAAGCGTAGAGTGGAGAAAAGTCCCCGTGTGACTGCTGAGGAACTGAGAAAAGATTTGTCAGATGTGAGTACTGAAGTTTCAGCTCAGACAATATGGCGCACACTGCGTAATGAAGGCCTCCATGCCAGAACTCCCAGGCGCACCCCCTTGCTGTCTCCAAAGAATAAGAAGAGTCGACTGCAGTATGCCAAAAGTCATGTGGACAAACCACAGAAGTTTTGGGATAGTGTTCTGTGGACTGATGAAACAAAATTAGAACTGTTTGGGCCCATGGATCAACGCTATGTTTGGAGGAGGAAGAACAAGGCCTATGAAGAAAAGAACACATTGCCTACTTTGAAGCATGGCGGGGGTCAATCATGCTTTGGGGCTGTTTTGCTTCTGCAGGTACAGGGAAGCTTCAGCGTGTGCAAGGTACCATGAATTCTCTTCAATACCAGGAGATATTGGATGACAATGTGATGCAGTCCGTCACAAACTTGAGGCTTGGGAGACGTTGGACCTTTCAACAGGACAATGATCCCAAGCATACCTCCAAGTCCACTAGAGCATGGTTGCAGATTAAAGGCTGGAACATTTTGGAGTGGCCATCGCAGTCACCTGACTTAAATCCGATTGAGAACCTCTGGTGGGACTTAAAGAAAGCAGTTGCAGTGCGCAAGCCTAAGAATGTGACTGAACTGGAGGCTTTTGCCCATGACGAATGGGCGAAGATACCCGTAGATCGCTGCAAGACACTTGTGTCAAGCTATGCTTCACGTTTAAAACCTTTTACAGTTATAAGATTGAATGTCACTTGGGGGTTGAATAAAACTGATAATGATGTGAGCACAGAAAAGACATTTGTGGTTATTTCATTATAAATGTTATGTTATATTTGTCTGACCTACACGTGCCTCTTTGATTTAATTGTAAGCAAGATGACTGAATGATCAAAATCAATGTCAAACTGGCCAAAACACTAAATTTCAGTGGGGGTTGAATAATTTTGAACACAACTGTATGTTGTGGCTTTCCTGTGGTTTCCTGAAAACCAAACCCTGCTGTGCTACCAACCCTTCCGTGTGTGTGTGTTTCTAGACCCTCCGGTATCCTGTGTATTCAAGACCCTGCTGTCCCCGTGTGTTTCCTGATTTCCCCTGCATCAAGTTTATTTGTTTTTGCTGCCTCCAGCAGCAACCTCACCCTTCACCGCAGACCCCTTGTTTTGGCATCACCGCATCCCGGGCTCCGAATCCTGCATTTTCTGTACCACCCGGTACAGTACCTGACAGTTGCAAACAAATTTCGCTTGCTTTTTGGCTCTAGAACAGTGTTTCTTAAACCTGTCCCCGGGACCTGCTGATACACCAGGTTTGCAGATATCTGAAGCACAGCACAGGTGATATGATTTGTTGCTCAGTGATTGCAGGATTCAGTCTGCATTTCCCCAAGGGAATCCTTAAAACCTGACCTGGTTGAGGGTCCTGAGGACAGGTTTAAGAACCACTGCTCTAGAACAGTGGTTCCCAAACGCAGTCCTCAAGTACCCCCAACAGTCCAGGTTTTCCAGATATCTGCAGCACAGCACAGGTGATCTGATTTTCTGCTCAGTTATTGCAGGATTCAGTCTGTATTTCCCCAAGGTGATCCTCAAAACCTGACCTGTTGGGGGGGTACTTGAGCACCGCGGTTGGGAAACACTTAGAACATGTCCCCAAAGATTTAGCCCTATGGCCCTCCATCCCGATGCATGGAGCCACCACCAACAGTTCTATCTGCATTAACCTCTTTTGGCCAGCAGATGGTGCCATCTGCCTGCCAAATGGGAATATTGCCAAATATTTATTACTGTATGATTAATAAAAACGATTTTCCAAAAAAACACTGGTTGCTGACAGATTTTTTTTTAATCACTTGGTAGTGAAGGGGTTAAACACTCCTCGCAGTAATCATCCTTGATGCTGACGCTTTGTCAAAATCCACTTTATGTAAGTCGCTCCAGCACTGATGCTTGCTTGCTCCCATTGCTCTATCTCTCTGTTGCCTTCAAAAATAGAGCCAAATTTCAGCTCACCCGCTTGTCCAGGGTGAGCAGGCGAGCAGAAATTTTGAGCCCTAACTACATATTTGATTGGTTATGCTGACCAACAGGTGGCCCGTGGGACATGAGTGGAGCACCCTTGCACTAAATGAAAGTCGTACATGGTTATTCAAAGAGCACCGAAATCTCACTGGATTTCAGCATTCACCGCAGGGTCCCTAAAGTGCAGGGTTTTGCTGCATTCGAAAAACCGCCGCAAATACACACGAAACGAATAGAAAACCACTGCAAAACCGCTGCAAAAATGCCGAACACTCCTGACTGCATTCAGAAAGAGCCGTCAATCCGCCAAACAGAGCGCCGACCAGCCGCCGGAAAAAGCCGACAGGCCGACGAACGGGGTATAAAAAAAAAACACACACACGCACCACAACTTTTAAAAGCTGTTTGCAAAAAATCTACTGCACGACAATTATAAAAACAAAATGCCTGAAAAATGCCTAAAAAAATCCTAAAATAAAATAAGGACACTTTTTGCTGCAAATTAAAAGAATAAATGTTTAATAAATATTGGATAAAAACAGGAATATTTTTTACATTTGAGACCTGTGGGATTTGCCTGATTAAACCTGCCGAGTGAAACCACCAAAAATCAGGGCATTTCACTGACATTTCTCTGCTGTTCGGCGTTCTCGTAATAGATTAACCATTGCTTCTCTAAGGGGAGTTCACTGCTGTCGAACAGCACCGTATTTCATTGGCAATTTGCCAATATTTGGCAAACTGCCAGCTTTTTGAATAGCCGAATGGCCACGAAATTTCACCGTACGGAGAAATTCACCGTTCGGTGCAGTTTGGTGGCCAGTTCGGCTCTCTTTCAATAAATAGGTACTATGTATGCTCTTAACTTTTAAAAAGTACTAATGGACGTCACATATAAGGTCCGCTTGCTCACAGTCCATAGAGATCAACCGAACTCCATCCCATCTGTTAACAATTACAAGTGAGCCATTGCAAGTCCCACTTGTAAACGTCAATGTCTCCTGTCCTATTCCAACAGTTGCAGTTCAGCTTGGTTGGGAAATTACTGAACATTTTACACTTCCTACATTTTATATTAACCTGCAGTCACAAACTGAAATGAGTACTGGCTCCCAAAATGTGCTGGAATAAGGACCAAAGGATTTAACCACAGATGTGTAGACATCTTCACATGCATAGTGAAGGAAAAGGAATCCTCAGACCACCATCTGCTGACCTATAAGAAGGACCCTATAAGTAGTTAAATAACACCCCAGGAATTATAATATTAATAGATAAATTAAGGTTTAAAATATAAGAAATAGTTTTAAGATAAATTGATAATCAGCAGTATTATAGGACTAAGGTTCACTTCTCAAGATGTTTGCAAATGTCTTTAGAATGACAAGGACACTGATGTTTGCAAATGTCTTTAGATGCTGATGTTTGCAAGTTTCTTTGAAGTGATAAAGAAAAGTGGTGATGTCTGAAGAAATGCTGATATCTCAAGAAATCACATGCCGAGGCCACGGGACTGTCTAGAAATGTGTCACCAGACCTGTATTGAAACTGGCCAATGAACTATGTTATGTTTTGAAATGTTAACCAATGAAATAAAGAGACAACGTTTTTGTTAGAAGCATAAATATGCGTCAAAAAACGGTTGGAAGGCAGGAGAAATTGCCAGACAAAATTACATGCCTCGTGTGTTTTTTTTAACGGATTTCTCTCTCCCTGCGCAGAAGGAGAGTTAACTCAAGGTGTGCCTAAGACAGGGTCTTAGGGGTTAAGGACGGACAATTGGAGACGATTATTCTCTTCACATAGTATTAACAAGACAAGGATTTAAAAGGAAGAACAGCAAAGAGAAGGAAAACAACCATGGATTACAGTAAGGCACACATTACAGTATTGGTTTATGTTAAAAAATCTGAGGGTTTAATGTCACTTTAATGATGGAATTCAGATGAGAATGTCACAATAACACAATTGTAGGGATGTGCGTTTCGGGTTTCGGAATTTCAGAATTTTCCCGAAATTTCCCGATTCGTGTCTTCGGATACGGCCGAATTTCCGAATCGGATTGGACCCGAAAACCGATAGATCCGAAAAGTTTCGAATGGACTTGAAATGTGTCAAATCGAAATTTATTTTTGCTCTATTCATGATTTCGGTTCCATTCGTGATTTCGGTTCCATTTCGGTAATTCTGGAAATCGTAAATTTAACTATTATCGGTTATATCGCTGATTCTGTAAATTTTGTATTTGTAAATGCGTATCACTTGTTTCTTGTGGCATTCGGGTCAGTTTAGCGTTTTCTAAATCGTTTTGTTCATTTTTTTTGTTCCTTGGCTTTCATACCATTTTAATATGATTAAATAAAGTTGTGAAATGTATATTCAGTTATTCATAAGAAAAAAAGGATCTTTACTTAATAAAAAAAAACACGATAGAATCGCCAGAATTATCGTAGACACTTTGAAACGAGGAGAACAGACGTTCCGAAAAAACGAAAATTTCCGAAATTTCTGAAAAGTCGATACAAAAAACGAGCAAAGTGACCCGAAAACACGAAAAATGGTCGATATTCCGAAAAATAAATGTACACGAAAAACGATCCGAACCGAACCGAAACAGCAATCGGTCGAAACGAGCCGAATCGAAAAGTTTAAACATCCGAACAAATCGAACTGAATCGAACCGAAAAAAAAATCGATGCACAAGCCTACACAATTGTGGCAATTGTTTCCTTTTTTAAACAAAAATCACTTTTTATTCAATATAACATCACAGCTGTTACCATTTTTAATCACTACTATTCATTATTTAATGGCATCAAGACTGCCTGATTAAAAAAAAAAAACTAGATCAAATATATTTTGAGCCATATAAACCTTGGGGGAAAAAAATCAGATCATAACTTTTATATTGATTAGTTAGTATTCGCTGTTTGTTGTTTTGACATTATCTCTTCTCATACTGGGGGAGAACTTCCTTTTGCAGCTGGCTGCCACTTCCTGTAATACTGGCTCAGGTTGCAAACCTATACACAGACACCATGTATCCATTCCAGAGACAAGGCAATCTGCTGAAACAGGAAGTTCTCCCCTAGCATGAGAAGAGATAAGGATTTAAAAGGAAGAGCAGCAAAGAGAAGGAAAACTACCATGGATTACAGTAAGGCACACATTACAGTATTGTTTTATGTTAAAAAATCTGAGGGTTTAATGTCACTTTAACTGTGTCCCAAAAAGACACAAAAATGTAGAATAAACTTTTTCAGAAACATTTGTCACATTTGTTTATCACCATTTAGGCTAGGGTCAGACGAAAGCATTTTTCCCCGCGAACGTGAAAAAGTGCGTCCGAACGCATTGACGTATTTTTTCACGGAATGCGCAAAAACGGTCAGACGACGCTCATTTTCGGGCGTGATTTTGTACGGATCGTCAATAAAACTCTTTTTGCGTCTGGACGTTATGTAGGCTGGACATTAGCAGTGTCTGACATCTCCTAATCACGCAAACACGCCGCTATGCCGCAGCTGCGCACTCAGTACGTCAGTACTAGCGGTTCAGCGTTCTCAGAAAAATGCGTTCAAATTCCACTTGCGTTGCATGGCTGGACTTTTGTGCGGCCGTACATCGTATATTGGCCGTCATTGCCCGTCATCTGCTGCTAGTGCGGCCGTAATTATGTGCGCCAGAACGCACGTTAAAAGTGCGCTGGTCTGACCCCAGCCTTAGATTCACTTATTCCTTTCATGGTGTAGTTTATTTACTTTTATTCCATTTCACTGTATATTTCTTGTTTCTATTTTATGTATTTTGTTAGTATTGGTGTGTGTACATGCTGAAACGACTATTTATACCATGCACTTGGCTTCTACAATAAAGTAAGGTCATCAGAACATGATGTTCACATTTTTCTTTCATTTTCGGCAACATTTCATCTATCCCACCTATCGCTCTGCTACCCGTGAATATTACTTTGAAATGTCGGCAGTCCATGTCTTTTGAAATGAATGTTGCGTAGCGTGAAAGGAAGAGCAGCAATTTCTGTCCATGATTAAGGGTTTGGAAGGCAATCCGTCCCTCCCTCGGTTGTGTGTATCACAGTAGTAATATGATAGAATAAAGAATGTCTTACAGTCTGTTGGCTCATATTGTCCTCATTTATGCCTATGTGTCACCGGGCAATGCTCAGTATGTTTAATAATATTTTTCTATGTCCACAATCAATTGCATATAACCATAGGAGAATGGTAGGAACCGATGAAGAATCTGGAACTACCTAAAAAAGGTCCTTAGCTGTTGAATCACCGGATTGAATTGTTTCTGCTGTGACAATGTGGCAGAGACCATAACCTACTTAAAGGGACACTACCACGTACATAAACTGTAGCTAGATTACTTGTGCATTAAAAAAAAATAAACCCACTTTATAAAACACATGCTGCTGTTTTTTCCCCTTTGTTTGAATTAATTGCATGTAAAAAAGGAAATATTTTACTTACATCGCTTACCATTTTGTGTATTTTTCCCACGATGCAACATTTACCAAAAGCTTTGCTTTGTGGCTCTTGGTTATTTAATCTACAGTATTTAACAGTTAATGAGGCGGATGAGGAATGTTTAGATAAGGCCACAGGAGGGTTTTGTTTTACAAGCAAACTGAGATAAGAGATGGCAACTGAATGAGATATGACAGGGAGCTTAAAAGACTTCTAGTCTACCCCCCCCCCGTAATGTGAATACATCCCACACAGGTCAATGATTTGAGTCAGTGATCGACCCATAGACTCCATTCTATGGCCAAAGAGACACAGGGAGGAGAAAATGACGTAAAGACTAAACGCGTTGGATGTTATATTTATTCTTATTGTCAATAATAAAATTTGTTATCCTTTGTACCATCTGAGTACATCTCAGTATCTGAAAAAAGCTGATCATATAGATGATCCAGAATTGTGGGAGTTACACCAACACTACACAGGACTAAACCTAGTACATATATAGGGGGTTATTCAAAGAGATCCAAATTGTGGCCGAAAGGTAACCGAACAGTGAAATTCAACGTACGTTACCTCTCCTGGACATTTGACTATTCAGAGAGCAGGCAGTTCGCCAAATGTCAGCGAACTGCCTGCACATGCGGTGCCTGTTCGAGGGCAGTGAAATCCCCATAGAGAAGCAATGCTTCGTCTATTAAGAGAATAAAAACCAGCAGTGAAAAGTTGCCGAATTGCTCTGCTGTTCTGTGGTTTCATTCGACAGGTTTATTCAGGCGAATCCCATAGGCTTCAATGTTAAAAATATTCCCGTTTTAATTCAATATCTAATAAACCGTTGATTATAATATTCTGCAGTAAAAAAAATTATTTATAGATTTTTTATGATCTTTTAGGCATTTTTTGGGATTTTTTTTCAAAAATTTTGTTTCTTTTTTTTAAATCGTTTTTCTTTTTTCTGTATAAAACCTTTTTATTATCATTCATTGGACCTTATATGTAACTTTCAGACATTTTCGCTCAGTAGTTTTTTGCAAACAGCGTTTCACTTTTCAAACATTCAAGCGTACTGTTTCTTTTTTTTTTCACTCCATTTGTCGGTGGTGTCGGATTATACCGGCGGCTGCTCTGCGCTGTGATCGGCGGCTGATCAGGTTTCTCCGGTGTGTTCGGTTAATCCAGATGTTTTTGCAGGTTTCGGTGTGCGTTCGCCGGGTTTTGCAGTGAGTGTTCGTCGGGTTTGCGGCGGCTTTTCCCTGCACTACGACAGCCCTGTGGTGCTTGCTGAATACACCATAGGGTTGCCGAAATGGGATCGTCAAATCGCACCGAATTGAAGAGAACGAAAAGCCACTGAACGTGCGGTGACTTTTCGATTCTCTTTGAATAACCCCAATAGTCAGTGGTGTATTTAGGTTTTGTGCTGCCCTAGGCCTGACTAAACTCGGGCACCCCCCAATTTAAATTTGAGGCACCCCTTCCTGTCAAGGGCACACCTCTTCCTGGTTTATCCCCACCCTTCCTCTTTAAGCTCCACCTTTTCCTCTTAGAGCTCCGCCTTTCCTCTCTTTATATTAAAAGTGGATACCAAGTGCCTACTTGTATATTTTGTATACCGTTTCAAATGTATCTATTGAGATAAATAAAATTATGAAATGTTTAAATTCAAGCATTTTTACAAAGAACAGCCACGTATGTCAAGTATACTGGATCACAGCTGCTCTAATTGGTTGAACAATAAAATCCAGAAACGTGCACTGCATATGAGCGTATCACAGAGCTGCACAGCAATAAAACCCACAGAAATGGGCACTGTATGAGCATATCACAGAACTGCACAGCAATAAAACTCACAGTAATGTGCAGTGTGTTTGAGCGTATCCCAGAGCTCCAGGGCAATAAAACTCACAGTAATATGCAGTGTGTATCACAGAATCCACAGCAATAAAACTCCCAGCAATGCAATGTTTGGTGTGTGTCAGCGTATCAGAATCCACAGCAATAAAACTCCCAGCAATGCAATGTGCGGTGTGTGTGTCAGTGTATCAGAATCCACAGCAATAAAACTCCCAGCAATGCAATGTGCAGTGTGTATGAGTGCATCAGAATTCACAGCAATAAAACTCACAGCAATGCAATGTGTGGTGTGTATCAGCGTATCAGAATCCACAGCAATAAAACTCCCAGCAATGCAATGTGCGGTGTGTATGAGTGCATCAGAATCCACTGCAATAAAACTCCCAGCAAACCGAGGGTATATGAGCACACAGCAATTATTTATTCTATATTTACCGGCCTCCGTCCGCGGTAGGGCTGTGTGCAGAGTCAGCAGGGACTGTGTACGGACTCTGCAGGAGGTCCCTCCAGGCCACGTTAGGATCGCGGCTGTGCCTGTGCCTGCCAGAGGGTGCACCGTGGCTTTGATTCCCTTCCCGGTGGGTGTTCAGTCCAGAATAGAGTGAGAGTCTGTGTTAACGAAAGGGCGGGCAGCTGCGTGCGTGCGTGTCACGTGGTTCAGCCAGTCAGGTGGTACGGAGATTCAGTAGCACCTGACTGGCCGGACCGCGTGACCTGCACGCACGCAGCCCCACCAGGAGCCAGGCAGCTCAATGACAAATTTCTATCACTGCAGTGCTGGTTAAGGAAAGGTCCACTTTAAACAGCAGTAAGCATACAGGGCTTCATATTCTGCTGATACCCCCCCCTTACCTGCCGTTTACTGTCATCTTCTCTCTCTGCACACAAATCACATCCCCCTCCCCTCTTCTAGAGCTGCTGCGGGGCAGGGGAGGAGCTATGGAAGGAGGAGAGGGGGATTTTTATTCTATTCGATTTTATTCCGTAAGCAAACGCCCTGCTCCGCTGCTCGTTGTTTGAGAACACAGCTCAAAGCTGACACACAGTGACAGTGGCACCTCCTAGTACCCCCTAATGACACCCCAATAATCACTGGTACCTGGGGCGGCCCGCCCTCCGCCACTCCCCTAAGTACACCACTGCTCTGTGATATGCTCACACACAACTTTGGCAAACTACCAGCAAGTACGGTGCTGTTTGAAGGCAGTGCAAATCCCCATAGAGAAGTAATGGTTAATCTATTCAGAGAACACCAAACAGCAGAGAAATGGTAGTGAAATGCCCTGATGTTCGTGGTTTCAATCAGCAGGTTTATTCAGGCGAACCCCATAGGTTTCAATGTTAAAAATATTCACGTTTTTATGCAATATCTAATAAACCATTTATTATTTTAATCTGCAGTAAAAAGTCTTTATTGATTATTTTTTTTTTAGTACCTTTTAGTAATTTTTCAAATTTTTTTGGCAAAATTTCCCCCCCTTTTTTTTAATAGCAGTTTTTCTTTTTTCTGTAACAGAACTTTTTATAATCAATCATAGGATCTTATATGTAAATTCCAGACATTTTCGTTCAGTAGTTCTTTTGAAAACAGAAGGCCACGGGTTTACGGTGGCAGCAGTCAGCGGCCGACTCCATGCACTTTGGGGACCCTGCGGTGAATGGTGAATTCACTGCAGGGTGGGGAAATTTTATTCCCCGAAGTGCAGGAAACTACAGAACACCAAAATGTTGGCTTCATTTCGGTGCTCTGTGAGTAACCCATTTAGTGGTGAGGTTTTTTGCTGCCCCCTGGAAAGTGAAAGCCTAGTCCTTCCCTACCCAGGACATACTTGAAAATTAGTGAAATCTCAATGTATCCTTCCTGGTAAAATACTTTGCAAAATTAAAAAAAATAATAATAATAATTTAGGGTGGGGCCACCCAGTGCGGGCCGCCGCCCCCTGGAAAGTGCCGCCCTAGGCCTAGTCGGCCTAGGCCAAAATACACCACTGCCAATAGTGCAAAAAGAAAGAAGAGTGGCAATGATCACAGCTGCCTACTAGCATGCTTATACCACAGGCGTTAGTATAATGTTGTTAGCATGCATAAAAATACAATATCTTATTTTATTAATAGCTTTTAGACTTAATTGTTGATCAATATGTAAAGTTTGTGGCAAACCTATGGATAGTATTCAGGTGCAAAATGTATATTCTGGTCTATGTAATACTCAAATAATTAATAAAGGAGTTGCATTGACTGGTAAAGGAGTTCAGCAGTTCTAATAAATTACAAAAATACTTAAATGATCAATCAGTCCAGTTCGTAGGTTATTTTTGAAAGTATTAAGCAAGCCGAAGATCTCAAACAAAGCAAAGAGAAATGCATCTATCTGTTATGCACTTACATCCTCCATAAGACATCCAGGGTTATTCAGAGAAAGGTGAAACTCTGGAGAACTTTAGGAGAAGTGAAAATTCTAGGTCAAAATAGCCAAACCAGAAAAATTCTCCCATTTATCTCACTTTCCAAATCAGCTATTTTGACCTAGAATTTTCACTTCTCCAAAATTTCACCAGAGTTTCACCTTTCTCTGAATAAACTTGATAAATGCACAGCTACTATTATTGTTTTGTGAATAGCACTGTTTCATTGGTTTTCTCTTTGAGATCCTTGGCTTGCTTTATACTAGAAAAAGTAACCTACGAACTGGACTGATTAATCCTTTAAGTATTTTTGTAAATTATTATACATCGTTCACGCATATTTGCTTCATGTATTGACACTTCCATGAATATGTTTATCACAGTTTTATTTGAGCACGGAGATGTTCTTCTGTTTGTATTGTTAGCTATAGTTTATTTATTTGGAGGTTTTACACTTGTTATTTTCCAGATAGTAAACTTTAAGCATGGCTAAAATAAACGTGTACCCAAAAAACAAGGCCCGTTAACCAGACTGCCTCCAAACAACACCTGTGGTCAATTTAATTACACATATCTGTCTTCGTGTTTGCTTTTGATATACATTTAATCATCAGTCCTTACTGCTCAGTCTATGGCAGCGCCAGCGGGCAGAACCTTGGCCCTCCAGATGTTTAAAACTACATCTCCCACGATGCTCAGCCCCTTTCTAGGTTGGCAGAGACTCATGGGAAATGTAGTTCAAAAACATCTGGAGGGCTAAGGTCGCTGACCCTTTATTATTATTAATATTATTCTTTATTTATAAAGCGCCAGCATATTCCGCAGCGCTGTACAATAAGCACAGTATAGACAGGGTTACAATACATTGAACAACATTTGACAAACAGTACAGGAGGAGAGGAGGGCCCTATTCCCATAGGAACTCACAATCTAGGAGGGTTGGGGTTGGAAACAGGAGGAGAGGACTGTAAGGTGAGAGTGATTGATGGTTGTGTCAGTGAGTTGGGTGGTAGGCTTCCCTAAGGCTAGGGTAAACGAAAGGCATTTTTACACGCGAACGTAAAAAAGTGCGTCCGAACGAATTGACGTATTTTTTCACGGAATGCGCGAAAACGGTCATACGATGCGCATTTTTCGTGCGTGATTTCTTTCGGATCGTCAATAAAACTCTTTTTGCGTCTGGACGTTATGTAGGCTGGACATTAGCAGTGTCTGACATCTCCTAATCACGCAAACACGCCGCTATGCCGCAGCTGCGCACTCAGTACGTCCGTACTAGCGGTTCAGCGTTCTCGAAAAAATGCGTTAGTTTTCCACTTGCGTTGCGCGGCCGGACTTTCGTGCGACCGTACTTCGTATATTGGCCGTCATTGCCCGTCATTTGCTGCTAGTGCGGTCGTGATTAAGTGCGCCAGAACGCACGTTAAAAGTGCGCTGGTCTCACCCCAGCCTAAATAGGAATGTTTTAAGGGAGAGTTTGAAGGAAGAGAAGTTAGGGGAAAGTCTGACAGTACGAGGGAGAGCGTTCCAGAGAGTGGGGACTGCGCGTGATCTATAGAAAGGTTATAAAGCCTAGGGGAATATGGATAATGTTTTCTAAAATGTAGAAGAAATATATATTCAGTGTAGAGTAATCTGGAATGAAGCTTAGTCATCATATTTAGCTTTGATCTTTCATTAGATACTTGTATAATTTATGATCAAAAGATCACTGCTATTTACAGCTAAGGAAGAAAACATCAAGGCATTAATCAGTATTCTGTCTAATCCTTTCCCTGAGAGTACAAGAGTATTCAGTATGGACCCCAGGCTGCCAGTCACAGTCACACATTCAAAAAACAGGGATGTCTGGGGCCTCCTGACAAGCACTATGAATGGTGAGTGGAGATTAAAGTTCATCTATAGATTTACCATCTAATGGCTCATTTAGGATTCTTGTGTACATTTGGGCACAACATCCCTCCTCGGGTTTGCCAAGCAGCCTGAAAATAACACAATATCGTGTTAATAAATGACACAGCCAGTGCTTAATTTAAAATCAGAAGGTGCCGGACCGCAAATGGTATATGAGAGAGGAAGGGGTGACGACTCTCAGGTCCTGGAATGCTAACAGAAAACAACATGATATACCCTCACATGCCAACTTACTAATACATTGCATGTTATACATTTTAAAACAATTTAAAATTTGTATTTTTGGTTTTATACTACATGAAGAACAGGATCTTTCCAAATAGACAGTGACATAACATGAGGTCCCAGAATTTGCTCCCTCAGGATCCCCCACAAATGCCCTGGTATGATACAACCTGAAAATAACACAATATCCCTGCTAGGTAGTACCATGTAGCCTGAAAATAACATCATATCCCTGCTAGGGACTACCATGTAGCCTGAAAATAACATCATATCCCGGCTAGGTAGAACCATGTAGCCTAAAAATAGCACAATATCCCTGCTAGGTAGTACCACGTAGCCTGAAAATAACACAATGTCCCTGCTAGGGACTACTATGTAGCCTGAAAATAACCCAATATCCCTGCTAGGTAGTACCAGGTAGCCTGAAAATAACCAAATATCCCTGCTAGGTAGTACCAGGTAGCCTGAAAATAACATCATATCCCTGCTAGGTAGTACCATGTAGCCTGAAAATAACCCAATATCCCTGTTAGGTAGTACCAGGTAGCCTGAAAATAACACAATGTCCCTGCTAGGGACTATCATGTAGCCTGAAAATAACACAATATCCCTGCAAGGGAGTACCATGTAGCCTGAAAATAACCCAATATCCCTGCAAGGGAGTATCATGTAGACTGAAAATAACACAATATCCTTGAAAGTACCTGGAAATACTACAAATATCCCTGTTTCAGAGTCCCAAGCTACGTGAAAATAATAGCAAAATTAAAAGGAATAGGTGTAAATATCATTTTTATCATTCTATAAAGAAGAACAGTGGTCTTTAAGTCTGAGTTTCTGAAGTTTCAACCCATAGGTAAAAATAAAAGGCTTGCTGTTGAGCTTATGTGACATTTCACCGGATCACACGATTTTGTTTTTAATAGATAAAAGGCAAAGGAATTTGACAGGTCGTGTGTTTGAGATCTGGGAATGGGTTGAACTAGATTTTTTCTCTTTATGGAACATGGGAAATGACATAGCTACTATATCCCAAGGACTTTTGGTTTGGAGAATACATTGAAGACTGGCGCAAAAATCCCACTAAGGCCGAGGTCAGACAAGAGCACTATGTGCGTCCGTACTGGTGTGCCTCCCGGCGTCCGTCACAGTGTTGCGACGTTTCGACGGGGCTGGTCACAAGTTTTAGCGCATGCACTAATTGCTGCGTTCATGCTGAGAGCATCCCCATCGAAGTGCTACGACGCGCGTTCGACAGGGCTGCAAAGCGCAATCCTCCATAGGAGGATCGCACCTTGCAGTGCTGAGCGCACTAACTGCGCTCACCAAGGTGGCCAGAGGGCGTCAGAGTGAAAGGAACGTTTTTGGATCCTTGGTATCTGTTTCATGATAATCAGCATTAAGTTAGCAGAACCAATTAAAAAGCAGTAGGATATCTGGATACACTTGATTATTATCACGTAAAAAGTTGTATTTTGTGCCTCATTTTTGATCTTATACTGTATATTTAAATTGTGCTGATTATTTAAAAAATGCTATCTAGCTATAGTGTAAAATGAATAATTGTCCCCCGAGTACATGCCTCATTAAAACGTCTCGCCCCGTTTGACTGATTAACTGTGGATTAACAAAATTTAAAATATTATTTTCTTACTGATAAACTGAGCATGTGCATCTAGAACAGGGGTCAGCAGCCTTGGCCCCCCAAATTCTATCATATCTCCTCTGTCTTGTCTTTTTTCCAAGCTGTACATGTTAAGATCATTAAGCCTTTCCTGGTAACTTTTCTCCTTCAAGCCGTACACCATTTTAGTAGCCCTTCTCTGAACTCTCTCTAAGATGTCTATATCCTTCTGGAGATACGGTCTCCAGTACTGCACACAGTACTCCAAGTGAGGTCTCACCAGTGCTCTGTACAGTGGCATGAGCACTTCCCTTTTCCTACTGCTAATACCTCTCCCTACACAACCAATCATTCTGCTAGCATTTCCTGCTGCTCTATTACATTGACTTACCCTTAGATCCTCTGAAATAATAACCCCTAAATCCCTTTCCTCAGATGTTGAGGTTAGGACTGTATCAAATATTCTATATTCAGCCCTTGGGTTTTTACGTCCCAGGTGCATTATCTTGCACTTATCCACATTAAAACTCAATTGCCACAACTCCGACCATTTTTTTAGTTTACCTAAATCATTTGTCATTTGGCTGATCCCTCCAGGAACGTCAACCCTGTTGCAAATCTTTGTGTCATCAGCAAAAAGACATACTTTTCCATTAATACCTTCTGCAATATCACTAATAAAAATATTAAAGAGAATGGGTCCAAGTACTGACCCCTGAGGTACCCCACTGGTAACAAGACCTTGCGCCGAATAAACTCCATTTACCACAACCCTCTGTTGCCTGTCACTCAGCCACTGCCTAATCCATTCAACAATATTGGAATCCAAGCTCAAAGATTGCAATTTATTGATAAGCCTTCTATCGATCTATCTATCTAACTGAATTTTGTTATCGTTCAGATAAAAGTCTGAAGCTTCACCTGGGTAATCTGCAGTGCATCCAACCCGGCTTGGGTAACAGTGAATTTTGCTATTATCTATGGATATTATCAATGAAAATGGCAAAAGACAAACATTAAAATGTATTGCGGATATAATGAATATACAGAGTAACAGGATATGTTTCTTATATCAATGTGAAAGAGTTACATGATCTTTATTATTGTGTCATATGTGCTTATATACCATTTATAAAAAATAGCAACCACGAGGTTACTCTTTATGTAATATCTTTATCTTCATAAATTAATTATCAGACAATTAACGCACAGAGTTAACATGACGGTTATTTAGTGCGGTTTGTCACTGTGGATACAATTTCATTAAAAATAACAAAGAAAACACTATTTTGTTATCGGTCAGATAACAGTTTGCAGCTTTATCCGGGTAATCCTCAGAATTCAGTCAACTGTAACCTGCTGAAAACCCAAGAAAAGCGGAGAATCCAGAGGCGTTTGGATACTTTGCAGTTTACCCGGATAAAGTCCGATGTTTCATTGATCATCGCACTTTATCCAGCAACACTAGTGTAATGTGCGAATTACCCGGTTAAAACAATAAGAAAACTGGAGTACCCAGAGGCCTCTGGATACTTTGCAGATTACCCGGGTAAAGTCCGAAATTTCATTTCACTCCGGACTTTTGCTAATGACGCCTAGGTAATCCTAGGATTAACGCACTTCGGGCTTTAACCGTAACATACAGTTGTGTTCAAAATTATTCAACCCCCACTGAAATTGAGTGTTTTGGCCAGTTTGACATTGATTTTGATCATTCAGTCATCTTGCTTACAATTAAATCAAAGAGGCACGTGTAGGTCAGACAAATATAACATAACATTTATAATGAAATAACCACAAATGTCTTTTCTGTGCTCACATCATTATCAGTTTTATTCAACCCCCAAGTGACATTCAATCTTAGTACTTAGTACAACATCCTTTTACAGTTATAACAGCTTTTAAACGTGAAGCATAGCTTGACACAAGTGTCTTGCAGCGATCTACAGGTATCTTCGCCCATTCGTCATGGGCAAAAGCCTCCAGTTCAGTCACATTCTTAGGCTTGCGCACTGCAACTGCTTTCTTTAAGTCCCACCAGAGGTTCTCAATCGGATTTAAGTCAGGTGACTGCGATGGCCACTCCAAAATGTTCCAGCCTTTAATCTGCAACCATGCTCTACTGGACTTGGAACAAAGCTTGGGATCATTGTCCTGTTGAAAGGTCCAACGTCTCCCAAGCCTCAGGTTTGTGACGGACTGCATCACATTGTCATCCAATATCTCCTGGTACTGAAGAGAATTCATGGTACCTTGCACACGCTGAAGCTTCCCTGTACCTGCAAAAGCAAAACAGCCCCAAAGCATGATTGACCCCCCCCCCCCGCCATGCTTAACAGTAGGCAAGGTGTTCTTTTCTTCATAGGCCCTGTTCCTCCTCCTCCAAACATAGCGTTGATCCATGGGCCCAAACAGTTCTAATTTTGTTTCATCAGTCCACAGAACACTATCCCAAAACTTCTGTGGTTTGTCCACATGACTTTTGGCATACTGCAGTCGACTCTTCTTATTCTTTGGAGACAGCAAGGGGGAGCGCCTGGGAGTTCTGGCATGGAGGCCTTCATTACGCAGTGTGCGCCGTATTGTCTGAGCTGAAACTTCAGTACCCACATCTGACAAATCTTTTCTCAGTTCCTCAGCAGTCACTCGGGGACTTTTCTCCACTCTACGCTTCAGGTAGCGCACAGCAGTCGAAGTCAGCATCTTCTTTCTGCCACGACCAGGTAGCGTTTCAACAGTGCCCTTTGCCTTGAATTTGCGAATGATGCTTCCTATGGTCTCTCTTGGTATGTTTAACATCTTTGCAATCTTCTTATAGCCATTGCCCTTCCTGTGAAGAGTAATCACCTCTTCTCTTGTCTTCCTGGACCATTCTCTTGACTTCACCATGTTTGTAACCACACCAGTAAATGTCTAGAAGGAGCTGAGTATCACAGTCATTTTAAAGCTGCCTAATTGGTGCTTATTATGCTTTATTGCTGCTCCGTGACATCCACAGGTGTTTTCAATACCTGATTGAAAACACTTGAATGAACCTCTGTTCTTCAGAGTGGTAGTCTTTAAGGGGTTGAATAATTGTGTCAATGAAGAATTCACAAAAGAAACATTTACTACTGTATTACAAAACCAATTGATGTCATTTTAGTTGCATATGGTTCTTTAAAAAGTCCTTGTAGGATTTCATTCTGAATACAATTACAAATGAACACTAAATTCCCTAAAACCCTTTACGGCATTGGGGGTTGAATAATTTTGAACACAACTGTATACAAGTACATCCAAATACTGCTTGGCCAAAAAATAGTCACATACTCTGATATTTAGTTGGACTGCTTTTTTCTTTGACTACGGCACCCATACGTTGTGGCATCGTTTCAATAAGCTCATGCAATGTCACAGCATTTAATTCCATCCAAAATTGCATTAATTTGTGGCCAAGATCTTGTATTGATGATGGGTAGGCTTGTGCACCGATTTTTTTTTCGGTTCGATTCGATTTGTTCGGATGTTTAAAATTTTCGATTCGGCTCGTTTCGACCGATTTCTGTTTCGATTCGGTTCGGCTCATTTTTCACAACCATTTTTCGTGTTTTCGGGTCACTTTGCTCATTTTTTGTATGGACTTTTCGGAAATTTCGGAAATTTTCATTTTTTCGGAACGTCTGTTCTCCTCGTTTCAAAGTGTCTACGATAATTCTGGCGATTCTATCGTGGTTTTTTTTATTAAATAAAGATCCTTTTTTTCTTATGAATAATTGAATATACATTTCACAACTTTATTTAATCATATTAAAATGGTATGAAAGCCAAGGAACAAAAAAAATGAACAAAACGATTTAAAAAACGCTAAACTGACCCGAATGCCACAAGAAACAAGTGATACGCATTTACAAATACAAAATTTACAGAATCAGCGATATAACCGATAATAGTTAAAAATACGATTTCCAGAATTACCGAAATGGAACCGAAATCACGAATGGAACCGAAATCACGAATGGAACCGAAATCATGAATAGAGCAAAAATAAATTTCGATTTGACACATTTCAAGTCCATTCGAAAAATCCGAAAAATTTTCGTTTCAGCTCGGAAAACTTTTTGGATATATCGGTTTTCGGGTCCGATCCGATTCGGAAATTCGGCCGAATCCGAAGACACGAATCGGGAAATTTCGTGAAAATTCCGAAATTCCGAAACCCGAAACGCACATCCCTAATGATGGGAGAGTCGGACGCTGCATAAAGTCTTCTCCAGCTCATCCCAAAGATTCGCCATGGGGTTAATGTCTGGACTGTGTGGTGGCCAATCCATGTGTGAAAATGATGTCTCATATGCTCCCTGAACCACTTTTGCACAATTTGAGTCTGATAAATCCTGGCATTATCATCTTGGAATATGCCCGCTGTGCCATGCGGGAAGACAAAACGCATTTGAAGGAAAAATATGCTCCTTCCATATATTCAGGAAGTTACATGACCTCATTTTTTGGGCACATAACTTTGCTGAACCTAGACCTCACCAACTGAAGCAACCCCAGATTATAACAGGTCTGTACAGAAGGTGGTGACTTTCGTTTTGGCCAGTCAGTATATATACACATATATTTTCAAACATATTACTATTACTCAACCAAAGTGGTAGGCGCCCCCGCCTGTACCGCCACCAAATTTCCAAAGCCAACCAGCACTCAGTGGTTTCCCCCAAACCAGTGAACAATGAACAACAAATACGTAACTGGCGGCGCGATGAATGTCGCTGTAGGATCTTGTGGTGGTTCTCTTATATTAACCGTCCATATGCGTTAAAAAGACAAAGAGAATACAATAGTGTAGACGAAATATAATAGCAAATACTGTAAACACTGTATTATTCCCACTCACAAAAGAAGAGCCCCAACACTGGCTCAGAGTGGGTCAGCGCATGTGGTCAATGGTTTTCTTCTGAAGGAGGTGACCCCCCACCTTCAGTGGTGATGGTTTGCTTCCAATGTTGGTACGTGAAGGAATATGTGGAAAAAAGAGAAAAAACTCCCTTGCGTAGATCCGTTGGACACACAGTGAAGTAATGATAAAGGAATTGCACTCACGTGGGTTGGAGCTTAAAGCCAAGCTCTAGGATCAACCGCTTGTGGACTTATTAGAGGGAAAGCCCATAGAAACCTCTTTAACCAGCAAGCACACCAGGGACTGATGCAAAGAAAATTTAATAGAACATAAAAACAATATAAAATAGGTAAAAAACAATCTCTGGCTCAGCCAGTGTACCCAGACGCGTTTCGCCACACCATGTGGCTTCCTCAGTCGGTTTACAGGCAAATGTGTGTGTCACAATATATAAGTTACAGTTTTAATTGTCCCCAGGTGTAATTAACTAGAGGCGTGTACTCCACGCCTCAGATTAACGAAATACGAGATCGTCCGCAGGTCCGCCATCTTGCGCATGCGTATTGCCGCACGCCGATTCGAAGGAGGAAATCTACAATACGCATGCGCAAAATGGCGGATATCCATTCTGAAACGCAAACATCGCCAATACGCATGCGCAAGATGGCGGACCTGCGGACGATCTCGTATTTCGTTAATCTGAGGCGTGGAGTACACGCCCTCTAGTTAATTACACCTGGGGACAATTAAAACTGTAACTTATATATTGTGACACACACATTTGCCTGTAAACCGACTGAGGAAGCCACATGGTGTGGCGAAACGCGTCTGGGTACACTGGCTGAGCCAGAGATTGTTTTTTACCTATTTTATATTGTTTTTATGTTCTATTAAATTTTCTTTGCATCAGTCCCTGGTGTGCTTGCTGGTTAAAGAGGTTTCTATGGGCTTTCCCTCTAATAAGTCCACAAGCGGTTGATCCTAGAGCTTGGCTTTAAGCTCCAACCCACGTGAGTGCAATTCCTTTATCATTACTTCACTGTGTGTCCAACGGATCTACGCAAGGGAGTTTTTTCTCTTTTTTCCACATATTCCTTCACGTACCAACATTGGAAGCAAACCATCACCACTGAAGGTGGGAGGTCACCTCCTTCAGAAGAAAACCATTGACCACATGCGCTGACCCACTCTGAGCCAGTGTTGGGGCTCTTCTTTTGTGAGTGGGAATAATACAGTGTTTACAGTATTTGCTATTATATTTCGTCTACACTATTGTATTCTCTTTGTCTTTTTAACGCATATGGACGGTTAATATAAGAGAACCACCACAAGATCCTACAGCGACATTCATCGCGCCGCCAGTTACGTATTTGTTGTATATTACTATTACTATTTCTTTACTTTGATGTTGTACTATATGAGGGAAATTTAAGAACACCAGGTTCCTATGTCTGCTCCAGTGAGTCTTCATTTGCTATGCTTTTGTTTTCGTCATAACGATTTGACATTCAGGCCAAACGTTGGAGACCTCAAAGTATTTTCAACCACATTTTGCCATATCAGCTTGGTGTACATAGCACTTTTTGCTGCTTCTCTAAACTTGCATTTGCAAAAACACATAACAACAGGCTCTTATCGCAATCATTTTGGGAACCTTAACAAGAGGATAAAGACTTACAGGTCTATTCAAAGAAAGGTGAAACTCAGGAGAATGACTGGAGAAGTGAAAATTCTAGGTCAAAATAGCCAAACCAGAAAAATTCTGCCACTTATCTCACTGTCCAAATCGGCTATTTGGTCTAGATTGTTCTCTTCTCCTGCCAGTTCTCCTGGGTTTCACCTATCTCTGAATAGCCCTGTTATTCTGATGCTAACTCCTACACAGGACAAGTAACAATGCAAGCAGTACGTGCAAACACTGACCAGTGACAGCTGCTTGAAATCTAAAGATTTGTGTATGGGCCGATGTTTCTCTTACCTGTATGAAGTGGCGCAGATTCTCAATGACCTGACTAATGACAGCATTGCGTCCCCGGACCTTAACCTCTTGGTTATTGACTTGGGCTTTCATGTCATTGGAAACCACAGGTTTTGTGTAGCTAGAAAAGATAAAATAGAAGAGCTTAATTTTAATCTACAAAAAAAACCACAAACAGCCAGCCTAGCATCGCAATAAATTACATTACAAAATCCGTGGCCCAGGGCTCCTAGTCATGTGTAAAGGCTGTGTTGGCCTTAAACCCTTGGCCGGCGAATGCTGCTTTGATGAAAATTAAGTAAAAACGAAGATTTAAACCTGTCATCGTCAAAGGGTTAAGCCATGACTTTCATTTCACGCTGAGAGGCAGCGCATACCAGGAAGGAGTCAGACAATTTATTGTCCTGCGACAATTAAAAGGTAAAAATCAATGCAGGAGGATAACAAGGGAATGAGATGCTCAGAGGAGTCGTGCGGTAAATCGGCCGCCTTCAGCCAATGGAGAGCATCCTGTGTGGATCAATTGGATTAATTTGAAATCTATAATTAGTTCAGCAGCGAACTGCAATTGTGTGCCCTGACTGTCCTATTACTCAACCCCGTGAGGTCACCTGGAGGTAAAGGCACAACTACCCCGTGGGGAACCAGCTAATGTAAAGATATTAATGCAGGTGGACGGACCAGACAACCCAGGCAATCGTTAATTGCAATATAATAATCCAGAGCTCCACGGAAGCCGATCTCTCTCAATGTGTATACAATGTACATGTTACTTTCACCGCATAAATCATTCTAAGGTTAAATAACGTAGCATTTATGCACAGAGCTTGATACAATAGGCGAATAATAGGTATATATCTGGTATTTGCCTGCTGTGAGCTTGAGATTTGTCTATAACTGTCTATTATTATTACTACGCATTGACCCATCTTAGGATAGGGTCAGACGAAAGCATTTTCAACGTCTACCGTCAAAAAGTGCGTTGATGCGTCCGAACTCATTTTGTCACTGAAGACGCGATAGCGGTCATACGATGTGCAATTTCAGCCGTATTTTTTTACGGAGCTATAAAAAACAAATGGACGTGATGTTGGCCGGACATGTGCAGCGTCTGACGTCTCCTAATCACACACACACGCCGCTATGCCGACGCAGCGCACTCTGTGCGTCAGTACTAGCGGTTTCACGTTCTCGAAAAAAATGCGTTCGTTTGCCGCTTGCGTTGCGCAGCCGAACTTTCGTGCGGCCGTACTCCGTATATTGCCCATCATTGGACGTCATTTGCTGCTACTACGGCCGTAATAAAGTGCGGCTCAACGCACGTTCGCACTGCGTTCGTCTGACCCCAGCCTAAAACACAAGCCGCCGCACCACTGCGAGGAGAGCCCTGTATTTCCATTCTTTACACCCCACAAAGTCATGCTAGGTGTTATTGGAGAGGTCAGAGTCTGACCTTCCTGAATGATACGAAACATGACCATGTCATTTAAAAAAAAAAAAAAACACACAAAATATTTTTCTTTATTTTGTATTTTTTTTTTGCTTGTCTGCATAGTTAAAGTGGGCCGTTCTGGATGCAGTCCAGGGATGATTTTGTTTGTCCCAGTCCAGCCCCGATAAATGATAGTCCCATCCATGCACACAGTAGCCTTCTGCTACATACAGTAGCCTGCGTGGTTTGCTTTTGGTACAGCTGTTCCTGGTGTCAGAAATGCTGGGCTAGAACAGATTAATGAAGATCTTTCGAAATGTAATCAGTGCTTGGAAAAGAAATCATGGGAATATTCTGTAAAGCCCACCTGGCCACTTCATTCCTTGAGATTAGCATCGTTTTTCTATATTTAATGCGAATAGAAATGTTCTTGCAGTGATCAAATATTTAAAGGGCTACTCCAGATGTTTTTGAACTGCATCTCCCATCATGCTACTCTACTCATTAGGTTAGCAGGGACTCATGGGGAATGTAGTTCCAAAACATCTGGACTGACAGAAACAGTGATGTTATCCCACACCATTTGTTACATGCCACTCAATTCCCATCCATACCTATATTTGCATCCCCCAAATGAATAGAATATATGAAATACTCTACAACCATCCAGTATGGCAGCTTTCTACTAATTTTACCACTGCATATATTAACATTGCTTATCCCTGGGTACAGATGACGTCTAGAATAAGGTAAAACAGGCAGTCGCCAAAGGCCTTGTTCAGGGGCCTGACATTAATGAATTATGTGGAATTTCTGTATACACATTACACCTCTATTCATAATGACATTCCATGCACATACACTCCTGCATTCACATACCTCCATCTACACTGGGAGCTATGTGAGCCTTCTTAATTAAAATCTATTGGGTTTATTATTCTAATCCTTTGTACGAGAGGTACACTTATTTGAGCTTAGTTTACGTCCCTCACTAATTCTAGAGCCGCCTATGCCCCTGGGTATTGACATGTTACAAAATATTTAGAAAATTTAGAGAACCTGAAACTATAAAGACAGGTTTTCACCAGGTGACTGACTGGGAGGGGTGGGGTAGTTATGAATTTTAAGAGTGCATTGTAGTTTAGGAACCCCCTATTCCAATGCAGCATCATCCCCAATATACAGCATTCTGCTATAACTTCACATAGAGGCCAAACCTGAGCAGATCTCATTAGCCCCCACACAGATTGAGTCTTGGACAAGCACTTTTTCATCGATTTACTAATTGTTAGCAGCAGGTTATTCCCTCATTAAGAACAGCTTGCCACTACAAGACAAGAGCTTCTCCCATGGTCACATTGTTCCCGGACACAGCTTATACTTTGTCTCAAGAGCATATTTATTGATTAGAGAGTAGCGCTTTCTTAATGTGCACTAATTTACCTTGATCAGCATGCTGGATTCTGCTGAACACAGCATACCCCTCAATATAGCAACACATTATGAGCCCCGTGGTGTCACTAGCATTCACAGTAGAAAGGGACTTTATTTGTGGCAAAAGTGACAGTGTCTGTGTGTAGAAGATGTGCTACTGGATGAGGCACCAGTAGTGTCACAGGATGGCTGATCAATACAATACCTCCCGATTTTTTTTGTCTACACAGAAATATTCTATTGTCAATAATACTATTTATCGAAAACCCGCTGTTGCCAGTAACAACCCCAACATACAAGGTGACACACTTGCTTTAAAAGGTATGATTGACAATCCAACATTAATCATGTATCGCAGTTTTTTTGCATAATTTTGCTTGTGCAATAAACATAAAAGTGTAGCTATCATGCTCACTGCGTGGCGCCGCAATTGCCTGTTTCCTATAGGCCGGCTCTTCGGATCTCAGTTGACAGGAAAACAACAGGATACGATTGGAATTGATATCACGTCCGAAAACGAAAGTGCGCGACTCTTCGGAGTATATGGTAACTTACGAACCGAAATGGAAGGGACGTATCGGAAGTAACGAATCGGAGGAGTCCGAAAAACCGGAAGCGATGTATCGAAGGAATTCTTGAAGTGAACATCAGAAGTGTGCGACTTTTAGATGGAATACGATCGGAATTGACATTACGTCCGAAAATGAAAGTGCGCGACTCTTCGGAGTACATGGAGATATGGTAACCTCCGAACGGAAACGGAAGGGACGTATCGGAAGTTACGAATCGGAGGAGTCCGAAAAATCGGAAGTGATGTACCAAAGGAACCCGTTCTGACCATATATGGTGAACGCTGGGAGATTGAATCAACCAATGAGAGGACTATGTAGACTATTTAAGCATGAGAAGGAGGAGGGGAAGGTTTATATTATTTTTTATGCTTTTAATTTTGATTTATCGCCCTTGAGAAAGTCTTAGGACGAAACGCGTTGGGCAGTTTGTTATTATTCAATAAATTTTATTATTTTTAATTCATTTATTCACCTTCCCGATTATTCATTTAATTAAGTCTTGGAGACGTCTGATTTGCATCTTCCAACTGGGTTTATCCCACCCATGCACAACAAGGATCCACAGCTTCTCAACCTTTTACCTGCTGCTTTATCTTGAGGAGAGTGGGAATACCTCCACGAGGAGCGGATCAAACTTCAAAAGCTAAGTACCTTGTACCACACATTTTTCTATATGACAGGAAAACATCGACAGCTCTCATTGGACCTCAGGTTGCTGTACCAATGCTTTAACTAAGATGGCGGCACCCAAAAAGTAAACACGGCAGATAGGCTTTAAATTACTTTTCCATGAGATTGGGTTTTTAGGAGCTGCCTGGACAGTGGTATCTACTGGTTATAGTGAAGTTGGTTTCTAATTATGGCTTATTGGAAGCTAAATGGACAAATATGGTTAGTGGTGACCCGGGCTTAGCAAACATAAGTGTACATTACATACAGTAAGTTTATTCCCTCTGGGATATCTTGGGTATGGATTTCAAAAACAAATATAAATATATAGCTTAAATACCAACAAAATCACTATTACGGTAAGTCTATTCATTGCAGGGTGAAACTCAGGAGAATTGGCAGGAGAAGAGAACAATCTAGGCCAAATAGCCGATATGGAAAGTGAGATAAATGGGAGAATTGTTCTGGTTTGGCTATTTTGACCTTGAATTTTCACTTCTCCTGCCAGTTCTCCAGAGTTTCACCTTTAGAATACTAATAAACCTGTATGTCACTGGCAGACTGGGGTAGTAGGTAACATGGAAAATGGCCCGTCCCCTTACTACCAATAAACCATTAGGAAAAAAATGAGATGATGAAAATTTTGGGCTATAGATCAGGACTGTCCTTCCCAAATAGTAACACTTGGGAGTGTGTGTGTGTGTGTGTTTGCATGAAAGGAAGCTCTGCATGACTTACTGGCAAGCTGTATATATAATGGGACGAATGGTGATATTTATATGAATGGACTTTGTGTTATGAAATTTGGTTTAAGGGTTCGGTGAGTAGGCGAGAGGAAGGATGCGATGGGTATGTTTCCCTGCTTTATATGGATATTGTTTTTATTATTTTACGTTTCACCCCCTAACTAGTAGCCCCACTCCGATCTGCTGCCCTAAGCATGGACCTAGTTGGCCTATACAAGAATACACCCGTGACAATGTCAGCTCTAAGGCCCCGTTCACACCTAGCCGTTTTAACGCGCGTTCGTGCACGCTTTAAAACGCAGGAACGGGGAAATCCCATGCTTTGCTATGGGACCCATTCAGACCTAACGGTTTTACAGCGCGCAGGAACGCGCTTTAAAACGGCCGACGCAAAAAGAAGTCCGGGAGCTTCTTTTCGGGCATACAGCAGCGCGTTCGCGGCCATATCATAGTCGCGAACGCGCTGCAACACGCGTTTTTTTTGTATGTGCGAACGCGCGTAAAAAAAATGTGCGCATTGCGCGACGCAGCGCTACGCCCAGGTGTGAACCCAAATCTAGCACATTACCCTTCCTGCACTCGGGCCTATCCTGGCAATTAATAATATTTAAGTTCAAATTTCAGACTCCATTGCAGTGCATCGACATTTATTAACACCAAGGGAAAAGATATTGTGGACGTATGGTTTTAGCATTTGCACTGCTTGTTAAAGAGCAATACATGCCTGTGCATTAGGATCCAGAGAACTCAAATGAAAAATTTACAAGGTCTTCCTCAGTCCCTCCTATCCGCTTTTCAAACTTATGATGACTATCCCTTCTAATGTCTATCACATTACAGTCTTAACGATTTCAGATAACGATCGATAATTTTTTTAGCAGACACAACCTGTACACTGCAATGATTTTTGACACTATGCAAACAAATATTTGTTTAATGATATCTGAAAAGCACTAAATCCATAATAAAAAGAATTTCTGAATTTCTAGACATTTTTAGGTGGGAAAATAAACATTTTAATACAAACATATACCTACACACACGCACACGCTGCCGAAAATCCTGTCAGGGACTGAAATAATGTAAATTGCTTCATAATACAAGAAATTTACTAGTCCTCCTGCTTGCTCTCAATTTTTTTTTCGTATTTAGCTTTTTCTCTTTTGATCCCATTTAGGCAAGTCCCTACCCCTCATAGAGCTCTATTACATTCTTCGCGCAAAAAGCGCACGCGCATCGCAGTTTTTTTTGCGCTAAGCGTTAAACGTTAACCCGCGAAAGATAACGCTGCTATTACAATCCTCGCGCATTTTTTCATCTGTCAAAAAATAACGTGCGTAAAAAAGACGCATTAACGTTGCGTGCAGAAATCAGAAATAAGAACCTTAATTGTCTCACGTTAAGCTTTTGCGCCTGTCAAAGTCAATCTGCGCATATATGCTGCATCAAAAAAGAAACCACACACAACTTCTCAATTTTATTGTTTGGGTATGTGTAGAATGTGTAACTATGCTTTGCTGTATTTTTTTTTTTCGGGCTGGTGTATTTGGTTTCGGTCAGGACGTTCAGATTTGCTATTAACACCAGCTTTTCAAAGACGTTAAAATTATGCGCACAAACGCTGTACGTTAAATTTTGCGCATAGATTGTAATACCATCCGCGTACCAGCGCACAAACGCATTTGTGCTCACAATGTTAAGTATAGGACGCGCGCAGTACAGTACGCTCGCGCAGGTTCACCCGCAGTAGACGTTAACGCGCATTTTTTGCGCAGACATTGTAATACGACGTTCAGCGCAAAAGTTTTTCCCCTCGCGTTAATGCGTTTTTGCGCACACGTTAACGTTTGCGCGAAAAATGGAATAGAGCCCATAATGTAGAGAGCAATGGTCCATTACCACAATGTTTATATTCACACGTATTATTATCATCTGATACATTGTTAAAAGAAGCAGGGAGTGTAGGATAACAAAATAGGTGAATTTAGATCAAGTTTATTATAATTAATCAAGGCTGGGGGTGTTCATATTATGAAGATACTAAACTGAAATAAATATGTATAAATAATAATTTAAAAGTCCTTAAAAAAACTGTACAAGTTGAAATTGTTGTTTTTGCTGTATATCCCACCAAGTCACACCAGCTTCTGCAGTAATCTCTGCCCAGACCAGGAAGTGATTCAGCCAATCAGGATGCTCCTATAACTTCCTGCAGTGCTTTTAAGGTTATCCAGTAAATCAGTGTTTCCCAGCACTGTCCTCAAGTACCCCTAACAGGACACTCTACACATCCTGACCACTTTAGGTTTTTAAAGTGCTCAGGATGTGAGGTGTGCCCCCCCCCCATGCTGCCCCGATCTGGTTAAACCAGCGAGTCAAGTGGAAGAGTTCCATCCATCCCACCCAAGGTCACTGTCAGCTGGGATTTTGAATTTTCCAGCTGCAGTCACCATTTTGGTCATTAGTGACGTTGGCACGCAGAGGGCAAGCGGTCTGAGAGAGTCAGCCGATGAATTGGATCTGCGCATGTGCGCGTTGCTCCGATCCATTGCTCTGCACAGGCGCTATGGAACTTACGTACATAAAGTGCACCACTCCGTAGCGGTGAGCAATTTGTGTAGTAAAGTTTCAGGGAATTCCAGGTTCGGAAGTCCCTGAGCTGTAGAGGAGGAGCTGCACGCTGCGAGGGACAAAAGGAAAAAATTAAATGCAGAATCTACTTTTTTTTCTCAGATCTATGGCAGCAGCATTGTTTGTTTTATAACTCACCTTCTCATTTCCAAATACAGGAGCAAATGTGGAGATGATGGCACAATGCAATATTACACATTGGTCCGTCTAAAACACATGTCACTGCACCACTGCAAGGAGAACGGGGTGGTCTTTTGCACCCCGCAGTGTCGGCCTAAGACATAGTGCTGTCTGGAACCAAGGATGAAATGCTGCCCCCCCGGAACCACACTGCCCAAAATACACCGGAGTGATGGGAGTTATAATGCAGAGTGGTGGAGGTTATAATGCAGAGTGATGGGAGTTATATTGCAGAGTGATGGGAGTTATATTGCAGAGTGATGGGAGTTATATTGCAGAGTGATGGAAGTTATAATGCAGAGTGATGGGAGTTATATTGCAGAGTGATGGGAGTTATATTGCACAGTGATGGGAGTTATATTGCACAGTGATGGGAGTTATATTGCAGAGTGATGGGAGTTATATTGCAGAGTGATGGAAGTTATAATGCAGAGTGATGGGAGTTATAATGCACAGTGATGGGAGTTATATTGCACAGTGATGGGAGTTATATTGCAGAGTGATGGGAGTTATAGTGCAGAGTGATGGAAGTTATAATGCAGAGTGATGGGAGTTATAATGCACAGTGATGGGAGTTATATTGCAGAGTGATGGGAGTTATATTGCAGAGTGATGGGAGTTATAATGCACAGTGATGGGAGTTATATTGCACAGTGATGGGAGTTATATTGCAGAGTGTTGGGAGTTATAGTACAGAGTGATGGGAGTTATAGTGCAGAGTGATGGGAGTTATATTGCAGAGTGATGGGAGTTATATTGCAGAGTGATGGGAGTTATAGTGCAGAGTGGTGGAGGTTATAATGCAGAGTGATGGGAGTTATATTGCACAGTGATGGGAGTTATAATGCAGAGTGGTGGAGGTTATAATGCAGAGTGAGGGAAGTTATAGTGCAGAATGAGGGAAGTTATAGTGCAGAGTGATGGGAGTTATATTGCAGAGTGATGGGAGTTATATTGCAGAGTGTTGGGAGTTATAGTACAGAGTGATGGGAGTTATAGTGCAGAGTGATGGGAGTTATAGTGCAGAGTGATGGGAGTTATAAGGCAGAGTGATGGGACTTATATTGCAGAGTGATGGGAGTTATAATGCAGAGTGATGGGAGTTATATTGCAGAGTGATGGGAGTTTATATTGCAGAGTGATGGAAGTTATAATGCAGAGTGATGGGAGTTATATTGCAGAGTGAGGGGAGTTATAATGCAGAGTGAGGGAAGTTATAATGCAGAGTGAGGGAAGTTATAATGCAGAGTGATGGGAGTTATAATGCAGAGTGATGGGGTTATATTGCAGAGTGAGGGGAGTTATAGTGCAGAGTGGTGGAGGTTATAATGCAGAGTGATGGGAGTTATATTGCACAGTGATGGGAGTTATAGTGCAGAGTGATGGGAGTTATAGTGCAGAGTGATGGGAGATATAATGCAGAGTGATGGGAGTTATAGAGATTATAATGCAGAGTGATGGGAGTTATAGTGCAGAGTGAGGGGAGTTGTAGTGCAGAGTGATGGGAGTTATATTGCAGAGTGATGGGAGTTATAATGTAGAATGAGGGGAGTTATAATGCAGAGTGATGGGAATTATAGTGCAGAGTGAGGGGAGTTATAATGCAGAGTGATGGGAATTATAGTGCAGTGTGAGGGGAGTTATAATGCACAGTGATGGGAATTATAGTGCAGTGTGAGGGGAGTTATAATGCACAGTGATGGAGGTTTTTATTATAACTGCCCTTATCAGTTGCCCAGCAACATATATGAAACATAACAAGAAAAAAAGTGTCATCTGCGCTTATCCCTATAACACCGTGTGAAACAGAACACAATTAGAGGCTTTAGTTTACTCGAATGGCCATTGGAGTGTAAGCTCACCTGCCAACGTCAAGGCACCTCTAGTAAAGGTGAGTCCTAACCAATGATTTCAGTATAGGGATAAGCGCAGATGACACTTTTTTTCTTGTTATGTAACATAATTTGTAACTACATTTAAGAATTTCTTGATTGTATGAGCAGCTCGCAGGTGCCGTGGGCATCTCAGTCTGTCAGTCAGGCAGTAGGAGAGAGTTCCCGCAGTTACTTCACATCCATCCGACACATGTGACATCTCCACTTCACACTCAGGCACGGCCCAACCGTCAAAAGTGTGGCGCCGGCACACTGCGTCGCTCACTCCTTCTCCTCTGGACCAACTCAAACCGCTGCTCCCCGCAAAAAAACGGACATTGCAAGGCCCACTCACGGACACCAGTGTCCATGAGTGGACACCTTTCTGATCCTTGCTGGCCGCATGTGTGTGTGTGCAGTCGGGGGGCAAAAATTTGCCGCTCCATGGAATTTGCTGCTGGGAGCCGTTGTTCCAAACGGCACCATGGTCGGGCCGGCCCTGTACCTCCATTTATCTCTATAGACAGAATAAAGATAGATTTAGAATCTGCTGAGACCACTGAAAAAAAGGAAATATAATTTGTCTGAGTCCTTTAATACAACATGACTACAAATCACACGATGAGCACAAAATGGTCAAAATGAGCTCAGCATACAGGGGTGTAATGGCTCAGCAGCAAAGAGGTTAAGGGTTATAATAGTTAATATCTCATGATCTCAGGGAATTTGCGAGACTGCGGCTTGTGCGTGGTTCCCAGGCGAGTGGCAGACCTTCATGTCAGCGGCCGCTCGTACGAAGAAAAGCACTCGGAGGGGCCTGGCTGGCAGACGGCAGGAGACCGATTGGGACCACGTGAGCTGGGGGTAAAATATATCCATGTGAGCTGGGGGCAATATATATCCATGTGAGCTGGGGCAATATATCTAAAATGTGAGCTGGGGCCAATATATATATATCCATGTGAGCTGTGGGCAATATACTGTATATATAGATGTGAGCTGAGGCAATATATATCCATGTGAGATGGGGCAATATATATCCATGTGAGCTGGGGGCAATATATATATATAAAATGTGAGCTGGGGCAATATATATATAAAATGTGAGCTGGGGCAATATATATCCATGTGAGCTGGGGGCAATATATTACATGTGAGCTGGGGGTGTACCCTGGGCCTCTGGTATGGAAAGGGTTTGCAGGGCTCATGAGCAATGTTCTGGGGATAGTGTGTAACGAGCACAGCTTGCGATTAGGCGCAGCCCTACATGTCACTGCAAACCCAATGTCAGCGCTTAGCCAAAATTGGTAGAGTGCCCCCCCCCCCGAAACCTGTGTCTGGATCTGCCCCTGATGGGAGAGCACTTCAGGCTGGGTATTTTTTTTGTCTTATTTTGGATCAACAGTAGGTGATTATGTTAAAGGCTGAACCCGATGGAAGCATCTCTTTTTTTCACCCTATGTAACTATGTATATCATATATGTAAACATGTTATGGCGCACGGAGTGTCCTTCTAGTCCAATGTGTTCGGTTTTGTTTCAGGTATTTTTTTCTTTAATTAGCAAACTGCTGGTGGTATTATATTGTGAAGACGGATAATCACATGTTTTTCTATGGCTTTGTGCTATTTTTGAAGGAATTAAAACCCTTCACTGGCCATTGCGGTGCATTCATACACAACGTGTACAGCCACAGCAATCACTGACTGATAAATAAATGATGATAATAAGCAAGTATTTGAAGCCTGGAATAAACTGGAAGAATCGTGCAGAGCTTCCTAAGTGGAGAAAGAAAACAAAAAAGCATTTTGCCGACTTCAAAGCTTTTACATTTAGGTACAAAGGCATAACTTCATTATGTCACTGAGTGACCTAGTACAGACGATCAATATTGCTCCTTCATGCATCTGCCAAAAAAAAACAACATACTGCTTGACCATCGAGACTGTATTCTTGTATAGGCCAACTAGACCTGGGTTTAGGGCAGCAGATTAGAAGGGGCAGTATCAGCATTTTTTTGTATTGCCCGTCCTTTAAGAGTTCCAATATATTTCATGGTGTATTACAGAGCTGCAAACCATAAAAGACCCAGTAATGAGCCTCTAAACTAGAATTAATGTTGCAGATTTTGTTCTAAATTGCATTTTATTGACATAAATAGTCTGACATCAATGTTGTGCAGATGATGAAATAAGAAAAGTTATATGCACCATCTTTAGAAAGAAAACCAGCTATTTTTAATACATCTGAATCATATATACATATATATATATAGACCTTGAAAATGGCTCACACACGAGCCGAAACGGTCTAATTTTAAATGGAATTTAAATAAAATTTTGTTATTTTTAAATACACGTCTGCAGCCTTCAACTTGCTGGATATATATATATAATCTATATAATAAAAGAGTAAGGCTTTGGCTGTCCGTCGCCAAAGCCTTACTGCGCATGCGCGCGCAACCAGCGGCGGTTGGTTGCGCGCGCATGCAACCGCCGCGGCACGAGCCGGCTGCCGGCTCGCCGCGGCGGTTACACATGCACACAGCAGCCGGGTAGAGGCTGCGCTCACAGCCTCTACCCGGCTGCCGCGCGCATCCAACCCCAGAGCGGCGAAGGGAAAGTTTCCTCCGCCGCTCGGGGGTTGGATGCGCGCGGCAGCCGGGTAGAGGCTGCGAGCGGAGCCTCTACCCGGCTGCTGTGTGCATCTAACGGGTCCCCGAGCGGCGAAGGGAAAGTTCCCTCCGCCGCTCAGGGGTAGGATGCGCGCGGCAGCCGGGTAGAGGCGCAGCCTCTACCCGGCTGCCGCGCGCATCCAACCCCCCGAGCGGCGGAGGGAAAGTTCCCTCGCTTCCGCTTTGAAGGACCCAAGCCCCGGTCACGTGACCGCGGCTTGGGTCCTTCAAAGACCGGAAGCGGGGAAATCTTCACTTCCCTGGCGCCGCTCGACAGGTAAGTATGAGCGCTGGTGGGGGGGGGGTGTCAATATCCACGAGCTGGGGGGGTCCATATCCACGAGCTGGGGGGGTCCATATCCACGAGCTGGGGGACCATATCCACGAGCTGGGGGCAAATCCACGAGCTGGGCAAATCCACGAGCTGGGCAAATCCATGTGCTGGGCAAATCCATGAGCTGGGGCAAATCCATGTGCTGGGCAAATCCATGAGCTGGGCAACTCCATGAGCTGGGGCAAATCCATGAGCTGGGGGCAAATCCATGAGCTGGGGGCAAATCCATGAGCTGGGGGCAAATCCATGAGCTGGGGGCAAATCCATGAGCTGGGCAACTCCATGAGCTGGGGGCAAATACATGAGCTGGGGGCAAATCCATGAGCTGGGGGCAAATCCATGAGCTGGGGCAAATCCATGAGCTGGGGCAAATCCATGTGCTGGGCAAATCCATGTGCTGGGCAAATCCATGAGCTGGGCAAATCCATGAGCTGGGCAACTCCATGAGCTGGGGGCAAATCCATGAGCTGGGGCAAATCCATGAGCTGGGGCAAATCCATGAGCTGGGGGCAAATCCATGAGCTGGGGGCAAATCCATGAGCTGGGCAAATCCATGAGCTTGGCAAATCCATGTGCTGGGGGCAAATATCCATGTGCTGGGGCAGTATCCACATGCTGGGGCAGTATCCACGAGCTGGGGCAGTATACCCACAATAGACTGCCCTCTGGGCAGGCTGGGGCAGTATCCACGTGCGGGGGCAGTATCCACGTGCGGGGACAGTATCCACGTGCGGGGACAGTATCCACGTGCGGGGACAGTATCCACGTGCTGGGGCAGTATCCACGAGCTGGGGCAGTATATCCATGAGCAGGGGCAGTATATCCACAATAGACTGCCCTCTGGGCAGGCTTTACAACTAGTATATATATAGTTCTCTTAGGACTCCCGCTACTCCCAATCTTCACACTAGCAAATTGAAATCCACGGTGCACGCCCAATAACATGGACAGGATAGATATGAAGCGATAGGAGCTGCACACGTGTGAACTGGTTAAAAATAAAAAATCTTTATTAAAGGCATCTTAAAATCAGACCGACGTTTCTATATATATATACACTATATTGCCAAAAGTATTCGCTCACCTGCCTTGACTCGCATATGAACTTAAGTGACATCCCATTCCTAATTCATATGGTTCAATATCACGTTGGTCCAACCTTTGCAGCTATAACAGCTTCAACTCTTCTGGGAAGGCTGTCCACAAGGTTTAGGAGTGTGTTTATGGGAGTTATTGACCATTCTTCCAGAAGCGCATTTGTGAGGTCACACACTGATGTTGGACGAGAAGGCCTGGCTCTCAGTCTCCGCTCTAATTCATACCAAAGGTGTTCCATCGGGTTGAGGTCAGGACTCTGTGCAGGCCAGTCAAGTTCATCCACACCAGACTCTGTCATCCATGTCTTTATGGACCTTGCTTTGTGCACTGGTGCACAGTCATGTTGGAAGAGGAAGGGGCCAGCTCCAAACAGCTCCCACAAAGTTCGGAGCATGGAATTGTCCAAAATGTCTTGGTATGCTGAAGCATTCAGAGTTCCTTTCACTGGAACAAAGGGGCCAAGCCCAGATCCTGAAAAACAACCCCACACCATAATCCCCCCTCCACCAAACTTTACACTTGGCACAATGTAGTCAGACAAGTACCGTTCTCCTGGCAACTGCCAAACCCAGACTCGTCCATCAGATTGCCAGATGGAAAAGCACGATTCGTCACTTCAGAGAACACGTCTCCACTGCTCTAGGGTCCAGTGGCGGCGTGCTTTACACCACTGCATCCGACGCTTTGCATTGCACTTGGTGATGTATGGCTTGGATGCAGCTGCTCGGCCATGGAAACCCATTCCATGAAGCTGTCTGCACACTGTTCTTAAGCTAATCTGAAGGCAACATGAAGTTTGGAGGTCTGTAGCGATTGACTCTGCAGAAAGTTGGCGACCTCTTCGCACTATGTGCCTCAGCATCCGCTGACCCCGCTCCGTCAGTTTATGTGGCCTACCACTTCGTGGCTGAGTTGCTGTTGTTCCCAAACACTTCCACTTTCTTATAATACAGCTGACAGTTGACTGTGGAATATTTAGGAGCGAGGAAATTTCACGACTGGATTTGTTGCACAGGTGGCATCCTATCACAGCAGTTCCACGCTGGGATTCACTGAGCTCCTAAGAGCGACCCATTCTTTTACAAATGTTTGTAAAAACAGTCTGCATGCCTAGGTGCTTAATTTTATATACCTGTGGCCATGGAAGTGATTGGAACACCTGATTCTGATTATTTGGATGGGTGAGCGAATACTATGTCACCCAGGAGATCCACACTCTGGATTTATTAAATTATCATGCTCTGTAGCATTATATGCCATAATAATTCACATCCACCATAGGACATGCACTCTTGGGACTTCTTAATAAAAAATTACTTTATTGTGTCATTTTTGACACAATAGCTGTATGGAGCTCTATGATACACTTATACGCAGCGCACATTACTTTATCACAGAGCTCCACAGCAATAAAACTCAAAGTAAAATATGGTGTGTAATGTATGAGTCTTGAGTTTTATTGTTGTTTAGCTCTGTGATACAAACCACACATTATTGTGAGTTCTATTGCTGTGGAGCTCTGTGATATTCTTCTCATGCACAGCACACTGCATATTACTGTGACTTTTATTGCTGTGGGACTCGTTAATACATGCTCCTTGCTTATTTTTGGGGTTTTTTGGGGGGAGCAGTATTTCATCCTGGAACCAGGCAGCACAGTGTCTTGGGCTAGCCCTATCCAAGATATATATATACAGTATATGTCAGTTCTACGCCAGCGGGAAATTGTATGTACACAGTGCAATATTTGAAGCCATGAATGCTCCTACAAGCCTACAAGTCCTACAAGCATCCTACAAGCATCTTAAAAGTGATTGGAGTGTATTCTTTCTGCCTAGGTGACTCCTTCGTTATAATCCATGGATTGACCACCTTGTTATTATGACTTTCTACTTGCTGCCTGCCCCAACCCTCAGGTTATTTATGTATATTGATCCAAATCTGCCGATATTAACATCACCAAATATGACCTTGAGGCTTCTCGCTCCGTTCCTGTAACCCCTGTGGACATGTCGGAGGCAACCTGAGGCTGAACTTTGCCGTCCTTCGTTATCTGTGCACAGCATCCACTGGCTTAGAATTTCTGTGCTTGCAGTGAGACCGTTAGGTTTACTTTCCTAGCAGATCGTTTAGATCTTTCTTACAATTGTAGAAGCACAGAATACGGACTAAAAGTCATCTTGCGATGTACTTGTGCAGCAATAGACATCACAACTGTATGACTTTGTAGCAGGAGTGTCCTCATTTTGGACGTGTAATTGTGTACAATTGTTTGCCTTCAGGGCATCTTGGTAAATTAGAGAAAAATTGATTTTACAGATATCACTTAATCAGTCCTCAAAAGAGCAAATGTTAATAAAAGCACAAATCTATTCTTTTTTTCTATCTTACATTTATCTATCAACAATATATCCTTCCATCATTTTTTTCTTCGACTCGTTAGCGCCCTCTACTGACCTCATAAAATAGTGCTTTAAAGAGCCCCTAAACGCAAGCCTAATTCTGGAAAACGGCGAGTACTGTTAAAAGCTCCAACATATTCCACAGCGCTGTACAATAGGTAGGACTAAACAAACATAAAATTACCACACAATTTCGACACATGGATAACAATAGGAAAATGATACCTCGTTCGACAGCTTCAGTCTAAGGCTAGGGTCAAACGACGGCATTTTTCGCATTGTCCGGAAAAAAGTGCATCTGAACGCATTGATGTATTTTTTTATGGACGACGCGAAAGTGGTCATACGATGCGCATTTTCGTGCGTGATTTTTTACGGATCTACAATAAAACGAGAAATATGAGTAACCAATTCAATTTGTACGTTATGTTGGCCGGACATTAGCAGCGTCTGACGTCTCCTAATCACGCACACACACCGCTATGCAGACGCAGCGCACTTTATGCGTCAGTACTAGCGGTTCTACGTTTTCAAAAAAATGCGTTTGTTTGCCGCTTGCGTTGCGCGGCCGAACTTTCGTGCGGCCGTACTTCGTATATTGGACGTCATTTGCTGCTACTACGGCCATAATAAAGTGCGGCTGCACGCGCGTTCGCAATGAGTTCGTCTGACCCCAGCCTAAAAAGCAAATAAAAGTAGATATGGACATACTAAAGTCCTCTTTTGTTACGCCGGCTCTCACTGTGAAACAGCAAATGAGATTTAGGATAGTGCTTTTATTATGGAGGACATCAGGGGCATCAGGTATCAAAGGCGGAAAACTATATGGCTGTAAATTATAAAGCAACAAGAATAAGAACTATAAACCATAAAGCAAACAGATATAAAACGACATTTCTCATAAAGTTCTACCACCCTTGCTATACAAGATGCATATTCTACAGTTGATAGAATTTAACAAAATACACCGAGATTTACATAGCGTCTAGACCGCAGCATACAAATCGCCACCAGCATCTAGGACCGAGAACTCTTGTTTCTGAACTACATGTCCCATGATGCTCAACAAGCCTTATGTGTGACTAAGCATCATGGGACGTGTAGTTCAGAAACATGCGTAGTGACAAGGTTCGCCATCACTGAACTAGGAACTTAAAGCATACAAAGTAAAAAATAAACAAAATAAAACTTTTTCATTTAAAAAATAAATAGCAGTAGAAAAGGTGACAGATCAGCATCTGAAAATGGTATAAAATAATCATTCACCCACACATATGGTTTGGTATGTTCTGTATTGATGGAGAATTCATCTCAGCTATATGTGTATATAAAGAGATTTCTGAATTTACACATACATAAAGAAATAGTGTTACATTTTGCGCGTTTGAACATTCCAGAGGAATGTTGTGAACCAGATACATTAGTTATGTTGATGTTGTAGGGCACTGTTTTCCAGCCTTGGTCATCAGGACCCCTAACAGGCCAGGGGGCCTTCCCCAAAGTGATCCTTAAAACCTGGCCTGTTAGGGGGACTTGAGGACCAAGTTTAGGAACCACTGCTGTAGGGTTATGATGGTTCTTTTATGGCTAATTAGGTGTGTGACTTCTAAAAACTTTTGGAAATAAAATACTCTAAAAAGCTTTGGTAATGAAGGTCTCTAGGTCAGCCTCATTAGGTCTAGTCTACAAAGTCTCCCAGCAGTTCAGTACCATCTATGGCAGTGGTTCCCAACCCGGTCCTCAAGTCCCCCTAACAGGTCAGGTTTTAACCATTTTGCTGCGGAGGAAGCGCTCAGCGCTCAGCGCGTCCTCCCGCAGGAAGCGTTGGCTGCGGAGGACGCGCTGAGCGCGTCCTCCCTTTGCAGCCAGCGATCGGCCAGATTCTGGCCGATCGCTGTGCCCCCCGGTGCGGGCTGACATCCTTGATGTCAGCCGAGCATCCGGGACCGCCGTGGGCACTAATAGATGTCATTGCGGCAGCGCAATGACATCTTGCAGGCGCCCCCCCCCGTGAGTGCGGGGAAGGTGCCTGAAAGGGAGGGGTGGTAGGTCCTCTGGACCTCTCTCCCTCCCCTTCCGTGCGGGGCAGCGGTGAAAGTCAGGCACCGTTTGGAAGGGCACAGCCTGCCCTTCCTTTCGGTGGCAGGCTTTAACCCCTTGGGGGCCGGATCCCGATTCAACGCCAGATCGGTATCCTCTCCCGGAGCTGGCCGACATCTTGGATGTCAGCCAAGCTTCCGGGATCTCCCCCTGACGACTGGCATCATCGTGCATAGCGCGTTGACGTCAGTTTTAGAGTTAACCCCTAGCTGCCACCAATGGTGGCCTTTCCAACGATATCAAACATGACCAGGTTAAAAGTTAAGAAAAATAAATAATAAATAAAAAAATAATATTAAAAAAAAAAAAAATTTTTTTTTTTTGTTTTGTTAATGCAGCAATATTGTTCCCATTTCAATTATAATGTGAACAATGATGCTGCACTACTGATTTTTGTATGGGGTGCGTTTGTTAAAAAGCGCATAATTTTCTCCCCAAAAAAATGTAATGAGTCCCCATTTCTAATTATTTTAACAAGCGCACCACATAGAAAATATAACCGCAAACGCTCGCATGTTAAAATGTGAAAAAAAAAAACTTTTACACATTGTAAATTATTGAAAATTGTAATGTTATTGCATTTTTTGTTATAATATTCAGGCAGAACCTGACGTATACATATAATAATGATATATTATGAATCTGGCGAGTCTGCCGGAAAGAACAATATAAAATATGTCTGGGTCATATTATAAAATATGGCTTCAAAACGCGGTTAAACATGATGAGCGAAACCGGTAAAAATGAGCTCAGCACACAGGCATGAAATGCCTCAGCAGCGAAAGGGTTAAGGATCACCTTGGGGAAAAGCAGACTGAATGATGCAATCATTGAGCAGCAAATCATATCACCTGTGTTTCAGATATCTGGCAAACATGGCCTGTTAAGGGAAATTGAGGACCGCGGTTAGGAAATACTGGTCTATGGCAATGATGGAGAATCTTGGCACTCCAGTTGTTTCTGATCTAAATGTCCCATGATGCTCAGACAGCCTTAAAACTGGTGGAGCATCATGGGACCTGTAACTCAGAAACATCTGGGGTGCCAATGTTCGCCATCACTGGCATATGAGGTATGTTGGGATATGGTCAGGCATCTCCATCAGTGAAAATAAGAAACACCTTACATAAAGGAAGACGTGTCTTGTCAATCATGAATAAACATGAGGCCCTAAAATGGTGTACGGTTTGAAGGAGAAAAGTTACCAGGAAAGGCTTAATGATCTTAACATGTACAGCTTGGAAAAAAGACGAGACAGAGGAGATATGATAGAAACATTTAAATACGTAAAGGGAATCCACAAGGTAGAGGAAGGGAGTATATTTAAAAGGAAACAAAGTAGCAAAACAAGAGGACATAGTCTTAGATTAGAGGGGCAAAGGTTTAAAAGTAACATCAGGAAGCATTATTTTACTGAGAGGGTGGTGGATACATGGAACAGTCTTCCAGTTGAAGTGGTAGAGGCCAAAACAGTAATTGAATTTAAGCAGGCATCGGATAGGCATAAGGCTATCCTAAACAAAAGATAAATCCAGGGAAAGTATCCATGTAATTGGGCAGACTAGATGGGCCGAAAGGTTCTTATCTGCCGAAATTTTTTCATGTTTCTAAGTAATGGATGATCCATCCCATCACTCAGTGTCATGGTAGCTCATTTAGGACCTGCAGCTACTGGTCGTTCACCAGGTCACACCTCATACATGGTAAGTCATTGCCTGTACTGGCTGGAGAAGCCGAGTGTCAGATATTCAATATTTGCGTGTTGTATATCCCAGAACACCAGAGTTTCCAAACTATTTCCAAACCAAATATTATAACTCCCCACATGCTGCACGATAAATCGTAATCTATGGCAAGTCACAATTACCCCGTTGTTAGTTTCCCAGCGTACAGTTAGGCCAGGATTGCTTCTTTTTTGTATTTTTTTGTTTTCCCCATGCTTTTGCATTCAAATGACTGTTGCTTCAATTTACACAACAATGCGGCAGAGATGGGAAAAACCATCCTGGTGGAGCAGTTAGTAGGCCAAGAATTTGGGTCCCATGGCAACCGCAGGAACTCATGGTTGTGTTGTGAAGGACAGTGGTGCGGTTCATGAGCATGTGAATGGGATTGCTGTGAAAAAAAAGGCTGATCAAACAATACAGCGTTTTATCTAACCACTTGTTTCCCATCCGCATAGCACATTTTCACCCCACAAGCCGGGCAAACCGTGCCTCTCCAGATCCAAAAGCAGCTGATACAAAGTGTCACATTAGGTCTACGGTATCAGATACATCATAGCATCTTCAATCCCAGGGGAAACAGATATAATCTAACGCAAAACTGTCAAGCCAAATGTGACAGGTGTCAACATAGAACTACGGCCATCTGACCAAAACACAGGTATGGTGGACCAGGTATAAGAGTTCCATGCCACTGGTTCCCAACATGGGTTTATATGAGTTTGATAAGCCGTGACTGGTGATACTGGTCCGGAAATGGACAATAAACATTTAGAGCTTTTCATGATCATTTTTTCAATTTGTGATGTCCATTCCCGAGCTGATACATAGGATAGTAAACTCAGCGGGTTAATGATACAGTGCAGGCTATTCCTCGCCTCGACGAGTGATAAAGTGCCGCTGACCCAGGAGGAGTATAAGATAAGCGAAGCAGGCTACTCCATACCTGGGGGTCACCAGATAAACTACCAGTTCCACAATCCTCAGGAGATCTGAAATACGGTCAATAAATCAATGCTGAGCGGGAGCTCAATATAATTTCTGCATAAATTACTGTATGCCGGCTCCCATGTTTATGCTTGACCGCTTTCACTGCTGTGTATATAGGTCAATAGAAAGCAGGAAAGCTTGAACCATAGCAAACGCAGAGCGAAAAAATAAATGGGGGTTATTTGCAAGATATGCCTCTAAATTTCATGAAAAAAGCAGATTTCACACAAAAATGTAACTTTTGTTTATTTAGTGAAGTGCAATCCAGTGATGTTTAGTTCTTAAAAAGTGAAAATGGTATTATTCCCAGCAGAAGCGTTACGTGGTCTAGATTCATTAAACCCCAGTAGGAGACTGAACGGGTCTATCTATTAGGTGAGGAACCCAATGCAATACATGTACCTTGCTTTACATTTCCATTTCATGTTTGGGTGTAGCGATCAGGAAAAGTCCAAACTTGTAAACAGTATCTTCCAAGATATCAAACCATCTCTTAGTTTATTTAACCCCTTCATTACCAAGCGGTTTTTGTTGTAAAGAAATTGTTGTTCCGAGGTTTAAAAATGTAAATAAAGTAAATTTTCGCATTTTTAATATTTCATGTATTTGGTTTATCCTTTTCAGAAATATTGTTGGAATGAAAGATTCTGAGCTCTAGATGGTGTCACTTATCTTACACAATGCCACATGGGGTCTGCATTATCAGTGTTTAGGCAGGAATGACCTTTTGTGGCAAATACAGTAACTGTGATACTATTAAATAATAAAAATGGTCAGATCTCCTGCTTATGGGTGTTTGTAGTGATCATAATGATTATTAACAATGCAGCTTCCAAAATCTACCAATAGACTACAGAGATCTGTATGTGGCATAATATCTGCATATGTAAACTACAGTAACACATTAAGGCTGGTGTCAGACGAGTGCATTTTGTACGGACGCACGTTCTGACGGAAGACTCGGTAGTGGCCACACAGCCCGTTATTTTTGATTGATGTAGAGAAAAAGAGGGACCTATGGGAAATAATATTAATATGAAAAATGATACAAATTGATACATGATATCAAAAACCATTTTGTCCGTCAAGGTGCTGGACGTCAAAAATGCAGACCATCTGTCTTCCTCCCAACACTCCCACACCAAGCTATGCGGACGTGGCGCACTCTGTGCGTCCGTCCTAGCGGATTGACGTTCTTGCCTAACTTGCATCCGTTTGCCACGTCCATTGTGAGTCCGCAGTTCGGTGCAGACTCACTTTGTGTGTTATTCCCTATTGCTCATAATTCTATGCTACCACAGACGTTAATATGTGCGCAAAAACGGACGTGATCATTGCATTCGTCTGGCATGAGCCTTAGGGTTATTCAGAGAGCACCGAAATGTCGCCGACATTTTGGTGCTCTCTCGTTTCCTGCCCTTTGGGGAATCAAATTCCCTGACCCAGCATTCACCACAGGGTCCCCGCAGTGCAGGAAAAAGCTGCCGCAAAACCATCGATTGATTAAAAAAAAAAAAAAAACGCTGCAGAACCGCCGAAATTATCAGGTCCGACGGATTATCAGATCGGATTCGATTCAATGAACCACCGGAATTATCGATATTCAATAATTTCGGCGGTTTTGAGGCATTTTTTTTTAAAAAAAATTGCAGAAATTATCAGATCCGATCTGATAAATTATCAAATCAGATCCAATAATCTGCCGCAAAATTGCCAAAAAAGTAGACAATCTGCCAAACACAGCGATGACCAGCCACCAGAAAAAGCCGGGAAACCGACGAACAGGGTAAAAAAACAAAACAAGATGATTGAAAGTGTCAAAATTTAAATGCTGTTTGGCAAAAAAACTAGTGTACGAAACTGTCTGTAATTTACATATAAGTTCCAATGAATGATAATAAAATAGACTGTTACAGAAAAAAAAACTCTATTTAAAAAAAATTGCTGAAAAAAAATCACGAAAAATGCCTAGAAAATCCTAAAACAAAATATCAATAAAGAGACTTTTTACTGCAGATTAAAAGAATAAATGTTTATTAGATATTGAATTAAAATGGGAATATTTTTAACATTGAACCTATGGGATTCGCCTGAATAAACCTGCTGAATGAAATCACCGAACAGCAGGGCATTTCTCTGACATTTCTCTGCTGTTCGGTGTCTGAATAGATTAACCATTGCTTCTGTATGGGGGATTTCACTGCTGTCGAACAGGCACCGTACTTGCAGGCAGTTCGCCCAAATTTGGCAAACTGCCTGTTTGCTGAATAGCCAAATGGCTATGCAGTACACGTAGGGGAAATTCACTTTCGGTGCAATTTCGGGGCCAGATCGGCTGTCTCTGAATAACCCCTATTGTGTCTGTGCTGTACAGAGATTTTGAGTTATTATTATAACCCCTTGAGTCTTATCCCTGTACAGCAGTGAGTGATCCCTGAGTTCTCCCTTTATTCTGCCCCTTCCCAGCCTGCTGTAATTAAATTCAGTGTTAAAATATTTGAATTTTAAATAAATATTGATCCACAATATTTTTTTGTTACAGTGAAGCTTGGGACAGCTTATTTTACAATAATACAGGGTGCCTGGAGAGAGATAATGTACACCACAAGGCAGTGGCGGAAGTACCAGGGTCGCAGAGGTCTTGCTTGCGACTGGGCCCTGGCATTCCGCCACTGGAGGGGGGCCCAGGCAGACGCCAGATTCTGGCAGTCAGCGCTTGAATCTGAGAGCAGCGCCGCTGGCCGTTCCTTTCCCTACGAGCAGCCACCGGCTTGCAGCTTGGCTGCTCGCCTGGGATGGGAACCACCTGACCAACGCACGAGATTGCGGAGTTCACGTGTACTCCACGTTCTCATGAGAGTGCGGCTGCGCTGGTCAGGTGGTTCCCGGCGAGCGGCCATGCTGCATGCTGGCGGCCGCTAGGGGGAAGAACGGCCGCAGAGGTGAGAGCTGGGGGCAAATATATCCATGTGAGCTGGGGGCAATATATACCCATGTGAGCTGGGGGCAATATACCCATGTGAGCTGGGGACAAATATATCCATGTGAGCTGGGGACAAATATATCAATGTGAGCTGGGGGCAAATATATCCATGTGAACTGGAGGCAATATATCCATGTGAGCTGGGGCAATATATCCATGTGAGCTGGGGGCAATATATCCATGTGAGCTGGGGGCAATATATCCATGTGAGCTGGGGGGCAATATATCCATGTGAGCTGGGGGCAATATATCCACGTGAGCTGGGGGCAATACTATATTTTTTATATTGCAGGAAAAAAATGTAAAAATATAGATTTTTTTGGGGTGAGGGGGGCCCTTCATGGATTCTTGCACCGGGGCCCTCAGGTTTCTAGTTACGCCACTGCCACCAGGGGTACATTAATCCTGCATTAAAAAGGTGTGAAAATTAGTTTTTGATATGCTAATGAGTGCTTTTCAATGTATTACAATGCAAAATCGAGAGAAAGCGTTAAAATAAATGTTAACCCTCCCTGCACTCCCCTGCTCCATCTTAAACCATAAAGTAGGTATAATACTCACCTTTAAACCAGCACCGCTCTCCCTCCTCTCATGCTTTCCCTCGTCACATGTTGCTTTCATGTGAACAAAGGGAAGCTGGATGTTCGAGAGAATGCAAATTTTGAGAGACATTGGGTAATGTTCATTCCTGACCCTTTTCCAGGAAGCCTGATCAATATAGGCTGATCTGACCTTTCTGGGAGGGGTTAATTCCACCTCGCAGGGCTGACCCAGCCCCCTGGGCACTCCCTACAGTTAGGAGGGAGAGGACATTCAGGGCACTGTGGCCAATCAATCTGTAGCTGCATTTTCAATAGTACTCTCTGTCTAATAAATGTACAGACAAAACTTTCATATTAATAATAATAGCTAGTCTTTAGTGTTTATTATTATTATTATAGTTAAGATTTCAGTGATACTGATTATTCATAAAGCTTATTCTGGCAGTTCATTATCCTTTCAATATCAAGTGGTTTTCCATGACACCTATTCATGGTCACGCAACTGAACAGCTCTCCCCACAAAGTCATTGTCATTACAGTGCATTTAGACAAAATGCATCGTATTTGACTGGTAGAGGGCTCCCTCTGCTGGTCAATCCAAGCACAACACCAAGACCATGAAAGTTACAGTATATCAGAACAAAGACTAATATTGTGTAGCACCAATACAGAACAGACTCATTCGCCTGCTGGCTGTAACATCACTCATTGTGAACCCTCCACCCCTGCACACTACAAAAGAAATGCCAAAAAGAGTTATATAGATGGTTATGGCGTACAACCCTAAGGGATGCTCGCAGCACATTACCAGCGGTACCCTGTTACAAATTTATTACAAATAAGCACGTGGAGACCCAGACTTGTGATGATTTGCAATAAATAATGCAAAAATATAAAAAGTAACATATGCCAGAAGCATGAGCATTTTTAAAATTGCATACAGTCCAATCTTCATATACATTTCAATAACAGAAAATAATCACAATATGTATAGTACAGATATACTTTCATATCATATAGTAATCAATGATCGGTCTTTTATAAATTCCCTCACAAGTCTAGAGCCTCACTTGGGCTCTTTTAATGGCTCCTCCTGGGATTTTGTCGTACTCTCCGGGCGCCCCAAATACGTTCCTCTATGAATCTCAATATGAAAAACAAACACAGAGGCAAACGACGTAGTGTAATCCAATCAAACAAATATATAGGCAAAGGTCCACCAAATGGTTACTTACATTCGCTGGAGCCGTAAGTTGGCTCTATTCATTGCACATCGGAAATGCTCGTGCTTCTGCAGTGGCAAGTGCTACTCTTTATATTTTTGTATTATTTATTGCAAGTAATAATCATCATAAGTTTGTGTTTCCATGTGGTGATTTGTATTAAATTTATAACCGGATACCACAGGTAGTGCAGTGCAAGTAGCCCTTAGGGGTGTGTGGTGTAACCACCTATAGAACGCTTTTTGGAGTTGCAGTATACCAACTGATATGTCCGATGTGCTGTAACTGTAGGAAATTAATACAGGAGGCAGTGCCAATTCTCTTGATCACTTTAAGCCCAATAGTAATATGTTGGAGTATAATGATATTTAGGTCCTTTATACTATTTATATTCTTGTTGTCAGACCCAGCAATAAAACCACCTTCACAATATTGTGTAGGTCCCCCTAGTGCCATACAACTCTGATACATAGAGGCATGGAATCCACAAGACCTCTGTCCTGTTGTATCTGGCACCAAGTCATTAGCAGCAGATCCATTAAGTCCTGGAATTTGCAAGATGGGGCCTCCATGGATTGATTTGTTGTCCCAGCACATCCCACAGATGTTCAATCAAATTGAGATTGGGGATTTTGGAAGATAAGACAACACTATGAAATCATTACCATGTTCCTCAAACCATTACGGAACATTTTTTGCAGTGTGGCACAGTGCATTATCCTGCAAAAAGAGGCCACTGCCATCAAGGGCCACCATTGCCATGTAGGGGTGTATGTGGTCTGCAACAATCTTTAGGTAGGTGGTGCATGTCAATTGTGTTCTGACACGTTTCTGTGATTATGTTTTTCAGCAATGTGAACTACAATAGTCCATCTGTGTGACTGGACCAGACAGGCTAGCCTTCGCTCCCCACGTGAATCAATGAGCCTTGTGAAAACATTGCCCTGATGCAGTTTCACTGGTTCTCCTTCCTTGCACCACATTTGGTAGGTACTAACCGCTGCATATGGGGAACACCCCACAAGACATGCCATTTTGAAGATACTCTGACCCAGTTGTCGAGCCATCACTACTTGGCCCATGTCATGGTCACTCCGATCTTTTTGCTTGCCCATTTGTCCTGCTTCCAACACATGAAATTCAAGAACCGACTATTCACTTGCCATCTAATATGTCCCACCCCATGACAGGTGCCATTGTAACCATAAAATCAATGATATTCAAGTCACCTGTCAGTGATTTAAATGTTGTGGATGATCAGTGTATGTATATATGTACATGTATGTCTATGTTTGTATGTACTATATGGGCATGTGAGTGTGTATGTGCATGTGCGAACTCCTACCATGTGTAAATGTTTGCTTTTTTGTGTGTGTTGACAGTGATTACGAATGATTAGAACCATAGGTGTGTGCAGTGGGTGTGACAGGCATCCCCTAATCTTTCCCCTCTTATATTGTCATTTTAGATGTCTCTTATCTGGTTCATGGTTACCGGTTTCCTCAAAAATAAGACCTACCCTGAAATAAGACCTACCCCGAAAATAAGACCCAGATTGAGGATTCCCAGGGCTGGTGATGGCGTAAAGGGCAACTTGAAGAGCCGCATGAGAGAAACAGCAATGCCGGCAGCGGAGGGAGCAGAGCTGCATAAGCCGATGCTTCCTCTAGTGCCGGCTCCTGTCACAGGCGGAGTGATACCAGATGTACACCGCCTGTGAGGAATCGATAGAGAAAGTGCACTTCGCTCATTCTGGCCAGCGATTGGTTACTAAATTGCTATTGATATGGTACGGCACCCCTGATTGGTATTAAAAAAATATAAGACCTACCCTGGAAATAAGACCTAGTGTGTTTTTTTGGGGCCAAAAAAATATAAGACAGTGTCTTATTTTCGGGAAAACATGGTAGTATAAAAAACTGACTGTATTTCTGATTACAGGCTTGTTATTTCAAAGGAAAAATGTGCAATTTATGCAAAATTTTATAAACATAAATTTTCAATTAATATATGTTCTATGGGTGCACGCTCTAATATAACAGGCTGCATTCGCCAGAGATTAGGACCCTTTCCACATTTTGTTTTATTTCCCAGAATGGGAATTCTGTAATAGAACACACACACCAGACACACATTTTGTTTTATTTCCCAGAATGGGAATTCTGTAATAGAACACACACACCAGACACACATTTTGTTTCAGAACTCACTGAAGATTTGCTACTCATTTATATGCATTGGATGAATGTATTCCAGTCATACGTTACTATCTTTTATCACAAAGTTATTTCCAGGGTTGCATTTCCGTTTTTTCCCATTAGGTGGCAGAGAGGATACAGCATACACAGCTCACTATCCCATAGTTCACAGCAAGCACATGTGTTAGATGTGATAAGAGAGCTATCATATTGGTGTGCACCATTGTTGTGAAGAAGTGATCGAAGCCTGGTGTTAAAAAATGAAAAGGACTTTATTTTATACAAAATCCCATAAATTGGTACCTCGCCATCTATACAGAACCAGGTACAACAGCCTCTCTTGCACGTCAGTGAGAAGTTCACAGATTTCTCTTGTCTGTAGATTCACATTTCACTGTCATTTGTTTGATTTTCCTCTGTTTTTATTTGAAATTTAGCAAGGATCAGAACATACTCAAATATAAGTATTTTTTGTTGTTTTTAATCACTAAATCACACAATACAGCTTTTTTTCTGCTTTAACCCCTTCACTGCTGGACCATTTCACCTCTATGTGCTGAGCTAATTTTTACCGTTTTTGCTCATCATATTTAACCCCTTCGCTGCGGAGTCATTTCACCCCTGTGCGCTGAGCTCATTTTCAGCGGTTTTCGCTCATCATCTTTAAACGCGATTTGAATCACGTTTTATTATACAACCCAGACAAATTATATATCGTTCTTTCCGGCAGACTCGACAGCATAGGCATCTCTAGAGGGGGCAAGGGGGGGCAATTGCCCCAAGGTTATTCCTTTCCCCCCCACCAGAAATCAGCATCCAGCTTCCCCCACATATTTGGACCACAGTATCTCCGTCGCTGTGCATCGTATATGCACGATCTAGGTGACATTGGAAAGGTCAGACTCTGGCCTTTGCAATGATACTCAACATGACCATATTCAGTGTAAAATAAAAGTCATAAACACTTAAATAAAAATGTGCAAGTAGTCACAGGGTTCTAAAAGTATTTTACCAGGAAGGATACATTAAGATTTCTCTCATTTTCAAGTATGTCCTGGGTTTAAGAACATTGTATTTCTGTAACAACTGTAAAATTTCAAAGTAATAAATGCAAGATAATAAATGCAATAATATATGTAGGCATATAAGCATGGATGATACGGCCACCTTAGAGGATTTTAATAATGCAGTGGTGTGAGGGCTCTTCGCTGGATGTGTTCATACTTATACAAACTTGTGAGGGCAGGGGATAGGTATGGCCCGGCACTCTGCACTGTAAAAAACAGTTCTATCCTGTATTCAACCGCATTAGTGCTGGGTCTCAGCCTGGGTCTTAGCGTTTCCCTACCGGGCGCTAAGTGACCTTGTGCACAGAGTTTCGCGGACAAGGTGTTCTGTTAGTGGGTCATCAGGTGCTAAATTATAGCGACTTGTGCTTTTTCATTTAGCGACAGCGTTTTTAGCTCACACCAGGTGATATTCTTTTTCAGTGTTATCATTTAGTGGCGAAAATTATTAGCGCCCCCCCCCCCAGTTTTGACTGTGGCATCTTATGTGCCCCCCTAAATATTGTTCCTAGAGTTGCCACTGCTCGGCAGATTCATAATATATCATAATTATATGTATACGTCATGTCCTGCCAGAATGCTATAACAAAAAATGGAAAATCTGTCAGCATCAGCAGTAACCCCTCCAAAAATTATCACATACTCACCTCCTATCCCACGGGGAGGATCGCTGCTCCAACCGCCTCCTCTGTCCGCCGGGAGCAGGGAGAGACTGGGGGGAAAAGTCCCCCAGTCTCCCTCTGCAGATCAATACGCCGACCTTTTGCAGCTCGCGACTCAAGATTTGGCAGGTCATGTGACTGGCGCCGTCTGCCTCAATGCAGCCCTATGGACTCCATGGAGGAGATGCGTACGGCGGCTTAGCGCCCCAATAACAATGCAGGCAACTTTTTAAGCGCCTGCATTGTAAGTAATATCGCGCTAAATTAGGGACGCAAAAGAAAAACCTGCAGGCACAGGTTTTTCTCCATAGCGTCCCCGTTTTAGCGCGACAATTGTAATGTGGCCCTATAATGGCTCTAGTAAGTTTAAAACAGCTCTGGTTAAGTTAGCACCAACTTTGTAAAATAGCCCATGGTGTGGTGGTGAGATGACAATCACCAAAGAAAACTGTCTTTTAGATCAAAATGATAAATTTGGAAAAACAAAAATGATTTTAACCTGTGCTGTACTGGCCCATCACTACAAGGTGACAGTCGTATGCATATCACTATAGTTCAATATGTAGGGAATTAATCCAGAGATATCCAATTTAGGCAATCCTCCAGATGCTACTTAATAACTACAACTCCTTTGATTCTCTAGATATCCATTGCAATCAATGTCTGGGGGAACAGGAGTTTGACATCCCTGAATTAATCCTTTTCATGTTTAATAAATACACTTGTGTTATTTGCATAGGACCACCCATGATTAAAATAAAAAAATTGATATGTGTGCATGAAAAGGCAGACAAACTTTAACATTTTTATTTCAAAGTGTTTCTACAAGATGGAAATAATCTTGGTTCAATGTTGTTTTGCAAAATGTTTACACAATAAAAGCAAAGAAAATGGAAAAATCCCCGCTGAAATGCAAGCTTTTAAAGTAAACCATGATAACTGCTGGGCACGGCCATTGACTGTCTCCTATAGGCCAGCTTTTCTGATCTCACCTCAGAGATAAACATCGGCAGGTCTGATTGGACCTCAGATTGTTTTGCTATTACCAAGATGGCGACGCCTAGTAGGTAAGTATGACTGGACTGCTTTAACCCCTTAAGGACGGGAGTAATTTTACAACTTCGGCGCTGTTTCTGAAGTAGAAGTTTGCTGAGCTCATTTTGACCATTTTTAAGTCACGTATTCTTATACCACCCAGACAAATTATATACCATTCTTTCCGTCAGACTCGGCAGATTAATAATATATCATTATTATATGTATATGTCATGACCTGTCTGTTTATTATAACAAAAAATGTAAATAAATGTGAATTTTCAATAAAATTTCAATCTTCCACAGTGTGTAAAGTGTTTTTTTTTTTTAAATTTTATTATCCGAGGCTCTGCGGTCATATTCTATTGGGTAGATTTGTTAAAAAAATTAGAACGTGAACCCATTTTTTTTTTGGGGAGAAATTGCGTGATTTTAGCTAAACCCCCAAAAAAAATAATCATTAGTGAAGCATCATTGTTCACATTATAATTGAAATGTGAACAATAGTGCTGCATTAAAAAAAATATTTTTTTTTTATTATTATATTTATTATTTTTTTATTATTTAATTTATTATTTTTTTATTATTTTTATTTTTACTTTTTTTACACTTTTATTTTACTTTTACCATGGTCATGTTAGATATCATTGGAAAGGCCATGCTCTGGCCTTTCCAGCAATATCAGCCATGACCCCCTAGCTGCCACCGATCAGGAGATAGGGGGGTTCTTTGAACCCCTTTATCTCCTGCAAGGGATTTCCATAGGAAATCCCTTTGCAGCTAGGGGGTTCCCGGTTAACTGACATCATCGCGCATGGCGCGATGAGTCAGTTGACCGGGGGGTGACCCAGAGGTGGGGGCTGCCATCCAAGATGGCGGCCCCCACCGGAAATAGGCCGCGACCGGGCACTAAAGGGGTTAACCCCCCATACATCGCTGGAAAGGTCAGGCTGTGACCCTTCCAGCGATGCTGGCCACAGCCGCTGGGGACCAGGCGATCGGGAGATAGAGGGATCCGAAGGATCCCTCCCCTCCAGGCGCTTCCCCTTGCTCCGACGGGGGGGGGACGCCTGAAACTGACGTCATCGCGCCACCGGCGCGATGACGTCACAGCGCCGGAGGAGGGATCACACTGATCTGACTCCACGGGAGTCAGAGCAGCGTGGGAGCGACCGGAGGAGGTGAGTATCTCCCGGGGGGGCTGTAAACGCCGAGGACGTACATTTACGTCCTGCGGCGTCAAAGCCCGCCTAATGCAGGACGTAAATGTACGTCCTGCGGCGTTAAGGGGTTAAAGAAACCTTGTTTATCTTATCTCAAGGATCAGCATCCTTGGCTTCCAGATGTTTTGGAACTACATTTCCCTTGAGGCTCTGAAAACCTATTGAGTAGCTGAGCCTCATGGGAAATCCAAGTTCCAAAACAACTGGGAGGGCCAAGGTTGCTGATCCCTGCCTTACCTTCTTTATTCCTTAGACGGCAAGTAAGTCTAAAGTGTTTTCAGCATGTTTGTGGTAAACATAACACGTATGTGGATCTGGTGAACGTTTAAATCTAATTTCCATACATTCTGTTGCAGCTATATACACTAGGACTAGGAAATCCAACTTCTTTACCACACAATAAATAGAAAAGAAGAGAGAACTCATGGATACAGTCATAATTGGATCAATACCTTTCCACCACATCTTCTCCGTTCCAGCAGGTTGACCCGTCTCTCACAGCCAGGTCCCCATCACACAGACGCTCTGCCAAAGTGGCATAAAAAGCTGTTGATATTTTCATGTACGAGATAAATTCGCTGAAACAAAAAAAGAACAGGGAAACCTATGAGTCGCCTCTTTACCACACAGTAAAAAGACGCTGATTTTAAAATGGGCCTAAAATTTCTAATTTTCCGCTAGGGCACGGTTACGGAATAACTAGAAAATTTTATTACTGTGGCTGCCTGCATTTACCAAACAATAAAATAACTAAATTGCTGTCTCCAGTTAAGAGTAGGATTTAAAAATTAAATAAATAAACCTTCTCACTAAGCAGTTGTTTTCTAGATTTATGAAGTCACTGCTACAACTCCTTAAATGAACAAGGAGGAAAAGCAAGGAAAAGACTAAAGTTACCTTGATTTTTCTAGTCTGCATTCTTCTGGCTAATTAGTCATGTGCCTAGCAGGGGTGGACTGACCATAGGGCAATAGGGCACTGCCAGAGGGCCCTGGCCCAGGAAGGAGCCTCATGAGGGCCCAGTAAGGCTTGGTCAGGCCTGCCCTTTCAGTGGGAAACCACGCCACCACAGACAAAAACCATGTGGAATTAGTATCAGCAGCCAACTGTATATGTATCTGCCTGGCTCTTCATCACCATACCAGCCCCACTAGAGCATAAGTGATGGCTGCCGCAGTGCAGCAGCGACTATATTTTCAACTTGAAAAATGACGTGGAGAAATAACTTCTATAATTCAACAATGTACATATGGGCGGTGCTTGCATGTGAGCAGGCGCAATGGTAAGCCCCATGACCTCTTATTGCCCTGGGGGCCCCAAGAGTTGTCAGTCTGCCCCAGTGCGTCCCTTTAAATGCAAATCTGGCCAGAAAACCTAATCCTAAACCTATTTTAGCTATGGATTAGACAAAAGTTCCTACATGTAAATTCTTCTTCATTTGATATATGCCTGCAATCTCTATAGAGAGCTTATGTACACTGCCTGGCCAAAAAAAGTCATGAACTAGATTTAACTAAGCAAATAGGTATGAGCCTTATGTTGGATAATCGCTGAAGTGATTTATGTATAGGTTTCAGCAGCAAAAAATGAGGTCATGTGACTCCCTGGATATACTGAATGAGCAGGTTTTTCCATCAATGGATTTTTCTCCCCTGATGGCACAGCGGGCATATTCCAAGATGATAATACCAGGATTCATTGGGCTCAAATTGTGCAAGAGTGGGTCAGGGTGCATGAGACATCATTTTCACAGATGCATTGGCCACCATACAGTCCAGACCTTAACCCCATTGAGAATCGTTGGGATAATGTGCTGGAGAAGACTTTAAGCAGCGTCCGACTCTCCCATCATCACTAGCTACAAGATCTTGGTGACAAATTAATGCAACTCTGGACGGAAATAAATGTGACATTGCATGAGCTTATCAATACTATGTCATGGCGAATGAGTGCCGTGATCAAAGCAGAATGCGGTCCAACGAAAAATAGATTGTGTGACTTTGTTTTGGTCAGGCTGTGTATTGCAAGACCTCGTCTGTCCCTCTGCTTATAAAGCATAAACATTATCAAGCAGCTCAGTTTAAAAAAAAAAATACCCTGGTCATAAAAAAAGAATGCGTAAATAACATAAATTTCGATCAAATTAAATTCACATGTTCATGATGCACATTGGATCCGCCAAGTTGTTTAACCATTGGAGAGGCACAGCCAAACAAAATGTTATTTTACAGCGGGAGTTGAGGTGAATAAACATTCTGAAAGGAGAACAAGATGAGAGACCGGTGCGAAAGACAAAGGGTAAGAAGCAAACAGCAGCCCGTTGTTGTCTTACCGAGAGATACTTTTCAAGCTGCGATGTCTGTCACTCTTCGAAGATTTCAAGGGTAGAGAACTGGAGAGGCCAAAGCCAAGAGACAAGCACCAACCAGAGGGAAATAATGGAGAGGAAAGCAAGATATCAGGCAAAGTGTAGAGCAATCAAAGGGAAATGTAAACATTATCCAAAGCACAGTGTTTTTCTGCACATGCATAAGTAAGAGACTGCCCCCGCAAGAAAAGGGAGAGAAATGGAAATTCACGAGCAGTAGCTTGTCTGCATGCAAAGTAGAAACATAAAGGTTGAGTATATAATGAGAACATTAATCAAGTTAAAAAATATACAGTACATACTGTAACATTCTATGACAGCGATGGCTAAACTTGACAGCAGATATTGTGGAACTTAAGCTGGCTGAGCATCAAGAATCTGCTAGTAACTGAAACATCAAGGATGTCAATGTTAGCCATCACCACTATAATGAAATCCCTGCTGCCTATTGGTTATGAACAAGAAGGATTTTGCTTGTTTTGGGATTAATCTGGTGTACCTTCTCATGTGAGCTGGGGGTGCATGCCTTGTTTCATCAATATCATCTTTTTGAAGCTTCACCTCTGGGGTTTGTTTTTTTGAAGTCTCCTCTTGTAGTTGACCGCATACTTTCTCTACCTAGAAACAGAAGACACCTTTATGATACTGAAGTGAAATAGAGGAAAGAAAAGCACTGAGGCAGCATATATAGCAGACACATGCTGGTCTATTCACTAAAGGTGAAACTCAGGAGTATTGGCAGAAGTGAAAATTCTAGGTCAAAATAACCAAACCAGAAAAATTCTTTCATTTATCTCACTTTTCAAATCAGCTATTTGGTCTAGATTGTTCTCTTCTCCTGCCAATTTTCTTGAGTGTCACCTTTAGTGAATAGACCTGATGGTATACAATACTAAGAGAGTAGAGCACTTACTGAGCCTCATACATATCTGCTGACTTTGGGCCATACATGTTACATGTTATGGATACTGGATAGATTCATTTCCATCATTAAATAGTCTCTCTTGTGATCATCATCTGCATGTGGTAAGAGTAAAGCACATGGAATGGGATTGTATATGGGTAATACCAAATTAAAGTATTCTGCTGTTATGCCAGTATCATTATTTTCTGCATATTCAGAGAATGATGTCTTGAGGGAAAAACACATGTCTGTGTGTAGTGGAAACACTGGAAATCTTGGTGTCACCTACTCAAGCAATGAATAATCCCCCCAGGCAGCCATGTTCATTCACCATCCAAATTCAAGCCATGACTGTTAATCTCTTGCGAAGGGAAGCCAGCCTCCCCATCTCATCCTTAACTCGCAAGTACGCATGTTAAACAGTGCCTGCGAAGAATGATGAAGTAGCAAGCGCACTCATTGTCTCTGTCTATGGCTGCTGTCTTTCAGAATGCTCGCTGCCGTGACCTGAAGTGTGCTGACATCATTGGGCTCCATGTTGGTCCCCGATGGGTACTGAAAATCCCATCTGCTGAGTGACAGCTGTGTGGCAAAAGAAACTCATGTGATTCACACAGCGATATCAGAAAAATGGGACTGGAGAGGGAGGCACTCGATGCAGGCTGACCACTTTAATATTAAATCAAATCCCCCGAGGGGAAATAAACCTATAACTTAATAGGAACTTTATTAGAGAAATACAATTAAAATTTGATGATAATTAGGATAGTTGTCAATTGAATGTTGACCCACATAAATAATCAGTGAAGTGAATTGAAAAATATGAATATATAACCAGTTAAAGGTAAAAAGGTGCGTCCACCAATTACAAAAAACCTCCAATTGATTGCTATATAAAACATACATATCACATCAGATAGTATAGTTGAGCAAAAATTATATATAAATACGCTCACAATCTACCTTCTGACTAATACACTGGAGGCTCAAAAAGCGATGAATTAACCAAAAAACACCCAATAAACCAATTGGGCTCAAGGGGTAGCGATTATAAAACCCCAAATGATGGGATATTGGGAAATTCCAACAAAAATGAGCACTCAAAAAGGAGGGGTAACAAAATAATTCAAACCAATTAAGGTAGATACACATAAAACAATTGAATGCCTATTCAGGCATATTATTAACCATCAATTGCCTAAATTGGCTAATTGGTGTACAAGTGCCACACCATCAAATGCCTAAATTGGCTAATTGGTGTGCAAGTGCCACAATTATATTGCCCGCAAACTGAGTGTCTGTGTACAAAATCACTTGAATAGTTGTTAACATTCAATTATGAATTAGATAGTTAAACCAGACATAATAAACCATACCTGTCGAGTATAATTGGCTAATTAGTGTGCAAGTGCCACAATTATATCGCCCACAAACTGAGTGTCTGTGTACAAAATCACTTGAATAGTTGTTAACATTCAATTATGAATTAGATAGTTTGACCAGACATAATAAACCATACCTGTCGAGTATAATTGGCTAATTGTGTGCAAGTGCCACAATTATATCGCCCACAAACTGAGTGTCTGTGTACAAAATCACTTGAATAGTTGTTAACATTCAATTATGAATTAGATAGTTGACCAGACATAATAAACCATACCTGTCGAGTATAATTGGCTAATTGGTGTGCAAGTGCCACAATTATATCGCCCACAAACTGAGTGTCTGTGTACAAAATCACTTGAATAGTTGTTAACACTCAATTATGAATTATATAGTTTGACCAGACATAACAAACTATACCTGTCGAGTATAAATTGTAATTAATCATCAATTGCCGACAAAATTGTGCTGTTGAATAGCATATAGTGATGGATAAATACAATATTGTAAAGAGTAATAATGCGGCGCTTTAGGATGCTTCGCTGGTTTAGCAATAGAGACAATTGCTCAATTTGTATATTTGTATTGGGAACACCTCAAATGTGCTCACCGCACGGGCTAAACACTGGCACATTGATACACACAATTCAGAAAAACAGGCACAGTGAAGGCCAATTATAGCCAGCAATGATTTTCTTCAGTATAGGCACATTTGGAAACAACAGCCACCAGGCTCACACTTTAGGATACTCGCTGGATTAGCAATAGAGACAAATTGCTTAGTTTGTATATTTGTATTAGGAACACCTCAGATACGCTCATAGCACAGGCTAAACACTGGCACTTAATACACACAATTCTTAACAATTGGTTTGTTTTAGAATTATTAGTGAGAACATTCAGTTTGAAGGTTATATTAACCTATATAACCTATATATAACGTGTTAACCTATAACACGTTCATCAAGGCTAAATTAACCTGCTAACGCTCAACGCGCATTTCTCTGCTGTCACCACAGCAATTTCATCAGGAGCTATGTGAGACTTGTAAACCTACTCATTATATGTAGATAGTTAATTACTTAATTGCTTAATGAGGGCGTGCACATGCTCTGTGGAGGTTAATAAACGAGTACGGGTCCCCACTAGGAACAAAAAGGACCTTATCAGAGATCCTACCATTGTATCAATCCATGCCAAGCACAGTCATATCAAAATGCAGATCCAATGTTGCACCAAACAGGCACTCAACAAGGAGACAAATCTGCACAAATCACAAAAAGACTTTGCTGTGGTGACAGCAGAGAAACGCGCGTTGAGCGTTAGCAGGTTAATTTAGCCTTGATGAACGTGTTATAGGTTAACACGTTATATATAGGTTATATAGGTTAATATAACCTTCAAACTGAATGTTCTCACTAATAATTCTAAAACAAACCAATTGTTAAGAATTGTGTGTATTAAGTGCCAGTGTTTAGCCTGTGCTATGAGCGTATCTGAGGTGTTCCTAATACAAATATACAAACTAAGCAATTTGTCTCTATTGCTAATCCAGCGAGTATCCTAAAGTGTGAGCCTGGTGGCTGTTGTTTCCAATCGTGCCTATACTGAAGAAAATCATTTGCTGGCTATAATTGGCCTTCACTGTGCCTGTTTTTCTGAATTGTGTGTATCAATGTGCCAGTGTTTAGCCCGTGCGGTGAGCACATTTGAGGTGTTCCCAATACAAATATACAAATTGAGCAATTGTCTCTATTGCTAAACCAGCGAGCATCCTAAAGCGCCGCATTATTACTCTTTACAATATTGTATTTATCCATCACTATATGCTATTCAACAGCACAATTTTGTCGGCAATTGATGATTAATTACAATTTATACTCGACAGGTATAGTTTGTTATGTCTGGTCAAACTATATAATTCATAATTGAGTGTTAACAACTATTCAAGTGATTTTGTACACAGACACTCAGTTTGTGGGCGATATAATTGTGGCACTTGCACACCAATTAGCCAATAATTCTAAAACAAACCAATTGTTAAGAATTGTGTGTATTAAGTGCCAGTGTTTAGCCTGTGCTATGAGCGTATCTGAGGTGTTCCTAATACAAATATACAAACTAAGCAATTTGTCTCTATTGCTAATCCAGCGAGTATCCTAAAGTGTGAGCCTGGTGGCTGTTGTTTCCAATCGTGCCTATATTGAAGAAAATCATTTGCTGGCTATAATTGGCCTTCACTGTGCCTGTTTTTCTGAATTGTGTGTATCAATGTGCCAGTGTTTAGCCCGTGCGGCGAGCACATTTGAGGTGTTCCCAATACAAATATACAAATTGAGCAATTATTGCTAAACCAGCGAGCATCCTAAAGCGCCGCATTATTACTCTTTACAATATTGTATTTATCCATCACTATATGCTATTCAACAGCACAATTTTGTCGGCAATTGATGATTAATTACAATTTATACTCGACAGGTATGGTTTGTCATGTCTGGTCAAACTATATAATTCATAATTGAGTGTTAACAACTATTCAAGTGATTTTGTACACACTCAGTTTGTGGGCGATATAATTGTGGCACTTGCACACCAATTAGCCAATTTAGGCATTTGATGGTGTGGCACTTGTACACCAATTAGCCAATTTAGGCATTTGATGGTTAATAATTATGCCTGAATAGGCATTCAATTGTTTATGTGTATCTACCTTAATTGGTTTGAATTATTTTGTTACCCCTCCTTTTTGAGTGCTCATTTTTGTTGGAATTTCCCAATATCCCATTTGGGGTTTTATAATCGCTACCCCTTGAGCCCAATTGGTTTATTGGGTGTTTTTTGGTTAATTCATCGCTTTTTGAGCCTCCAGTGTATTAGTCAGAAGGTAGATTGTGAGCGTATTTATATATAATTTTTGCTCAACTATACTATCTGATGTGATATGTATGTTTATATAGCAATCAATTGAGGTTTTTTTGTAATTGGTGGACGCACCTTTTTACCTTTAACTGGTTATATATTCATATTTTTCACTTCACTGATTATTTATGTGGGTCAACATTCAATTGACAACTATCCTAATTATCATCAATTTTTAATTGTATTTCTCTAATAAAGTTCCTATTAAGTTATAGGTTTATTCCCCCTCGGGGGATTTGATTTAATAAATTGTTTGGTGTTCAATCACTATCCTATTCAATTAACCCTTCCTCACGGTGGGTCATCCATCGATTCAATATGACCACTTTAACCCTTTCGCTGCTGAGGCTTTTCCCGCCCCTGTGCTGAGGTCATTTTTTACCTGTTTTGCGCATCATGTTTAAACGTGTTTTGAAGGCTTATTTTAGTATATGACACCGACATATTATATATCGTTCTTTCCGTCAGACTCGGTAGATTCATAATATGTCATTATTATATGTATACGTTATGTCATGTCTGTATATTATAACAAAAAATGCAATAAAATATGTATTTTCAATAATTTACAACGTGTAAAGTGTTTTTTTCCACATTTTAACATGCGAGCAATTGCGGTTATATTTTGTATGGGGTGCGCTTGTTAAAAAAATTAGAGATGGGGTCTCGTTACATTTTTTTTTGGGGAAAATGACACTATTTTTAACAAACGCACCGCATACAAAAATCGTTAGTGCAGCATCATTGTTCACATTATAATTGAAATGGGAACAATATTGCTGCATTAACAAACCCAAAAAAATAAAAAAAAGTGTTTATTTTTTTTTTTTAATTTTTTTTTTTTATTTTTATTTTTCATTTTTTTTTTTACAAATTTTTTAACTTTCATGTTTGGTATCGTTGGAACGGCCATGCTCTGGCCGATCCAACAATATCAAAATTTAACCCCTAGCTGTCACGGATCGGGAGATAGGGAGTTCATTGGAACTCCCTATCTCCACAGTTGGTGGCAGTTAGGGGTTAACTGTAGGACTGGCGTCATCGTGCTGCGCACGATGACGCCAGTCCTCTGGGGGAGTTCCCGGAAGCTTGGCCGACATCCAAGATGTCGGCCAGCTCCCGGGAAGGATCGCGAATCGGCGCTTTTCAGCGCCGATTTGCGATCCAGCTCCCCAGGGGTTAATGCCAGGCATCATTTGGAAGGGCAGGCTGTGCCCTTCCAAATGATGCCTGGGTTAAGCCCCTGTGTGCCCCGATCGGGAGGGAGAGAGGTCCGAAGGACCCCCCCCCCCTCCCTTTCAGGCGCCTCCTCCGCACATGCGGGGGGGCGCCTGAATTAGGTGTCATCGCGCCCCCGCGATGACACCTAATGTTGGCGGCTGCTGGTCCGGATGCCGGGCTGACATCCAGGATGTCAGCCCGCACCGGAGGGGCCAGCGATCGGCCGGAACCCGGCCGAACGCTGACCCCAAACTGAGGACGCGCTCAGCGCGTCCTCAGCACACCAGCGGTAATGCTGAGGACGCGCTGAGCGCGTCCTTAGCATTGAAGTGGTTAATAAGCTAAAGCAGACAAGGTACATAAAGTGTCCCTTTAAGTCTACAATTAATTACATAGTTACATAGTTATATAGGCTGAAAAAAGACATGCGTCCATCGGGTTCAGCCTCTCCCACATAACCTACTGCTGTTGATCCAAAAGAAGGCAAAAAACCCAGTCTGAAGCGCTCGCCAATATGCAACATACTGGGAAAAAATTCCTTCTTGACCCCAGAATGGCAGTCAGATTTCTCCTTGGATCAAGAAGCTTTTACCCACATATTAAATATTATAACCCTTAATATTCTGTGTCTGCAGGAAGTCATCCAGTCGTTTTTTAAAAGTCTGTACAGACTGACCCAACCACCTCAACAGGCAGAGAATTCCACAGCTTTATTGTTCTCACCGTAAAATAACCCTTCCTATGCTTTAAGCTAAATTTTCTTTCTTCCAGTCTAAATGGATGACCCCTTGTCCTATGTATAGTCCTGTTAATGAATAGGTTATCAGACAATGGTTGATAATGGCCCCGTATATATTTATATAAGGTTATCAGATCCCCTCTAAGGCGCCTTTTCTCTAAACTAAACAGGTTTAAGCTTGTTAGTCTTTCCTCATAACTTAACCCTTCCATCCCCCTTATTAATTTAGTTGCCTGTCTCTGCACTTTTTCTAACGATATATCTTTTTTTAAGACAGGTGCCCAAAATTGCACGGCATATTCAAGGTGCGGCCTGACCATTGATTTATACAGAGGCAAAATTATGTTTTCATCCCGTGAGTGAACTCCCCTTTTAATGCATGCCAGTACTTTGCTGGCCTTGGCGGCTGCTGTTTGACATTGCACATTGTTACTTAGTTTGAAGTCTATGATTATTCCCAAATCCTTCTCCTGCTTGGATTTCCCTAACTCCGTACCATTTAGGGTATAAATTGCTTGTGTGTTCTTCACTCCAAAGTGCATAACTTTACATTTATCTAGATTAAATTTCATCTGCCATTTAAGTGCCCAGTCCCCCAATTTATCTAAATCCCTCTGCAGCGAAGTAACATCCTGCTCACATTGTATTACTTTTCCTAGCTTTGTGTCATCTGCAAACACTGATACATGACTTTCAATGCCTATCTCAAGGTCATTTATAAATAAATTGAATAGTATTGGTCCTATAACAGACCCCTGAGGGACACCACTTACCACTGGTGTCCATCTTGAAAATGTACCATTTATGACCACTCTCTGTACCCTATCTTTTAGCCAGTTTTCTATCCAAGAACAAGTATTTTCATCTAGACCATTTTTTCTTAATTTAAGTAGTAACCTTTTGTGTGGAACTGTGTCGAAAGCTTTGGCAAAATCTAAATCTCGTCCACTGCGACCCCCTGATCTATACTTCTACTTACTTCCTCATAGAACGTAATTAGGTTAGTTCTAGGGTCTAAAGTCTAAAGTTCTCTCCTCAACAGAGCTCAGAAGCAAACCTATTTGTAAAACAAATGTACGTGCAGAGGGTAGTGATGTCATGTTCTATGCTGGCCTTGAAAATACGAGACAACCGCACTAGAGTAAAATGCCAGAATGCCTAAAACAAATTTTCTGCCTATCAAACATCTACTGAAGCAGAAATTGCATTGAATAGACCAGTGTCTTCCATAACAAACAGCAGTCAATTATGTTGACAAATGTCATAGCTCGTAATCTTTTCAAACATACACACAGTGGACTCCAAAAAAACTGATCATGGGAGACCTATTTAGACATCAATGAAGCAAAGCCTTGTAGGTCAAATTAGAAACTCTCCATGGAATTGAGGCCATTACTGGATCAGGGGATGTAGAATAAAAAGCCTTCCATGTCTTTTCATCTCATGGAAACACAGACAGCAATGTCCTTGTTGTCACATTATTTCTTATGCATTTTGACCTGTTACCAGTTTGTTTACACTGTTCTCTGTGACCCCTTCTTTTCCCTGCAACCATGTGCAAAGAAGACGGGGCAAACATCCCTCCCTCAACCGGCCCAACATGCCGTGCAAAGATAAAAGGTCGATGGAATTGTATATGTTCTGAATATACAAGGGATTATTTACTTTACAAAGGTAGTTCCAATTTGGCCTCACAAACTGAAAGCCTTTATTTATTTTAGGTATAAATAGATATATATATTATATTCATGATTATTTCCAGAACGAGTCCCTAAAAGCCAGACTGATTATAGTTTTAATGCCCCCATAAAATTTCTGACTGAGTTAAAGGCAAGATGGAAATTATTTCTAGCCGTGGTGAGATAGGCAACAATATGGATGTGTTTCCACACTTATTTCTGTTGGACTTGACCCCTGAATCGCATGGCACGATGACATCATTTACGTGGGGAGGCCCTTAAAAGATGCGTCTGACTTCCTAGAAGTCAGAACGCCGCGGGACCCCAGAGAGGGAGGTGAGTATCTCTCCCAGGGCTCCCGCTTGCGGGTGACGTGTGGGGAATGTCCTCTGCATATAGCGGGAGTCAATGAGGACGTTCCCCACACGTCACCCGCAGTGAAAGGGTTAAACACCTTTTAAAGAGTTCTGGGTTTTTTCTGCAGTTCGGCAATATTTATCAGTCAGATCGACGCTCTGCGGCAGCATTTGGCCCTCAGTCTGCTCAGTGATGTTCAGTGGGCTGATTGGCGGTCTTCAGCAGCTCCATGTTTGGCGCACTTCGGGGACCCTGTGGCTTTTCTAATAACTTAGTCCCGGTGCCATGCTATACCTTCACAAGACCCTACAGAAAGGGTGGTTGTAGGTCCCCAGAACACTTTTGTCCATACAGTAAGTTTCCACTTCCCACCGCCTGCAACTGCTATCTGGATGGACCACCAGGGAAAAACAGTTATTCCTTATGAAAGCCATGAAGCGGAGCTCTCAAAGCCTGCCCACAAATCATTTTATATGTGCTGCAATGCTTGCAGGGCACCGAGGGAGCAAGTCAGTTGCATACCTCCTAACAGAAGGCCCAGATACTAGTAATGGACAAATCCATGATTATTGGCATTATGGTCATTTGTTTAACAGGAACCCCTTGCAGTGCTGGGCAAAATTTATTTCCCTTTATAAATCCCAATAATGTACGAGTCAATTTAATTTTTTTCAACAAGACGGCAATGTTTTTGTGAGGCCTATTGTCTATTCCACGCAAAAATCTATATGAATTATTTTTTTTGCATGGTGAGTTGAGAAAGGGTAATATATCTGTAAACTTGAAAAAAATATTTTGCCTTCTCATTTTAATACACTTTTCTTCTGGTCTAAAGGAACCTATAGAGAAGTAAAGTATGACATTAGATGGGCCTATGTCTGCAGCTCCTTTGTTTCTCCATGTCTAGCCATGACTCCTCAGTGTTTGCAGCAGCTTATGGTACATTTACAATTCGTATACTTTGTATATGAGGAGTAAATGTAGTGAGATCTGTCACTTGTTATTCTTGAGTGCAGCTGAAATGGAAAAAGTTACTGGCTGCCAGACATTTGTTTTAAGCAACTTTGAAACTGCTAAATCACTTAAAACTGGAAATGAAAGAATTGATATTTTTTAATTTCCTGTATGAATATATATGTATTGTGATTCAAATACGTACTGTAGTTAATATGTATTGGGCTGTGGTTCCCCCCTCCCTTTCATGGCACGTGATTCTGTTAGGAATGTTGATTTGAATCCAGACCATATCCTGGTAAAGTGAAGATCCTTTGTTATCGTTACAAGGACAGAAAAAGTGTGTGAAAAGTTGTAAGCCAGAAAAAACGTCTTTATGTTATAAGTGCTTGTGGGCTTGGTCAACTTTGATGTTGTAATATATCTGTATACTGATTGGCTGTTATATCACATTCCTGTTTGGGGCAGAAATGAACCCTGTCTATGTGGAACAATTTCATTCGGTGTTTGAAAGAAATCTAATAAATTGGTCTGTCTAACAAAGAATAAGTCAGACCTGATGAAAGCTATACATTGTGTGTAGTTGATTTTAATGTCTTCGCTATAGCATGTGCGTGTCTTTTCTTCATTTTCTTATTTGAGAAGGAACTTGCAAAAGTTTTTGGAATTCCAATTCTGGTAATTATAAATAGGAAAACTGATTGTTTATTTAAAGTTATTTTTTAACATTAAAGAAAGAATAAAAAATTTAATTAGTAAACACTTATTTATCTATGGTGCATTGGTGAAGAGGAAGCCATGATCCACCTCATACAGTTGTGTTCAGAATTATTCAACCCCCACTGAAATTGAGTGTTTTGGCCAGTTTGACATCGATTTTGATCATTCAGTCATCTTGCTTACAATTAAATCAAAGAGGCACGTGTAGGTCAGACAAATATAACATAACATTTATAATGAAATAACCACAAATGTCTTTTCTGTGCTCACATCATTATCAGTTTTATTCAACCCCCAAGTGACATTCAATCTTAGTACTTAGTACAACATCCTTTTACAGTTATAACAGCTTTTAAACGTGAAGCATAGCTTGACACAAGTGTCTTGCAGCGATCTACGGGTATCTTCGCCCATTTGTCATGGGCAAAAGCCTCCAGTTCAGTCACATTCTTAGGCTTGCGCACTGCAACTGCTTTCTTTAAGTCCCACCAGAGGTTCTCAATCGGATTTAAATCAGGTGACTGCGATGGCCACTCCAAAATGTTCCAGCCTTTAATCTGCAACCATGCTCTAGTGGACTTGGAGGTATGCTTGGGATCATTGTCCTGTTGAAAGGTCCACCGTCTCCCAAGCCTCAGGTTTGTGACGGACTGCATCACATTGTCATCCAATATCTCCTGGTACTGAAGAGAATTCATGGTACCTTGCACACGCTGAAGCTTCCCTGTACCTGCAGAAGCAAAACAGCCCCAAAGCATGATTGACCCCCGCCATGCTTCACAGTAGGCAAGGTGTTCTTTTCTTCATAGGCCTTGTTCTTCCTCCTCCAAACATAGCGTTGATCCATGGGCCCAAACAGTTCTAATTTTGTTTCATCAGTCCACAGAACACTATCCCAAAACTTCTGTGGTTTGTCCACATGACTTTTGGCATACTGCAGTCGACTCTTCTTATTCTTTGGAGACAGCAAGGGGGTGCGCCTGGGAGTTCTGGCATGGAGGCCTTCATTACGCAGTGTGCGCCATATTGTCTGAGCTGAAACTTCAGTACCCACATCTGACAAATCTTTTCTCAGTTCCTCAGCAGTCACACGGGGACTTTTCTACACTCTACGCTTCAGGTAGCGTACAGCAGTCGAAGTCAGCATCTTCTTTCTGCCACGACCACGTAGCGTTTCAACAGTGCCCTTTGCCTTGAATTTGCGAATGATGCTTCCTATGGTCTCTCTTGGTATGTTTAACATCTTTGCAATCTTCTTATAGCCATTGCCCTTCCTGTGAAGAGTAATCACCTCTTCTCTTGTCTTCCTGGACCATTCTCTTGACTTCACCATGTTTGTAACCACACCAGTAAATGTCTAGAAGGAGCTGAGTATCACAGTCATTTTAAAACTTCCTAATTGGTGCTTATTATGCTTTATTGCTGCTCCGTGACATCCACAGGTGTTTTCAATACCTGATTGAAAACACTTGAATGAACCTCTGTTCTTCAGAGTGGTAGTCTTTAAGCGGTTGAATAATTGTGTCAATGAAGAATTCACAAAATCAACATTTACTACTGTATTACAAAACCAATTGATGTCATTTTAGTTGCATATGGTTCTTTAAAACGTCCTTGTAGGATTTCATTCTGAATACAATTACAAATGTACACTAAATTCCCTAAAACCCTTTACAGCATTGGGGGTTGAATAATTTTGAACACAACTGTACTCTTATAGGTTTATTCCCCCTCGGGGGATTTGATTTACTACAACTTAATAGGAACTTTATTAGAGAAATACAATTAAAAATTGATGATAATTAGGATAGTTGTCAATTGAATGTTGACCCACATAAATTATCAGTGAAGTGAATTGAAAAATATGAATATATAACCAGTTAAAGGTAAAAAGGTGCGTCCACCAATTGCAAAAAAACCTCAATTGATTGCTATATAAACATACATATCACATCAGATAGTATAGTTGAGCAAAAATTATATATAAATACGCTCACAATCTACCTTCTGACTAATACACTGGAGGCTCAAAAAGCGATGAATTAACCAAAAAACACCCAATAAACCAATTGGGCTCAAGGGGTAGCGATTATAAAACCCCAAATGATGGGATATTGGGAAATTCCAACAAAAATGAGCACTCAAAAAGGAGGGGTAACAAAATAATTCAAACCAATTAAGTTAGATACACATAAACAATTGAATGCCTATTCAGGCATAATTATTAACCATCAAATGCCTAAATTGGCTAATTGGTGTACAAGTGCCACACCATCAAATGCCTAAATTGGCTAATTGGTGTACAAGTGCCACAATTATATCGCCCACAAACTGAGTGTCTGTGTACAAAATCACTTGAATAGTTGTTAACACTCAATTATGAATTATATAGTTTGACCAGACATGACAAACCATACCTGTCGAGTATAAATTGTAATTAATCATCAATTGCCGACAAAATTGTGCTGTTGAATAGCATATAGTGATGGATAAATACAATATTGTAAAGAGTAATAATGCGGCGCTTTAGGATGCTCGCTGGTTTAGCAATAGAGACAATTGCTCAATTTGTATATTTGTATTGGGAACACCTCAAATGTGCTCACCGCATGGGCTAAACACTGGCACATTGATACACACAATTCAGAAAAACAGGCACAGTGAAGGCCAATTATAGCCAGCAAATGATTTTCTTCAGTATAGGCACGATTGGAAACAACAGCCACCAGGCTCACACTTTAGGATACTCGCTGGATTAGCAATAGAGACAAATTGCTTAGTTTGTATATTTGTATTAGGAACACCTCAGATACGCTCATAGCACAGACTAAACACTGGCACTTAATACACACAATTCTTAACAATTGGTTTGTTTTAGAATTATTAGTGAGAACATTCAGTTTGAAGGTTATATTAACCTATATAACCTATATATAACGTGTTAACCTATAACATGTTCATCAAGGCTAAATTAACCTGCTAACGCTCAACGCTCAACGATGTGATATGTATGTTTATATAGCAATCGAGGTTTTTTTGCAATTGGTGGACGCACCTTTTTACCTTTAACTGGTTATATATTCATATTTTTCAATTCACTTCACTGATAATTTATGTGGGTCAACATTCAATTGACAACTATCCTAATTATCATCAATTTTTAATTGTATTTCTCTAATAAAGTTCCTATTAAGTTATAGGTTTATTCCCCCTCGGGGGATTTGATTTAATAAATTGTTTGGTGTTCAATCACTATCCTATTCAATTAACCCTTCCTCACGGTGGGTCATCCATCGATTCAGTACTCTTGTAGTATATAGAAAAACTATTTGTTTTCTATGTTCTTCAATGTTCTTCTATCATAAAGTGCAATCTGGCAAGATCACATAAACAATCTTGTGCGACTCTCTGCGGCCAGGAGAGAATATCACTGACGTCACATGGTGCCACTAGCGATTTTCATTTCTGACTCAGAACAATTATGAGTCCGGTTGCACGTTCGACTTTTGTGGTTCCCTATTACCATAAAAGCCAGAATACTGCACCGTGATGGTTGAGACGATATATTTGGCACATTTTTTTTATATTTTGTTGAGAAAAATGGTTAGAAGTGATCTCACCTTGACTTGTATCACTGTACCTGTATATTTATATTATTTTTTATTATAACAAAAGCCATAATTGGTTTCCTTTCATAACATGCGCAATTTGTGAATAAAATCCCCTGGTACACAGCCAGCAGCTGCTTCTATTTATTATGGCCGTATTTAATTGCTTGACCACGTGTGGTTTTAGAAATTAACACACCGATATTGGAAGACATACATCTCGGTGCCCCAGTTGAGAGCATTCCAAATGCATGAAGCTGAGCTGGTTATCTTTCATGTAATTTAATATGGATACTGTTATAATTTACACAGCACCAATATCTTCCACAATATACTTTGTGATTAATGGCAGCTTTACTTCCATAAGAAAACATTGACAAAAAGTA